>OY282453.1:16564309-17186113 GCA_958295655.1 Palloptera scutellata
AAAAGAAAGGTAATCGGCTTAACGGCATTATCAATACAGCGAATAATAAATATTAGTGGTAGCTCATTTTTTCAGATTTCAAGCTGGGTTTTAATTCTTTGATAACTGAAATAATGTCTTCTTCTAAAATACTAAAAGTGCTAATTACGTCTCGGTAACAGGCACAACGAAGAGTTTTGGTGCTTAGTATAAACAACATAAATTGCAGCTTTCAGTTTGATGGCAAACCAGTTGAGCCACGCTTAGAATTTACATAGCGCACAGTTTTGACGCTTAGATTTAAGTCATTTTCAATTTTGGAAATATCAAGTTTAGACTTCTTGAATTTCTTTAATGCTTTATTTTTATAATTTTTTAGATTTGATAGCCTCAAATTGAACCAGTACGTAATCTCTTCAATGGAGTAAAATTAGCAATTTCTAAGGATAAATTACAACTTATCGTCATTAAAGCAATTATTTATTTTTCAAAATTAATAAATTCAAAAATTTTATATCGTACTGCCCATCTACATATAAAGAGGTTGGATATTAGCAACCTTGTCAACAAATATCGGAGGTGATTTATAGATCTTTTTCTTAGGTGCAGCGTTACTTTGGTTCTGTTCGTCTTCTACTTTAAGAATTTCATATCTATTAGTTACGTTCAGGGTTACTAATCCAGTAAAAGCTTAGCTTTGTTTGTTTCGTATTTTTTTGCACATTACCGGGACTTTCAAGCCGTCTTTTTGGGCGCGATACCTCAACCCAACCCTCGTTAAGGTCATATTTTTCTGTATACATAGTACTAATATTAAATAAAACTATGTTACTTGCCTTTTCAATGTTTTGCTTCGTTTTCTCTCTATTGTTTTCAGTTTTTGATAGGTCTTATTTAACTCGCTCAGCTGTTGTTCTTCATTTGATGTTATTGCTTCTGACCATGTTGTTGTTGATGATGTTTGTGCTTGAACCTCCGGCTGTTTTTGTAGTTGCGTCTGTGGCAGTTGGTGTTGTTTTCGATGTTGCTGCTGTTGATGCGTTGCGACTACCATTTTTGCTATCGCTGTTGATTTATTTGGCGAAGTATTTCCGCTGGGCTCTGACTTAGGCGAATGTTGGACATTCGTTTTCGGCAAGTTTGTGCTAAGTTCGTACACAAACCTTAATCATTAATAGTAGACTGGTGGCGCTAGTAGCTGAATACCGATGACAGCTCAGAAATTAAAATAAAATATTGCGAAACGGGAATAAGGCGCGGTAAATTTATTTTTAGAGCGAATTCAATTAATTTTTTGATCTAACAAAATTTAATAATTATTTCTGTTTTTTTCTCAACAATGTTCAGGCTAACGATCCGGAATATCTCAATCAGTTCATTAAACATTCGCACATCTCCCCAAGAAAAATTTTATTTCAGTATGCAGAACTGCTGTCTAAAAATAACATACACCGGGAGCCGACAACAAATCACACCCGAACTATTTGCATTTGAAATTGAACAAACCTATAAACTTAAGAAAAATAAAACAAAACTTGTTTCCCATGGGGAAACAACAAAGCCCTTTTAAGTTTGTAAGCAAAAGTTAGTTTCTTGAGATACGGCATCTACAGATTGTGAAACAATGGTATCGCTCAAATAGACTAATTCGCCGGCAAAATCAAAATTTGCCCCTTTGAAAGATTTAACTGTTGCGTCAGAGTCGTATACATCGATGCCTGCTGCTTGGTTATGGACAAACACTTCCTTTAGATTCAGGTTGTTATCACGGTTACCAATATTTAAAAATTTGGTAACTTCTGGAGTTTTGAAGCAAATATTCATCAGCGACACCACCAAGGAACATTTATCTGCAGTATATATACTTATTGTTTCTCTACAAAAGTTTTTTTTTATGTTTTTCCACCGTAGAGTGGAATAAATTTTCTCAATAAATACACCATTCTTTTGGTGTAGTCCTTATACATTTTTAGGCACTTTTGGTTTAAATTTGAAATAAAAATTTTTTTTTTTTACAGCAAAATTTGTAATTGTAATTTTTGTTCTACACAATAATCTGGAACATCATAGAATAGAATTCTTGGAATCCCCATTGAGTGAATGTTGGTTCATTTCGTTTTTTTTTAAATCATTAATGCATATTAAGAAAAATTTTAGTGTCATTTGGTAGAAATTTTGGAGAGTGGCAACCGTGGTCGTAATAGTGTGGACACAATGTCTTCAACTTCTTTGAAAGAGATTAGAAATTTTATAACCTCACACATAAGTTTGTTACCTTGGACGGTGGTGATTCCATTTTTGATATCTTCAAATATCTTCAAATATCGAACTTTACATTTAATTCAATCCCACGTCGCGTTAATAGGTGTGCTGTCAAGGAACTTTTTGTAATATAGCTGTGGATAGCTAAAAAGTTAAATTTATTTATTTTTTTGCTTTATTTATATTATATACATATATATGCACACAAAATGAAAGCTTACCTCCAAACTTCGGTTATCTGCAATATAAGCAACTATTTTCTTTATTTCTTCCTCTGACCACTTCTTTTTTGTTTTATTTTGGCATCCATTATCTCTTTTTGTATCAAAACAAAGCAGGAAAAGTTTATGTATATGAATGGCGCACAGTTGTTGAACTTGATACAAAATGAGGGCAAAAATAGAAGGATTGTAGTAGAGTCACAAATTATGATAGAGTAATTGATTATCTCTTTATCGGTGTCCTGTGAGTGCATTACCTCTCTCATTCTCTCTCCTTCTTCCTCCCACCAATCGATCTTCCTTCCAATCATTACAATGCTCTGCATTCGTACCCTGTGTGTTGAATGTATCAATAAAAATGGTCAGGGTTCAAACATGAAAATAATATGCTCACCTCGCATATAAGGAAGAAAATAGAAAGAGTCGTAGTAGAGTTACAAATTTTAGTACAGCAGTTGCTTATGTCAATACATGTCAGGGTGCATAAATGAAAAACGTCCTACGCACACCACCCATGCATCATGATGGTAAAAAAATTATTATTTCCCTTTATATCGCTGAAAAATCATTATGAAAGTTTATATTAATATATCTTGAAAATCCTTTTCCCTCCCCTCCATATTTACTCCACCATCCCCTGCTTCCTCATCCCCCACAAACTGGAATTTTGGCATATCCTCGGCAATCCACAAGAAATGTGATTCCACGATCTGCGCAAACTACCGTGGGATAAGCTCTTTTCAATATCGCATATAAGGTTCTATCGTGTGAAAAACTGAAGCCCATCGTCAACAAATTGATTGGAGCTTTTCAGTATGGCTTCAAGCCTGGTAAATCCACCATCGGCCAGATATTCACACTACGCGAAATCCCGAAAGACCAAAAAAAAACATATCGACACCCACCATCAAAAATTGTTAGCTATAAATAAAAAAAATTAATTTTTCTTATTTTTCCTATTTTATTTAACGTGCAATCTTATACATATACATACATACAAAAATAATATTTTGGCTGAATCTCTGCCAGTGAGAGCGAGTCCTGTTCTCTTATTTTGTTTTCAAAATATATATTCTCCATTTTTTATTCTTCAGTGTTTTAGCAGCTTGTACACTCTCAACATTATACATATTTATTTATGCAGTGGTTCCCAAACGTTTTAAATATATTTTATTTACATAGTCTTTTTATACTGTTTTAACTTTAATTATAAATTAACGAGCGTCAGGTGTATTGCTGGCTTTGTGATGGCCTCGCTCATATAAAGTGTGCAAGTCTTTCTGGTAGAATCGCGGATATTATACAAGAAGTGAGAGGGGTTCGGTTGTCTTGCTTAAAATGTAGATCGACCGAAGTTAAAATATGTAAATGTTCAATACTACTAGGAACGCATCTAGTGAGATTGGTAAAAAAAACTTTAAACTTTTTAACGATTTCAAGTGCCATGACGATGATAATAATGTTGTGCTCCCAATTGATGTGTATGTGTATTCTTTTTCATTAAAATGCATTATTCGTATTTGTATTGCCAAAAAAAAAACATAATAGAACTTCATCATATAGCATAACATGTTGTAAATATCACCAAATACTAACACCAATAAATTACAAAAACAAAAAAAAAAACTCCTATATACTATATACTGTCAAGTTCATGTGAACAAGAAAATAAAACGAATGGAAGACGATGATAATTCGGCTGTTGATTGGCTCCACTACTATCACTCCTATTCAAAACAAATCGAATAAACGGCATAACTACGACTCTCTAATGCTATTAAGAAAAAAGACAATTACAAAAAATAGTGATGCACCGTCAACCAGCTCAAACCGGTTCGAACTACTTAGTTCAACCTAACATTGATAACGGCAGTCAATCTATCTTGGAAAATACATTTGGAAATGATGATATAGCAAGGGAAGGTGCCACGTCTCCGAAGCCTCCACCCATAATTATACCTGATGTTAAAGATGTAGTGGTCGCTGTGGCGTAGCGGTAGTGCGTTGGACTGCTACGCAGAGTGTCCGGGGTTCGAATCTCGGCACAGGCAAAATCAAAAAGTAGAAAAAATAATTTTTCTACACGGCACCACCTCTTGGCAGGCAATGGCGAACCTACAAGAGAAAAAATTGCTATGAAAAGCTTTTCACTTCGCCGTTCGGATTCGGCATTAAACTGTAGGTCCCTTCCATTCATGTACAAATATAACACGCACAACATGAGTGGATGCGAAAAGCTCGGCCTAGGCCCTCCATGGGCTGTTGTGCCATTAAAAGTAAAAGTTAAAGATGTATATAGTATGATTAAAGAGGTAACTAGTATTGTTACTGTAAGTGAACTTAGCTACAAAGTTCAGCTTGATGGACAAATAAGAGTAGTGATTAAATCAGTAGATAAGTACAAAACTTTAATCAAGTATTTAAAAACTAAGAAAATCAAGTTCCACACTTTCCAGTTAAAAGATGAGCGAGGATTTAGAGTAATACTTAAGAATCTTCACTACTCAACTCCAATTAATCTAATAAAAACTGAAATTGAAGAGTTAAGGCCATACAGTTAGAAATATTAGTAACATCCGTAGTCATGTAACCAAAGGACCTTTGAATATGTTTTTTATTGATATCGAACCTAGTAACACAAAGGCAGAAATATATAATGTAAGAGCTAGTAGTTAAAGTTGAGCCTCCACGAAAAACGTCGGACATTGTTCAATGCTATAGGTGCCAGCAATTTGGGTACACGAAAGCCTATTGTCAAAAGAACTTCAGGTGTGTTAAATGCGGATTAAACCATTCAACAGCCGACTGCTCAAAAAAGCAAGACTCTCCCGCTCAATGTGCCAACTGCCTGCAAAATCATGCCGCGAACTACAAAGGATGTAGGATTTACCAAGAACTTGTTACCAAAAGACATCCAACAATCAGGAAAACTGAAATACGTGTAAAAAATCAAACTATTACCACTAATCAGAACGTTCCCATGGTGCCTATCCAAATGGTAATTTAAACAAACAACAATTTTCCTATGCTCAAATACTGCGACAAGAATTATGATCCATTTAAGAAAATTGAGTTACTACTTGAAAAACAGTATGAATTAACTAATAATTTGTTGTCGCTGATGACTAAACTTATAACCAAACTATGCAATTAGGTCTTCAAATTGCAATATGGAATGCTAATGGCATTTCGAATCATACATAAGAGTTAAAAATATTTCTTAGCACCAATAATAATAATTACTAGCTTCTGAAACCCACTTCACAAGCTGAAGTTATTTTAAAATTAGTGGATATGACTTAATTACTGCAAATCATCCACACAATAAGGCTCATGGAGGTTCTGCAATATTGATTATAAGTTCTATTAAATACACTGTAATAAATGAAATAAGAGAAGTATTCCTACAAGCTGCGTGCATAAAAGTTAGATGTGAATTATTTAATATTCCAGTATGTGCAGTCTATTTTCCTCCGAGATACAATCTTAAAAGTCAAGATTTCCAAAATTTTCAAACTAGCAAACTAGAAGTCCTAGGGATAAACTTCGGTACAATTAAGCAGTCAAAGAGCTCAAACAACTCCTAAAAGATCTAAAAAACAAGTCAGTTGCCGATTATCTAAAAAGTCTCAATATCGCTTCAACTAATAATGACTACGATCTCTACGAAGTACTTAAAAAGACTTGCGAAACGAAAAATTATTATTAAAAACGATAAGGGAGACTGGTGCATGAAGTAGTTGAGGCTTTTGCTGAATATCTAAGCTACGCTTTCCAACAAAACTTGGTCAGTGATGGAACTGATGAAGAAATTATTAATTTTTTGAACGCACCCTGCCAGATGGATCTTCCCTTAAAAGTATATCCGTTTTTGAAGTCCAATCCGAAATTAAGAGGCTTCGCAACAAAAAGAGTCCTGGTTGCGATCGAATAGATGCTATGGTGCTAAAGAATCTTCCACAAAAACTGGTGCTATTTATTACCTTTATTTATAATGCCATAATTACTGCCCAGCTCAATGGAAATATGCCGAAGTGATCATGATCGGTAAACCTAACAAACCAGACAATCGTCTTGCATTATACCGCTCCATAATTACTGGTAACTTTCTCCAAGGTATTCGAAAGAATATTGTTGAGACGTTTGTTACCCGTTCTGGGTAAATTTAATATTATACCAGAACATCAGTTTGGTTTCAGGCAGTCACATGGAACTCCCGAACAGTGTCACCGCGTTGTCAAAACGATAACAGATGCTCTTGAGTGCAAAAACTATTGCACAGGTGTGTTTTTGGATGTACAGAAAGCATTCAACAAGGTGTGGCATGACGGTCTTTTATATAAAATTAAAAAAGTTCTCCCAGCTCCGTATTTCATGTTATTGAAATCATACATTAGCAATAGATATTTCTACGTTAAAGACCAAGATGAAATGTCAAAAATTCATTCAAAGCTGGTGTGCCGCAAGGAAGCGTGCTTGGACCAGTGCTATATACCATCTACACCTATGATATGCAAGTTTGGATGTTCTAGTAGCCACATCTGCCGACGACACAGCGATTATAGCCTCCAGTCCTGTCCCTTCAGAAGCATCAAGATATGTCCAAAGCGAGCTATCACTGATAGAAGAAAGGTTGAAAAGATGGAAAATTAAAGTTAATCCCAGTTCATGTCACATTTACACTTAGAAGGGGAGACTGCCCGCCCATTATTCTGGATGGCACCAGCATTCCAAAAAATAACTGCGTAAAATATCTTGGTATGCATATGGATAGAAGATTAACATGGAAACAACATATAAAAGCCAAGCAAAAACAATTAAACACTAAGACCTCAAAAATGTACTGGCTTCCTAGGCAAAAATCGGAACTGAGCCTTGAGAACAAAGTTCGTCTCTACAAAGCGATATTGAAACCAGTATGGACATATGGGAAACAATTGTGGGGTGTAGCCAGCAATTCCAATTTAGAAATCCTGCAACGATACCAATCCAAGACATTGCGAAAACTAGTTAATGCACCATGGTTTATTACGAGAAACCTGGGTGTTGTGATAGTATGATACCGAGAATTCTCAGGAATGATGATAGGATGTCGTTCGTTGTAGCTAAGAGCGGCGTGAGCGAGACGACTATTCACTCTGAGAATATTCCCCTTGTCTAGAAAAGGATTTAACACGAGAAGAGTGTCTTTCTTTTCTATTGGTTTTGCATCGAGTAATGATGCATTTTCTCGTAGATAATTTAGATAATTTGTTCCAGGGAAGGAGGTACAGAGGGCCACAAAGTCGTGTCTTCATAACTTGACTTTCGGTATGAGGGATAGAGCTTGAAGTGTGAAACTGCTAAGAAGAGTGTTAACTTCGAAAGGCTTATTGGTTGCAGGAGGTCACTTAATCTTTTACTGCTAAGAGATGTAAGGAACGGAATTGTCCTTCTCTCAGGTGCAAACACAAATGTAAGCTCGATAAGCTTTTTCGAAGAAGACTTATAATCGTGAAAGGCTTATTGCTTGCAGGAGGGCCGTCAACCGTTTGCCACCAGGAGGCGAGGATCGGAGTTGTCCTCCTGAGTATGAGAACAAAAGGCAAGCACAATAAGCTTTTCCTATGCAGAGTTGTAACCACAGAAGGCTTATTATTTGCCACCTTAACCTGCTGCCATCAAGAGATAAGGATCGGAATTGTCCTTCTCTTGAGTGAGACCAAAAGGCAAACACAGTAAGCTTCGACAAGTGACAAAGTTCGGGAAGTTGAACTTGATTACTCTGCGAGGACTGCCTCAACAGTGTAATTTCGCTGTTGTCTATGGTTTAAAGTTTCTCTAAGAAGCTGTTTCTTGTATGGATGGAATACTTCATGTATTAGTCTCAATCCGTGCCTGCCAATCAGAGTTGATGGTGTGAGATTTTCGCTCGTTTCATAACAGGCGATAGCCACCCTGCCGGGTCAAAATAGTTTGGCAACCGAACGAAGAGTTTGTCGTTTTGTGGCAGAAGTTAGCACCGGAATGGAAGGAATTTACAATATTAATTTTTTGTTTTTGTACAAAATCAACATATTTATATATTATATATAACATTTTTAATGAAAAAATATATATTTATATATAATACCATAATATAAAATCCATAATTTAATCAGTTAGAGTGTAACTAAATATATGGCACACAGAGTAATATTTTTTTACAGGTTGATCGATTAGATAGGAACTTTCTGTACAACAATAAGTGTGTATTTGTTGTTGTACACGGAACTTCTTTACTTTATGTACATATGTACCTATACATACAAAGAATATTTGTACGATCGACACAATATTTGATAAAATAATATATAAAATTTATACACAATATTTTAAATATGGGAAAACTTAAAATATTATGTATAGTAAGTTCCCTGGATAGCGATCTGACAACCGTCAGTGAGTTAACTAATGTGTGCGGTGGGCTTCTCCATGGCCTTGAATGAATGGTTGTGCGTCGGGCTTGGAACCCACCACGTTAAAATACCCACCAAGACTCCCGCAAACGCCCAAAGGACAACGATTTACGGATATGCACCTGTAATGTCCGAACCCTCTACAGGGAAGGTGCCTCTATCCAGCTGGTGGATGTCCTCCAACAATATAGAGCTGACATCACCGCTATACAGAAAATGTGATGGACGGGACACGGTTGCTCCAAAAGAGCATCCTGTGATATCTACTACAGCTGTCATGCGTCGAGACACGAATTTGGTGTTGGATTTGTGGTTGGGAAGAGACTGCGTCATCTAAACGAGCGCCTAGCCACTATCCGCATCAAGGCAAAATTCTTCAACATCAGCCTAATTTGTGTCCATGCCCCGACGGATGAGAAGGATGAAACGACCAAAGATGACTTCTACGAGCTCCTCGACAAAGCTTATGAGCATTGCCCCCGCCACGATGTTAAAATCGTGTTAGGCGACTTTAATGCCAAGGTGGGCAAGGAGAGTCTCTTTGGTCCGACGATCGAAAAATTCAGTCTCCACGACGAAGCCACCGATAACGGTATGAGACTGATCGACTTCGCCGCCGCACGAAACAGGACAGTTAGTAGCACCAGATTCCAACATAAAGATATCCATAAGGCCACTTGGCTGTCCCCTGATCAAAACACACGAAACCAGATTGATCACGTTGTGATCGACGGAAGGCACGCTTCCAATGTAGTAGACGTACGCACAATACGTGGTGCAAACATGCAGCCAAAGTCTGCACACGTATATGTGTAGCACATCGCGTACGGATAGGTACAAAGAGAAAGCTGGATGTCGGAAAACTGCAATCACAACAGACAGCCAAAGTCTTTGCCAACCAACTTGCACTCCTCCTTTCGCAAAACACCCCTCAACTTGATGATATATGCGCACAGTGGACGCACATTTCCCGCTCTATGCGTATGGCTGCCGAAGAGGTGCTAGGCTACCACCGTCGACGGAGAAATATGTGGTAAAACCAAGAGTGTCGCGATGCTACTGAAGCAAAAGACGCTGTTTACAGAGCCACCCTGCAGTCAGTTGCAACGCGAGCTGCTAAGGAGCGATACAGAAAGTTGAGGAGGGAGGAGAAACGTCTTTTCAGGCGCAAGAAAAGAGATGAAGAAAGACGCGAGTTCAATGATATCGAAATGTTGCGGGACAGGAACGAGGTCCGAAAATTCTTTGAAAGAATAAGACGCCTGGTTTAAGACTGATGGGGGCCTCTTCCTGCAAGGATGAAGACGGAAATCTGGTGACAGATATCCAGGGCATAATGAGATTATGGAGGGAGAAATATGTGGTACTTTTCGCAGCTGCTTAATGGCGATGACGGCAATAATCCCGCCACTGCGGAACCCACTCCGGAAACCCCAATCACTAACGGCGTTGAAGTAGCGCCGCCTGACTATGAGGAGGTGTTAACAGCCATTGCTCGGCTGAAAAACAATAAGGCTGCAGGTGCAGATGGCCTGCCTGCTGAGTTGTTTAAGACCGGAGGCGAAGAGCTCAAAAAACGCATGTATGAGCTTCTAGGCAGAATATGGTCAGATGAAAGCATGCCAAGTGATTGGAATCTCAGCGTACTCTGCCCAATCCATAAGAAAGGTGATTCCACGATCTGCGCCAACTACCGTGGGATAAGCCTTCTTAATATTGCATATAAGGTTCTATCGAGCGTACTGTGCGAAAGACTGAAGCCCATCGTCAACAAACTGATTGGACCTTATCAGTGTGGCTTCAGACCTGGTAAATCCACCATCGACCAGATATTCACACTACGCCAATTCCTGGAAAAGACCCGAGAAAAACAGATCGACACAAAATCATCTATTTGTAAATAGCCGCAAACTCTGATTTTGGTATCCCTGTAAAGCTCATTCGTCTTTGTAAAATGACACTGACCACCACCACCAGCGCAGTGAAAATGTGGACAGACCTCTCCGCACCATTTGATACCAAAAGAGGTTTCAAACAAGGTGACTCCCTATCGTGCGACTTCTTTAACCTTATGCTGGAGAAAATAATTCGAGCTGTGAACATCGACATCTCTGGCACTATCTTCTACAAGAGTGTCATGCTGCTAGCATACGCTGATGATATTGACATCATTGGCAAAAATAAACACCAACAATAATGTCAGCCTTGAGATCAAGCGGAGACTAACTCTTGCCAACAGGTGTTACTACGGGCTCAGTAGGCAATTGAGAAGTAGAGCCCTCTCTCGACCGACGAAAATAACGCCCTATAAGTCCCTCATCCTTCCCGTCCTAATGTATGGCGCAGAGACGTGGACATTGACCATCAATGATGAGAGGCTGTTAGAAGCGTTCGAGAGGAAGATACTCCTTAAGATCTACGGTCCAGTATTCGTGGACGACGTGTTTCGAATAAGATGGAACGATGATCTGTATGAGCTGTACACTGACATAGTCAAGCGTATAAAACTCCAGCGGCTTCGCTGGCTGGGTCATGTTGAGCGAATGGAAGAAAGCGCTCCGGCTAGAAAGGTGTTTTATTCGAACCACGGTGGAGGATCACGCAGAAGGGGACGTCCTAATCTCCGTTGGAAAGACCAGGTGCAGCGCAATCAACTGGCGCCAGCGCGCGCATAGCAGAAGTGACTGGCGAAGCTTTGTGGAGGCGGCCTAGACCGATCATCGGTTGTAGTGCCAGCTAAGTAAGTAAGTTACAAGTAAAATTTATGGGAAAAAAAGAACTTGTACTTACTTATACGGAAAAAAGGGAGGTAATTTTTTCCTTTGGGTCTACTTGTTGTGCTGTTGTGTGTGATTTTGTGGTGGTTGATTTTTTGTTATTATTGTTGTTGTTGCAGTTTTTTGTGGTGCGTTAAAGCGTTGGTCACTTTATGACTCGAAGGACCATGTTTAATTCAGAAGTGGATTATATAGATATCAAAACACAAGGAATTTGTATTTAATATTTAACAACATTAATTTATTAAAATGAAAATTGTGCAAGAAATAATGGAAGAACCCAACCGACCGGTGTCAAATTATTCTAGAGAAGAACTAACAGAAAGCAATAGCAAGAAAAAAAATAGAATAAAAAGAAACAAGGATAGAGAAAATGAATAGAAATGAAAAGGAAAGAAAAGGTACGTGAGGATGACTTAAACAACTAGTAAATATAATATATTTTCCAACACACTGTGTAAAGGTCAACCTAAAATTTCAGTAAAAACATCCTGACCTTCATACATATCACCTAGTGCGATGGATAGAGGTACCAGTTTTCGTACCAAAGTTGAGTACTTACCTATATGCATAAAGTTTATATAGGCCCCCCCAAATAAAACTTGTTCACTTCCGACAAGAAGGTATTTCTGACTAGCGGGTAAATTAAATAACACTCTTTTACCGTTCTTAGCAGAAACTATTTATAGGGCAGCATGAACAAGCTATACTCTACATTTTTTTAACATATGCATAGTGACTGCAAAAGCCTAAGATAGCGGTCACTTGAACAGTAGGGGAAAAGGTCAACGTCCTTAACTGATTGGCACTGTTATCCGCAGGAAAGTAGAGGTATTATTGCTTATTTGTGGCAAGAAAAATTTGAACTGTCGATCAGAAAAAAGAGGGGATTGACTGCCTAGAGCTTGAACAGGAAAGACGTACTTTATTCAAATTTTTGCTATCGATATAAAATAAAATATAAGTGAATTGCTGGACCAGGAATACCCAAGCGACCAGAAGCATAAAGTGCTGGGTGGATTGCTGCTAAATGTTGGATCACCAGGGAAAATATATAGAATACATCACAGTATACATGGCATGCAACAGGAGATCAACTTAAATACATCTGTCAAAAGTGAAATAGATATATGTACATATACCAGTAGTAGTGTTAAAATACATTAAGTTCAAATTCAGTTTTAAATCAGTGTAAAAGAAAAAAAAAAATTAAGAGACAAAATGTTAAAAGTATAATTTAAAGGAAAAGATAAATCATACAAGCATAAAAAACAAAAAAAGTGTTGAAGGAAATTATACTATATATTTATGCTTAAATCTAATTATTACAGCGAGTATCACAGGTACAACAATTATCAAACCACACGTAGCATGCAACATCATCGTCGTTGGGCCCATCGTCGGATCGGTGAAGTAGCAATTTAACGTGAGTAAGTTAAATACAAAAAAATTATAAAAATACTTAGTGTTAACATGATTTAAAAATATATTTATATAGTATGACATATTTTTTTTGTGGGTGTATAATCATACCAACACGCATATCTCTCGATTATTTATTTATCTTTGCTTTTAATTATAACAGCTCTCTCTAGAGTAATATTCACCACGCTCTCACAGATTTACCGTTTTTTTTTTATTTTTACATCCTAACCTCATAATATTACTAGGCCAATAGGAAATTTATCAATAAGTGATTTATTAGGAATTTTAATGATAAACAATTTTACTAGCACAATGTTTTAAAACTACTTAAAAATCTTCGGAAATAATTAGTAATATTAGTAATGAAATGAAATATTTAAAAAAAAAATAAAATAATTAGTATAAGTTTGTAAAAATAAAACTCAGAAAAAAAAAGTGAAATTTTAAAATATTATTATTTGATGAAATGTAAGGGTGAACAGTAGATAAGTAAAGCAATGGGATATCGACAGTAAGGTAATACATCGATATCAGGTAGGGTGGGTACAGACTTCAAGGGATGATCAGCTTTCCCCCTCTAAATTTTAGTTTCTTAGTTATTTGTTGGTGGTAGTTACGTGTTCAATAGTTTTCTTATGGAGATTACTTTTTAGGATTTTTCCTACTGTATGAGCTGCATACAAACATAATTTAATGTAACTCTTCATATCTTCATATCATTGAGGCTAGCCCACTCCCATTTTCCCTGAGCTAAGACTGAAGCATTGCTAGGTATGCAGCGACCGCCTCACATGATGTGAGCCTTGTAGAAGGTAGAAGTTCGTTACAACTGCAACCTGGAAGAAATGGAGACGATATTAACTATTATGTAAGCTGAAAACTATTACATCTTACAGCAATTAATTCCACATGCGAATAACATATACACCAAGGACGCTTTTTGGTACAATTCTTCTTCATTACGAAAACTGTAAAGTTGTGATCAGTGAAATTACATACAAACACAGTCGCAACATTTGTTGGGATGAAATACATTTATTTTCATCATATCACAAAAATGTGAATTTAAATAACACTGTGGAGAAACTCAGTCTGGAGAAATTACATAGCTACAACCTTATTAACACAGAAGCAATTGGAACCTTGAAGACAGACACACTACAAAGGGATTTCTACAGCTTCGGCTCACAGATAATTATCGTCATGATTTTTATTCCAATAGTACCATATATTACATCTCCAAACACAATCAAGGGAAAATTATCATCGAGCACAGTATCGCTTCGGCCCCGTCGATCGAACAATCCTTGTGGCCTTCGCTCTACACTAAGGAGAGGAGTTATGGCAAAACCTACATTGCCATACACTACATTACCAGCCACTACATTGGCATCCATTACATTACCACTCACTATATTGTTACCCGCACAACCACAACCACAGCAACACAACAACGATATTAATAAACCGTTAAACAACAGTCACTCATAACAACAACAACGATATCACAGCCACCAAAACTAAAAGCGATGCAGAAATATAACAACAGCGCTGCCGTAACAGAACTTTGTATTTTGTTTGTTCCGTTAATTTTCTTTAGCTAAAAGTAAAATAAAGCACAGTTGGATCAGAGAACATAACTCGGGGGATACAATTAATTTACTGAAAGAGACATTTGACGATCTTTTAACTGGCCACCTTGTTCGTGCGATTTGACGTCATTAAATTATTTTCTTTTGGGATATGTCTACAACGGTAAACCAGAAACAATTGAGCACTTGGAAGCCATCATTCGACGCGTCATTGCCGAAATATAGCTTGATTTAATGAACCGGGTAACTCAAAATTTTTAATATATAAATTTCATGATTACTGCGACGTACTTTTAGGACTAGATACACTCACACAATTAGGGGCAACAATCGATTTAGCTAATAAAACCCTTATAATACATAAAGCAGTTATACCATTGTTATTCAAACCAAATGTCAGTTCAGGGAGGCACATAATCACTGCCAACACAAAAACAATAGTTAAAATTCCAGTTGACATTCAGAATGGCGACATTTATATTGAAAAAAACAACAATAAATCCTGATTGAACACTTCGGAAATATGACAACCCACATAAATAAACAGTAAGAAAAAATTGAGAATTTTTTAAACAAACACTACGACCAAAATGCCAACAGATGGTAGTCATATGTTGGCCTCATGGATTATGTCCTGTGATGAGTCTCATCATCCGGCGAAGGTCCTTCTTTCCAAATTTAAGAAGGAATTCTGCTGCCTTCCACTTTGGACAAGTCACAAAACACTTAGCCGTTTTACAGATGTCCAGATTGGACCAGCGTCTCTTCTGTAAATCATTAGCATAAGATATTATCAAATACATGGCACCTGCCAATCTGGTCCCGACTATTAGCTCTGGTCCCAAAGGCATGTTATTTGATCCACAGTTGTCCAACTCGTCGGCTTTCTCATTCCCAGGAACTCCACAGTGCCCAGGAATCCATATAAGATGGAGCTGATTCAATCTTGCGACTGATCTAAGTTTCCTCTTACACTCTTGGACAATCTTTGAAGTAGTTCTCGCGTTCTCCAGAGCCTTCAGTGCAGCCTGACTGTCAGTATAGACACCTATACGTTTTCAGCGCCATTTTCTTTCAATTATCCATTCCGCTACTTTAAAGATAACGAAAACTTCTGTCTGGAAGACAGTTGCCAACTCACCCAAGGAATAGTAGCAATTGACTTACTATACTTTAGTTTACTTTTAATGGCAGCCCATGGAGCGCCTAGGCCGAGCTTTTCGCATCCACTCATGTTGTGCGTGTTATATTTGTACATGAATGGAAGGGACATAAAGTTTAATGCCGAATCCGAACGGCGAAGTGAAAAGCTTTTCATAGCAATTTTTACTCTTGTAGGTTTGCCATTGCCTGCCAAGAGGTGGTGCCGTGTAGAAAAATGATTTTTTCTACTTTTTGATTTTGCCTGTGCCGAGATTCGAAGACCGGACACTCTGCGTAGCAACCCAACGCACTACTACTACGCCACAGCGACCAATTGACACCTTCGTACCTTCATCGGTCTTGGATCTGTCCGTGAAGAAGATATCCGTCAGATTCTGCAGAACGACCTCTGGATTGCTCCATTGTTCACGCTTCGGGAAGCTAACTTCATATTTTCTTCCTAAAGTAACCACGGGTATGGATATTACTCTGACAAACTTTTGAAGATTTCTCCTTGACCCGAAGTTCTATTATCGAACCAATACCAATACCCATAGAGTATAGCAGACATGTCGCCTTCACCGCTACTTGTTGGATCTGTATGTCCAGTGGGAGCAAGTCAAGCATGGCGTTAAGGGCGTCACCAGAGGTGGTACTGAGGATTTAACCATAGTTCGGTCTGATAAGTGCTATGTATATCCAAAGGACCACATTAGGTCTCAGGCCTCAGGTCCTACCAAAGGTTCGGCGACATTGGTGGAAAACCTTTAATTCGCGATCTAGCTTCGTTAAGACGTGCGTCTTCCATGTTACTTTCCGATCTAGGGTCACACCCAGATATTTTACTTCCATGGCAAGACTGAGGGTCACACCTTTCAGTACTGGCAGTTTTAAACCCTCCAGCTGCCGCTTCCTAGTAAATAGAACAAGAGTCGTTTTACTAGGATTGACAGAAAGACCCTGGCCAGTGCATCACTTTTGTCCAGGATTTTCTGCATTTTAATGCAGACCATACGCAAGGATTTACCAGATGTGAGTGCACAGACGTCGTCCGCATACGCTTAGACGTGAAATCTGAGATCTTTCATTTGCGTTAGTAATGAGTCAACAACAAAGCACCACAGTAGAGGAGAGAGAACACCCCCTTGGGGGCAGCCCTGTCTAACCTCCACCGTGACCGAATCGTCGCCCTCGCCAACAGTCAGCAGTCTCTCGGAGAGCATAGAGTAGATCCATCTAGTAAAGTTTTTACTCACTCCATGCCTTCTGGACGCTGAGCACATAGAGTCAAAGGCAGCGTTGTCAAAAGTCCCTTTAATATCCACAAAGACCCCCAGAGTGTACTTGTCCGCTTCCAGTGCTACTTCTATCTTGCTTACAAGATCATGCAGCGCTGACTCACTGGATTTTCCTCCCTGGTAGGCATGTTGGCTATTACTGAGAGGACACATTGCCAATACCTTTACCCGAATGTGCACTCTACTATTCGTTCTAGGCTTTTTAGCATGAAAGAGGTCAAGCTAATCGGCCTGAAACTTTTAGCGTGTGTAATCATCCTTCCCTGGTTAAGGAATAAAGACTAATCTGACTTGTCACCAAAGAGTTGGTATGAAGCCATGGGCAAGGCAGGCCCAGAGATCTTTTTCAAGACCCCTTTTAGTCTGTCTTGGTCTTTCTGCAGAACCCTACACAGTCTTGCTGATTCCTTCATTCCCTCCACCTCATTGCAGAAGTTTCTATGAGAGTCAAGTTTGGCAGACCTCACTTTCTTCTTATACTCCTTCTGAACAATATGGAAACTGGTTCAGTCAACTTCCTTTCGGGTTTTTAGGGCCCTATTCAGTAGTTTTCTAGGTCGTTTGCGAAGCTTCGAAAGTTCACCATTCCACCATGGGACTGCCTTGCCTTGTCTGCTCGCTCTAAGCGGGCACACCTCCTCGTAGCAGCCAATCAAAGTCCCTTGCAATCTATTTGTTGCTTCTTCGATCATAGCTGTAGTTCTGAGTTTAATAAGGGTTGGTTGCGCTCACCACAAGAAGCTCACCAAACCTATCCCAGTCCGCCTTGCGCGGAATCCCAGCCGTAATTCGATAATGCGATGATCTGAGAAAGAGACCTCTTCTAGAACTCACCATTGGGTGATCTGATCTGCTACCTTCCTATTGGTTAGCGTAAGATCAATCATTTCTTGTCTTCTGTTGGTCACAAAAGTTGGTTTGTTACCAACATTTTGGATCACCAAATCAGGAACCCCTGGGATTACATTTACTGCTACCCCATATAATGTTCTGTGAATTTGCATCACAACCCACTATAAGTCCAAACCAGTGGATTACACGTACTGGACGACTTCCACTAATTACTTTGAAGGAGGAGGTAGTGTAGAGTCGTACGGCAGGTAGGCCGACACTACTCCCACCTTTCCAGTACTTTATTTTTGCCGCAACAATGTTTTGAGAACAGTATTGTCTAAGCATTGTGCATTCAATCATCCGCGGCATGATAATACAAGCACGCGGTCGATTACTCCCTTCACATTTAAGGATTTGTCCCCACGTAATGGCACCAAGGCCACAGATACGTTTGTAGCATACCCATAGATCTTAAATCAGTATTATGTGAGAACATGTCTGGAGTTTCGCATGACTACTGCATAGTAATGCAGTAGCCGATTTGCTATGCTTCAAGCTAATCTGTGTAATTTCTGTCATGATTAGTGACCGAATCTACCTCTACGCCTTATCCTCTCCCTTGTCCTGGATGCGAAAATGCTCTCCCCAGGTGTACTTGAGGACGGTACCCGTACTTCGACTTCATTACCTTCTACCACCATACCTACCACCAGGTGTGAACCAGCTTCTTTAGAGGCCGAGACATCCTTGGTATATGAGTATTGACTCGTATCCAGACCTCCGTTTTGATCACGGTTACGTGCGAGTAGCTCGCTTGGTTTCCTGGAAGGTCCACGTATCCAAACTGACCCTCTGACCAGTCCGATAATTCGAACTTACCCTTCTCACATTCTGGCATCTTAGTTACAACTTCTTCCAGCCAAGCTCGGGAAAAAGCGTTAGAGCATTGCACCTTGACGATGCCATCTTCAACACTCTTCCCCTCAAAAGTCGGTTTGTCTTTTGACTCCCCAATAACCTTCCAAAGGTAGCTGTCGAAATAGTCCTGTTGCCCTTGAGACAACCGACCATTCCCTATGCTGGTGCGAATCCCAACCGTCATAGCTTTGGCGGCCACCTTCGAAAAGGTGGTACCAGAGATGGATAGCGGAGGTCCTACCGGCATGCTTTGGGGTCCTTCAACCTTCTCTTTTGAAGTATCAGGCTGGCATACAGACTGCTGTGTCGAGCTCGAAGACACGTCCGATTTCGGTCCATGGACCTTCCTCTTCTTTCCCTTTTTGCTCTTCACAACCGACTGCACAGACCCCTGGTTGGCCTCAGAAGAGTGTGCCTAAACAGACGAGTCATCGCCCGTTCTGTCACGCTTCCCTGTGGTCATCACAGGTGTTGAAGTTGGCAGAATTTGAGGACTTGCCTTCCCCTGCGCTGTAGCTTTTATTTCCTTCTGCCTCCTTCTGCCTCCTTCTTTTGAGTTGTTTATTAGACACCTGCATTTCAAACTTCAGTACCCGCGGCCTCTTTACCGATGACCGCCTGGCTCGCACCAGGTTTGACCGTTGTCAGAGGTTCTCTGTACTTTAGTTTGTCTAGAAGGCGTCGTCGGACTATCTAGTGCCACATCTTCAACGTCCTTTACAGTTACCTCCGATTGTGACATTAGCATGTCCTCCGTATCCTCCAAGACTGGGCTCTCCTTTGACATTGTCAATGTGCCCTCATCCTCTGGTAACTTGCTTCCTCCGGGACCCCAGGACGTCCCGGTCTTAAGTAGGAATGAGTTTTGGCCCTGCACATCCTTCGGCCAAGCCGCTGGCGTACCAGCGGGAGGATTACCACTAGTGTGGGTACACCGTGCAGACAAATTCGGATTTATTTTCATTACATTTGTTGTTTTGTTCACAGTTTTCTCTGGCATGAATTGAGTCCTCTACATGGTCGACAATGGTCATAATTGTTCCTGAATGACATGATTACTCTTGGCTTCAGTGCTCCTCTACGACCTTCCGGCATGGGTAGCCCTATCCGGCATAGCTCGAAGATTCATTACACCTACTGTGTCCTTTCACCGCGACAAGGTGGTAATCTTCCGAGAGGGAAAAACGCAGCGTTACTCGTATATTAATGACTTTGCATGTGTTTGCATGACACCAGGATAATATGTATTCTTAAGTTGCAGCTATTTACTTGCATGTGTAGACACAGGATAAAACAAGCTTATTCCAGTTATACTATAAGCACACAACTGGAATAATAAGTAGGAAACAAGTACAAAATATTATAATACTTTTTTGTTTGGAAATGAGTTTATTAAAAAAATAGATAAGAACATAACCAAACCTGGAATGATGGAAAACAAGTTTTCGATACTCATAGAAACTACAGAAAGTGTAACTTCACTTTAAGTTGTGATTAATATAGGAGCATTTGAAAGATTTATTAGTACTATTCTTACTACTTTTTTATGCAACTTTTTCTTCTTTTTTAATGGCTCAACAGCCCATGGATGCCTAAGCCGAGCTTTTCGCAACCTCCCATCTTGTGCGAGTTATATTTGTACATAAATGGAAGGGACTTACAGTTTTATGACGAATCCGAACGGCGATGTAAGCTTTTCATGGGCAATTTTTACTCTTGTAGGTTTCCCATTGCCTACCAATGCCTGGTGGTGCTGTGTAGAAAAAAATTGATTTGTCTACTTTCTGATTTTGCCTGTGCAAAATATAGGCAAACCTACAAGAAACAAATTTCCTCTGAAA
Organism: Palloptera scutellata; assembly: GCA_958295655.1. Classification (NCBI taxonomy): domain Eukaryota; kingdom Metazoa; phylum Arthropoda; class Insecta; order Diptera; family Pallopteridae; genus Palloptera; species Palloptera scutellata. The sequence goes on from OY282453.1 coordinate 16,585,037, forward strand.
AACTTTTCACTTCCCCGTTCGGATTCGGCATAAAATTGTAGGTCTTTCCATTCATGTACAAATATAACACGCACGACATAAGTGGATTCGAAAAGCTCGGAATAGGCCCTCCATGGGCTGTTATGCCAATAAAAGAAGAATAAAAAGAAAGTGAAGTTAATACTAATCATGATTACCGCTAACATGTTGTATAAATACTTTTCGAAGGTTTACAATATCCATTTTTAAGACCTAAAATTATCGCAGCCTTTTTCTGCAAGTGAGAATAAAAGTTTACATATTTTCGTAATATTTTACACATATTTTTGTACCTTTTTGTAAAATAGCATATTGCGTGGCATGCTCGTTGTACATTTCACCGAGCATATCGTGACGTGCATATGTCCTTGTATTAGTTGCATTTGTCATATTTACTTTATTTAATTATTAATATTATCTGAAATCATATATTTTTTCTTTATTCCTTATTATATTATATTATTATACTTATGCCAAGTTGAGAATTTAAAAAATTAAGCAATACTCACAAATTACAAAAATTAAAATGAGAAACTTCAAAAATTTTCTTCAAAAATGTTCTTCAACATTTGTTCACAAAACTTACCGGTCGAAATGGTTTAAAAGTTAAATATTTCGTTAATAAACTGGAATATTTTGAATCCTTAATAAAATGCATTCATAGGGGCACACGCTGTGTGTTGAATGTATCAATAAATAAAAATAAAATAGACACACTCAATGTATAGAAGTTCGTCCTCCATTTCAATTGATACTTTACTGAATGGCGTTTTCTCCGTCAAAAGAGGGCAGAGTTTAATTTGGAATATTGTGGTAAATATACTATTACGGGGATTCAAATATTGTGTTCCCTGTGAATTAACGACAATTGGGAGAATCCGACGCTGAATCACCTTCTTGTGAATCACCTATATGATAAATATTATGCTAATAACGATTGCTACTGGAGACGCGGCATAAATTGTTTGTAAGGCTATGGTTATATTCAAAGATTACTCGGCGAACACCATGAAATTGTTGCTGTCCGAACACGAAAAAAATTTTACTCACTCTCACACCGAACACGATATGCTGGGTGAAATGTACACCGAGCACGCTGAGTATTCAGGGTGTCAATGAGTTATTCTACAAAAAAAGAACAAAAATGTATGTAAAATAGAGGAAAACATGCAAACCTGTACATCATTATTTTCATATGCAGAAAAGCTAAGTTGCGAATTATTTTATTATTTTCATAATTTTTATTTTATTAATTTTATGCTCCATATTGATAAAATCGCTTAAGTGTTGCCGTTGCGCAAAAAATTGTATTACAAAAAAACTGAATTTCGACAAAAAGCAACTCTGTAACGAACACCAATGTAACCACTACACAGAGCACGAGAGTAAAATATGGAGTGTTCGTCGAACATCGAACACCAGTATAACCAGCACCTAATACACATTTTAAAATTCGGAAACAAGATGGGAAATGGAATTAGGTTAAGGCAGAGTTGTTTGAGAACAACGAATTTAGTGTAAATGTTAAAATGAAAAAGTTTGGTGGTTGTGCTCGTGTCGTCTTAAATTATAATTGCTTATGTGAAATTCTACATTTAGAATAAAACGGCAGCGTAAAATTCGCCAACAGAAAATATTTTGCAGTGGAAAAATAGATTTAATAGCAAAAAAGAACATTAACATAATTCTCCAATTTTTATGATGAATTTTCTTGGTCGTGGTGGGACGATATCGATAGCTATATTTCGTAACTTGAAGATAAAGTGCTCATTAAATCAATGCAGTGGTGTATTTCTGTAATTTACAACGATGAGAGTTACGGAAAGGTACTGCATGCGAAGCAGTTTAATATATTTATTTAAGTTTTTGTGAAAGTGGAATATGTTTTAGTGTTTAAAAATATAGTTTTCATATATTAGTGCGTTATAGTATTAATGTGTACATATTTATATATCTTTATTTCGGGCAGAAATATATAAAAATGTAGGTAAGCTAGAAACAAATCTTAACAATTTAGTTTGCCATCCCCCTTCTGACAATACTTGTAATGTGGAACATAAAAGAAAGCCGCGCCTTAGATATCTTCGATGAAATTTTATACGCTGCAGTTGTTTTTTTTTTTGCATGTATAGGTAAAGGATAGTGGAATAATTCTGTTTATATGAAAGAATAAACAAAACAAAAAGATCTGGTTTTCTTTGTTGCGTTTGGCAGCCATTTTGTAAAAATCTTGGTACTCGTTTTGTATTGTGCTGTCGTTGCTTGGTTGGGAAAACGTGGAAATACGAAACACGAAAAACGGGCGATATCACATTGGCGACACTTGACACCGAAGGGACTAAATTTGTTTGTGCCATGTAAAATGAAATAAAAGACATGTAGAGATTTCCATAGCGTAGACCACACTTGGCCTCAGGGCAATTGTTGCCAGTGTGACTTCGGCCTATGGAGTAGAAATTGTTAAATTTTGGATATGATCGAAAACGAAACTATTAAAAAGTCTTGATATCGAAACCAGTGTTGCCTTTTTGGCTGTTTAAAGCTATACTTCCTACCGTTCTGTTTCTCCAACATTTAACCACTTTGCAGGACATAAATATATAAGTAGTGTTAACGTTGCCAATGTCACGTATCGATCTGTGATATCACCAGTGCATGTGCAAGTAATTACCGAAATCCTAATACGGCGTAGAGTTCTATCTAATCAAGCCTTATGATCTAGGTGAAGTAATAAAATGTCATTACTACAGACAATTTTTTTATACTGTTTTTTTGGGCAAAGTTCGTCAAATTTCGACGAAACTTTTTGTCTTTGTTGCTTTAAAACTCAACCAAAATAGCCCAAACTTCCTCAACGGTTAATTTTTCACTACGACAAATAAATTATAAACACATTATTACAAAAACTTATAAAAATTAAAACGTAGGGCGAGGCTGGGAGTGTTACATAAATATACTTATGTATGCCACTTTATTCTTTACATGTTATATGATTAAAATCTTTTCACAAATATGAATATTGGTGTTACAAATTATTTTTTATTATTATTGTAGCTACCAAGAATGGTATACATATGTAATACTCGCGCTTAATGGGTTTAAACAAAAAAAGTTATACTCGATTAAAAATATTTTGATTCAGTGTATTCGTTACGCGAGTAAAACTAATTGAATAAATTAAACAACGATATGTCACCATAATGTCATTTTCAAATTTGCAATTAACAATGAAATATTTCGTATTTTAATATTTCATCATTTTCGAAGGAAAAATTGTTTACTGTGAATACGAAAATGTCAACAACAAAAAATAAGAAAGGAGCATATCCAGTTTTTATCTGTAGCTTCTATAATGGCACAACAGCCCATGGAGGCTCTGGGCCGAGCTTTTCGCTTCCATTCATGTTGGATGTATTATCTTTGTTCAAAGAGAAAAGGCACCTAACGTCTTATATCGAATCCAAACGGCGAAGTGAAAAGCTTTTCTTAGGAAATTTTTACTCTTGGAGGGTTGCCATTGCCAGCCAAACGTGATGCCGTTTGATTTTTGCATGTGCCGGGCATTTTGCGTCAGAACCATAGGTTAGAGTCTGTAAGTGGGCCGGTTTATTGGTAAATAACTTAATTATGCCTCCAAGTGGTTTTGGACCGACCTTGAGATCTGCTGCCTTGGGTATTCCACTCCAGTGCTGGTTGAGTGCTGAGAGTGCTCGTTTCGATAGAAGATTCTCTGTAATGAACACTGAAATTGCGATAAAAAGGGATTAGTTTCCTCTGTGATATTACTTACTTTTAATAGCACAACAGCCCTTGAGGGCCTAGGCCAAGCTTTTCGCATCCACTCATGTTGTGCGTGTTATATTTGTACATGAATGGAAGGATATTACAAATTTTAATATCACATTTTGTGGTACGACCAAGAGTGTCGCGAACTGAAGCGAACTGCTAAGGACCGATACAGAGAGTTGAGGAGGGAGAAGAAACGTCTCTTTCTGCAAGAAGCAGAAAGACGTGAGTTGAAATATGAAATTGTAACAGGAAACTACTAATGGTGTGAAGGCCTGACCCTTTTACTTTAAGGACAAGACGGAAATCTGGTGACAGATGTCCAGGGTATAACGAGATTATTGAGGGATCACTTTTCGCAGCTGCTTAATCGCGATGATGGCAACAATTCCGCCATTGCAGAATTCGCTTCGGGAATCCCAATCACTGACGGCGTTGAAGTAACGCCCCCGACTATAAGGAGCTCGTTTGAAAAACAATAAGGCTGCAGGTGCAGGTCGCATGCTGAGTTGTTTAAGACTCGAGGCTTAGAGCTCACAAAACGAATGCACGACCTTCTATGCAGAATATGGTTGGATGCCAAGTGATTGGACCTCAGGGTACTCTGCCCAATCCGTCGGTTAAGCCTTAATATCGAAAATGAATATTTTCTACAAGAGTGCTATGCTGCTAGCATCAGTTCAGCATTCTCCAATTTGGAAAGGGAATCTCGTTGAGTGGGTCTAGTGGTGAACGAGGTTAAAACGAAATACCTTGTGCCAAGAAACAAAGAGTCAAGGCGTCTTGGACAAAAAGTCACTATTGACAATTATACTTTCGAAGTCGTCAAGGATTTCGTTTATCTAGGAGCCAGCAATAACACTTACAATAATGTCAGGTTTGAAATTAAGTGTAGATTAACTCTTGCCAACAGCTGTTATTACGGGCTCAGTAAGAAGTTGAAGCAGAGTCTTCCACCGAGGAAAGTAACGCTCTATAAATCCCGCTTCCTTCCCGTCCTAATGTATGACGCTGAGACGTAAACGTTGTCCACCAAAGATGAGAGGCTGTTAGGAGCGTTTGAGAGGAAGATAAGATAAGAAGATAAGATTCTATAAGATCTATGGTCCAATATCCGTGTATGAGTGTATAGAATAAAATGGAATCATGAGCTGTACGCCAACAGTGACATAGTCAAGCGCTTAAAAATCCAGAGGCTTCGCTGGCTAGGTCATGTTGAGCGAATGGAAAAAGGCGCTCCGGCTAGATTGGTGTTTTATTCGAACCACGGTGGAGGAATATACAGAAGAGGACGTCCTAATCTCCGTTGGAAAGACCAGGTGCAGGGCAACCTGACTACACTTGGCCTTATCAGCTGGCGCCAGCGCGCGCATTGCAAAGGCGACTGGCGAAGCTTTATAGATGAGACCAAGACCGATCGGTTGTAGCGCCAACTAAGTAAGTAACTAATATCACATTTACCACTAAACGGTTGAGAAGATGATAAAATATATGCAGTTTCAATAAAAGTACAAAAGTTCGATTGCATTATGGTTTCTACTTCTGTTTTTTCTTCAGCGATTTTCATAATTTAAATATAATACTGTGGTCGCTGTGGCGTAGTGGTAGTGCGTTGGACTGCTACGCAGAGTGTCCGGGGTTCGAATATCGGCACAGGCAAAATCAAAAAAAAAAAAGTAGAAAAAATAATTTTTCTACACGGCACCACCTCTTGTCAGGCAATGGCAAACCTACAAGAGTAAAAATTGCTATGAAAAGCTTTTCCTTCGCCGTTCGGATTCGGCTTTAAACTGTAGGTCCCTTCCATTCATGTACAAATATAACACGCACAACCTGAGTGGATGCGAAAAGCTCGGCTTAGGCCCTCCATGGGCTGTTGTGCCATCAAAAGTAAAGTAAGTAAAGTAAATATAATACTTTTGAACACCAACATGTTTAAGATATTCAGTGCAAAAATTTTTACATAAAATCTGACACCTTTACACAAAATTTTGATCACTAGAGTTACTCAAAATACGGAAAATAAAATAGTCACATTCGAGTGGGCCTAGAAAAAGAAATCGATGTGACGAAAAAATTTTGTTTAAGTAAAAAGTCATTATTTTTTATGGCGTAGCCAACTATGTACATATTATACAGTGACGCAAACAAGTGTTTACGTGTTTTCGCAGTGGTAACAATTTTATTGATAACAACAAGAAAAACGCTGAATACCAATTGAGTTTGAGTTGCAATTGGAACACTGAAACTTCAACTAACGGTAGGTATGTTAACTCCATGATGGATCGATCCGCCACTAAATTTTAGAATTTGGATGACGTGATGAGGCTAAAAGCTTCACCACGTTTTTTCCACATCCATTGGCGACCGTCACATCCAAAACGATTTATTTTTGTTTAGACCGACCAAATGAAATTCGCCCACTGGTTAATGCTAACTAAGCATGTTTGACATTGACACATGTCCCGAATCTCAAGGACATCAAAAATTCTACGCTGAAAGACCTAACAGCAATGAAATCATACTGATGCAATGAATGGCAGTTAATCAGACAAATATTCGGCATTAACTCATGTTTTAATCAAAAATTGTAGTTGTCTTTGAAATGCCTTAGACACCCTGTGATAGCAAAAGTCGAAACCGTTGCGCACTTAATTCATAGTGTTTTAGTTTTAACAACATTATTTTTGAGAGCAATACGATGTCATTGGCGTAGTCGAGACCCTCGAATTGTTCCATGTAATACTTCAGAGCGAACTTTGCGAAGAAAGATATTTAGTGTGAACATAAACAGGAGTGTCGATTATAAGCACGTGTGTTTAACTACAGTGACTGTGTCAAAGGAATCTCTGATATCGCCGCAGTGCACTACTTTTGTAAAATTTCGCTGGTAATTTGTAAATACCGACTGCTCTACCTTAAATTGCATAATTGACCGGGCGATCTATTTTTTATCAGGAGGGTTTGTGGAGATACATCTCAGAGTTCGCGAGCGGTGAAGGCTCGGCTATTTCATTTAGCAGTTGTGCTTTTATAGCGCTTTTGTCTTTCACTCAAGTCCAAAAGATTGGACACTGTTTATTTGTCTATGCAAATGCAAGTACATACGTACAGACTAATTAGAAGAGTAAGAGTAATAACAATACCAACATAATTAATTTTATAAATAATTTCTGGAATTAGAAAACTCTACAAATTGAGGTTAGTTTATCTTGTTTAATTCAATCAACGCCATACAAATGGGATCAAAAGGTTTTTTTAATAGGGACATAACAGCTTTGTATTTATATACAAAGGCACCCTTAATTTGTTTTTATCTTGCAATCTCGAAACGTCATTCAAGGTTTATATTTTTATCATGGTGAAGTTCACGAACGAGCAACGTTTGGAAATTATTAAAACTACTTCTACACAGTGTATTAAACTGGCATAATGAACGTTAGGTTTGCCATAGAGAGAATAACAACAATGTATGTATATAGAACAGGCTGAACAGACGATCGTTTTGAAACCAGCCATGGTTTCTCATCAGTGATCTTGGTAGTAAATCTTTGTATTTCAATAATTTGTATAAGTTATTCGTAGACGAATTTTTTAATTTTGACACTGAATGTTATTATTGGAGCAGACATACCACACTGTTCTCTATAAATACTTATATTTGTTTTTTATTCTATTTTTACTACTCAGCCCATAACTATCATAATTATTTTCTGAAACTAGCGTTAATGTGTGTAGACATTTTTAATGTTGTATCGCAATACACTAAAAAATGTTTTTTGCATAATTATTGATAATTATCCTTTGTTAATTTGGTATGTTTTTTAATTTCGAAAATTATTTTTCCAAATTTGGCAAGTTCATCTTGAGAGTTTATAACTAGTGTATTATTAAACAGTTTTCACTGATAATTCTAACTATAGATTTATGTAGAGGTAATATGGTAAGAGACCTTCCAAGCATATGGGAAATAATCACAATGTAAAGAATACTTACATAAATTGGAGTGTGATTGGTGCCATAAGTTCACGACGATATTTTTTAAGAAAAAATTCTGTAATGTTGTCGGGACCGGAGTTTAACACAGGTTTTGAGTTTTTTCAAGAGTTTCATCAACAGATATAGAGAACAAGAATAATTATCGCTTTGATAGGGTATTTTTGACTATTTTGACATAAAAAAGACTGAGAAACGATTACAGATTGTTTGTTCGTTCTCTGATTCAATTTCATTAAAAAATATCATGAACGGATATCCAGAATTTTTACGTTTTATATTTAAAAAATCCGATAAGGATTTAGGGTCCTGCTTAGCGAGTCTTTAACTTTATTTTAGGTATTCATTGTAATAAGTTTTACATAGTGTTGATACCTGTACCGAAGAGTTTTATATTTAAAATCCGTCGAGTTATTGTATTTCTTATACTTTTTATAATAATTGGTCTTTTGGTTTCTGAGCCTGCGAAGATCACTTTTAAACCAATTCGGAAATTTCGGTTTATTTAAATTACACTGTAATACTAAATCCTTCTTGAAAAGGGTTTTGTAAACAGTTCAACCGTGTCACTAAGTGAAGAAACAGATGAATGAGAATCCCACTTATGCAAAGAATTATAATCAGCTAAAGGTAATTTTTTAATTTTATATTGCCAGTTTTTTTAAAATCATAAATGGAAAGATCGGAATTTTTCCTAATGAAAGGACAAATTAATTTTAATAGTGGGATTATAAAGATCGTCTGGCAGACCCAAGGTACTGAGCGTGACACAATTAAATTAGTAAAATCGTCAACAAAAATTACGTAAAGAATCTTATTCTTCGAGTTAGTGTGATTGTATTTAGTTGGGAAAGGCCTAAACTGGCTATGGAGTTTATTATATCGATGCTGTTATAATTGTTAGGTTGTATTAAAGGTTCATCGTGACAATCATGCCAAGTAACCGCAGGTAAATTAAAATCACCAGCAACAATTATATTATCATTCGGTTTAAGCATAGAACAAATTTCGCTGATAGCTAAACATGCTTCAGATAAACTTAGAATTCGTTATGTAAAAATTTATTGATTGATATTTATTTGGCACAGCAAAATTCGATATTTATCACGGAAGAAAGCTTCACTTCCTCGAAAAGTATTAAGTCCTAACAGCAATTAGAACGTCACCTTCCATTACCTACGACTGAAGTTTTACCATATTTTTACGGAATACTGCGAAGTTGCTACAATAACTTTGGTACTTAATGTAATGGTCTTAGCAATGCTAATAATGAACTCTCGTCAGTGATTGAAGCTCATTCTTGGCTTAATGGTTTTTTCAATAATGGTGTGGATTTCATGCCGGGGGCGTGATATTTTTATATTTTTTCGTCGATTAAATTTACGGTCAATGGAGTTTTCTTTTTAGTGCCATGTTGAAAGAAAAGACTATTTTTGGCCAGAATTGGATGGACTTTACAGCAGTGATAAGTGGTTCCAAGAAGATGGTGCCACATGCCATACAGCTGGTCAAACAATTGATCTATAGAAGGGGAAGTTCAGTAATCGTGTAATCTCGAGAAATAGTCCGGTCGGATGGCTACCCTGCTCATACGATTTAACGCCGTTGGATTTTTTTTATGTGGTTATGTTAAGTCGTTGGTTTGTGCCAACAAGGCAACAACGTTAGACGATGTTCTGCCCGATGTGTGTAACATTGGCTCGAAAGAATTGATCGCTGGAAACGTGCTCGCGGTGGTCATATGAGCGATATCAAATTTCATTCTTAAATGTAAGATGTGTAATACAGCTGGAAACTTGTTATGTCCATATTGAAAAATTTTTTAGAATCAAAATTTGTTCTATGCAATTTTATTGCAAATACATTTATATGGCGAAGATTTTTAGCTGGGACAGAGTGAGAAGCTCTAAAAATTTTGAAATTTACAACAAACTCATTTCATCATCTCTTGCATAGTTGAAGCACTGACTTTCTTGGCTGATTCGTTCCATTTTTTTGTAAAATTCTTTTTGTTTTTATTAATTTTTTTTTTTTGAGGTTACGCTCTACCATAGCCCAATAACGCTCAATAGGACGTAACTCTGGCCAATTTTATGGATTGCATTTCTTTGAGGCACCAGTTACTCCATTATCGTCGCACCATTTCATAACATAAGAACTTAGATATAAGGTTTTTGTTCGTAAGATAGCTATACACTTTCTCATTAATAATTTGTTCGAGAGCTTTCGCGAGGCATGATAATATTAATAATAAGAATTTTGGAAGTTTTTCATGCAAGGGGAAATTTGGAGGTAGTTAGTATACATAGTGGTCGCTGTGGCGTAGTGGTAGTGCGTTGGACTACTACGCAGAGTGTCCGGGGTTCGAATCTCGGCACAGGCAAAATCAAAAAGTAGAAAAATTAATTTTTTTATGAAGAAGGCAGAGTTCCAAAATGAATCGATAAAAGCATAAATGCATTTTACTGCTGACTAGTTAAGAAGTAAATTTATTAAATTGCGGAACTGTGGTGTAAATTTGCACTAAATCGCAGTGCGCAGTAAGATAAAAATATTACCTAACGACTTAGTAGTGAAGCACAGGGATGCTTTGCAGCGATGTATTTTGGAACTCATTAAGCTCACTGCAGTCAATGTTCTCGGCAGTATCATCTTCCGTATTGCAACTGCTTTTTTGTAGAGTATTCCACATTTGTCTTGTATCGAGATTAAGGAACAAGCGACAGTCATACTTTATCTTAAAATACAGTCATTGGATCTGTTCTCTTTGAATACTCTAAACACTATATCTCTTAGAATTATGACATTTTTGACTTCATTGGAGCTTCGAATGGAGTGAGAGTCATATGTGGATACAATAAAATAAACAGTGATGGAGACGTAGTCGGATGGTATTTGAAATAGAAAAGGCAATGAGTTGTGTTCGTAGTTTGTGTTACTCCTATAACAAATGTCACGTTTCTGAGACACACAAAAATTCTAATAGTAAACCATTCAGTATTTTCTTAAATTCATAAAATGAAATCCATGCTTTCTGTTGACTAATTTCGTTGAATTGTCGTTTACAATATTAGGATTCTTCTTCTTTTAATGGCAGAACAGCCCATGGAGGGCCTAGATCGAGATTTTCTCATTCACTCATGTTGTGCGTGATATATTTATTATCCCTTGAATAGATAAATATTAGGATTAAGTTGACACGAAAATATAATGCTGCCATATAATTTAATGTCTGATCGATTTTGAAGATTTTTAGCAGTCAAATTTTATATAGTGTGAAAAATAGCTCAACGTTCTTCTTTAAAATCGTTGAATCTTAATTTATTTTTGCACATATCTTTACCAAGAAAATAGTTTAAATGATTTTAGTTAAAAAATATATAAAATTGTGTGGATTTAACTTTATTGCTATGGCATTACTTCAAATTCCTAGCAAATAAACATTCGATATAAGTATGTACCATATGTACAGGGAGGACAATTATGGCTGCATTTAAAGTTTTTTTTTTATGTTAAATACAACAAACGTAAAAGTTGTACATTTTTAGAAAAATGCTACAAATACTCAAGAGCGTGAGTGGCGCAATTACTTGTTCGACTAATTCACAATTATTTTCTGAATTTAAAACTTATTAATGTTTAATAAATATGTACGTATGGACCATATATTACAAACTATAAAATACAAACTGGTCAATATCAGCCCTGTTCTGAATATTCACGGGGAATTCAGTTCTCGCGGATTTAATTTTTCTCAAGAAAGAAATCCTCCCAATTCTAAACTACCGGGAAGCTAAATGAGGGAGAGCAAATTTCGAAGTCAGCTGTTTTGCTGGAGTTATGGGATGCATTGATGGAACACACATCCACATCGTCGTTGCTCCCTGTTAAAATAAGCATATCTTTTATAATTGGAAAGGAAATTATAGTTTGAATGTTATGCTGGTAAGTTGCTTGTTGTACATTGCATAGTTTTTTCTGAGTTAAGTGTTGAAAAATATTTCCAGCTTTGTGACCATAAGCTTGAGAGTTCATTCAGCGAGGAATATTTGCGAGGAGTAGCAAACTTTTGGCTGTTAGGTAACATTCATTAAACAAAGTCAGTAAAGCAAAATATGGATATTTGTATGCTTTTAAAACAGGAGACGCATGATATCCGTTGGAGCCGTGGCGCTTAACACCTCATCGAGTTCCGGAGGATGGATCAACGGAAATGAAATGTAATGAAATCCATTCCAAATGCCGCAACATTACTGACAGACTAATGGGGTTTTAAAAAATCGTTGGAAATGTCTCCTTGGTGCAAGGGTGTTAAACTCGTGAAAAATCTGCCAAAATTGTGAATGTGTGTTGTGCTTTATAGGTCAATATATAGATCAATAAAACTAATTTGTTTGTTGTTTTTTAAAGAATTCTGACAGCTTTTCCGCTATGCCTGCCATTAGCGCCTTTACTGTCATTTCAGAGACTCTCTTGGCAGCAGCATTCCACTTATTTCTAAAATCTTCCATGGATTTAGCTTCTTTGTTTGTTGCCTTTAATGTTATTTTTACTAGAGCCCAATATCTCTCGATAGGCCGAAGTTCTGGGCAATTTGGTAGGTTGGCGATTTTTGGTACCAATTTTATGTTTTGGTCTTCGAACCATTTAAGGATTACTTTACTTTAGGCTAGATCAGGCCAAAATAAAGTAGATACATTGTGCTTTCTAATGAAGGGCAGCAATCTCTTCTGGAGTCACTCCTTCACATAAATTTCGGCGTTAACAGTGCCACTTGTTACGAAACTTTTACTCCTTAGCCCACAACTACAAATCGCTTGCCATACCAGAAACTTCTTCGGGAACTTGGACCTTTGTTTTGTCCTAAATCTTTCCTCAACTCCTCCTCGTTCCTTTGCGGTGTAAAACTCTTGACCAGGCAATTGAGAAAATTTAGACAACACGGGTGTTTCATCGTCCATAACACAGCAATCGAATTTTTGAAAAATCTGTCTTAAACTTTTTAGCTCGGCTCTGGACTACCAAGTTCTTAGTAGCGTTCCTGTCGGGTACTGACTGCACTTTGTATGTTTTAAGGCCCGCATCTTTTTTAAAAACTCACTGCAACTCGCTTTTTCCGCCAATTTTCGATTAGACAACACTGGATTCTTCTCTAAGACAGCAACGACTTTCTTCACCTTTTGTGGAGTCACGAAACCGTCTCCACAGAACCATAACTACACAATTTGTCTTTTACAACTATTTCTACATAATACTTAGTAGCTTACTTAGAATGCTGAGGATTGGACTTTAGCTAAAAACTTTATCCGGCGGTTTCCCCGGTTTTACAACAAAGATTTCTTTCCAAGAAGACGGAAAATACTGTAGCTTTAGACAGGAATTAAGTAACTTTATTGGAATTTTGAGGAGGTGTTGCAGTATGTAATTTTTAATGTCATCAAGCCCACATACCTTTTTAGGTTGAAATCCACGAATTAAGATCTTAATAATGCTCCATTGTAATATACTCAGATGCCTTCCACATTTACCGAATTAAATACTGATATACATAGATCGGTGAACAATGTCATCGTGTCCTTACAGATCAACATTTTCGGGACACTCGTGGTTCAAAAAGAATTCAGAAGCAAACGCATTTGCCTTATCGATATTTTAAGTAAGGATTTAATGTTATGTTTTTAATTTTCGTTCTTTAGGAGTAGACGACTCAACTGCCTCCAAGATTGAAGAAGAAATATTATATTTGTATCATTTGACTTGTGCTAGTGACAATGTGAATATCAAATGCTGTTAGGAGCAGTTTTTTATTTTTTTTATTAATACATTCAACACACAGGTTGGACCCCTATGAACAGCATTGTGTTGATTGGAAGGAAAATTAATAGGTGGGAGGAAGAAGGAGAGGGGCTCCAATCACAGGACACCGATAAAGAGGTAGACAGCCATTGTGGCAAGTGTCATGCCTTTGCCACAATAAACTTCAGTTTTTAAATTCGTCTTGTATTATTTCCAATTAGTGTTTTTATAGCTTAACTTCATCATGGATAGATGCATTGACCGCTAGATGAAACATTAAAGGTGAATGCTCCGAGTTAAGAAATTTGCAATGAGATGCGCGTCAGTTCAAAATTAATAGTAGATGGGTTTTTGACCTAGCTGGTGCTGGAATGTAAGATGGATTGTTGGAATAGCATACGGCAAACGAGTTGTGAGCTCAGAATGGACATTTCCCCAAGTATTGGCACTCACTCAGAAACAATAATATGTACATATGTTAATAATTTTTCAAAGGACTTTTTTGTATTTAAAAAAAAAAAACTTAATAAAATTTAAATACCAACACTTTCAAGATTAGGTAGAAATTTCAGGCAATGTTATAAAACTTATATTTTTAATTGACATCGATTTTCACCAATAGATCGATTTCGCCAATAATACATAGTGTTTGAGAGTTTCATATTACTATTCAGCCATGTTTCTGAGAAATGATTCTATTTTTTTGGCCAACTTGATTTTGTTGGAATGGCAAAAAACTGTTATAGTAAACACGTGTTGAACAAGTGTTGAGTACCTTATCTATTTTTTATAAAATAGTTAAGGTATTGCTCTAGTGTTGTAAAACAGCCATATTAATCGAATGGAGTTAGTATATATACCTTTTATGTCATTATGTAGAACCAAAGGCGGTGTTTCTATTATTTTCGCCATTGCTGTACATTTTTTTTTTTTTTTATCTATGTAAGTAGGTAAAAGTTCAGTGTATTTATTTCGGATACTTCTACAGTTCCAAAAAATATTTTTTTAAGAGAACTGTCGGCGTAATGGCGATTGTGGTTTTGTTTAAGTGTACGAATTGTCCAACGATGTATCGTGTTATCTTGGTTTGTGTTTTGTCCTGGGTGTTGGTTCTCCTGTCTGTGTGTGTGCGCGCCTATGCTATTGTGGTAGGTGTTCTCGTTCTGTTGATTAGGGGTGGTTGTTGTTGTATTGTTGAATGCTGTTGTTGAGTATGTATGTTAGCGGTGGTTGTTGTTGTATTGTTGAATGCTGTTGTTGAGTATGTATGTGATTTGTTGAGAGTGGTTGATCTTTAGGTTCACTTTGTACGTTTACTTCCTTCACTGCTAAAGCTACTTTTTGCGAATGGACAATCGTCCCTATCAGAGAGTGCTTGCAAAGGCGTGTAGAGAGTTTCCATTTGAGAAAAATCTTAAATGTTTTGATGATGGCATTGCGTCTTCATCTGTACAAACTGTCCGACGTTTTGGAATTTTGCTGATTACCGTTATTATAAATCGATATAATTATATTACGCAGTTAGAGAGAAACACGTCTTACACGAACGACTAGGAAGCGCCACCGACATGAATTGAATATCACATATATTCCGATATTTTGATATTTACATATATAAATATCATGATATATGCCAAGCTTGGTTTGATTGGTACAATTTAAGTACTGGCGCTTTGTCACCATTTGTTTCATCTTCTTAAAATGTTTCTTAAGTATTACACCATTTGAAGACTACTTGGGCGCGTAGTAGTCGTTGAGAGGTTTGCTCAAATCTGAAAAAATAGAACAAATTCATCATACCGATAAAAATTCCGATCTCACACTTATCTGTATTAGGCTCCACTTTCTTTATTTGCTTATCATCAGGCGCAAGGTCACATTATGTCGCTCCGTGTTGAATACGAATGTCATAATGTCATACACTTTTATAGATTTTTCCAAATCTGAGTGTTGCATTATCAATGAAGGTTGTTAAAGCATTTGCTATGAAATTTTTATTTAAGGGACCAAAAATAAGATGCTCTTAAAGATAATGTGCAGCTACTTTAGATGCAGTTAAAAGGGAAATTTCCATATAAACATACAAAATAATGCAGCTGTTTTTGTACAGGTAACTTCATGTTTTCGCTTTTCTCTTCGCCAGTTCGGATTCGACTGTAGGTTCCTTCCATTAATGTACAAATATATCACGCACAACATGAGTGGATGCGAAAAGGACGGCCTAGGCCCTCCATGGGCTGTTGTGCCATTAAAAGTATGTAAAGTAAAGTAACTTCATGTATTCTTATGTACGTACGGTTTTTACTGTACTATATACTAAAAAGTGTATCTTGAGTCAGTAATGAAGATCGAGTATAGCTTCATAAATTCGAAATATACAAAATCCTTCAAGCCCTCTACTACCTATAAAAAAATGTTAACACAAAGATAACTAGTTTTATTTTTTATTTTCAGACACTGTCATCATTGTAATATATAAAATGAGCATACAAATTTATATTATAACATTTGGTCGATGCCAACATCATGTTCTCCAATTCACATTGGTTTTGCTTGAAACTTATATATGTATTTCGAAGCTTTTAGACTTATAATTATTGCCTAAAACTTTGATAAAAGGGAGCAAGCAAGTATGTCATTTACAACAACAACATCACTCTACTGTAAAAAACACAGTAACGATAATCAAATCGATAACATTTTATATAAACGACAGTTGAAAGCTAGACAGGAGCAACACCATCGACATCAGTCTAAGGTTTCATTGATATCACCAGCAACAGAAACCCAACCAACAATTAGAGAATTTTGCGTGGATGACACAAATAACGACACACTTGAACGGAAATATAAATCCAAAGATTCAAACGAAGCTGCTGCAAACCTATTACAATATGAATTTTGTGTTAAAAGTACAGCAAAAATGTCATTATTTACAACAACAATAATATCTTCTTTACTAATATGTGAACAACGACAAAAGCTCGGATCAACGCAAGTATCATCACAAACTAAACTTATAAAAATGCAGAAAAAAATTGCAAGCAAAGCGCCTAGCATATGTTGCACCAATAATTGTATTAAATACAACCAGCGTAGCACTTACACGGCAAAATATAGCTGTCCTATATTATTAATTTACAATACCACTTTCATAAGTAGTAGTATACTATTGCAAAAGCGTTTTCTGCAACTATTTATTATATTACTTTTATCATTGTCACGAATGATGACATTCAGCAATGCTTTATTAGTCGTGGAACCGACATTAATTGACGTATCATCGGATGGTGTTGGTATAGTCAATGAAAATAGTGAAAATGTTATTTATAACAACACCCGTAATAATATTGCTAAAACTGGTGTTGGTGGTGCAGGTGATGGCGGAACAGTCATAACGTCTACAGGTAGTAGCGGCGGTTCTGGCTTAGGAATTTCTACAATAGCTGCAGTTCTAGGTGGGGGCGTAAGTAGCAGTGGTGGTAGCAGCTTACCTGTGGGATCGGCAGGTACTGCAAATGGCTATTTAGATAAATTAAATAATTTGGAGCGTAGTGTCGCGGCAGTATTAATTAAAGTTGCATACGGCACAACATCTACAACTAAACGAAGTATACCCGACAATAGTTATGTTCCAAGTTTAACAACAATGGCGACTCCCTTGCTAACAACTTTAAGGTATAAAAAAAAATTACAAATTACCAAAATACTAATAACAATAACAGACAATTTTTAAGAAATATTTGTATCAAGCAGTTTCTGACATAATTTTTAGCTTGTACTGATTAGCATTATGCAAAAAATTATATAAAAAAATGTATAAACTTCTTGAAAAAATAACCTAACGTTACAATTTGATTGTTAATTTGTAATTTGGCAAAAAGCTGAGGCAAGAAAGATATTGCAGTATTATAAATTCTAAAATTGTGAAAGCGCGGAAAAGTAGTGTAAATCTACTTAAAACGTGAAAATCCTGTGAAAAGAATGTAAGAACTATTCTGTAGATGTTTGAAATCAGCGTAGATAAATTTTTATAAACTGATACTGCTTGTTCTGATAAAAATTTTGTCGGTTAATGCAACTATGCAATAAAAATATTTTCTCTTATATATCTAGGTATCTTGAGAAATCTCCACATCAACAAATCAACTTGCATCACCGAAATTATGAACTAGATTTGGAAAGAGATCATGCTTTGCCCACATCTGCACCAAATGCCGATATACTTAAAAGCAATAGCAATCCAACTTATCCTAATCCAAATAGACACCATAATCATGATCGTGAACGACACCATCATTTGTTAAATTCAACCCCATTGCCATCATGTGAGTAAAAATATCTTTAATACATTTATTAGTTTTAATGTTTGTCTATTTGTAGTGCCAAACATACTTAAAAAGAATAAAGGACAGTTACCAACCATTTCTATGTATCCGGGTGATATACCTTCGTATTCACCACCAGCGCGTTCATTTTTTACACCACCATTGCCACCTGAGTATCAAAATCCATTCGCGGATAAGCCAACGTTGCGTGGTACGAACAACGAAGGAATTATTGCTAATACTGGTACTTATATAAATCGTCGGCCGATACCACCACCAAGTTTAATGCCTGGTCATGAACGGATACCATTTCGACCGCCTGATTTAGCTGCATCAACTGTTGGCAATACTAATAGCCAACAAGTCCTTGCTGGTGGAAACAATGCCGTTCCAATTCATCCTGGTATATCTTCGAGTTCTAATTCAGAATCTGAACGTAAAAAAGCTCTGAACACACCATCACGTACAAATGTCAGCGCCCCTTTGCAAAATATTGAAAATAAATACTATTATGATTCAAATGGCAATGTAAGCCAACAAGAAACAATACTTCATAGCAGTCCACAATACAACACTCGACAGGAAGTTTTGCCTAGTATTAGACGCATTCTTAGCGGTTCAAATGGCAATAAAGGTGAAATCCCAGAAGTATTGCTAAAACAAGCGACATCACGCCCCATTGTTAATTATCATCAACCACCATCATCTCCTGTGGTAATAATAGATAATACATTACAACAAAATGAAGGCGAATACACTGGATTAGTAAGTCCAAACATAAATAGAAATATTAATGGTGAAAAGACGGAATATGAAAGCGGAGGTATATTGGACATAATCAACGGAGTTAATGGTGGTAATTTATCAAAGACTAAGACGAAAATGTCCACAATTTCAACAGATTATACGCATGATCAAAGCGAAAGAAATATCGGAATCAATGGCAGTGGTGGTAGTTCAACTCCATCAGCAGCTGCAGCTATTAGTGAAACGGGAGCTTCACCTATTAGTGAAACGGGAGCTGCAGCAGCAGCACCAGCTACGTCAACATCATCTACTATCAATGCCAGTGACACCAATAATTCGGATTTTTCTTCATCTTCGCCAAGTAGTAGCTCGACTGCAGCAACTCATGCAACATGGACTATAGCCTGGAATATACATGTATATCTCTCTGTTATATTATTTACAATATTAGCCGTTTACTCACTTTATAAAATGCTCACATACAATAAGCTCACTCATCTATTTTCTCAGTCATATTTTGTATGCATTCATCTCATACTTATAATTATTTGTGCATCTCGAATATTTTATTTATGCTACGATGCATATAATATTCATTCCAGTTTTCATATATTTGTTTCAGAATTACTATTGAATTTACCCGCCACATTCCTTACTATATCTTTCTCCGTGCTCATATTATTTCTGTTTCTAAAATCGTTAAATCACAAGAACAATCGTTACTCTGCATTGATACGTCCTCTCACAGTTGTAGTGGGTTGTGGCGTACATGTTGTGCTCTGCATTACACTGCATTATGTCGAATCGTATACCATGCAAAATCAACAGTATTACTATCAACAACAGCAGCTTTATCGTCGACAGCATCAGAATTACCAAATGCCTCACATTTATACGCCATCTAATTCTCTTGAATCTGCAATGAGCGATAGTAGTGTACACCTAATTGCTTCTACAGGTAGTGTTGCCAATGCACCTCCACCACGGGTTCTCTCACTTATTTGCCAGATAATTTATATTTTTATATGCCTTAGTTTAGGCTTACTATATTTATATTTATACCGCATACTTAAACGTATTCTACGCAGTAAATCTCAAAATTATATACATGGATATCAGAATCTTTCATATGCTATACACATAACCATTGCTACAGCTTTATTATTTGTACTTTTGGCAGCTTTACAAATTTTTGGTGCTATAAGCATATCGACGACGCGACCGCTTATTGCGCAGGTCACCGTAGAAATTGATTGGTTGCAATGGGGTTATCAATTTTCTTTGCGATTGATTGAAATTGCCATTATTACTTTATTGTCATGGGTAGCCGGATTAAAGACAAGTGCTGGAAGTGGTACTGTTGGTATTAGTAATGGAGATTCACATCTTGTCGTTGGCGTTGGTGGTGGCAGTGGTGTATTTAATTCTGGAAGTGGTGCTGGCGGTCGTGAAAAACACGGTCATCATCATAATCACTCCAATGTAGCTGGATTTTTTTTCCCATGTACTTCCAGTTCTAGTCAGGAGCAATTTGATACAGATTATCCTGCAGTTTGTAATGCTAATACGAATTTACATACATACACCATGAGAACAGGCAAACTTATTTACAATGATAGTTTAGCACTCAATTCGCTGGCAAGCGGTGGGGCCCAGTCATCTCAAATAGAAAGTGGTGTTAGAGGTCGAAATAATGAATTTCAACAGTTGACGTATCAGCGACCATACGACACGGGTTCCTTACGCAGTTCTGCGCATCATAATGCTGCTGACTATTATGCACAGGGTGCGCTGGGAAACCGTTATAACCACGATCTCCATCAATATGCTGACTATTTAACAGACACAACTACTGACCATTATGAAAATCCAAATTTTGATGTACATGGATCGTGTGTAGAAAATAGTGCAATACAAAAGTTTGCGAAAACATCAACAACGTCGACTACAGTTTCAAGCAGTGGAGGTTCTGGATCTTCTGCTGCTTCGCAGCAACAGAAACTTTTATTGCAGAGTGATAGTTGTTACTCCCAGCCATTACAATCAAATTGTAATTCATCGTCGAATTACGAATTTAATCATTTTGAACGATCCAAATTAAATATCAGTAGTGCCACGAATAATAATCAACTCGCTTTGGAATGCTGGTCGGTTCCAAGTGCTCAACCAATATCGCGAATTGCTGATAAGCGTGATACAAAATCTCACACAACATTGGAACGTTCTTCTTATGAGAATCCAGAACGTCGAAGCTGTAATTCAACGTACTCGTGTGCATCGAGTAGTGGGGGCGCTGGTCGTTATACTAGCTATAATTCATTCGAACGTGGACATTATAGTGGCGTACGAAAAAGTGGTACATTGAATAATATTGTTGGGGGAAGTAATAGTATAATGCACATTCGTAACTCATCATCATCCTCAGCCACTTCTTCTAATGTATCAACAGCAGCACAGCGAGCTTCTGGTGTACAGACGTTAGCATTGTCCGATCGCTATCATGCACAGCAGCAGTATCATAGTCATCGGAGTAGTAATCGTGTAATTACACGAGGTAGTGCTATAGCTGGTGGAGGTGGCGGTAGTATTGTTGTACATGACCATGGTACAGTATTCGGGCTGTCATTGCTTGAACGTGAAAATAGCCCGATAATACAACAGGAACAACAGCAAAATTCCGATGATGACATGATGTTATCAGATAGTAATGTAGAGCGCACCAATTTAATCAATAATGAAGATGGTTCTTGTATCACAAATAGTAACAGAACTGCATCTGGTGCAAATGTAAACGAACATTCTAATATTGATGGCAACCAAATTCTAAATCACCATCAGCATGAAAATATGACCCCAGTCCCAGATTTGGGCACATCTATGAATTCAAATTCCGGTGCATCATCAGCCTCTGAGAGTGCGACTAGTGGCAGTATGCTGGTTGCAGAGCACGGTTTTGTACGATTTCGCGCCTTAGATGATATTAATAATGCTCAGGGTGTTGGTATACATAATGCGTCTATTCGAAATCAAAATCGAAGTAACATTAGTTCTGCCACTAATACGCTTAACGCCGCTATAGTATCATCTTAAGCTGTTTGTATGGCAATATGCTGTATCAAAATCTGATTTCATTAAGTTTTTAAATTCTGTCTTTTATTAAGATTTAAATTTAGTGAGCGTATTTCGCGCACTACTACACCACACTTGTGATACAAACTTCTTGTGTTGATGGAAGAACAAATTATATTTCTTGTCAAAAAAATTTGTTTGCTCACCGTTATACACAATCACCATGTTTTTGTTTACATAACACCTGCATATATTTTTTTCGTGAAACATAATATAATAATAGATTTGATAGATTTTCTTTAGTTTTAAAGATATACAAAGAAGCGATTTTTCACAATGTGCTGTTTTCGGTGTGTTTTTACGGAAATCGTTTTTAACAAGTGAAATTTTTTATTAGTACCTACTACCGTGTTCACATTTCTTATGACAACAAACTCCCCAACACTGTAACTCCTCGCCGCAGTACTGTGTTTTAGAAAGTAATTTGCGTTGTATTCTTACGCACGTTGGATGGAGTCAGCAGCATTGGATCGCAATTGTTGAAGATCACGCTCGAAATCATCAGAACACCTTTCTTGCAAATATTCGGACAACTCATCAATTTGATCTCCTCGCTGTTCAACGCCGAAAAGAAGCATACTTGGCGTATTCTTTGTGGAGCCGTTAACTGAATTGTTAATTGCGTACTCACCTTGCTGCAACCGTCCTGACCAATCAGCATGACTGATCGGATCGCTTAGCTTGCCCAGTATACCCTTTATTACCCGGTTTGCCTGGGGTGATGTGGTGGCTACTTTTATATTTCGTTGCAACAAGAAACCTTCAAATTATAGTGAAGTGAAGCAGGTGCCTCGGTCAGAGACAATTCGTCTAGGTCGACTGTAATAATTAAAATATTTATCTAACGCGGCAGTTACTTCT
Organism: Palloptera scutellata; assembly: GCA_958295655.1. Classification (NCBI taxonomy): domain Eukaryota; kingdom Metazoa; phylum Arthropoda; class Insecta; order Diptera; family Pallopteridae; genus Palloptera; species Palloptera scutellata. Next base: position 16,607,698 of record OY282453.1, read on the forward strand.
CGTGTACTTGTTGAATTGACAGGGTAAAGTTTAACATGCTTGGTAAAAGCATCAATAACCACTGTGATATGCTTTCGCTTCGAATTGATAGCTGGCAAAGGACCAAAGTGGTCAATATGCAAAGTGTCAAAAGGCAGCGGAACTTTCGGAATATTGTACAAATTCCTCTGATTTGCGCGAATGGGTGCAGCGTACGTGAGACATTTTAAACAATTTTTAATGACTTTGTCAATTTACAACCGCATTGAAGGAAAGCAATAAAAATGGTCCACCTTGTCATAGGTTTTATCGATGGCTTGATGGCCAATCTTTTCGTGAATTAACCTAATGACATTGTCCTCCATTTCTTGTGGCACATATAAAAGTTATTTACCATAATTTCTTATTTTAAACACAAGTCCGTTAAAGCCTGAGTTTCCATACGAGTACATAAGTCCTTAATAGTCACATCGCGTTTCTGCCCGATTTGAATCTGAAAGTCAACGTTATTTGCACTCATTATAGTAGCAATTTGACAGCGGCTGAGCGCATCGGCGTGTCCCATCGAGGGACCCCCACGATGATGATTATAATAGTATTTTTCGAGCTCAAGTGCCCATCTCGCTATTCGCGGATTAACTTGCTTTCGGTCAAGTGTCATTGTCAAGGAATTGCAGGCGAGTTCAAAACTGTAATACTTAGACTGCCGCAGTGGTCGCCTTTGAAAAATATGAAGTTGGGTGAAACTTTCCGTCGGTTTGCTTTTGTATCAGAACGGCGCCAAATCCAATTGAGCTGGCATCACAATGCAACTCAGTCTCTTTTATTGGGTTATAAATAGCAAGAATGGGTGCGTCTGTCAGTCCCAGCTTCAATTCATTGAATGCTTCAACGCAACGTTCGTCAAAATTAAAGTCATTGTTTCTCTTCAGCAAATCCTGGAAAGGTTTTGCGATTTTCGAAAAGATTGGACTAAACGTCGGAAATATGAGAAGAGTCCAATACACGAATGAAGTTCTTTTTGATCGCGGATATGTGTGTCGCGCTGGGCGAAATGCCCTGTTGTGACACTGAATATCCAAGATATTCAATTGCGTTGTATCCGAATTTACACTTGGTCAACTTCAGCTATTTCGGTTTGTAATTCTCTTTAAGACAGTCGTTAAAATTTCTCTATATTCGTCAAATTCAGCAGTCGCAATCAAAATGCCGTCCATGTAAATAATTATTTTACGGGCATTAATTAGGTCTGTAAAAATGTTATTGATAAATCGCTGAAATACGGCAGGTGCGTTTTTGAGCCCGAAGGGCATTTTCAAATATTCGTACAAATGCTGTATACGAAATCGAATCTTCGGCCACCCGCACCTGGTGGAAGCCTCTCTTTAAGTCGAGTGTACCAAAAAAATTTCTTCCCCTCTAAATACACAATACAGTTGTCAATCAAAGGTAGCGGATAATTATCACGCACTGTAATTTTATTCAGTCTACGGTAATCCACGCACATACGCGTTTGCCCATTCTTTTTTTTACTAGAACAATCGCTGAAGCGTAATGGGAATTGCTTGGCCGCACGATTCTGTCGCGCTGCAAATCATCAACAATTGTCTGAACCACCGCATGTTCGGCACGTCGCGGCATACAGTGGAACGGAATATAAGTCGTTAGATGAATCTTCATATCGTAGTCATACGGTTCGATTACAGCGTTTTTTGCAACAAATAAGAGTCAACAATCAAGGAATTCAGCACAGCACTGCGGTCTCTACCCAACCGACAATCAATGTCCAACTCGTTCTCGAGCGGATCAACCTCAATCGCAAAAATGTTTGTAGTGTCACAGAGTGCTTCGGGTACTTTTTCCATATTCAGCGCAATTGACTCAGCGTCCGACCTTGCGGCAGTTGTTTCACACACACCTTTCTGAAAAAGGTTTCGCTTAAGAATATCGTGTTGTTTAACAATCGTAAAACAGTCATTCAATGAGAAAGTGCACAAAATTTAATTTTTAATTAATGACAAAAGTTAATCTTTTGGATACCCCAAATTGCGTTTAGTGAGATAAATTTTAAATTTATAAAGAAATTCACGCCCCAAAATGAGCGGTATAAGCATCGTGTCGTCCGGCAAAACATTCAATTTAATTTTTTCTATTGAGACCAAAATTTAATAGAACAGATTAGTTCGCCCAGGATTTGTAGCTTCAATCCACCAATTCCAGAGTAATTTGATTCTTTTGGTGTTTCTTCTAATTCAACCGGGACGCACAATTGCTTCACGAAGTTAGCCGAACTGCCGGTATCGAAAAAAAAGAGAGAGACACCAATCAAATTTTGAACCTCTTGCTGAATCACTATTAAAGGCAACACTTACCATATTGACAGCACCCATTATCTCGTTCATGTCTTCGTCGTCATCATCGGCAGCTGACATCATATTCGCCACTTGTCTGGCCAATGGCCCGGTAACAGCTGGCTTCGCTAGTAACTTCCTCGGATTAGGGCATGATTTGTGGTCGTGCCCCATTTTCAAGCATCCAGCGTCGGGACGCAGCGGATGCGGACAGTTCGACTTGAAGTGTCCGAGCTGCGAATAATTATAGCAATTGACAGCACTCTTATCCCTCGGTGTTCTTGAGGCTGTACTTAATTTTGGCTGATTTCCAACGATATTACGTGAGACAGCGACAGGCGGCACCAGATTGAGGTATCGTTGTTCAAAGTGACCAACTAGCTCTTTTAATTGGTCGACTGAGCCGGCAGGTATCAAAAGTTAATATTTGACAATTGTCCTCTTATGTCGGCAGTGATGCAGGCAACCAGCTCACGCTCTTCTATATCCGACCGGCGCGTAATGGCTTGCATGCTTAGAATGTAGCGATGAAATGATTCCTCCTTTTTCCATCTGCGGTTGGCGAGGATGTTGTAAATATCTTGACGTGTAACGTCAAAGTCGAACTCGCGCATAACTGCTCTCTTCAAATCGTCATAGTTCAAGGCCGATGATGCAGACCAAAAGACACGAGCTGTGCCTGTCAACGAACGGCGCAAGCTCAAAAACTTGAAACGCTCGTTTGCATCTAAAAACTGCATAATACCATCAAACTCCCGAAAGAAATATTGAACAGACTGGCCTTGATCATCACCGGAAAATTTTGGAATAACGTATTCTACATATCCAAAATCGGGCGCCCGTTCTTATTGAGCGCTATTGTCTTCAATTTGTCGTCGCAGATCCATAACTTCTCGCCGCTTTCGAAGCATTCTTAATTCACGATCCGATTGTTCTGCATCACTCGATATTATCGGCGTTGCTGTCGGCAGCCCTGTGCGTGCGTGCATCGGCAACACTACCGGCACGTACCGGTGTTTTATACGTTGATCAGCACTGTTTTCTACGCGCCTGGTGACTACACATTGAGTGATTTTAGCACGTCGAGCAGCGCTGAATGCGGCATATTGAACTGCACTGTTGTCGGCACGTTGAGCAGTGCTAATTTCGGCATAATCCGCTGCATTGTTGTCGGCACGTTGAACGGCACTGATTTCGTCACTTTTAACTACGTTATTGTCGGCGATTGATTGGCTGTCATCATCCAATGCCACGTTTTGATCGATGTCTCCAAAGTGTTCCGCACACAAACGGCGTAGCTGCACGATGGTAGTTGCTGGTGGGAATCCAATTCCCATTTCCGTCAATGCATCCACCATCTGTTGTTTGGACGGAGTTGAAAACTTTATAGATTTTCTTTATTTTTAAAGATATACAAAGAAGCGACTTTTCACAATGTGCTGTTTTCGGTGTGTCTACGGAAATCGTTTTCTACAATTGAATTTGGTTGCTGTTGGTGCTACCTGCACCGCCATAATACTTTTTTGTTTTTTTTAGTGATGTCAACTTTTAAAAATAATTATAGTTTACACAATATTGGAATATATATGTTAGAGATTGAGAATATAAGTCACCACCTTTTGATATTGCATGTTGCCGTTCCCCTTCATTTTATACAACATATTTCTTTACCCAACATTTAAATGCAGTTTTTAGTCAAAACTTTTACAATTTATCATCTCTCTACACCTTATATATCGTCGTTGAAACTGCAAAGCTGCGTGTGAGACATTTGATTTGAGTGTTAAGGTGTCATATTTTCTAAGAGTTACAATGGCACCAGTATATGTACGTACGATAACTCATTTCAGTTCCAACAAAGATATATTAGTTCCAAACGTTTTCAAAACATAGTACTTGGCTAAAAGATTTTAATGACTGTGGTTTATTTTTCGTTCCTCGAACTTGACAAATTTTATTCCATGTTTTAATGTTCTGCAATACAATTGTATAGACAATTTTAGAACCCCAATATCCACATTTTCGAAATATTTTAAGGACTATCGGGGAATTCAAATCATAAAATGCCATTTAGAAAGGCAGTTAATGCCAAAGCAGAGTCTGAAATACTATATTCTCGTAATTATCGAGATGTGAAAGAAAAAATACTGATTTTATATACGTTTACTACGAAAGGCTTAATAGATTTATCTTTTTTGTTCCAAATTTTTTTAATTCGCTATAGCCGGATTATGCAACGTTTCTTAATTTGTTATGCATATGCAGGAATTATACAAATGTTTAAAACCATTTAACCTTTTTTTTATTTAAAACAAAATACAAATATGTAATAAAAACAAAATATTCAAAGTTATTAGGTAAACGTTAGAGGCCGTTTACACGGGCGCATGCATAAAAGACTGTGCGAAAGAGGCAGGTAGTAAATTCAGGTAGTAAGAATGAGATAAAAGTTTTACGTCTTTTTCCTACTACCTTTTCTACCTGTCTCGCAGCCTTTCATGCTTGCACCCGTGTAAACAGCCTCTTAGAATTGGTGTAGTTTAGGATTTTGGATAGGTTGGTTCATCTCAGCTGTTAAAGAAATGTCGGGTTTTTAATAACTTAGCTTGTTTGATTTCGTTATTTTACACAAAACATTTCATTTATTGTTTTACAGTATGATAATTATAAATAAACAGTAATTACAAATTCGAAAATACGAAACTCTCTTAGTTACGATTTAGTATTCAGCTTATTTTTATTAAAATACTTTTAATTTTTAGTAATTGTATTACCTTCTCCATCCTAAAAATTTATTTACTGCACATACAATTATAGCAACTCCACAACTAAACTAATCAAACAAAAGAGTTCAAATAGTATATTTTACTTACATCTACAATCGTCTATCCATAATTTCGACCGACGACAAAAAATTTTTCAATGGAAAGTGACGAACCCGCTCGACTGAACAGAATTACAGCGAATGGTGGCTATATGCTGTCATTTGAATTTAAGAGAAAAAACTTTTTTTTACATGGACATACATACATAAGTTGTTAAATTAAATGTTTTTATATTTCAATTTTCAGAACAGTTTCAAATTATTTTTCATCCGACTATATGAACATCCTTGACCGTCATGTTTTGAGTTTGTTGGAGAGATGGGTTGGGAGCGTACCCCTTTCAAGTCTTGAAAGGGGTACGTGGAGACTAAGCGTTTGAATTTAGACAGCGCTAAGATGCTGGTTATACTGGTGTTCGCTGTTCGACGAACACATCATATTTTACTCTCGTGCTCAATGTAGTGGTTCGTTGGAGTTCGTTACAGAGTTGCTTTTTGTCGAAATTTAGTTTTTTTTTGTAGTACTATATTGTTCGCAACGGCAACACTAAATGGTATACCAAAAAACTTTAAACGATTCTATCAATATGGAGAGTGCAATTGAAAAATTATGAAAATGACATGATTTTTCTTCAATAGTTTTATGAATAAAATAGTTAATATTCACTTTTAAAAACTAAAAACATTCGCAACTTCGCTTTTCTGTATATGAAAATAGTGATGTGCATACATTTTTACATACATTTTTGTTCCTTTTTTTGTAGAATAACTCATTGACACACTGAATACTTGGCGTGCTCGGTGTAAATTTCACCCAGCATATCGTTTTCGCTGTGAGAGTGAGTAAAAGCTCTTTTTTTCGTGTTCGAGCCACAACAATTGCATGGTGTTGGTCAACCAAATTTGAATATAACCATGACCTTATCCGTCGACCAATTATCGGTTCTCGGTCGCATTTCTGGGCAAAGCATAAAAGCTAATTTTCAATATTTTAACAAAGACATTTCACTGTTTATATCAAAAGTTGCTGTTAAATTTTCATAAAAATAGTACAATAGTACAAACAGTACAATTAAAGGTTTTAGTTTTACTAGAACATATAAACAAACTCCGAAATATAAGAAAAGCTATAATTGAACTGATTAATTAAGGCTTCAACATTTTATTTGTATAGATATTTCTATATTTGTATTTGCATATTCTTTATACATGTGTAAAAAATAATTTCTTGAAATCAATTCAAATATATAGAAATTTTTGACTGCACAGTCACGAACAACAAATTTCTGGATTGTGATGGCACTCTTATTTCCTAATAAATTAATTTGTTAAAAAATATTGATCTTTTTACCATACTTTTTTGTATCATACTATTCCCTAATATGCAGCTTACGGTCAATCGATTGTCATCAATTATTTACATAACATGTGCCACATGCACACAAATTTTTATTAATATCAAGTGTTTTTTTAGAGGCGGACAACTTGAAATTGAAATATATAAAACACAAAAAAATGTTTTCAATATTCATGAAATTGGCTTTATTTTAAAGAAGTTAAAGTAAAGGTAAATGGGTAAAATATAGACATTTTGGGAGTGGTATATTTTGGATTTTCTTAAGTATGTACATACCTTTGTATAATTTCTGAAGTATATTTGGAAATTTCTGAAGTACAAACGAAATTTCCGAAGTACATTTGAAATTATTATATAGCTCAATTTGGAATTTTCTGTAGTCCATTTGGATATTGGAAATATTCTGAATCAATTTTAGTGATTTAAAATCGAATTGAAATATTCTAAACTGAATGAAATAATCTGAAATGAATTTGAGATATTCTACAATCAATTTGGATTTTTCTGAACTACCACCGTTGAAAAAAGTAAGGTAAAATTTATTAACATGTTTTAATAAATGCTGTTGAATTATCTATATCTGTAACATGCACATAATAAATTATAAAGTGATACAAATTTTTGTGTTCAAACACTAAATAACCAAAATTGGTTATAATTTTATTTCAAATCAGAATAATTTTTTGCGAAAATAATCAACTAAGTTAAGATGTATAGATTTCTTATTTCCCTCTAATTGCTCAAAATAGTTGAGTAGAATTTTTTCATTTAAAGCAACATTTAAAAACTTTGTTTCAAATTTCACCTAAGTTTGTACTCGAGATTTTGAAATTTTATACAAATCAATTTAAGTATTTACATTTTATATTGACTCAAAAGTTACATAATATGGTCTCAAATTTAGATATTTTAACACAAAATTAATAGTATCTCAACTATATTTGGATACTCATCATTAAAAAAATAATTTTGCTTTAATATGTACTTAGCAGATTGTATTAATTTGTTAACTTTAAATACTACAGAGAAGAAAATAGTTTTAAATTATTAGGAAATAATACTTGCTCATTTTTACATGTCTTGACTTTTTCGGGCAATAGTCACTTTGACCTCTCATGTAATTGCAATATTCCAATAGTATTATCAAAGTAAAATTTTAAATGCTACATAGTGTGCTTCGGTTTAAAACTTAGCACAGTCAAAAATAAAAAATACAAATTTTTCTACAAGGCACCACTTAGCTGGCATGCCTCCAAGTGTAAAAATTAAGAAAAGTTCAGTTTCAGCATAAAACTGTAGATCCCTTTTATTCGCGTATAACTCACACAACATGAAGAGATAGGAAAAGGTAGGACAAGGCCTTTTGTGGAAAAAGAAAAACACAGGCTAATAGGTAAAATATTTTATACAAAACTATTTAAATCCTTAATCCTAAATCCTTAAAGTTCAATGCAAAATTGTAGTTTTTAAAGTATATGTATAAATTTCGGCCGCATTCGAAGTTGTCCTTTGAGATTTTCTAAGTATCAACAAAAAATCTTCATTGAAAAATTTTGAGGAAATAGGTGTGTATTTGTTTAGTCTCAATTTTGTGTAAGCTATAGTAGTTAGGGAGGACTGTGATACAAACTCTGAAAGCTCTAATCAACATCTTTCCAAGTTCAAAAACATGGCGTATTCATACTAAATTTTTTGTTAGTTAATTGGGTTAAACTAATTTTAGATTTCATTTGTAATGGCAAATTATTGCAGTAGAATGGCTGGAAATAATCCAAGAAACTCGCCCTAGAAATTGAGCATAACGCGATTGAAACGCTATATATAGATATATATACATATAAAGAAACAACATTTTAATATAAATTTAGGAATAACTTTTAAATGTAATGAATAATTAATTTTTTTTATAAGTTTAACAATACTGCATTTTAAAATTATTAATATAAATCAAATGGATATTAAATATAGCATAAGTAAGAATGTAAAGCAAACTTGAATAATATTTACGAATATATGAATTGTCAAAAAATAAGTAAACTGTGCGTTTTTATACTAAACTGAAGGTAATAAAAGCACAATAAGAAATATACATACTATTAAAATCTGTAAATATGTGCAATTTTTTTAGTTTTGGTAATATTTCTAAATACATATAATCGAGTGCATTATACGTTTTTTTTTGCTTACACCATAGTTTTGGTCAACATATAGTACTATCTTTTTTTTTAGAAATTGTAGTCTTTATACATACATATATACAGTAGGAGTTCAAGTCATTAGAACGAATTTTTTACTTCAAATTAATAATAATGTTGTTTTAAGTTTTTTTACAAACAGTTTATTTTACTAATTTATTTTTAATGTCCTTACAAAGCAAACATAAATATAGAGTCAATATTTTGTATTTCCGTGCCCTTGCTTTTATCACAGCCTCTATTGTAGTAGGCGCACTTTCAATAGCTTTTTTAATGCAGGATTTTATTTCTGGCGCATTTTGTACACTTCAATGATATTTTCTCTTTAGAATAGGAATGGTAGGATTATTACGGAGGTACACAAGGCATTTTAAGGTTTGCCAGACACTCTCTACCGGGCCATGGCAAAAGATTACGGAATAAGGGGAAATTTTTAATACTTCATGCTGTGTGGCAAGGCAAGTTAAGTCATCTTCGTTCTCCCTATTTCAGTCAATATATGGGAGTTACGCTCTCCACTTTTAAGTAATGTGATAATACTCTTTTTTTGGAAACGGTCAAGTCCTTACTCATTCCAATTTTTTAATGCGTCCGTTTTTATAGTAAAATATAAAAATATTGAAAATTAAATAAATTTTCCAAAATTGGGAAACACCAATTTTTCTCGCTCAATCAATTTTTGTAATTCAAAATTAATAGAGATTTATTCGTGGTTGAGTACATGGTTTGACAAAAATATCAGAGCAAATGTGCTAATTGGTAATTGCAAGTAATTACTTCAATTTATAATATTGCGCTCGATAATAAAAAAAAACTTCGTTAAAACTAAACACAACTAGTACTTACGGTGAAAGTTCTTAAAAGTATGTGACACAAAAATCATTAAAATCTGTTGGATAGTGGTTTTTTAATTTGAAATTGTAAGAAAATGTAGAAACGTTTTAATGACTAACTCCTACTATTTATAATATATGAATATATATATAATTATTAAGATGTTTGAAAAAACAAAAATATTTTCAATAAATTCCACACACTTCGATGAAGCCAAGCTCCTACAATGTCTAATAGAAAAAGTATCAATTCCTCAAAGATTCAAAAGCATGGAAATCCTTATATGTATGTATATATATTAGGGAAGTTTGAAGATGGATGGCTATCCGCAAAAAAAGCCGATGAAACCATAATTCTAAAAGGAAAAAACAAGGCAATTTTTATTATTTTTTGATTTATTTAAGCATAATCTACAAAAAAAATATGTATTGCATGGTATAAAGTATTTGGTAACGAGGACCATATTGCACCGTTGCACTTTTTCTTTTAATGGCACAACTGCCTAGGCCAGAGCATTTCGCATCCACCGAAGTTGTGCGCATTATATTTTTACATTGTACATCGTTGCACTAAGATATTTAACAAAAAAAGCTGACCAAAACTATTTCTTATTATTCTACAAATTTTTTAACTTAGTAATATTGTTATAGACCGAAGCAACTACGCAAATATTTTTTTTTATCAATAAATAGGCAAATTCGACTACAGCAAAACAGGTATTCCGTCTTTTTTCTTTACAATTTTTATTAGCTACTATTAAATTTGAAGACAATTGAATGAGGGAAGCCGAGGCGGAAATCGAATGAAGAATGAAAAGTAGGTACTTACAACAACGAAGTATCCCAGTTTGATGATCCTTACCAGTGTTGTCGACCTTTTATAACGCCGAGGGTTGAAAATTACCGTACATTTCTTATATGATTTACTTCACATATAACAAATTATCAGTTAAAATATCTTAGACCATACTGCATACCACGCCAAACGCGCACAAAAGTTAAAAATTGCACACCTTTGAACGCGCAAAAAGTGAAAAGCTCGTAGTACGGAGTTTGAACTGAATTCTTAAAAGACTTTGATGAATTAATAAAAATTGTGTGTGTAAATGTGCTGGCTCATTTAAATACTTTACAAAATAATTTAGATTTAACAGTTTTTTAATTCAAAATATACTACTAACTACTACTATTATGGTTGTATAAAAACAAAAAATATATGAATTATTTTATATTTGAAATAAAAATAAAAGATGAAGTAAAACACTTTAATAAATGTTTATGTTTACAACAACCTATTTTAAATTATGTCCTGTGTGTTTATCTTTTTTTAAAACGAATTTTAGCCAGATAAGAGACTTTCCTCGTTTAAATCCAAAATGGAATGTTGCGGCGCTTCCTCGGGTCGTGTTATTGTTGATGTAACTTCGGGATACAGGCCCGCTCTCATAATTTATACCAGCATTATATCCATAACAGGAAACTTATCGCTGCCACCTCTATCGACCGCACATTGAGTACTGAGGAGGAGTGCGCTCAATATGTCTGTGAACAAACAGTTCCTGATCTGAAAAAATATGAAAATAAATAAATATATATATAATTTTATTTTAATAAGATTTGTCTTAGAAAAGACACGTTCGCATGAAGCACTGGAATGTGGAAGGCAAAGGACTTTTAGGGCAGTCAGTCAAGTACTAGAATAAATCATGAGCCATAAGAAAGAAACTGCTCTTTAAATAAAAAAACAAAAGATTTTTACCTCAAACTACTTTTTGCCAACCAAATCGGTGATGGCCTCGAGAGAAGCCCAAAATGTATCTGATTCCATTTGAGTTATGGCTTCCGGGAATATTCGGCGTATTAAATTGTGCCACTGGTCATCAATCTTCTGAAGCATTTCGGTTTTATTTGGATCAAGGATCCTAGGAAGTATATCTGCAAGGGGTACAATAGAAGAAATCCACTTTGTAGAATACTTTGAGAGAGTGATGGCACGATGAAGACAAGCATAGCATAAGGAGACAGTAAACTGAAATCAAATCGATGCTTCATTTGAATGCATTCCTTGATAAGAAAATTACAAGAGCGTAGCCAGAAGCTTCTTTATCATGTCTAGAAAGAATCGCCGCGCTATTCTCCAATCTCATAACTGCTAGAACTAAATACATTTGCTGAATATGTACTTTATAAATGAATTATTTGCAAAATGCTTGAGGAGTAGTTCGTGTCGAGGTAGATGCCTAAAAGATCTAAGTATGAGCAGCTCATCTTTTCTTACAAAATTTGTAATTAGACTTTGCTCACTCCGAAACAGCTTATTGATGTCCACAAACTTGGGTAGTACCCATTGCGCACATTATGAGTTGCTTCAGACAAAATAGTAATAAGTTATTTTCAATGCCAATTTTTTTATTAAAATATATTCACAACTAGTTTGCACTTATTTGTTTAAAAACTCTTAAATCTATAATTTACTCACGTTTACCCAAAAAGTAAGGAGAAAGCGAAGAAGATAGAAAACGAAAATTGCAATGTTTATGAAATAGTTAGTCATTCTGAAGACATCCCAATCTAACAACAAAAGTGACACAACTCAAAATATAAAATTTATAATATAGTGGCATATTATTTTCCATAAAATAAATTTTTAAATGCACCTATAAGTATGTTAAACAATTTTTTACCGTTTCCTGAAAAATTTTAAATTTTTGAGATGTGTCACTTTTATTATTAGGTTGATATTAACATTGCATCTACTTATCGATAATAATGTTGTTACAAATTAAATAAAAAGAATAGTGCAAATAAACAGTTTATTCTTAGTTATAAGGTAAAATGTTCATTTGCCTTATATAAATACATACGGAAAAAGGAGAAAATTACTTCAAGGCCAGTAACAAAAAAAATGAAATTAAAAAAAAGCGATAAAATCGGAGGAGTTTTTACGTTTTCCCAATAGTTAAAGGTTGATAATAAAACGACACTGATTACATTTTACATTTTATGGAAGGAAGGTATCGTTTTTTATCGACTTTTAAAAATGGAAAATTTTATTTATTTTGCAGAAAAAAAGTTTTCTGTTTAACGATATATAAAATTTTAGTTTTTTATTATTTCTCTATGAAATAATAAATATATTTTTGTTTTGTCTGTTATCTTGTTATATTACAGATAGAAATGTATTTTTGGCGATTTTTTCAGTAACTGCTAACGAATGCAAACTATGCAGATGATCATTGTAGCATAAAAAATTTTCGAGTTTGAAGTGCTGCAGCATCCACAAAAATAATTTAAATGTTGAAAATGTTATTGTTTTTTCTTATACCAAATATTTTGGGTTTATTTTCCGTGAATTTTTTGATTTTTGTTCGAGGACGGAGCACTGTGCGGCGCAAACATATGTAGATAAATATACACAGCGAATACCATACAGTGAACACTAGCATAACCATGACCTTAGTGATACATGACTCTTAGAAGCAAGAGCGAAAATTTAATCAAATCTAGCTTTTTAATTACAAGGACATGATTGACTTTATCAAAAGCTTTGCTAAAATTAGTATATACATAACATCAGTTTATTGGTCATTAATAAATTGCAATAGATTGCACATGTAGTGAATTGTAAAAAGTTCGTCATTGTAGATCTTTCCTTAAGGAACCCATGTTGCGATGAGTTGATCAATGTTATAACAAAGTGCATAATTTGTGTAATAATTAATTCAAATAACTTAGGTATCACACTTAATTTAGCAAAATACCTCTATAATTTGAGATATTAGGAACAATAAAAGACTTTCCAACAAACTGAGAAATAACCCGAATTTAATAATTTGTCCAAGATTTTTGCAAGCGGTTTGTGGAGTATACATATGCCTGGCATTGTGTTAGTACTCGCTGCTTTCATTATTACACTATTATATACTCGTTGAATAAAGATCAGTTATGAAAAAGAACTCAAAGCGCGTGGTTCATTTTACTTGCAAAAACAACATGGTGGCAGCGGTTTGAAGAGCCGACGTATACGCTAAACTTAATATGGTACAATTAAGTCTGTTTAAGCCACCCTAATGCACCTTTTCTTTTCTATTCATTTTCTCTATCCTTGTTTCTTTTCGTTCTATTTCTTTTCTTGCTATTGCTTTCTTTTAGTTCTTCTCTAGAACACTTTCACACCGGTCGGTTGGGCTCTTCAATATATTTATTGTATAATTTTTCCTTCCAATAAATCTGTTAATCTTGTTAAATTTAAATACAAATTTCCTTGTGTTTTAATATCCCAATTATTCACTTCTGAATTAAAAAAAGTCATTAAAATTCACTAAGAGAGGAGACAACACAGCGGCGGGTATTACTACGAGTAGCTTCACTGTGCGGACTCCGGATACCTTACCTTTATTAATCCGGGGTATTAACTGCGCCGATTCGAAAGATTCCGAATAGTTTCGAAATTGAGCGGTCTGATGCTCCGGAGGAACAAATTAACACATTGCTTTATGGTATCTAATGGGTGATCAGGCTAATAATATTTTCCAGTCATTCACATTATCGGCCGTAAACAAGAATAAACAAGAAAATGTACGTTATATTATATATGAACGAGATAAGTGTTTGCTTATCGAAGGAGAGAAATAAGCAAACGAAAATAAATCAAGTAAAACGCTTAGAAAATAGTTCCAATTACGATAAATTTTTAGGCATGCTTGCTATAAACAATATAGACGATTACCCGCCGTGGGACGTAGACATTTTTTTTTTGAACAACATCAAAATTAATTTTATGGTCGACAACGGCTCACCCGCTAATGCGATCTCACATGACATATACAAAAATAAGTTTTTTAAACAAAATTGAACAATTCTAATAGAAAAATTACAGGTCCAGACGCACGCATTTTAAAAGTAATTGGAATGTTTGATGCGAAACTTAAGTTAAAAAACAATGAAATAAAAAATAAAATATACGTAATTGAATTCAAGCGCAGAGTTACATCTGATTACTAAAAGCGAACTCTGCCATACCTTTGCGAAAATAAATAAAGAAATGGTGTCTAGTGTCGACATTAACAATGAATTTACGATTTTATTTGATGGACTCGGGTGTCTAAAGAACTTTGAATGTGACAAAAGACTTAAAAATAACGCGAAACCATTTCAAATATTTACAGCTCGTTGAGTGCCAGTGGCAATGAAAGATACACTAATTGACCCAATGCCTATACCTATTTTTTTAAGGCTACCGTTCGGAATATCTTCTGCTTCGGAAATATATAATAACAAACAACATTTTACAAGGAATACGGGGGGCAGGGCAGTTTGCCAAATGGTTGACACTCTCATAATCGGCCCAAATGTTGGGCAATAACTCATTGACACCCTGAATACTCGGCGTGCTCGGTGTATATTTCACCCAGCATATCGTGTTCGTTGTGAGAATGAGTAAAAGCTCTCTCTTCGTGTTCGCTGCAGCAACAATTTCATGGTGTTCGCCGAGCAAATTCTGAACATAACCACGACCTTAGCAGCTTGTACACTCTCAGCATTATACACATGTACATACACATACTTATACCATATATTCATATCTGCAAATACTAATTTGAATTTGCAGCTATTTTCAATATTTTCTTCATCTTTCTATAAATATATATTTGCAAACGGTACGGTTTGCATGTGCAGTGATTCCCAAACATTTTGAATATATTTTATTTACTAGTATATAGTATTTTTAACTTCAATAATAAAATAATGAGTTGCGTTTATCCAAATTGCACAGTAAAAAAATGAATCCGCTTTGTGATGGCCTCGCTCATATTAAGTGTGCCAGTCGCGGACATTATACATGAAGGATGAGGTCTTCGGTGGTCTTACTTAAAGTGTAGATGTAAATAAGTAAAATGTTCAATACTACTTGGAACTTGGGGGGCCTGGGGCGTAGGACACAAGGTAAAGTTCGTGACAGTCGCAGGTGCGTCCATGGTCGATCCTTGCGCTTCTACGTTTCAAGTCGACACACAGCCTCCTCGTGGCGTCCCCTGGATAGCGATCTGACAACCGTCAGTGAGTTAACTAATGTGTGCGGCGGGCTTCTCCATGGCCTTGAATGAATGGTTGTGCGTCGGGCTTGGAACCCACCACGTTAAAATACCCTCCAATGAAACCTCCAAACAAGCCTCGGATAATGAACCCCTCTAATATTGACGACTCCCGCAAACGCCCAAAGGACAACGATTTACGGATATGCACCTGGAATGTCCGAACCCTCTACAGGGAAGGTGCCTCTATCCAGCTGGTGGATGTCCTCCAAAAATATAGAGCTGACATCACCGCTGTACAGGAAATGCGATGGACGGGACAGGGCTGCTCCAAAAGAGCATCCTGTGATATCTACTACAGCTGTCATGCGTCGAGACACGAATTTGGTGTTGGATTTGTGGTTGGGAAGAGACTGCGTCATCTAGTCTCGAGGTTCACAGCGGTGAACGAGCGCCTAGCCACTATCCGCATCAAGGCAAAATTCTTCAACATCAGCCTAATTTGTGTCCATGCCCCGACGGATGAGAAGGATGAAACGACCAAAGATGACTTCTACGAGCTCCTCGACAAAGCTTATGAGCATTGCCCCCGCCACGATATTAAAATCGTGTTAGGCGACTTTAATGCCAAGGTGGGCAAGGAGAGTCTCTTTGGTCCGACGATCGGAAAATTCAGTCTCCACGACGAAGCCACCGATAACGGTATGAGACTGATCGACTTCGCCGCGGCACGAAACATGACAGTTAGTAGCACCAGATTCCAACATAAGGATATCCATAAGGCCACTTGGCTGTCCCCTGATCAAAACACACGAAACCAAATTGATCACGTTGTGATCGACGGAAGGCACGCTTCCAATGTACTAGACGTACGCACAATACGTGGTGCAAACATCGACTCAGACCACTAC
Organism: Palloptera scutellata; assembly: GCA_958295655.1. NCBI lineage: Eukaryota > Metazoa > Arthropoda > Insecta > Diptera > Pallopteridae > Palloptera > Palloptera scutellata. The sequence continues at coordinate 16,624,183 of OY282453.1, forward strand.
TTGGTTGCAGCCAAGGTCTGCACACGTATATGTGTAGCAAATCGCGTACGGATAGGTACAAAGAGAAAGCTGGATGTCGAAAAGCTGCAATCACAACAGACAGCCAAAGTCTTTGCCAACCAACTTGCACTTCTCCTTTCGCAAAACACCCCTCAACTTGATGATATATGCGCACAGTGGACGCACATTTCCCGCTCTATGCGTACGGCTGCCGAAGAGGTGCTAGGCTACCACCGTCGACGGAGAAATATGTGGTACGACCAAGAGTGTCGCGATGCTACTGAAGCAAAAAACGCAGTCTATAGAGCCACCCTGCAGTCAGTTGCAACGCGAGCTGCTAAGGAGCGATACAGAAAGTTGAGGAGGGAGGAGAAACGTCTTTTCAGGCGCAAGAAAAGAGATGAAGAAAGACGCGAGTTCAATGATATCGAAATGTTGCGGGACAGGAACGAGGTCCGAAAATTCTTTGAAAGAATAAGACGCCTGACTCTTGGTTTGAATACCGGGGCCTCTTCCTGCAAGGATGAAGATGGAAATCTGGTGACAGATATCCAGGGCATAATGAGATTATGGAGGGAGCACTTTTCGCAGCTGCTTAATGGCGAAGACGGCAGTAATCCCGCCACTGCGGAACCCACTCCGGAAACCCCAATCACTGACGGCCTTGAAGTACCGCCGCCTGACTATGAAGAGGTCTTAACAGCCATTGCTCGGCTGAAAAACAATAAGGCTGCAGGTGCAGATGGCCTGCCTGCTGAGTTGTTTAAGACCGGAGGCGAAGAGCTCAAAAAACGCATGCATGAGCTTCTATGCAGAATATGGTCAGATGAAAGCATGCCAAGTGATTGGAATCTCAGCGTACTCTGCCCAATCCATAAGAAGGGTGATTCCACGATCTGCGCCAACTACCGTGGGATCAGCCTTCTTAATATTGCATATAAGGTTCTATCGAGCGTACTGTGCGAAAGACTGAAGCCCATCGTCAACAAACTGATTGGACCTTATCAGTGTGGCTTCAGGCCTGGTAAATCCACCATCGACCAGATATTCACACTACGCCAAATCCTGGAAAAGACCCGAGAAAAACAGATCGACACCCATCATCTATTTGTCGATTATAAAGCCGCCTTCGACAGCACGATTAGGGATCACTTGTACGCCGCAATGTCTGATTTTGGTATCCCTGCAAAGCTCATTCGTCTTTGCAAAATGACACTGACCAACACCACCAGCGCAGTGAAAATTGGGACAGACCTCTCCGCACCATTTGATACCAAAAGAGGTTTCAGACAAGGTGACTCCCTATCGTGCGACTTCTTTAACCTAATGCTGGAGAAAATAATTCGAGCTGCGAACATCGACATCTCTGGCACTATCTTCTACAAGAGTGTCATGCTGCTAGCATACGCTGATGATATTGACATCATTGGCAAAAACGCTCGAGCAGTCAGTGCAGCATTCTCCAACCTGGAAAGGGAGTCTCGTCGTGTGGGTCTAGTGGTGAACGAGGACAAAACGAAATACCTTGTGTCAACAAACAAAGAGTCACGGCGTCTTGGACAAAATGTCACTGTTGACAACTACACTTTTGAAGTCGTCAAGGATTTCGTTTATCTAGGATCCAGCATAAACACCAACAATAATGTCAGCCTTGAGATCAAGCGGAGACTAACTCTTGCCAACAGGTGTTACTACGGGCTCAGTAGGCAATTGAGAAGTAGAGCCCTCTCTCGACCGACGAAAATAACGCTCTATAAGTCCCTCATCCTTCCCGTCCTAATGTATGGCGCAGAGACGTGGACATTGACCATCAATGATGAGAGACTGTTAGGAGCGTTCGAGAGGAAGATACTCCGTAAGATCTACGGTCCAGTATGCGTGGATGACGTGTTTCGAATAAGATGGAACAATGAGCTGTATGAGCTGTACGCCGACACTGACATAGTCAAGCGTATAAAACTCCAGCGGCTTCGCTGGCTGGGTCATGTTGAGCGAATGGAAGAAAGCGCTCCGGCTAGAAAGGTGTTTTATTCGAACCACGGTGGAGGATCACGCAGAAGAGGACGTCCTAATCTCCGTTGGAAAGACCAGGTGCAGGGCAACCTGACTGCACTTGGCCTTATCAACTGGCGCCAGCGCGCGCATAGCAGAAGTGACTGGCGAAGCTTTGTGGAGGCGGCCAAGACCGATCATCGGTTGTAGCGCCAGCTAAGTAAGTAAGTAAGTAAGTACTACTTGGAACGGATATAGTGAGATTGGTAAAGAGTTATCAATACTTGTAGACAAATTTAAAAGTACGAAAAACTTTTTAACGAGTTCAAGTGCCTTGACGATGTAATAATGTTGTGCTCCCAATTGAGAATCGAAACAATTTAGCACTTATTTAAACCATGCGGGTAAGAAAGCTATACAATCTCTTACCCCGTCTAGTACCATACCATCGATGTTTCTCCAATATTATGGTATTTTCTTCTCCTTTGGCTATGAATCAATCCCCCATAGTTATTGCTGAATCTCCAGCAATTCCCAATATTTCTACTTCGACTGAAAATCAAATTTTACCTTAATCTATCACTGAATATAACACATCCAGCTCCAAAAAAAACTAACAGTAGTTGAATGTGTTGCGCATGCTAAGTACAAAAAACTTAAAGTAGTTGCACCAAACAAAACTGTTCTTATCTCTCGTTTTTCAATCGATGATATAAAACTCCACATAAAATCTAAAATTGAAATTAATGACATTTCTGTTCTGAAGTTTAACTTTTCATATCAAAGAAATATTTCATCTTTCAAAAGTAGTACTCCGGTTGAGATGTTTGATAAAATCATTGATATTAACTTTTGGCCAATAGTGAAATAGTATGTTTATAAACGTAGACCAGGCTCAGAGAGGGTTGCTCGCATTCCTCGTGCGGATCCGAAAAACCAGCTAGGATAACAAAATAATATATCAAAATGTCAGAGTTTTAAATTCAAAGTTGTACAACCTATATCTTAAAAGTTTTACTTTTAATGCACACATTTTAACTGCCACTGACACTTGACTGAAATTCTTTGTACAAAATTTAAAATTTTGTAGCAAGGGCTGTCCATCTCTTTATCGGTGTCCTGTGTGATTGCATTCCCTCTCTCATTCTCCCTCCTTCTTCCTCCCATCTATCAATCTTCCTTCCATTCAACACAATGCTCTGCCTTCATAGGGGTACACCCTGTGTGTTCAATGTGGAAAATAAAACAAAAGTACAAAACAATGTGACGCTACGTCATACGGATTAGGGGCGGTTTTGTTACAGATCGATGAAATCGAAATCCTTCGACCAATGGCTTACGCATCAAGAACGCCTTCTCAGGCGGAAAAGGGATACGCGCAAATTGAAAAAGAAGAGCTGGCGATTGTATGGGTAGCCTGTAGAAAGTTTCCAGAGTTACTCACCAGACGCGAATTCAGTGTCGAAACGTATCACAAACCTTTGAACACAAATTTCACAACAAAAAAACTGGATGATCTTACACCGCGCTTGCAAATGTTTCGGTTGGACCTGATGAGGTATATTTTCGAAATTTATTACACTGAGGGCAAGTTCTTATTTGCAGCTGATGCGCTATAACGATCACCCTTCGGGACGACAAAGATGAGACTAAAGATGACACCGAAGGTGAGCTTCATACTTTTGTTAATAGCATAACTAGCAGCCTGCCGATGACACAAGCAAAATTGGAATCTATCAAGAAATCTCAAAAGCAAGACCCTGTATTATCTAAAGTCACTAGCTACTGCCTACGTGGGTGGCCGGGCCTATACAAAATTGAGCCAGAGACTCCTCAGTTCTACAATGAAAGATACAATTTTTCTGTAAATAATAAAATTTTAATGCACAGCTGCCAGATTGTAATCCCAATTGAACTTTGTCCGGACATATCAGCTCGAATTCATGCCGACCACATGGGCGTCGTAAAATGTAAAGCTAGAGCCAAGCAATCAGTTAGGTGGGCAGGGTATTCAAAAGATGTTGAAGACTACGTAAAGAAATGTACAATATGTATTCAGAAAATCACACCTAGGTATGAAAATTGCATAGTTTCTGCAATGCCGGAACGTCCCTAGCAGATCATAGCAATCGATCTATTCTGCGACAATCCATATTGCTATTTAATTGCGAGCGACTACTTTTCGAGATATTCGGAAATAGTCCGTCTAGAAAGTCAGACTACGAACTGTGTAATCAATCATATTATAAGTAAATAATTTTTTTTCCAGGCATGGAATACTAGACGTCGTAAGATCAGACAATGGATCACACTTTCAAAAATGTAATCAATCTGCATTTGGAACATTTGCTAGGCAGTTAGGATTCCAGCACATTACATTGTCACCTCGCTACGCTCAAAGCAACTTTTTTATTAAGTCAGCTGTAAAAGCCATAAGATCAGTTCTCAAGAAAAGCGACGATCCATATATAGCATATAGAAGAGATATTTTGTACCTAATGTTTGATATTCATGACGTAGACGGAAATAGTTACAATAATTAATATTTTTGGCAATTCTTTTATAAGTTTTCAAATCTCGCGACTTTTTAATTTATTTTTTAAGCTATTTAATTCTTTTGTGAAACTGATGGACTCAGTGTTCGTAAAATAAGTTTTAACTTTTGGTACAGGTTGTTTAATTACTTTATAAAGGGTAATTTTTTAAGAGCTTGGTGTTTGTAAATTCAAAAAAAAACAGAAATTTTACAAAAGTGTTAGAAATTTATATTTGTATCGATAAATCAATTCCTGCTATTTTCTTATTATAGGTAATTTCACTTAAATGTTGCCCGCGGCTACGCTTCAAGTGGTTCTGAAGGTGCAATTTTGGCACACTTTTTCACACATTTCGGCCGGAATCTCACCAATCACGCGTTCAATGTTGGCTTCCAAAACAGCAATGGTGTTTGGCTTGTCCCTATAAACAAGAGATTTAACATAGACCCACAATAACGGTCTAGACTGCACCAAAACGTGAGATTAACTGCTCACCACATTCGTCTCTCAATTGATGCATGGTTTCACGGTATTTTTCTCCATTGATCGTAACGTTGCGGCCTTCATCGTCTTTGAAGAAGTACGGCCTTCCATAAACCGTGCATTTTTCAAATACGGTAATTCTACTTATTCATTGTATCCATTGAGGTAAAAATGAGCCTCACCGCTGAAGAAAATTTGGCTTATGTTTAAGTTCTAGTGGCTTGGAAGGAGAGTTCAATGGTGGCTTGGAAGGAGAGTTCAATGGTGGGAATTTGAGTGGAAAAAGATTATAATTGAAAACACCGGGAAATCGGATTTAAAATTTACAAGTTAGGTTATTTAAATTAAATAGGAAAAGTTGGGTACAATAGGAAAAAATGGAAATTACAATAGGTTAGGATAGACCATACGGATATATGTATTTGAAAGGAATGAATAAGAAGAAAGTAGAAATGATAAGAATAGGAAAAGAAAGAATAGAAAAAGAAAAGAAAAAGAACAGAAAAGAATAGAAAAGGAGAGGGCCATTAGGGTGACTTAAACATCCCGGCCCCCTTGCATGGGTGCAAAATCAATTGCCTCCTCGAGGCGCTGCAGGGTTCTAACGACGTCCCCGAATAGCTCCTTCACACTCTGATCCCGGTAGTGGAACGTCTCGAGACGACGGTGGATTGTCCGGGCGGTAGCAGTATAAGGAGGCGCAGGAATGGTGGCGGCAGAAGCAGGCCGTGCAGGAACGATAGCTCTTGGTCATTGCGGTGCTGGAAGCCGTTTGCTGGGGAACCATTAACACTGCGGGTTGCGACGTATTACGCTATTTTGCGCGGCCTACGGCCTTGTGTTTGACCTGTTTAGTATTGGAAAGTAGTACAAATTAGTATGGGTTATACTCCTGGTTATAGAAGGAAACTATTATATTATCAGTTTTTTACGCGAGAGGTAAAATACATAATTTCACGATAGGACAAATCTAGAACTCGAATGTGGTTGTCAGGATCACGGTGTAACTTGACGATACGGCCCAGACGCCATTCATTTGGGGGAAGCAGTTCGTCCTTTACGACTGCGAACTCTCCCTCTTCAGGGTCTTTCAGCGGATGTTTCCATTTATACCGTTTTTGAAGAACCCTAAGGTATTTTTCCTTCCAGCGGCCGCTGAATTGGTGATAAAGCACCTTAATTATTTCCGGACGGTTAACGAGAGAGCCAGGAGAGGCGCACCTCTGATGAAATGACCAGGAGTGATCGCTGTGACATCAGCAGGATTTTGGGAAGAAGGAGAAAGAGGCTGGGAATTTAGAACGCTTTCTATTCTTGCCAGTAGAATGGTGAACTCTTCAAAGGTCAATTTGTGGTTCCCAGCAGTCTTTTTGTGATAAGTTTTGAAACTCTTGACCGCAGATTCCCATAACCCACCCATGTGGGGAGCACTTAGAGGAATAAAGTGCCAGGTTATACTTTGAGGAACATATTTCATAGAGATGTCAATGGAGGGCTTCGTTAAAGAAATTTAAGAAGTCTTTAGTTATAGCGCGTTGAGCACCAACGAATGTTGTACCATTATCACTCATAATTTTTTCTGGAAGCCCTCTGCCTCCAACGAATCTAGCGAAGCACATTCGGAAAGCATCCGTTGTTAGGTTTGAGCAGAGCTCCAAATGAATGGTTTTCATGGAAAAGCATACAAATACGGCTACGTATCCTTTAAGAAAGGTAGAAGACCGTAAGAGGGACGCCTTTATTTGAAATGGTCCAGCAAAGTTCACACCTGTGGTAGCAAATGGAAGTGATAAACTACAGAGCTTAGGGGGGAGAGCAGCCATAATCAGGATCCGCATTGTCTGCTTGTATATAGTAATTGTATAATTAATTTTAGGCGAGGAATGAAATATTCCTGCCTCACCGTGCGAAGCATGAGACTGACTTCGGCATGGAGGAGCATATTATGGAGAAATTCCAAATGTAAAAGACAATAGCGAGAATTCTCAGGAATGATGATAGGATGTCGTTCGTTGTAGCTAAGAGCGGCATGAGCGAGACGACCATTCACTCTGAGAATATTCTCCTTGTCTAGAAAAGGAATTAACATGACAAGAGCGCTTTTCTTTTCTATTGGATTTGCATCGAGTAATGATGTCTTTTCTCGTAGATAATATCGAGATTGAGCCAAGGATATGAGTCAGGTCTTGACAAATTGAATTTCGGCGTGAAGGACAGAGCTTGAAGTGGGGACACTAACTCTACGAACCTTTGCCTGCACATTGTGAAAGAACCGAAAAACATATCCTAAAACCCTTAGAGTTCGAGGAAAAGAGGAGAATCGATCGAGAATATCGATTTCCTGATCGAGAATGTGATAGCACTCTACTTTGCGTTGCTCTAGCAATGTTGCATTTCTGGGAGTGGATTTATTTTGAAGCCAGTGAGGTCCATTCCACCAAAGACGACAGGATACTAAATCTTGAGGTTTGGAACCTCTAGTTCCCAAGTCCGCGGGGTTGTATGCTCTAGAAACATGTCGCCATGAAGTATTTCCAACATTTTGGAGAATCAGGGAAGTTCGATTTGCAACGTAAGTCTTCCATGTGTGAGGTGGTTTTTCTAACCATGCCAGCACAATCTGAGAATCGCACCGTAAGAATAAGCCAATATTTATTAAGTCTAAGGTGGGATCGGACTAAGGTTACTAACTTTGAGAGCAGAACAGCTCCACATAAGTCTAAGCGTGGTAGGCTTACCGTTCTTATGGGTGCGACCTTTCCTTTAGCAACTAAAAGATTTAAAGAAAAGATTAAGAAGTCTTTAGCAAGAAGAGGTACGGAGATAGAGAGTTACACAATACGCCTTCTCTGAAGCGTCGCAAAATCCATGAATCTGGATTTGTTGGTTCGGGGAGAATCCGATCCAATGAGGAATTTTAATTTTGGTAATTGCTGGGAGGTTTTCTGCGAACTGAGTCCAGTGAGTGAGGGATCCAGGCTTGATACATTTATCCCAGTAAGTTCTATCTAGCCAAAGCTCTTGCAATAACATCTTGGCTTGAAGCATAATTGGTGAAAGCCGTTCTGGCGGGTCAAAAAGTTTCGGGACTGAAGAGAGAATTTGCCGTTTGGTGACCCCATTCACTGATGAAATTGGTGTAATGGTATTAGAAAATGAGTCAGAAATTGCATTCCAACGAATCCCGAGAGTCTTAGTAGAGCTTGTACTTTGAAACCGTAGGAAATCGGAATCTAACAGATCCTCTACTGGGATATTTTCTAATATTGCAGGATGGTTAGCTGTGATTTTTCTCAGAGGAAATCAAGCTGAGCCAAGACAATGAATTATTTGAGACAGTGATTCGATAGCTGTGTCTATATCATGTCCTCATGATATATGTATTTTACCATTTTTTTATGTTGTCCGTTATCGGATTGAGCTTAAAATCTCGGATAGGAGCATTCATGGAGTCGCGAGAGAATTCGCTGGAAATCTTGGTCATCTCCATTGAAAACGAATCGGAACATTCGCCATTGGAGAATGAGAAGCATTAGGTCTGGTTGAAGAGTGGGACCAGTATAGAGAACATCGTTAAGAGAAATTCCTGAGCTAGTGGATTTTGAAGCATCGAAAACTACACGGAGTTTGGTAGTTACTTTCTCAGGCCGAATCACAGCATGGTGGGGTAAATAAAATGAGAAGTACTTTCCATTGGAAATAACTTCTTGAGAATGAGTTATTTCCATATCCGGCTCGAAGGAGGGAGAGTTCGATAGTGGGAATTTGAGTGGAAAAAAATTATATTAGAAAACACCGGGAAATCGGATTTAAAATTTACAAGTTAATTTATTTAAATTAAATGGGGAAAGTTGGATACAATAGGAAAAAAAAATTCAAATTACAATAGGTTAGGATAGACCGTACGGTTATATGTATTCGAAAGGAATGAATATAAGAAGCAAGTAGAAATGCTAGGAATAGGAAAAGAAAGAATAGTAAAAGAAAAAAAAAAGAATAGAAAAGGAGAGGGGGGCTTAAACAGTTTGGGAAACACATTTTTACAGAGCACGAATTTTGATAAAAATTTGAATAATTTGCAAACGTTGTTCAGGCGTAAATCTATTCATGATGAAATGTCAAACGAAACTGAGCATTTTTTACTTTGACACATGTAAATAATCAAGTGAAACTACCTTTAAAAAATAAATGGCAATCCAAATAAAAATTTCATTTACTTTTGTAAAGTTTCTGTTTTTTTTTGAACTATCAAAAACCAAGCTCTTAAAAATCGCCCTTTATAAAGTATGTAAATATTATTTAGGACACAGCTGCCAATGTCCAAGTTATCTAAAGGCCAAGTAACAGAAAGAATGTAGAGTTTATTATAATAAGTTCTTTGAAAACAGTGTTTTAATTTTACCGTTTTTATATCAAGATTTAGCCAATAAGGCAATTCAAATTATAATACTAAGGTGGGATGGTGACCATCCTCAGGAGAAGCGTAGGGTTCAGAACGAGAAATAAAATGTTTGAGTCATCATCTAAATAGACAAGATCCAAACATCGTTCTTATTATCAATTTTATTAATCTGGTACAAACTTAGGTCAGAAAGTGTATCCAAAATTGTATTATTGTGTTCTATAGTATTGCCAGGATAAAGATGCAGAACTTCTTCGCAAAAGTTCCAAGTAGGACTTGGCTTATTAAAACCAGCAAGAACAAGCAATGGATCGATTGTTCTCATTTTAGAGCAAATTGTTGCTAAGAAGTTATTTATCTGAAGCATGCTAAAGATAAATATCATCAGTTGAATTAGATTGGATATACGAACATGTTATAAATAAAAATTGCTCGCCGATCCTTATGCGAACGCATAAGACTTTAATGTCGTCAGAATAATCTAATGGGTAAACCTCACATGGATATAAAATCTGATATTAAGTGCTAATATCCTGGAAAAAACAAAAGGTGGAATGTGCGAAATAACGGGTAATTTTGATATTCATTTTGGTGGAATCAGTATAATATTTTGTGGTCGCTGTGGCATTATCGTGCGTTGGACTGTTACGCAGAGTGACCGGGGTTCGAATCTCGGTAAAAACAATACAAAAAAAATATTAAAAATTTCTACACATTACCACCTCTTACACAGTTTTCCTTATCCTTCCTATCCCTTTCATTGGTGCTACATGCGGTCATAGTCAGTCGACATTGATAAAACTGAAGTTCATTGTGGTAAAGGCATAAAGCTTGCCACAATGGCTGTCTATCTTTTTATCGGTGTCCTGTGATTGCATTCCCTCTCTCATTCTGCCTTTTTCTTCCACCCAACTTTTAATCTTCCTTCAAATCAACACATTGGCTGAGTTCCTAATTATCAATTGCAAAGTAGTGATGCGGTAATGATGCAATATTTATACAGAGTAAATTTTGCTACCCTGTTACTTTGTTTGTGTTTGCTTTGCAACACTTGTGACATTTTAGAACAATTTTATGCAAAACAAGCTACAACAATGACATCAAATAAAAAACACGGGTTGTAAATCAAAAATTATTTGGAATCATGTGAAAGTTGTTGCAGCAGCAACAATTCAATTCTTCTACTTTATCTTTATCCACTTAAATCTTTTCTTTTTCACAAGCCAAAATTCGGTCATAACCTCTTTATCTTCCAAGCTTTCACATCGCAGGAATTCCAATACTTCACATCGGGGGAGTTTGCGCAGGGGCTCAGTTTCCTTGCCTACTTTTTCAACAGTGCAAATTGAATCCACCAACAACACAGCGTCGACATCATCTACTGGAACGCTTATGTTGCTGCGGGTCCCATAAACCTCATCCATCGCGTAGAAGAACTCCCACGTCGTTGCTGTTTCCCCCGACGTATTACATATCCTTTTAATTCGCTTGTATGTCGTTATGTTGTCGCGTGAAAATGGGAAGTTCGGCTCGGATCCTTAACTTTTCGCAGCACCTTATCCCACAGCACCGACCGCTTCCTTCTTTTGGCACTAAATTCCGGTTCGTGCATTAAGAGTAGTGCCTTTCGGGCGTGTGTCCACTTATTATGACTGGAAAATAAGTAAAAGCAGATAAATATTTGTATTAATAAATAAGAAACTAAAAAATAAAAATTACAACTTACTAATCTTCGTCCGCCATTTCCGCACCACAAAAGTTAGTGAGGCGTTTTATACCTTTGTGATGTGTATCGATAACATGTTTCTAGCTAATTATATCACGATCATTGTATAATATTAGTAGGGTTGCATTTTGGAACTTGATACCACTGCAAAGCAATATTGTCAATGGTCTGCATTCATAGGGGTGCACACTGTGTGTTGAATGTAACAAAACAAAAAAAAAAAAGCCTGTAGATGCTATTTTGGAGCAATGCTTTGGTAAGTCCATGAAATATTATGCTTTAACAAGAATAATGCGACGGAGCGATATTGTGTTCTCCACTATATGTACTTACTAAAACTGGTAATGGAGTTTAATGACAGCAGAGGAGAAAATTGGTGGAAAATTGATACATAATTACAGAATGGTGTAATGAAAATGTTCCCAATGCTGTACGTCTTTTCAATCGTAATTTTGATGTTGACAAACACAATATTGAAGCAATTGCAGCCATTAATACTAGCTAATGTAGCGATTAATTTCAAGTTTACAAGAATTACCCGGAATTAGCAGTACAAGACAAAACTTTACAAAATGTGTGTTACTGAGTGCGGAGGATTACCGCATGTTGAAACTTTGCTTAGAAGTAGGGACGGAAATTTGATCGATAAATATCAATAATTCCAAAACATTTCCTCAGTTAATTTTTACATTAAAAAATCACTTGAGTACTTGAGTACGAAAAATACCAAATTGGCACCAACGTATTTCGGCATCTTTATTTCTTTCATCTGAATAAAAAGGTTTAATTAACTTTACTAAATAATGTTAAATTCGCTATATGAAGGAAGCTCGTAGCGCAATAAGGTTTTAAAATATATACCTATAACATTTATCAATTTAGATATTTTATTCTGAACAAATGTGATTCTCATTTCTAAATACCTTTGTTATTTTATGTCAGCATACTTTCACAAATTAATTCATTCTTTCCATCGATTTTCATATGACTGCTATGCTATAGCAGTTCAAATATGGCTAAAACTGTCAAAATTAACAAATTTTCTACACACGCCAAACCTCTAGGAGTAAAGCCTGCCTACAAAAAGATTTTCTTTTCTGATGTGATTTTTTAAGAGCTTAATTTTTGAGAATTCAAAAACAAAACACAGGAATTTTACAAAAGTGATTTTGGATCTATAAATCAATTCCTGCCATTTACTTTTAAAAGATAATTTCACTTAAATGTTTCCCGCGGCTACGCTTCAAGTGGTCCATTCTGAAGGTGCAATTTTGGCACACTTTTTCACACATTTCGGCCGGAATCTCACCAATCACGCATTCAATGTTGGCTTCCAAAACAGCAATCGTGTTTGGCTTGTCCCTATAAACAAGAGACTTAACATAGCCCCACAAAAAATAGTCTGACGGTCTAGACTGCACCAAAAAGTGAGATTAACTGCCCAATTCGTCTCTCAATTGATGCATGGTTTCGCGTGCAGTGTGGCATGTGGCACCGTCCTGTTGGAACCACATGTCGGCCGAGTCCAATTCTTGCATTTTCGGCAAAAAAAAGTCTGTTATCATCGAACGGTACCTTTCTCCATTGACCGTAACGTTGCGGCCTTCATCGTCTTTGAAGAAGTACGGCCCAATGATGCCGCCTGCCCATAAACCGCACGAAACAGTGAAATTTTCAAATACGGCAACTCTGCTTATTCACGAATCTATTGAGCCAAAAATTACCCTCGTCGCTGAAGACAATTTTGCGATAATAAAACGGATCCTCATCCAGCATTTCTGAGGCCCATTCAACGGAAATTCGACATTGTGGTAGGTCGCCTGGCTTCAGTTCTTGTACCAGCTGTATTTTGTATGGTATTAATCCGAGATCTTTGCGTAAAATCTTCCAGGTGCTCGAATAACACAAACCCAATTGCTGCGATACACTGGCGGATACAGCAACAATATTCTCTTCGGTACGCACTCGATGGATACGATTTGGTGGATTGATGTCCAATAAAGTGAAACTGGTGAAAAATTTGCCCCAATGAGCTGAATTGCCTGCTTTGTGGGTCGATTATGACGATCATAAAATGGGCGTAGCTTGCTAAGCACATTTTTAACAGAGCACGAATTTTGATAACAAATTTCAATAATTTGCAAACTTTTTTCAGGTGTAAGTCTATTCATGATGAAATGGCAAACCAGACTGAGCATTTTTTACTTTGACCCATGTCAAGAATCACGCGTGAACTGTCACCCTTTATAAACCGCTTGCAAAAATCGTTGACAAATGTTTAAAATCGGGTTATTTCTCAGTTTGTTGGAAAGAATCTTTTAAAAATTGTATTAAATCTAATATCTCAAATTATAGAGGTTTTGCTAAATTAGGTGTGATATCTAAGTTATTGGAATTAATTTTTATTATTCAAATTATGCACTCTGTTACAACATTGATCAACACATCGCAACATGGGTTCCTTAAAGAGAGATCTACAACGACGAAACTTTTAGAATTCCTTTCATGTGTAATAAATGGATATGTTAATGAGCAACAAACTAATGTTATGTATATACTAATTTTAGCAAAGCATTTGATAAAGTCAATCACGGCCTCCTGATTAAAAAACTTGGTTTGCTTAGATTTCCGCCCTTCCTTTTGAGATAGACTAACAGAAAACAATAGGTGAGTTTTCTAAATGCAGTAACAAAGAGCATTGCTGTTACTTCCGGAATTCCTCAAGGGAGCCATCTGCGACCTTTATTATTTCTTCTGATTATTAATGATTTGCCGAAATGGTAAAGATATAATGTATGCTGATGATATAAAGTTGTTGTTTTTGTCTTACAACTCTATAATCCAACAAAAACTTTAACAAGAAGATCTTGATAATTTTTCAAAATGGTGCCGGCTAAACTTGATGGTACTTAATCTTGATAAATGTAAGTTTATTATATTTTTACGAGTTTGAATATACAATTTTTTATGTGTAAAGCTTTTGAATTACATTTTATCATCTTCGTATTTACTAAACGAAATAAACTTTAATATACCCTGTTGAAGCTCACGTTATTTTATTCCTATTAAACTTATCTGCAGAACAAACTATGCTCAAAATAATAATTTTCATGAAATATATAGAGAATTTAATGAACATTATAATATATTCAGCATTTCCGATTCTCTATAACACATCAAAACAAAATTAATTATCATTCTAAATCGAAAAACAGCAATTTTTTTTTCTGTAATATTTTTATTTTTATTGAAATATTTATTATGTTATTCACATTTCATTGCACTACAACTAGTTCTTAATACTAACAAGTAGTTTGGATGTAAAAGGATATAATTTTAATGTTATTGTAAGCTGTTTTCATTAAATCACATAGTTTATATTATGTCCTTAACAAATCTAAGGGCCTGTTCCGCTTTAGCCTTCTTATTCGTCCTTCTGTAACAAGTGTCCATTGCTTCGGTGAGAGCAAGGCGGTTGCTCTGGATATTTCACAGGCGTTTGACAGAGTGTGGCATAAAGCACTAGTGTCAAAACTAATTGCGCATGGGGTCGGAAGAACTTCACACGATGGATCACGAACTTTCTAAGCGGCCGCTCTATCCGTGTTGTGATAGACGGTATTGTTTCGGAAGATCGTGCCATTAATGCTGGAGTGCTGCAGGGTTCGGTCCTCTCCCCTACACTTTTCCTTATCTTCATTAATGACCTTCTGTCATTAACGAAAAATCCTATTTACTCGTTTGCAGATGACAGCACCATTTCTCATTCATATGCCTGTTCAAAACGCCCTAACTCTTTGGAGATCGAGAGGAAAAGGCACATTATGAATGACTCACTTTATAAAGATCTCCAGTTAATCTCCGAGTGGGATCTTACGAATAGAGTTGAGTTCAATGCGCGTAAGACCCAATGTTGTCTGTTATCTCACAAACGAGTCTCCCAACCCCCCGTTAACCCCCTAGATATGAAAGGGGTAGGTATTGCGGAGACAGCGACTCTTGATGTTTCGAAAGAAGCAGCCAAGTGTCTCGGCTTTCTTAGGCGGTGTAAAAAATATTCTACTTCTACTGATCTCCGCATGATCTACACCACCTATATACGTCCTAAATTGGAGTTTAATTCGCACCTATGGGCTGGAGCTTCACGAACGCAACTGGAACTCCTGGACCGTATCCAACATCTAGCGATAAAGCTAATAGGAGACAGTAGAGTTTTCACCTCTATTGACACCTTGGAACATCGTCGAATCGTGGCTTGCGTCTCACTGTTCTACCGTTACTTTAACGGTAGATGTTCTGCTGAGATGCGGAAGCTGATGCCGCCAATTCGTGTGTTCAACAGAACTACACGGTCATCAAGCGGAACTCACGCCTTCCACGTAGACACGGTGTTCCAACGCACTACGCATTACAGAGAAAGTTCGTTTATCTGTCGTACCGCGCGTATTTGGAATAAGTTCCCTGCAACAATTTTTCCCAATTATTATGACCCTTGCAAGTTTAAAGCAAACGTTCATAAACACTTCTCCCTCCTTTTTCCTCCCACCAATCAACCTTCCTTCCAATCAACACAATGCTCTGCATTTATAGGGATACCCCCTATGTGTTGATTATATTAAAAAAAAAAAAAAAGAAGTAACTTTGATGCTTCCTGACTAAGCCTCCTTTTGTGGCTTGTGGTGTGTTTTTCGAGTTCACTTCTAGCAGTGGTTATGTTCAGGTCTCGGTGAAGAGCTTCATTTCTAATGAACCATGGAACATCTACGATGTATCGGAGAGCTTTATTTTGGAATCGTTGTATTATGTCAATATTTGTTTTGCTGGCGCAACCCCAAAGTTAACAACCATCCGTCCATTCTGGTTTTAATACTTAGTTGTATAGTGGTCGCTGTGGCGTAGTGGTAGTGCGTTGGACTGCTGCGCAGAGTGTCCGGGGTTCGAATCTCGGCACAGGCAAAATCAAAAAGTAGAAAAAATAATTTTTCTACACGGCACCACCTCTTGGCAGGCAATGGCAAACCTACAAGAGTAAAAATTGCTATGAAAAGCTTTTCACTTCGCCGTTCGGATTCGGCATTAAACTGTAGGTCCCTTCCATTCATGTACAAATATAACCCGCACAACATGAGTGAATGCGAAAAGCTCGGCCTAGGTCCTCCATGGGCTGTTGTGCCATTAAAAGTAAAGTAAGTACTGAATTTCTACAAATAAGCCAATTAAGTTTTTTTTAGTTTGATATCCAGCTCTTTTCGTTTTTTCTTTATGTGCTCCTTCCAGCGCAATTTCGCATTAAGATTCATACCTAGGTATTTTACATTATTAGAGTATGGTATCTGAGAATTAAAAATTTGTATTGGATGATGTTGTATTTGTTTTGTAGTGAAGTCCACATCAATTGATTTTGTGTTGTTAAAGTTGATTTGCCAAGTTTTAGTCCAATTTGCGACGCAGTTTACAGCTTCTTGCAGTTTTTCCGTTGATTCCTTTGCTGTATCACCCGTAGCTTAGATTGCCGTATCATCAGCAAAAGTTGCTATGGTAACATTTTGTGGTTGTGGTAAATCAAATACATGTTACAAGTAAAGAACTGGGCCAATGATGATTCCTTGTGGTACTCCGGCCTTTATATGCTTTAAATTTGAGAAGCTATCATCTTGCTTTACATGGAAGTAACGCTGGGTTAAGTAAGACTCAATAATCGAGGATTAAGGCTGAGCAGACTTCCTTTTTTTCTATTGAATCTTCAATTATATCGGTTATTCTGTGTACTTGGTCAATTGTTGAGTGCTTATTGCGAAAACCAAACTGGTGAGGGGATATAATATTTTCAATTATGGGTTTTATTCTTCTTACAACAACTTTTCGAAGAGTTTTGAAATTATTGGGAGCAATGATATTGGCCTGTATGATGACACACTACACAGCTCTTTGCCTGGTTTGGGTTTTTCTCTTTAATGTTGGAAGAGCCCCATGCTGCGTTTTGTATATTTTGTGTGAATTTCCATACGTCTTCTTCAAGCTCTTCAATTGTTTTTAGTGAGACATTCAAATTTATACTTTCGTCCAGTCTTTATGTTTGTTACTAAGTGTTGGGCATTTTTCTCTCAGTATAATTTCTTCGCTAATGGTTAGGTAGATTATGCAAGAAGTTTTTAGATATTTTATTTAGTATGAAAAAATTTATTAAATCTGGTATTTTGGAATTATCCGTTGGCCAATATGTTGGTTTTCCCGTAGAGATGAAGCTGCAACAAGTATTTTTAGCTGCTTTATAAAGTTCTTTTCCTTTACTTGTAGTTAGCCTAGATCCCCAATAGGTATTTTTTGTGTTAAAATCACCTCCCATTATTAATTTATGTTGGTGACTAAAGATCGGCCATACTTCGAATCTCGGCACAGACAAAATCAAAAAGTAGAAAAAATTATTTTTCTACTTGGCAACCACCTCTTTTTTTCACTTCGCCGTTCGGATTCTGCATTAAACTGTAGGTCCCTTCCATTCATGTACAAATATAACACGCACAACGCACAACATGAGTGGATGCGAAAAGCTCGGCCTAGGCCTTCCATGGGCTGTTGTGCCATTAAAAGTAAAGTAAGACTTAAGATTAGTTTCTTATTTTATAGAATGCCTTGGAGGGCTATATATGGTACTGATAGAAAGAGTTTGCTTGGTTTTCCCTTAGAGATTTTTAGCTGCTTTATAAAGTTCTTTTCCTTTACTTGTAGTTAGCCTAGATCCCCAATAGGTATTTTTTGCGATAAAATCACCTCCCATTATTAATTTATGTTGGTGACTTAAGATTACTTTCTTATATTGTTCTTATTTTATAGAATGCCTTGGAGGGCTATAATATGTAACTGTTACTGTAGTAACTTGGAATTCCGGCATACTAATATTATTTTCTTCATAGTGCTTAATACAGCTTTTTATTATTACTACACTCCCTCCTCTTCTCTTGCGCTGTTACTGGGGTATACAGTGTGATATGTGTTGTAGTTCTTTAAGTTTAAATTAGACTGATTTGTTAAATGTGTCTCTGATATTAGACATATGTCAATTTTTTCTAGGTCAAAAAAACTTGAAGTTCTTTTTTATGTTTTTCGCGCCCATTTGCATTCCATGCCATAATTCTTAAGCTGCCTAACATTTAGGTAATATTTGAGTTTAAGTTTTGCTCTAACTTTTCTAGTCGTTTGTTCGACGATCTATTACATTATTCTTGTATTTTTAGCATGCTTAACATAGTTGGCAGAATGCCTTCACTTTCTGATTGCATTTTTGTTTTAGTTATTTGGATTTTTAGTCGGATTTTTGGTTATTTGTATTGAAATTTCCTTCTTTTGTGATTGTCTTGTAGGAGCATTTGTAATGATATGCAGTTTACTTTCAATATTTTGATTTTTATTTTTTTTGTTTCGAATTTTTTGAAGTTCCTTGGCTACTCAGCCTCCTCTATAGCTCGCAGGATGTGCTTTACAACAGTTACAGCACTTGGGTTGTTGTTTATTCCTTATGTCACATTCATGCGTTTGATGTTTTCCTGCTCACTTTACGCATCTGGGTTGTTTCGAGCAATAGTTTTTGGTGTGGCCGAAGGATTGGCACGATTTACATTGAGGTATTAAATTCCTTTTTTCAATGGTTCAATGGTAAGTATGGCGCCTAAAATCTTTTTGGTTTCGTATACTTTTTTAGTATCTTCAGAGAGCTCAAACGATAGGATGAACATATAAAGCGGTTCCTTTGTATTCCACTTCTTTTTATTGACTGCATTTTTTACCTTAAACCCTTCATCCTTTAGAGAAGATATAATGTCTTCTGGATTACAGGAGTGATGGAGATTTTTAACTACCACAGTGAGGGGTCTTGCTTGTTTGTCCTCGTATGTATACCAAGATAGTTTCGAGTTACTAAAACTGCTTGCTACAGACCTATAATCAGAACTATCTGTTGTATTCATTTTATAGATGGCATTATTTAGTAATTTAATAATAAAATCATTTTTTACGCTATTGCTTACTTCCCGGCATATTTGATTGTAGTCAGTTACATTCATAGCCATTATAGAGGGTATTGGACGCCGTTTAGTTAAAATCTGATCAATGTTGCTGTTTTTTTTTGAAAGTTTACCTTCAATTATTTGCTCTTTATCACACAATCAAACAGTCTGGTTACTCCTTAAAGTTCTTGAGCTAAGTTCGATTGTTTTAATAGGTGAATAGATAAATATGGTTTGTGTCCTCGATAAATTAAAGTTCAAAAAGCTCTCTATATTTAGCCTTCAATAGACATTTGGCGCAATCAGCTGATTGGTCTTACAGGTTATATATTGTTGCAAAAATTGTATAATTTTATTTTTAATCACAGTGTTGTTAGTTATTAAATGATGATTCGTCGATGTTTCACTATGCAATGATTTTATAGCTATAGTTGTAAGGAAACATATATAGGTGGCTCATTACATATTTTCGTGTAAAGAGGTTGCGGCGGTCATCGATCCGTTTGTTATGCGGATACCTCCCTTGGTCGCGTTGGGCGGGAGGATTTTTTAAATAAATAAAAAAAAAAGTTTTGCATTCAATTGCGTTTGCACCTTTACTGAGTCAAGTCATTTACTGCAAATTATTTGGTATTGAAAATAATTAGTCAAGACGAAAAGCTACCGTATAAATATTTCGTATTGTAATGAATAACTTAAAATGATGGGTAATAAAAATAAAGATATATTAATTAATATTCTAATAAAAAACGCACACTTCAGTGGTAAAAATTTCTCATAACTTGGACAACCTAGAAAATCCCAGCTAGGGTATTGATCGTGGGGATTACGATCCTGGAAACTTATCGAACACAGATGCACTTAATTTAAATTTTATGTTTTAGACAGTTTATACATGGATTCACTTAAGCTTTATTTACTAGCTGAAATATTATACGATTTGATTCCTTAATAAGTTACATTAATTTACCTACAAATCTACGTACTGTAATTTTTGAAAAAAAACACTATCTAGCGATCCTAATGTTAACATTTGTAAATTCATGAAAAAAGGTATTAAATGATCACGGTACGGATCGCTCTCGGTTTAACTTTATCAAAAACTGAATAGGCCGTTTCCTACGGTGACTTATTTACCATATGTATATGTACGTAAAGTTATCTGTCATTAATTGTTGTGCCATTTTAATGTTTTTACCATAAAAGATCCTGAACCTATCGTAAAACATCACGCTTTTTGGAGAAGCCCATACTGTTTTAGCATTTTTCGAATTTTCTGTCCATATTCTTTGGTTTTTGGGAACATACTTTCAAAGTCTGGTGTGGCGGAGCAAGGTTCTGCAATACTTCTTCAAAATAAGGCATCTAGTTTACTTACCTAAGTTATTCCATATATGTACATATATATATTCATACAATAAATCAATCAGCCATTTGTTTAAGTATCCGCGGTTAGTACAAATCTGTCATGTATATGATGTTTAGTGACTCCGCTATCTCCTGAAAGCTTGCGTGTCGATCGTGCTCCTTACTTTACTTTACTTTTAATGGCACAACAGCCCATGGAGGGCCTAGGCCGAGCTTTTCGCATCCACTCATGTTGTGCGTGTTATATTTGTACATGAATGGAAGGGACCTACAGTTTAATGCCGAATCCGAACGGCGAAGTGAAAAGCTTTTCATAGCAATTTATACTCTTGTAGGTTTGCCATTGCCTGCCAAGAGGTGGTGCCGTCTAGAAAAAATATTTTTTCTTTTTGATTTTGCCTGTGCCGAGATTCGAACCCCGGACACTCTGCGTAGCAGTCCAACGCACTACCACTACGCCACAGCGACCACCAATCGTGCTCCACCAATTGTAAAATTTCATCGGCTTTTTTAGTGACTTTCGGTGCATCTTTCATTGTACCTTTGATATCGAAATTTCCGGAACGGAATCCAGCAAACAACTCCTGGGCCGGGGTTCACTAACAGCACCCTCACCGTAAACCGAACAAATTTTTCGGCATGTTTTTGCAGCGGTTTTTCATTTTCTATAGTCATGAAGCATCACATAACGTATTTCTTCAGATATTTTACTCATTTTCAAATCAATGTAACATTTTACACAAGCTGCGAACTACACAACTGTAGCCTAAAATGTTAC
Organism: Palloptera scutellata; assembly: GCA_958295655.1. Taxonomy (NCBI): domain Eukaryota; kingdom Metazoa; phylum Arthropoda; class Insecta; order Diptera; family Pallopteridae; genus Palloptera; species Palloptera scutellata. The sequence continues at coordinate 16,645,472 of OY282453.1, forward strand.
CTTTCCTACATGTGTTCGTTTGACATAATCGGGCTAGTGTTGCCAGATAAGTACGTACCAACACCAAACACCGCGGATACTTTTTATATGACCCAATACTTATAGCGGACGTTCACTTGGGCGCAAGCATGAAAGCAAAAATCTTAATAATAAAGGGTGATTTTTTCAGAGCTTGGTTTTTGAAAATTAAAAAATCACAGAAATTTTACAAAATTTTAAATCAATTCCTGCCATTTACTTTTTAAAGAATTTTTAAATGTTTCCCGCGGCTACGCTTCAAGTGGTCAATTCTGAAGGTCCAGTTTTGGCACACTTTTTCACACATTTCGTCCGGAATCTCACCAATGACGGGTTCAATGTTGGCTTCCAAAACAGCAATCGTGTTTGGCATATCTCTATAGGCAAGAGACTTAACATAGCCCCACAAAAAATAGTCTGACGGTCTAGACTGCACCAAAACGTGAGATTAACTGCTCACCAAATTCGTCTCTCAATTGATGCATGGTTTCGCGTGCAGTGTGGCATGTGGCACCGTCCAATTCTTGCATGTTCGGCAAAAAAGTCTGTTATCATCGAACGGTACCTTTCTCCATTGACCGTAACGTTGCGGCCTTCATCGTCTTTGAAGAAGTACGGCCAATTATGCCGCCTGCCCATAAACCGCCTCTGGCTGACCTTCACTCCAAATACGTCAATTTTGCTTATTCACGTATCCATTGAGCCAAAAATTTTCCTCTTCGCTGATAACAATTTTGCTTTCGAAAAACTTTTTTCACAGAGTACGAATTTTGACACGAATTTTGATATAAATTGAAACGAATTGAAATATAAATTACAATAATTTACTAACTTTGTTCAGGCTTAGGTCTATTCATGATGAAATAGCAACCAAACTGATCATTTTGTACTCTGACACATGTCAGGAATCACGCGTGAACTGTCCGAAATATAAATGCCCAAAAACCAAGTAGCAAAAAAATCACCCTTTAGTTTAATTATGTATTAAGTATGTCAATGAAATCCTTTGTTATTAATTACTGATAATTGCCGACAATTTATTTTATCGACAATTTTCCCCTACTTTTAAAAACCATTTATGATCCCATGTAACATTAGTCGTGTTCGGGTATTTTAGTAGTAAGGTCGTGGTTATGTTCAAATTTTGCTCGGCGAACACTATGAAAGTGTTGTTGCACCGAACTCGAAGAGAGAGCTTTTACTCACTCCAACAACGAACACGATATGCTGGGTGAAATGTAAACCAGCACGCTGAGTATTCAGGGTGTCAATGAGTTATTTTACAAAAAGGAACAAAAATGTATGTAAAATAGAAGAAAAACATGCAAACGTGTAAACCATTATTTTCATTTGCAGAAAAGCGAAATTGCGAATGTTTTTAGTGTATAAGAGTGAATATTATGGTAATGGTAAGTATATATGTATTATTCATAAAACTATTGAAGAAAAATCATATTATTTGCATACTTTTTCAATTAATTTCACTCTCCATATTAATAAAATTGTTTCACTTTTTTTGTATACCATTTAGTGTTGCCGTTGCGAACCTGAATTTTATACCTAAAACAACTCTGTAACGAACACGAACGTAACCACCACACCGAGCACGAGAGAAAAATATGCTGTGTTCGCCGAACAGCGAAAACCAGAATAACTACAACCTCAGCGTGTGGTTATGTTCAGCTTCTACTCAACGAACACCATGAAATTGTTGTTGCACCGAACATAAACATCATTTGTTTCACACCAAACCTGTACATCACTATTTTCATTTAAAGTGAATATTAAATATATTATTTATAAAACTATGGAAGTATGAATAGTATTTATACAACATATTTGCTGTGTGATGCAAATAGTGTTGATTCGAATCTTGCCTTGAAGTTGCCATATACATATACTCCATTGATTCAATTGCTTTTTTTATAATCAGCCGGTGGCTGTCGGTCCAAAAAATGATATTATTTGCATAATTTATTGCACATTCAATTATATATTTAATTTCACTCTCCATATTGATAAAATCGTTTCAAGTTTTTTGGTATACAATTTTAGGTTGCCATTACGCACAAAATAGCATTAAAAAAAAAACGGAAATTCGACCAAAAGCAACTCCGTTACGAAATCAAATGTAACCACCACACCGAGCACCAGAGAAAAATATGATGTGTTCGCCGAACAACATAACCACAACCTAATACAATTCAAGGGTGTATGAAAAATGCTATATTAAAAAGATTAGAAAAGATTAAAAAGTTTTTATGTATCGATTTCAAAAACGCAATATGTAAAATTTCATCTCATTTAGTTTGATATGCTACTTCTACATATGTGTATATGTAGAACTAGCATCAATCTAAACGTACCATAAATACGTATGTCTGTATGCTTAACGTCAAATGATTGAGCCTGTAAGTGCGCTATAAAGGCGATTTGTAAAACTTTATGATCCTTCGATTTGATTGGTGAGGTCAAATGCGAAAACCATTACTTGGTAATTCATATTTGCAATTTACACTTTTACTCGATGGATTCTCGCTATGACAGTCTCTAACTTTCTTTCTCTCAGCGTAAGCCAAAATTTTAACTATTCAAAAATTATGTATATGGTACAAACCTTCAATGTATTTTTGATATTAATAAAGGGTGTTTTTTCTAGAAGTGTGGTTTTCAATCTGGCAATACTTTTTTCGGATTTTTTCTTTTTGACAGCTGTCACTTGATTTATGCTCAGTTTGGTTTGCCATTTCATAATGAATAGACTTACGCCTGAACAATGTTTGCAAATTATTGAAATTTATTATCAAAATTCATGTGCTGTGGGAAAAGTGTCTCGCAAGCTATTACCATTTAGCGACGTTTTTCATTTTTGGATCAAAGAATACGTGAATAAGCAGAATTGACGTTTTTGGAGTGAAGACCAGCTAGTCTCTTGTCTATAGGGACAAGCCAAACACGATTGCTGTTTTGGAAGCCAACATTGAACGCGTCATTGGTGAGATTCCGGCCGAAATGTGTGAAAAAGTGTGCCAAAACTGAACCTTCAGAATGGACCACTTGAAGCGCAGCCGCGGGCAACATTTAAATGGAATTATAAAATTATTAAATTAAAGTAAATGGCAGAAATTGATTTATCGATCCAAATAAAAATTTCATTCACTTTTGTAAAATTTCTGTGTTTTTTTCAAAAACTAAACTCTTATAAAAATCACGCTATATATTACTCTTAAAACGTCTTACTTAATTGTATGTTCTTTTATTTTAATCTATGTTTTTTATAGCTAAATATACAAATAGTAAGTGCATAATAATGTAATTCAGAAAATTTTTTTTTTGCTTTTTTAGATCTCATTTGCTTTATGATTGTTAATTAGTTATATACTTATGTACTTGGTGGGATTTTTTAATGTACCTAAGTACATAAGTATATACATAGTTTCGTATTGTTGATATTTTAAGTCTAACTTAATATAAGGACTAATATAGCTTATATATGTATATGTACATACTTATATGTATTGTGGCGTTGTGGTCGCCGTATTGTAATGGATATGTGTTAGTGTCCCTGGAATCTCGACAAATTGAAAAGTAAAAAATAGAAGCGAAAATTTTATCTCCAAGATTAAAGCTTTTCACTCCGCCGTTCGAATTCACCATAGAACTGTGGGTCTCCTCGATTCGTGTACAGATATAATTAGATGCGAAAAGATCGGCCTATATACTTGGAATACCAGTAGCTCCTAAAGAGGGCTTGGAAGCAAAACACTACAGTTTCGGGGGTAACTACTGATATCGAGGAGACTTTCGACAATGCTACCTTTTATTTGTGATTGTATTTTTCGGCCAGAAGGCATTGTGCTGAAGAAGACATTTTAAGATCGATCAACTCCATATAAGACTGGATATAGTGTCATGGTAGTGTCATAGATGTGGTTACTAAGGGATGTCCTAAAGGGAATGTTCTTTCTCCTCTTCTATGTTGCTTCGTTTTTGTCTCTCTTCTGAGTGAATTAAAAAATGTTGTCGTTCACATGCAAGCGACATGTGTGCACTTGTGTCGGCACAGTTCTTAATAGCGATTTGCATTACGGTCAGTGTTGCCATTTTGGTATTTAGAATTCCATCAAATTTGATACATTTTTTTTTTAAATTTATCTTGTAATTGTTTGGAAAATTTGCTGTCAAATTCATTTGTACTTTTTTATTTGAGAAAACTTTCAGAGAAGAGAAAAAGTCTGGCACATGTGGCTATAACTGTTTGAGTGGAACTTTGATAGGGTTAGATAAATGTGATGCAGCACAACAATTTTCAAGCAATTACAAGTTTTTTCTTAAAACACGAAATTTCCATCTAAAATTTGCCACTGATGAAAATAATATAATAGTCAAATCAATACTTTTAACGGATTTTAGGTGTAATTACGTGTACATGGCATATCACAAGCAAGATGGCTTTCTCTGGATGCTGTAAGTAAAAGGATACTCTGATTTAGCGAACTCAATGAACCCAAATAAGACCGGAACAATTTCTTGCTAGCAGCAGAATTATACATTGTTATAATTATATATATATATTTATTCTCAATAAATAAAGGAGATTCGATCACAGGATATTGTATAAAAGAAGCTTTGCAACTTTATTAGATTCACTACTTAACAAAGCACTTAAAAATTGCTTCAAAATTATATTACAAATTAGTTTAACATAGCCACGAACATTAACATATCCACGAACCTCAAAGCTTTTTCGGAGTTTCTATTCTAATACATTCCGAAGTAGCTAGATGGTGTGGATGTGTAATAATCACATATATTTGTGTATTTGTGTATACCACGGTAGATCAGTACACTTGCCTTTCTTTGAATAGATACATGGTGGACCATTTATATTTAGGAATTAGATTTTGAATAAAAACTAATACATTTTTTCAATGTGGTTTTTATTATTCGAAAGTACAATCCTTCCGGTTAATTGTGGAACAATATTTCATTCAACTTGCCCGGCTGGCCTTGCAGTAGCCCAAGAAATGTGTGAAATGTTTAATTCCTAAGAACAAAGACGAGTTGATGTGGTTGACAAAAGAAAACAACAACAACAAAATTTGTTGTCGAATTCTGACCTCTTCCGCCCCAAAACTCGTATTATTATGAAAAAAATTGTATAAGTTTATATTAAAAAAAATAAATTTTTTTGGCCTTACGTACTTTATTATCAAAGTTGGGAAGAATTTGACAACGATTTTTCTGTCTTGTCAACAAAAAATATAGGTACGCTCCAATATATGCATATAGTTTTTTTATCTGCCAAGGTCAAAATTGAAATCAAGGCTTACATTTTTATCATGGTGAAGTTCACGAACGAGCAACGTTTGGAAATTATTAATAATTACTACTGAAATTCTCAGTCGGTGGTAGCAACTTTAAATTTGAAGAAAATCCTGAGTTTCATCAAAAAATTGTCTTGAGCGATCAAGCTTATTTTTGCAGCAAAATATGCGCGATTGGACAGTAACAAACAAATATGTGCTTCAAGAGACTCCACTGCATCCACAAAAAGAATCCGTGTGGGGTGAATTTCATGCCGGATCATTTGATTTTACCGTATTTTTTCGTCCATGAAAATGAACACCATATTACGGTCAATGGAGTTGGCTATCGTGCCATGTTGGAAGACTATTTTAGGCCAGAATTGGGTTAATCTGGAATCTGGAAAAGACCCGAGAAAAACAGATCGACACCCATCATCTATTTGTCGATTATATCGCCCCCTTCGACAGCACGATTAGGGACCACTTGTACGCCGCAATGTCTGATATTGGTATCCCTGCAAAGCTCATTCGCCTTTGCAAAATGACACTGATCGACACCACCAGCGCAGTGAAACATGGGAGAGACCTCTGCGCGCCATTTGATACCAAAAGAGGTTTCCCTATCGTGCGACTTCTTTAACCTTATGCTGGAGAAAATAATTCGAGCTGCGAACATCGACATCTCTGGCACTATTTTCTGCAAGTGTCATGCTGCTAGCATACGCTGATGATATTCACATCTTTGGAAAAACGCTCGAGCAGTAAGTGCAGCATTCTCCAACCTGGAAAGGGAGTCTCCTCGAGTGGTTCTAGTGGTGAACGAGGACAAAACGAAATACCTTGTGTCAACAAACAACGAGTCTTGGACAAAATGTTACTGTTAACAATTATACTTTGCAAGTCGTCAAGGATTTCATTTACCTAGAATCCAGCATAAACACCAGTTATAATGTCAGCCTTGAGATCAAGCACAGATTAACTCTTGACAACAGGTGTTACTACGGGCTCAGTAGGCAATTGAAAAGTAGAGCCCTCCCTCGACCGACGAAAATAAAGCTCTATAAGTCCCTCATCCTTCCCGTCCTAATGTATGGCGCAGAGACGTGGACATTGACCATCAATGATGAGAGGCTGTTAGGAGCGTTCGAGAGGAAGATACTCCGTAAGATCTAACGTCCAGTATGCGTGGACGACGTGTTTCGAATAAGATGGAACGATGAGCTGTATGAGCTGTACGCCGACACTGACATAGTCAAGCGTATAAAACTCCAATCCAGCGGCTTCACTGGCTGGGTCATGTTGAATGAATGGAAGAAAGCTCTCCGGCTAAAAGGGTGTTTTATTCGAGTCACTGTGGAGGAACATGCAGAAGAGGGCGTCTCTCCGTTGAAAAGACCAGGTACAGAGCAACCTGACTGTACTTTGCCTTATCCCCTGGCGCCAGCGCGCGAGTTATGTTCTTTGATTGAACTGTGCTTTATATTTACTTGTAGCTACCTTTTATACGCTAGAAAATTAACGGAATAAACAAAATACAAAGTTCAGTTATGACAGCGCTGTTGTTATATTTCTGCATCGCTTGTAGTTTTGGTGGCGTGATATCGTTGTTGTTGTGGGTGACTAATTTGTTGCTTGAACGGTTTCTTAATATCGTTGTTGTATTGCTGTTGGTGGTTGTGTGGATGGTAATGTAATTGATGGCAATGTAGTGGCTGGTAATGTAGTGGATGGCAATATAGGGGCTGCCATAACTCCTCCCCCCTTAGTGTAGAGCGAAGGTCACAAGGATTGTTCGATCGACGGGACCGAAGCGATACTGTGCTCGATGATTGCGTTTGAAGCTGTAATATATGAAGAGCTTGTTGATTTGTAAGTAGGCTGCCAACGCATGATGAATTTATATGTTCCAGCTATTTCGATTATTGACAATAGTATATACCTTCTATTTTGGGGCATGCTTCGTTTAAATATTGAATATTTTCGGGATTAAATAGGAGGTATGGTGAGGTAGTAATTTGTTTAGTTTGATTAATGGAGAGTGGAATTATGTGGAATAAAGAGTAGTTACTTTGGGATACAAATGGTATACGGATGTTGATAATAATGTTAAAATGATTATAGTAGGCCTGCAGACTTAGTAGCTAATATATTTGTTCTGTTGGTTCTATTTTTAACAATTGTCTGTCTAAAATTTTCATCAATTTCATCTAGTTTCGGTTAAAAAAAAGATATTGGGATAATATTTAATTTCGCTATCACAACTGACTCCGCAATACTCGTAATATGATCCCTTAACAAATCGATTAACTTGATTAAGAGATTGCGTTTGTAAAAAAAAATATCCTCATCAGCACGAATTCTGTCGGCATTTCGTTCGTAGTATTTGTTCAAAGATTTCTAAATTTTTTCCTGCTGTTTGTTTATGTGAGTTGTCATATTTTCGAAGTGTTCAATCATTCTGGAATGTAGTACTACTTGACTATTGATTTTAGTTTTTGTATTTATGTGAATCTTTTCCTTTTTTGTGAACTTTTCTGTTGTCCGCTGTTAAAAGTGTAATTTTGTTATTGGTTCCAACTTTGTGTTTGGAAAATCTGGGGGTGACTTTATTTCGCCTACATTCTTTTCTAAAAATAGTTTCGTTCAATGCCCTTTGTTCAGGATCTTCTCTGTTCTCATTTAGTTTATTTATTCTTTTGTTGGTATTATTTTTAATTTCATCCTTCACTGTTAAAAACCATTGTTCTTGAAATATGTTGAGTTTTTTTAAATAATCGTTTTGATTATTAAATGTAACGTTTTTGTTAAATTTATACGTTCTGCCATAAAATAATTCATATAGTGTGAGTTTTGTTGCAGAATGTATAGCACTGTTTCTGAAATAATTTTATCATGATCTAAATCAAGTTTTTTCTCTTTTAATTTTTTCAGTATTGTTCTATAAATTTCTGTCATAGTTGAATGCAAACGTTCCACTGTAGAATTGCTACTTGTTTGTTGAAATGAAGGTACAAAATGAAGTTGTTGTTGACAAAAATCTTTAAAAATATTAGCAGTGAATTCGGATCCTTGGTCGCATACAAATTTTGTGGGGATACCGTGTAAACTGATAAATGTTTTATTGATTTCAGTACCAATATACTACTCGTGAAGGGAGTGTATATCCCTGCGGCAAATTTTTAAAACTTTTCGATTATTGTTAACAATTTTTTATTATTTATGCTATAAATGTCTATGTGAATTATTTCCAAAGGTTTTGAAGGTATTTCTGGTGTTTCAAATTTTGGTTTTTGCGGGTTTGGGTCGTATTTTAGTGTTCCACATTTTTCACAATTATTTATGGTCTGTGTTATTTTAGCTTTCATATACGGAAAATAGTGTTCTCTTTTAATGTGCAATAATGTTTCATTTATACCCCTGTGATTATTGTGTTTTTGTGGTAATCATTAATTAATTTGTCTTGTTCGTCGTTTTGTCTTACATCTACAACCATTTCCTTACACCTTATCAATCGGAAAATCTTGTTCCTTGCAAAGTGTTTAGAATATGTTAACTGGGTTGTGCGAAATGTTTCATCGTCCGTAAAAATTGCTGAAAGTTCATTAAATGGTAATTAATTTTTAAAGATCTCAATCAAATTGTCTTCCGTAAAATTAGGTCTTCGTATAATTCGTCTTTGTTTATTTTTGAAAATTGTTTCAACTGTCATAGGTGAGCCCCTTTCCGATTTTTCTAGAATTATTTGGATATTTAATTCATTTAATGGCCTTTCAGATATTGCGATACCGTCATTCAGATTTTCATCTGCTAAATAGTCTGTAGTACCTATTGTGCTCTGATTTGATGCGATAGTCTCGTAAACGTTTATGTTTTGGATTTCAGGTTTGTTGCTAATTTTAACTCTACTAACGCGTCTGCGTTAGTATTTAATGTTCCTTTTTTATAAATAATTTCATAATCATATTCTACCAGTTTTATCCTCCATCTAACTAACTTGGAATTTTGTTCCTTTAAGCTCATTAGCCAAGTGAGTGGTTTATGGTCCGTTATGATTTTGAATTTGTTACCAAAAAGATAAAGTCTAAAGTATTTTACCGCCCAGACTATTGCAAGTAATTCTTTTTCAATTGTAGAATAATGAATTTCAGATTCTGTCAGTGTACTACTCGCATAGCAAATTGGTTTATCGCTTCCTACAGTGCCTTGGGATAAATTAGCTTCAACTGCGAAGTTGCTAGCGTCGGTCCTTAAAAGGAAAAGAAAAGTCAAGGTATTGCAGTATTGGATCATTTGTGAGTATTGTCTTGCACATTTCAAAAGTTTTTATATATTTCTCGGTCAGATTAACAGTTGCTCTTTTTTCAGACATGCGGTGAGCGGTTTTACTAATTTGGCATAGTCTTTAATAAATGTACGGTAATATCCTAAAAGTCCCAAAAATGATTTGTTTTCCTTTTGTTTTTGGGGAATAGGAAAATTTTGTATAGCTTCAATTTTATTTGGATTTGGTTTAACCCCCTCCGGTGTTTTTATATGACCCAAAAATTCGGTGGTTTGAATTTGGTGTTTAATATTGTTTGAAAAACTTAGAACTTGGTTTTGTTTATAAAAAATGTCATCAAACTTATGGCAAATTTTGAATAAAATTAATTTTTCCTCATTATTTAGGTGAGATGAACGAATTGATTCGGTTGTGTCCCTGATGTATGGTACTGTTGATTATTATAATTAACATTGATGTTATTTATTTCTACAAATCCAGAAAAATTGTATGCAATGGTCTTAAGAGGATGTTGAATAAAAAGTAATTGTTAATAATTTCAATTACTGCAAACTTCTGCCATACAGTACCAATATTTTGCGCGGTAAAGCCCTTTCGAAATGTTCAAATCAGGTTTTATTTTTGTTTTTCAATATAAACGTCGCCATTCTAAATGTCGACTGGAATTTTAACTATTGTTTTTGTGTTGGCAGTGATTATGTGCCTCCCTGAACTGACATTTGGTTTGAATAACAATGGTATAACTGCTTTGTGTGTTATAAGGGTTTTATTAGCTAAATCTATTGTTGCCCCTAATTGTGTGAGTGTATCTAGCCCTAAAAGTCCGTTGAAATAACGGACTTTTAGGGCTAGGGTTGGGAGTATTACTTGTTTATTTATCTGATGTGTGCTTAAAATCGCTTTAATTGTTATTGGTTTACAATCGATAAGGTTATGCATAAATTCTGGGTTAACGAGTGAAGAGGATGCACCCGTGTATATTAAAAATTTTAGTGGTCGTTTAAATGGGGAAGATATATGGATATATGGAAGAGTAAAACCAAAGATGTTAATATCTAAATATCTTGTGGGTTCTCCGAGGCGAATTCTTGAAAATTTCCGTCGTTCTCATTATTGTTCCTGATACTTTCGTCATAGTACTGGTCCATGTTTTGTTGGTATCCTATGTTTCTTGGAGGATCATAATCCCTTATTGAATTAACGTTATGCATTTCCCTTGCATTATTGCGAGGTGCAAAGTTCCGATTAAAATTTGACCTGAAAACCTTTGTGTTTGTCTTGTTTGACCGGAAGACGTATCCATCGGTTCTAATGGTGGTTGCCTTATTGCAGCCTGTTGGTTTGTATTAACTACCCTAAAAGGATTTTGAGTCTGATTTCAGTTCTGTCCAAAACTCCCAAATGTCTGATTTTGGTTATATTGGTTATTCCTTGGGGAATATTGATTTTGGTAATTATTTTGGTTATTCCTTGGGGAATATTGATTTTGGTAGTTATTTTGGTAATATTGATTATTCCTTGGGCAATATTGATTTTGGTAATTATTTTGGTTAAATTGATTATTCCTTGGGGAATACTGATTTTGGTAATTATTTTGTTTATTCCTTGGGGAATATTGATGTTGGTAGTTATTTTTCCCAAAGGTACTAAATGTTTGTCGGATTTGGTTATTTTGATTATTCCTACTGATTTTGGAAATTGTTTTGGCCATAGTTTCTCAATGCTTGTAGACCCTGGTTCCCGTATTGTGTATTATTTACGACTTTCATGTAAGACATATTCTGCTCCTTTACACAATATGATAAGGCTTCCTGAAGTGTCCCTGGCTTCATAGCCCTTATGGTTGAGCAAAATGGTTCTTTAAGGCCTCCTAAAAATGTGTTCAAACCCATTTCAGAATATAAATCTTTTTTTGTGTGTGTCATTGTTGCCTGAATTTCTACAACATGAATATAAAATTCTTGAATGGTTTTATTGCCTTGCTTCAGTGCAGGTAGGTCTCTAATCAAAGTTGTTTCGGCCCTCTTATCTGAGTAATGCAGAATTAGGTTGTTTTTGATATCAACCCAAATAAAATCTCTACCATACATATTTAATACTTCATTTGCCTACCCGATAATTTTATTACTAATGGCACGCAGAAAAACACGCGATTATGGCGAATGGTCAATGTTCACAATTTGTATCAAATTTTCTTCGACACTTTTAATGAATTCATGAATCGATCTAGGGTTGCCATCAAATTTAGGCAAGTCCTTAATACTTTTACTTTACTTTTAATGGCACAACAGCTAATGGAGGGCCTAGGCCGAGCTTTTCGCATCCACTCATGTTGTGCGTGTTATATTTGTACATGAATGGAAGGGACCTACAGTTTAATGCCGAATCCGAACGGCGAAGTGAAAAGATTTTCATAGTAATTGTTACTCATGTAGGTTTGCCATTGCCTGCCAAGAGGTGGTGCCGTGTTGAAAAATTAGTTTTTCTACTTTTTGATTTTGCCTGTGTCGAGATTCGAATCATTTTAAAATTATTTCTCCCGAAGCTACTAAGATCTGACTCACTTCTAAATTCGATATTACGGATTTTATAAATTTCTGGGATTGAATCAAAGCTGGTTGGGTTTTTGCTTTGATAAGGAATAAATGATTTAAGTCATCTGTGCATTGAACAGGATTGGGAAAAATATTCAAAATTTTCACTTACATGCACCCAAGATAATGATCTTCATTCCAACGATGTGTTGTTTATTTCAGCTTTTATTAGTTTTCCACCAATGTCCTGATGTCCAACGCCGTGTTGCGCTGTATTGAATTTTCTTTTGCAGTTTTCCCACGATGCTTCCAACGGTGTGTCCCACGAAGTTCTGCGTTATATTTAAATTTTTCCTTTAGTTTTTAGATGATGTTCCGTATTGATGTCCAATGACGTGTAGCGTTGTGCGTTTTATTTCGTATTTTCCAAAGATTCTTTTATTCAGCTTGTAGATTCCAAGAGTTCGGAAGGATTTGAAAATCCTCTGGTCCTTTTCCAACGATGATCCTTCGTTGTGGTCTAAGGTTGTTACTTCGATAATCCTTCGAAGTCCAGTTTGCTTGAACTGTGCTTTATTTTTACTTGTAGCTACCTTTTATACACTAGAAAATTAACGGAATAAACAAAATTCAAAGTTTAGTTATGACAGCGCTGTTGTTATATTTCTGCATCGCTTGTAGTTTTGGTGGCGTGATATCGTTGTTGTTGTTGTGGGTGACTAATGTGTTGCTGTTGTTGTGTTGCTGTTGGTGGTTGTGTGAATAACAATGTGGTGGACGGTAATGTAATTGATGGCAATGTAGTGGCTGGTAATGTAGTGGATGGCAATGTAGGGGTTGCCATAACCCGCGCATAGCAGAAGCGTATGGCGAATCTTTATATAGGTGGCCAAGACCGATCATCGGTTGTAGTGGTGCCAACTAAGTAAGTATGTATGAAAGAAGAAAATACTGAAATTTCTGAATATTTTGCCTATTTTAACGCGGTTGTCCGTGTCTCCGTGGGGGTTGCTAAATTTCCCGAGAACACAGTTACTTCCTTATAGTAAGCATTATTGGCACACAATCTGTTTTCACAGGATATATTGGTTTTGATGAAGTCAGAGTAGTTTTCAAAAGCCACACTTAGATTCGTAGGTATGAACCACACATAAAGGTTTTTTCAATAAGGGCATAAAATTTGTATGTTAATAAAACACAGAATAATTGAGATATCGGGCTGAAATTCCAAGTATTCCGTTGGATATTATTCCTGAGCTCCTCTAACGTTGTTGGCTTCTTGGCATAAATAAACGACTTAAAGTAATCCCATGAAAAGAAATCAAACGGTATTAAATCGCATGAGCGAGGTGGCCATTCGACCGTACCATTTCTGGAAATTACACGATTACCGAACTTGCCCTGCAATAGATCAAATGTTTAACCAGCTATCATATCACTGATGTCAGATTCACCCAATTCTGGCCCAAAATAGTCTTCCAACATGGCACGATAGCCAACTCCATTGACCGTAATATGGTGCTCATTTTCATGGACGAAAAAATACGGTCCAATCACATGATCCGGCATGAAATTTACCCCACACGGATTCCTTTTGTGGATGCAGTGGAACGCTCCTAACAGCCTCCCATCATTGATGGTCAATGTCCACGTCTCCGCACCATACATTAGGACGGGAAGGATGAGGGACTTAGAGAGCTTTATTTTCGTCGGTCGAGGAATGGCTCTACTTCTCAATTGCCTACTGAGACCGTAGTAACACCTGTTGGCAAGAGATTATCTGTGCTTGATTTCAAGGCAGACATTATTACTGGTGTTTATGCTGGATTCTAGGTAAATGAAATCGTTGACGACTTGAAAAGTATAATTGTCAACAGTAACATTTTGTCCAAGAAGCCATGACTCTTTGTGTGAATATCTGATGGATGGTGGATTTACCAAGCCTGAAGCCACACTGACAAGGTCCAATCAGTTTGTTGACGATGGGCTTCAGTCTGTCGCATAGTATGCTCGATAGAACCTTATATGCAATATTAAGAAGACTTATCCCACGGTAGTTGGCGCGGATAGTGGGATCACCTTTCTTATGGATTGGGCAGAGTACGCTGAGGTTCCAATCACTCGGCATGCTTTCATCCGACCACATTCTGCATAAGTAGAAGCGCATGCACCCATTTTGGGAGCTCTTCGCCTCCAGTCTTAAACAACTCAGCAGGCAGGACATCTGCACCTGCAGCCTTATTGTTTTTCAGCCGAGCAATGGCTGTTAAGACCTCCTCATAGTCAGGCGGCGGTATTTCAACGCCGTCAGTGATTGGGGTTTCCGGAGTAGATTCCGCAGTGGCAGGATTATTGCCATCATCGCCATTAAGCAGCTGCGAAAAGTGCTCCCTCCATAATCTCATTATGCCCTGAACATCTTTCACCAGATTTCCGTCTTCATCCTTGCAGGAAGAGGCCCCGGTCTTCAAATCATCAGTCAGAAGTCTTATTCTTTCAAAGAATTTTCGGACTCTCGTCTTTCTGCATTTCTTTCTCCTCCCTACTCATTTCTCTGTATCGCTCCTTAGCAGCTCGCGTTTCAAGTGACTGCAGAGTGGTTCTGTAAACAGCGTTTTTCGCTTCAGTAGCATCGCGACACTCTTGGTCGTACCACATATTTCTCCGTCGACGGTGGTAGCCTAGCACCTCTTCGGCAGCCGTACGCATAGAGCGGGAAATGTGCGTCCACTGCTCGCATATATCATCAAGTTAAGGGGTGTTTTGCGATAGGAGGAGTGCGAGTTGGTTGGCGAAGATTTCGGCTGTCTGTTGTGATTGCAGCTTTTCGACATCCAGCTTTCTCTTTGTACCTATCCGTACTCGATTTGCTACACATACACGAGTGCAGACCTTGGCTGCAACCAAGTAGTAGTCTGAGTCGTTGTTTGCACCACGTATTGTGCGTACGTCTAGTACACTTGAAGCGCGCCTTTTGTCGATCACAAAGTGATCAATCAGGTTTTGTATGTTTTGATCAGGCGACAGCCAAGTGGCTTTATGGATGTAATTATGTTGGAACCTGGTGCTACTAACTGTCATGTTTCGTGCGGCGGCGAAGTCGATCAGTCTCATACTGTTATCGGTGGCTTCGTCGTGGAGACTGAATTTTCTGATCGTCGGACCAAAGAGACTCTAATTGCCCACCTTGCCATTAAAGTCGCCTTACACGATTTTAATATCGTGGCGGGGGCAATGCTCATAAGTTTTGTCGAGGAACTCGTAGAAGTCATCTTTGGTCGTTTCATCCTTCTCATCCGTCGGGGCATGGACACAAATTTGGCTGATGTTGAAGAATTTTGCCTTGATGCGGATAGTGGCTAGTCTCTCGTTCACGGGCGTTAACCCGTGAACGACCTAGATAAAGCAAGTCTCTTGCCAACCACAAATCCAACACCAAATTCGGGTCTCTACGCATGACAGCTGTAGTAGATATCACTTCTGGAGCAACCTTGTCCCGTCCATCGCATTTCCTGTATAGCGGTGATGTCAGCTCTGTATCGTTGGAGGACATTCACCAGCTGGATAGTGGTACCTTCCCTGTAGAGGGTTTAGAAGTTTCAGGTGCATATCCGTAAATCGTTGTCCTTTGGGCGTTTGCGGAAGTCGTCAACATTAGTGGGGTTCCATATCCGAGGTTTCGTTTGAGGATTCATTGGGGAATATTTTGACGTGATGGGTTCCAGGCCCGACGCACAACCATTAATTCGTGTCGACTTGAAACATAGAAGCGGATCGAACATAGGCAAACCTGCGACTGTCACGACCTTTACCTTGTGTTCTTCGCCCCAGGCCCCCCTAATATTACATATTTATTACTAAAAATTAAATTGAATAACTAATTATTTTTGCTAAAATAAATATTGAATTTCCAAAATATACTACTTATATAAAATTTCCTTTGCTAACAAAATTAATTCGGCACATATGGGACATACTCGTCTTACTTCTACATTCTTAACTTACTTACTTACTTACTTACTTTTAATGGCACAACAGCCCATGGTGGGTCTAGGCCGAGCTTTTCTCATCCACTCATGTTGTGCGTGTTATATTTGTACATGAATGTACATTCTTAAGCAACCACAAAAAGAATTTAAATAAAAATCAATTTAAATAAAATCAAAATTATCCTAGAAACTGCTGAAAAGAAAAAAATGTTTTAAAAAATATAATTGCTATGAGCTACAAATAAGTAACGTTAACCACATACAATATAAAAAGAAATGAATTTACTTACTTACTTTTAATGGCATAATAGCCCATGGAGGGCCTAGGCAGAGCTTTTCGCATCCACTCATGTTGTGCGTGTTGTATTTGTACATGATTGGAAGGGACCTACAGTTTTAAAGCCGAATCCGAACGGCGAAGTGAAAAGCTTTTCATAGCAATTTTTACTCTTGTAGGTTTGCCATTGCCTGCCAAGAGGTGGTGCCGTGTAGAAAAATTATTTTTTCTACTTTTTGGTTTTGCCCGTGCCGAGATTCGAACCCCGGACACTCTGCGTAGCAGTCCAACGCACTACCACTACGCCATAGCTACCACTGAAAAAGAAATGAATGGCCACGCTAAATGGTTGAGGCAACCCTTCAAAATTGTATTTTTTATTTTGAATAATAAAATTGTTCTCTGTTAACATTAAATATTCAACATATACAACACGTCATCAGGTTCATATTATATAGTAATTAATATGTATTCATCCTTCATATTCATATATCTTTTCACTTCTTCTGCTTTGTTTTATAATTACGTTTACAATTATTTGCTAAGCATTTTTAACATTCAAACAAAAAATTGCTAATATCAAAAATTATTGTGGTAATTTTTTTTTTTTAAATCTACATGATTTGGCGTGTATGGAAAATGATACGATTTTATATGTATCTTCAACAGATTTTCAATGCTTTTTATTTGGATAATAATCTTAAGAATACAGATGGGCTGACTTCCTAAACGCATGTTACTTTACAGTGATACATTTACTCTTGTTCCTACACGCCCTGTAAACTTTAACGATGCAAAGGGTTCCCAAACGCATCACTGTTGTTATCGATACGCAGAGAAAAGCAAACTGCGCATCCCTAACAAAGTCGATGCATAAACAAAAAGTAAAATGGCGAGTCAAGAAGATATGTAAGCACTTCTTTTAATTTTATAATATAAATGCTATAATTTAATAAATAATTGTTTATTTATAATATAAATGCTATAATTTAATAAATAATTGTTTATTACAGCAACTAGATGAAGTTTATGGCTGCTTTACTTTTATTTTAAATGCTAAGCTGTGGAAAAGAAAAATTGAGACTCGGAAAAAAAAATAGAAGAAATAAGAAAATTGCGCGAAGCTCTACAGTTAAGTAGTTACTGAGTAATGTTCAACCACTTCTTTTTTGTTTTGCAGAACTCGCTCGTCAAATTTATTGATCTCATTCTTGAAGTTTGTTATTTGTTTTTTTAACAATATGTGCCTCAAATGAAAAGAGTATTTTATGTTTTATATATATTTTATGTTATTCAGAGCATGAATAAGTTTTGTTAATTCAATTAAAAATATCATAAAAGCACGCATAAAAGGTTTCTGATCTAAATATTATCCTCAGCCATTGTTCACTTTACTTATAAAAATAATACAAAGCATATGAAACATCTTAAACGTCGTCAGGGATGCAAAGCTTATGTTTACAAAGCTTTGCAAAAGCAACACTTCATTGAATCAATACGGTGTTGATACCGCGTCAGTTCATTGCAAACAGACGTTAAGGAAGTCAGCCATGATCTATAAGACTGCGAGAGAAACAGATAGAAAAATAAGGTAATAAGAAAAATACACAAAACTTATATTTCATTCTTACTTTTCTACCTGTTTTTTTTTGCACAGTCGTTCATCAAAGAACTTAATAAAAGATGTCTCACTCCATAAAAATTTATGTTAATGCAGAAAAAGAAAATATTATTTGAAGTGCAAGTTAATGCAAAATAAATAAGCTGAGATTATCTAATCTAATAGATTATATATTTTAGATTTTATTATTCTTGAATTTCTATATTGATATATGTATTTATAGTTGTAAATATTTGAATTTCATTAATTTTTATATAACTTATACCACCCATTTATGTTATATTCCGTTTTGAAATATATACCTTTAATTCTTTAATAAAATATTACATTCCATGTAGAAAAATTACTACGGCGAAATGACGCTCATTTTTTCTTCGTCTTCCGAAAAGAGTGATATGATTTACTCTACAGTTGTTAAGATCGTATGACTGGCATAACCCACACATTTTTTTTTTTGTAAAAGGTGATTTTAATAAGAGTTTAGTTTTTGAAAATGAAAAAAAAAAGAAATTTTACGAAAGTGATTGAAATTTTTATTTGGTTCCATAAATAAATTCCTGCCATTTACTTTTAAAGATAATTTTACCTAAATGTAGCCCGCGGCTACGCTTCAAGTGGTCCACTCTGAAGGTCCAATTTTGGCACATTTTTCACTCATTTCGGCCGGAATCTCACAAATGACGCGTTCAATGTTGGCTTCCAAAGCAGCAATCGTGTTTGGATTATCCCTATAGATAAGAGACTTAACATAGCTCCACAAAAAATAGTCTAACGGCCAATTGACTGCACCAAAACTTGAGATTAACTGCTCACAAAATTCGTCTCTCAATTGATGCATGGTTTCGCGTGCAGTGTGACATGTGGCACCGTCCTGCTGGAACCACATTTCGGCCGAGTCCAATTCTTGCATTTTAGGCAAAAAAAAGTCTGTTTTCGGCCTTCATCGTCTTTGAAGAAGTACGGCCCATTGATGCCGCCTTCTCATAAAGCTCACCAAACAGTGCATTTTTCGGGATGCATTGCTGGCTGCTGAATTGCCTCTGGCTGGTTTTCACTCCAAATACGGCAATTTTGCTTATTCACGAATCCATTGAGCCAAAAATTAACATCGTCACTGAAGACAATTTTGCGATAACACACATTTTTCACAGAGCACGAATTTTGATAACAAATTTCAATAATTTGCAAACATTGTTTAGGCGTAAGTCTATTCATTATGAAATGGCAAACGAAACTGAGCATAAATCAAGGAGCACGAGTACACACGACAATATGTAATTACGATGATTTTTCACACTTTTCTTTGTTTTTTATATCGGACGCCACTTTTGTCTCGCTTCCCTCGCGTTAAGTCGTAGTAGTAGTATTGCTCTTTCGGTTTCTTGCTGTCTCGCTTTTCACATGTCTCGTAAGGTGCTGGTTATACTGGTGTTCGACGAATACATCATATTTTACTCTCGTGCTCAATGTAGTGGTTCGTTGGAGTTCGTTACAGAGTTGTTTTTTGTCGAAATTCAGTTTTTTTTGTACTACTATTTTGTTCGCAACGGCAACACTAAATGGTATACCAAAAAACTTTAAACGATTTTATCAATACGGAGAGTTCAATTAATAACATAATTGAAAAATTATGTAAATAATATGATTTTTCTTCAATAGTTTTATGAATAATATATTTAATATTCACTTTTATAAACCAAAAACATTCGCAACTTCGCGTTTCTGCATATGAAAATATTTTTTTTAAACTATTTTACATACATTTTTGTTCTTTTTTTGTAGAATAACTCATTGACACCCTGAATAGTCAGCGTGCTCGGTGTACATCTCCCAGCATATCGTGTTCGCTGTGAGAATAAGTAAAAGTAAAAGCTCTTTCTTCGTGTTCGGGCAACAACAATTGCATGGTGTTCTCCGAGCAAAATTTGAATATAACCACAGCCTAGGTGGATTTATTATAAATTTTTTATGTGGACGCGCAAATGTATGGGAGTGCATCTTTATAAAGGTTATTTTTTAGCTACTTGGTTTTTGGACGTTTATGTTATTGACAGTTCACGCGTGATTCTTGACATGTGTCAAAGTAAAAAATGCTCAGTTTGTTTTGCCATTTCATCACGAATAGACTTACGCCTGAACAACGTTAGTAAATTATTGTAATTTATTATCAAAATTCGTGCTCTGTGAAAAATGTGTTTCGAAAGCAAAATTGTATTCAGCGAGGAGGCTAATTTTTTGCTCAATGGATACGTGAATAAGCAAAATTGCCGTATTTGGAGTGAAAATAACTAAATGCGGTTTATGGGCAGGCGGCATAATTGGGACAAGCCAAACATGATTGCTGTTTTGGAAGCCAACATTGAACGCGTCATTGTTGAGATTCCGGCCGAAATGTGTGAAAAAGTGTGCCAAAACTGGATCTTCAGAATTGACCACTTGAAGCGTAGCCGCGGGAAACATTTAAGTGAAATTATCTTTAAGAAGTAAAGGGCAGGAATTGATTTATCGATCCAAATAAAAATTTCTTTCCCTTTTGTAAAATTTCAGTGATTTTTTGAATTTTCGAAAACCAAGCTCTGAAAAAATTACCCTTTATTATTAAGATTTTTTGCTGTCGTGCTTGCGCCCATGTGAACGTCCACTGTAAGTATTAGGTCATATAAAAAGTATCCGCGGTGTTTGGTGTTGGTACGTACATATCTGTCAACACTAGCCCGATTATGTCAAACGAACACATGTAGGAAAGGTAACATTTTAGGCTACAGTTGTGTAGTTCGCAGCTTGTGTGACAGGTTACATTGATTTGAAAATGAGTAAAATATCTGAAGAAATACGCTATGTGATGCTTCATGACTATAGAAAATGAAAAACCGCTGCAAAAACATGCCGAAATATTTATTGGGTTTACGGTGAGGGTGCTGTGAGTGAACCCCGGCCCAGGAGTGGTTTGCTGGATTCCGTTCCGGAAATTTCGATATCAAAGCTACAATGAAAGATGCACCGAAAGTCACTAAAAAAGCCGATGAAATTTTACAATTGGTGGAGCACGATCGACACGCAAGCTTTCAGGAGGTAGCGGAGTCACTAAACATCATATACATGACAGATTTGTACCAACCGCGAATACTTATACAACTGGTTGATCGGTTATATTGTATGAATATATATATGTACATGTATGGGGGCCTGGGGCGTAGGACACAAGGTAAAGTTCGTGACAGTCGCAGGTGCGACCATGGTCGATCCTTGCGCTTCTACGTTTCAAGTCGACACACAGCCTCCTCGTGGCGTCCCCTGGATAGCGATCTGACAACCGTCAGTGAGTTAACTAATGTGTGCGGCGGGCTTCTCCATGGCCTTGAATGAATGGTATTGCGTCGGGCTTGGAACCCACCACGTCAAAATATTTAACCAATGAATCCTCAAACGAAGCCTCGGATATTTGACCCCCCTAATGTTGACGACTCCCGCAAACGCCCAAAGGAAAACGATTTGCGAATATGCACCTGGAATATCCGAACCCTCTGCAGGGAAGGTGCCTCTAGTCATCTAGTCTCGAGGTTCACGGCCGTGAACGAGCGCCTAACCACTATCCGCATCAAGACAAAATTCTTCAACATCAGCCTAATATGTGTCCACGAGATCCTCGACAAAACTTATGAGTATTGCCCCCGCCACGATGTTAAAATCGTGTTAGGCGACTTTAATGCTAAGGTGGGCAAGGAAAATCTCTTTGATCCGACGATCGGAAAATTCAGTCTCCACGACGAAGCCACCGATAACGTTATGAGACTGATCGACTTCGCCGCCGCACGAAACTTGACAGTTATAAGCACCAGATTCCAACATAAAGCTATCCATAAGGCCACTTGGCTGTGCCCTGATCAAAATACACGAAACCAGATTGATCACGTTGTGATCGAGGGAAGGCACGCTTCCAATGTACTAGAAGTACGCACAATACGTGGTGCAAACATCGACTCAGACCACTCAGTACCTGCACGTAAGACTGAATCCCATCATCATCAAACTAATTGGACCTTATCAGTGTGGCTTCAGGCCTGGTAAATCTACCATCGACCAGATATTCACACTACGCCAAATCCTGGAAAAGACCCGAGAAAAACAGATCGACACCCATCATCTACTTGTCGATTATAAAGTCGCCTTCGACAGCATGATTAGGGATCACTTGTACACCGCAATGTCTGATTTTGGTATCCTGGTATACCTGCAAAGCTCATTCGTCTTTGCAAAATGACAATGACCAAAACCACCAGCGCAGTAAAAATTGGGACAGACCTCTCCGCACCATTTGATACCAAAAGAGTTTTCAGACAAGGTGACTCCCTATCGTGCGACTTCTTTAACCTAATGCTGAAAGAAAATAATTCAATCTGCAAACATCGACATCTCTGGCACTTTCTTCTACAAGAGTGTCATGCTGCTAGCATACGCTGATTTCAATACGCATATTGACATCATTGGCAAAAACGCTCGAGCAGTCAGTGCAGTATTCGCCAACCTGGAAAGAAAGTCTCGTCGAGTGGGTCAAGTGGTGAACGAGGACAAAACGAAATACCTTGTGTCAACAAACAAAGAGTCACGGCGTCTTGGACAAAATGTCACTGTTTACAACTATACTTTTGAAGTCGTCAAGGATTTCGTATATCTAGGATCCAGCATAACAACAACAATAATGTCAGCCTTGAGATCAAGCGGAGATTAACTCTTGACAACAGGTGTTACTACGGGTTCAATAGGCAATTGAGAAGCAGAGCCCTCTCTCGACCGATGAAAATAACGCTCTATAAGTCCCTCATCCTTCCCGTCCTAATGTATGGTGCGGAGACGTGGACATTGACCGCCAATGATGAGAGGCTGTTAGAAGCGTTCTAGAGGAAGATACTCCGTAAGATCTACGGTCCAGTATGCGTGGACGACGTGCATCGAATAAGATGGAACGATGAGCTGTACGCCGACACTAACATTGTCAAGCGTATAAAACTTCAGCGGCTTCGCTGGCTGGGTCATATTGAGCGAATGGAAGAAAGCGCTCCGGCTATAAGGGTGTTTTATTCGAACCACAGTGGAGGAACACGAAGAAGGGGACGTCCTAATCTCCGTTGCAAAGATCAGGTGCAGGGTAACCTGACTGCACTTGGCCTTATCAACTGGCGCCAGCGCGCGCATAGCAGAGGCGACTGCCGAAGCTTTGTAGAGGCGGCCAAGACCGATCATCGGTTGTAGTGCCAGTTAAGTAAGTATATGGAATAACTTAGGTATGTAAACCAGATGCCTTATTTTGAAGAAGTATTGCAGAACCTTGCTCCGCCACACCAGACTTTGAAAGTATGTTCCCAAAAACCAAAGAATATGGACAGAAAATTCGAAAAATGCTAAAACAGTATGGGCTTCTCCAAAAAGCGTGATGTTTTACGATAGGTTCAGGATCTTTTATGGTAAAAACATTAAAATGGCACAACAATTAATGACAGATAACTTTACGTACATAAACATATGGTAAATAAGTCACCGTAGGAAATGGCCTATTCAGTTTTTGATAAAGTTAAACCGAAAGCGATCCGTACCGTGATTATTTAATACCTTTTTTCATGAATTTACAAATGTTAACATTAGGATCGCTAGATAGTGTTTTTTTCAAAAATTACAGTACGTAGATTTGTAGGTAAATTAATGTAACTTATTAAGGAATCAAATCGTATAATATTTCAGCTAGTAAATCAAGCTTAAGTGAAGCCATGTATAAACTGTCTAAAACATAAAATTTAAATTAAGTGCATCTGTGTTCGATACGTTTCCAGGATCGTAATCCCATATTAACCAAGTTACTGTTACTTACCCACGATCAATACCCTAGCTGGGATTTTCTAGGTTGTCCAAGTTATGAGAAATTTTTACCACTGAAGTGTGCGTTTTTTATTAGAATATTAATTAATATATCTTTATTTTTATTACCCATCATTTTAAGTTATTCATTACAATACGAAATATTTATACGGTAGCTTTTCTTCTTTTATTAGCATAACAGCCCATGGAGGACCTAGGCCTAATTTTCGCATTTACTCATGTCGTGCGTGTTATATTTGTACATAAATGGAAAGGACCTATAGTTTTATGCCGAATCCGAACGGCGAAGTGAAAAGCTTTCTTAAGCAAGTTTTCCCCTTTTAGGTTTGCCATTGCTTGCCAAGAAGTGGTGCTGTGTAGAAAAATTGTTTTTCTACCGTTTGATGTTGCCTGTTCTTCACTACGTAGCAGGGCAGCGCATTACCAACTAAGCCACGGCGACCATGATAAATTATTTGATTGCATTTAAATTTGGCCATATTATTGACAATACCAAATAATTTGCAGTAAATGACTTCACTCAGTAAAGGTGCAAACGCAATTGAATGCAAAACTTTTTTTTTTATTTATTTAAAGAATCCTCCCGCCCAACACGACCAAGGGATGTATCCGCATAACACACGGATCGATGACCGACGCAACCTCTTTACACGAAAATAT
The DNA here is from genome assembly GCA_958295655.1 of Palloptera scutellata. Classification (NCBI taxonomy): domain Eukaryota; kingdom Metazoa; phylum Arthropoda; class Insecta; order Diptera; family Pallopteridae; genus Palloptera; species Palloptera scutellata. Next base: position 16,670,033 of record OY282453.1, read on the forward strand.
GTAATGAGCCACCTATATATGTTTCCTTACAACTATAGCTATAAAATCATTGCATAGTGAAACATCGACGAATCATCATTTAATAACTAACAACACTGTGATTAAAAATAAAATTATACAATTTTTGCAACAATATATAACCTGTAAGACCAATCAGCTGATTGCGCCAAAAGTCTATTGAAGGCTAAATATAGAGAGCTTTTTGAACTTTAATTTATCGAGGACACAAACCATATTTATCTATTCACCTATTAAAACAATCGAACTTAGCTCAAGAACTTTAAGGAGTAATCAGACTGCTTGATTGTGTGATAAAGAGCAAATAATTGAAGGTAAACTTTCAAAAAAAACAGCAACATTGATCAGATTTTAACTAAACGGCGTCCAATACCCTCTATAATGGCTATGAATGTAACTGACTACAATCAAATATGCCGGGAAGTAAGCAATAGTGTAAAAAATTATTTTAATATTAAATTACTAAATAATGCCATCTATAAAATGAATACAACAGATAGTTCTGATTATAGGTCTGTAGCAAGCAGTTTTAGTAACTCGAAACTATCTTGGTATACATACGAGGACAAACAAGCAAGACCCCTCACTGTGGTAGTTAAAAATCTCCACCACTCCTGTAATCCAGAAGACATTATATCTTCTCTAAAGGATGAAGGGTTTAAGGTAAAAAATGCAGTCAATAAAAAGAAGTGGAATACAAAGGAACCGCTTTATATGTTCATCCTATCGTTTAAGCTCTCTGAAGATACTAAAAAAGTATACGAAACCAAAAAGATTTTAGGTGCCATACTTACCATTGAACCATTGAAAAAAGGAATTTAATACCTCAATGTAAATCGTGCCAATCCTTCGGCCACACCAAAAACTATTGCTCGAAACAACCCAGATGTGTAAAGTGAGCAGGAAAACATCAAACGCATGAATGTGACATAAGGAATAAACAACAACCCAAGTGCTGTAACTGTTGTAAAGCACATCCTGCGAGCTATAGAGGATGCTGAGTAGCCAAGGAACTTCAAAAAATTCGAAACAAAAAAAATAAAAATCAAAATATTGAAAGTAAACTACATATCATTACAAATGCTCCTACAAGACAATCACAAAAGAAGGAAATTTCAATACAAATAACCAAAAATCCGACTAAAAATCCAAATAACTAAAACAAAAATGCAATCAGAAAGTGAAGGCATTCTGCCAACTATGTTAAGCATGCTAAAAATACAAGAATAATGTAATAGATCGTCGAACAAACGACTAGAAAAGTTAGAGCAAAACTTAAACTCAAATATTACCTAAATGTTAGGCAGCTTAAGAATTATGGCATGGAATGCAAATGGGCGCGAAAAACATAAAAAAGAACTTCAAGTTTTTTTGACCTAGAAAAAATTGACATATGTCTAATATCAGAGACACATTTAACAAATCAGTCAAATTTAAACTTAAAGAACTACAACACATATCACACTGTATACCCCAGTAACAGCGCAAGAGAACAGGAGGGAGTGCAGTAATAATAAAAAGCTGTATTAAGCACTATGAAGAAAATAATATTAGTATGCCGGAATTCCAAGTTACTACAGTAACAGTTACATATTATAGCCCTCCAAGGCATTCTATAAAATAAGAACAATATAAGAAAGTAATCTTAAGTCACCAACATAAATTAATAATGGGAGGTGATTTTATCGCAAAAAATACCTATTGGGGATCTAGGCTAACTACAAGTAAAGGAAAAGAACTTTATAAAGCAGCTAAAAATCTCTAAGGGAAAACCAAGCAAACTCTTTCTATCAGTACCATATATAGCCCTCCAAGGCATTCTATAAAATAAGAAACTAATCTTAAGTCTTACTTTACTTTTAATGGCACAACAGCCCATGGAAGGCCTAGGCCGAGCTTTTCGCATCCACTCATGTTGTGCGTTGTGCGTGTTATATTTGTACATGAATGGAAGGGACCTACAGTTTAATGCCGAATCCGAACGGCGAAGTGAAAAAAAAGAGGTGGTTGCCAAGGAGAAAAATAATTTTTTCTTTACTTTACTTTACTTTTGATGGCACAACAGCCCATGGAGGGCCTAGGCCGAGCTTTTCGCATCCACTCATGTTGTGCGTGTTATATTTGTACATGAATGGAAGGGACCTACAGTTTAAAGCCGAATCCGAACGGCGAAGGAAAAGCTTTTCATAGCAATTTTTACTCTTGTAGGTTTGCCATTGCCTGACAAGAGGTGGTGCCGTGTAGAAAAATTATTTTTTCTACTTTTTTTTTTGATTTTGCCTGTGCCGAGATTCGAACCCCGGACACTCTGCGTAGCAGTCCAACGCACTACCACTACGCCACAGCGACCACTATTCCCAAATAACTAAAACAAAAATGCAATCAGAAAGTGAAGGCATTCTGCCAACTATGTTAAGCATGCTAAAAATACAAGAATAATGTAATAGATCGTCGAACAAACGACTAGAAAAGTTAGAGCAAAACTTAAACTCAAATATTACCTAAATGTTAGGCAGCTTAAGAATTATGGCATGGAATGCAAATGGGCGCGAAAAACATAAAAAATAACTTCAAGTTTTTTTGACCTAAAAAAAATTGACATATGTCTAATATCAGAGACACATTTAACAAATCAGTCAAATTTAAACTTAAAGAACTACAACACATATCACACTGTATACCCCAGTAACAGCGCAAGAGAACAGGAGGGAGTGCAGTAATAATAAAAAGCTGTATTAAGCACTGTGAAGAAAATAATATTAGTATGCCGGAATTCCAAGTTACTACAGTAACAGTTACATATTATAGCCCTCCAAGGCATTCTATAAAATAAGAACAATATAAGAAAGTAATCTTAAGTCACCAACATAAATTAATAATGGGAGGTGATTTTATCGCAAAAAATACCTATTGGGGATCTAGGCTAACTACAAGTAAAGGAAAAGAACTTTATAAAGCAGCTAAAAATCTCTAAGAGAAAACCAAGCAAACTCTTTCTATCAGTACCATATATAGCCCTCCAAGGCATTCTATAAAATAAGAAACTAATCTTAAGTCTTACTTTACTTTTAATGGCACAACAGCCCATGGAAGGCCTAGGCCGAGCTTTTCGCATCCACTCATGTTGTGTGTTGTGCGTGTTATATTTGTACATGAATGGAAGGGACCTACAGTTTAATGCCGAATCCGAACGGCGAAGTGAAAAAAAGAGGTGGTTGCCAAGGAGAAAAATAATTTTTTCTACTTTTTGATTTTGTCTGTGCCGAGATTCGAACCCTGGACAATCTGCGTAGCAGACCAATGCATTACCACTACGCCACAGCAACCGATCTTAAGTCACCAACATAAATTAATAATGGGAGGTGATTTTAACACAAAAAATACCTATTGGGGATCTAGGCTAACTACAAGTAAAGGAAAAGAACTTTATAAAGCAGCTAAAAATACTTGTTGCAGCTTCATCTCTACGGGAAAACCAACATATTGGCCAACGGATAATTCCAAAATACCAGATTTAATAAATTTTTTCATACTAAATAAAATATCTAAAATCTTTTTGCATAATCTACCTAACCATTAGCGAAGAAATTATACTGAGAGAACAATGCCCAACACTTAGTAACAAACATAAAGACTGGACGAAAGTATAAATTTGAATGTCTCACTAAAAACAATTGAAGAGCTTGAAGAAGACGTATGGAAATTCAAACAAAATATACAAAACGCAGCATGGGGTTCTTCCAACATTAAAGAGAAAAACCCAAACCAGGCAAAGAGCTGTGTAGTGTGTCATCATACAGGCCAATATCATTGCTCCCAATAATTTCAAAACTCTTCGAAAAGTTGTTGTAAGAAGAATAAAACCCATAATTGAAAATATTATATCCCCTCACCAGTTTGGTTTTCGCAATAAGCACTCAACAATTGACCAAGTACACAGAATAACCGATATAATTGAAGATTCAATAGAAAAAAAGTAAGTCTGCTCAGCCTTAATCCTCGATTATTGAGTCTTACTTAACCCAGCGTTACTTCCATGTAAAACAAGATGATAGCTTCTCAAATTTAAAGCATATAAAGGCCGGAGTACCACAAGGAATCATCCTTGGCCCAGTTCTTTACTTGTAACATATATTTGATTTACCACAACCACAAAATGTTACCATAGCAACTTTTGCTGATGATACGGCAATCTAAGCTACGGGTGATACAGCAAAGGAATCAACGGAAAAACTGTAAGAAGCTGTAAACTGCGTCGCAAATTGGACTAAAACTTGGCAAATCAACTGTAACAACACAAAATCAATTGATGTGGACTTCACTACAAAACAAATACAACATCATCCAATACAAATTTTTAATTCTCAGATACCATACTCTAATAATGTAAAATACCTAGGTATGAATCTTAATGCGAAATTGCGCTGGAAGGAGCACATAAAGAAAACACGAAAAGAGCTGGATATCAAACTAAAAAAAACTTAATTGGCTTATTTGTAGAAATTCAGTACTATCTAGACAAAATAAACTAATACTATACAACTAAGTATTAAAACCAGTATGGATGGATGGTTGTTAACTTTGGGGTTGCGCCAGCAAAACAAATATTGACATAATACAACGATTCCAAAATAAAGCTCTCCGATACATCGTAGATGTTCCATGGTTCATTAGAAATGAAGCTCTTCACCGAGACCTGAACATAACCACTGCTAGAAGTGAACTCGAAAAACACACCACAAGCCACAAAAAGAGGTTTAGTCAGAAAGCATCAAAGTTACTTTTTTTTTTTTTTTTTAATATAATCAACACACAGGGGGTATCCCTATAAATGCAGAGCATTGTGTTGATTGGAAGGAAGGTTGATTGGTGGAAGGAAAAAGGAGGGAGAAGTGTTTATGAACGTTTGCTTTAAACTTGCAAGGGTCATAATAATTGGGAAAAATTGTTGCAGGGAGCTTATTCCAAATACGCGTGGTACGACAGATAATCGAACTTTCTCTGTAATGCGTAGTGCGTTGGAACACCGTGTCTACGTGGAAGGCGTGAGTTCCGCTTGATGACCGTGTAGTTCTGTTGAACACACGAATTGGCGGCATCAGCTTCCGCATCTCAGAAGAACATCTACCGTTAAAGTAACGGTAGAACAGTGAGACGCAAGCCACGTTTCGACGATGTTCCAAGGAGTCAATAGAGGTGAAAACTCTACTGTCTCCTATTAGCTTTATCGCTAGATGTTGGATACGGTCCAGGAGTTCCAGTTGCGTTCGTGAAGCTCCAGCCCATAGGTGCGAATTAAACTCCAATTTAGGACGTATATAGGTGGTGTAGATCATGCGGAGATCAGTAGAAGTAGAATATTTTTTACACCGCCTAAGAAAGCCGAGACATTTGGCTGCTTCTTTCGAAACATCAAGAGTCGCTGTCTCCGCAATACCTACCCCTTTCATATCTAGGGGGTTAACGGGGGGTTGGGAGACTCGTTTGTGAGATAACAGACAACATTGGGTCTTACTATATGAATGAGAAATGGTGCTGTCATCTGCAAACGAGTAAATAGGATTTTTCGTTAATGACAGAAGGTCATCCAGAGCAACCGCGTTGCTCTCACCGAAGCAATGGACACTTGTTACAGAAGGACGAATAAGAAGGCTAAAGCGGAACAGGCCCTTAGATTTGTTAAGGACATAATATAAACTATGTGATTTAATGAAAACAGCTTACAATAACATTAAAATTATATCCTTTTACATCCAAACTACTTGTTAGTATTAAGAACTAGTTGTAGTGCAATGAAATGTGAATAACATAATAAATATATCAATAAAATAAAAATATTACAAAAAAAAAATTGCTGTTTTCCAATTTAGAATGATAATTAATTTTGTTTTGATGTGTTATAGAGAATCGGAAATGCTGAATATATTATAATGCTCATTAAAATCTCTATATATTTCATGAAAATTATTATTTTGAGCATAGTTTGTTCTGCAGATAAGTTTAATAGGAATAAAATAACGTGAGCTTCAACAGGGTATATTAAAGTTTATTTCGTTTAGTAAATACGAAGATGATAAAATGTAATTCAAAAGCTTTACACATAAAAAATTGTATATTCAAAATTTTTCTTCTGCTTATTAATGACAGTAGATTAAAAAGTTTTAATCGATGGTCATACGGAATTGTTTTTGAACTGATTTAATTTTACTTATGTAGCAATTATATTGAGAATTCCAGACAGAAGATGCATACTCAAGGAGGGGTCTAACAAGTGAAGTGAATAGCGTTTTTGTTAAATTCTCGTTAAATTCTTTTGACTTACGTTTAACAAATCCTAAAGAACTTGTAGCCTTGTTCACACACTAGTTGATATGCAAGTTAAAACTTAATTTGGAGTCCATTGTCACACCCAAATCAACAAATATCAATACATGATTCCGAGTCTAATCCTGTAAAGAGTATTTAGCAGACATAGGTAGCCTCCTTGTAAAAATATAATAAACTTACATTTATCAAGATTAAGTACCATCAAGTTTAGCCGGCACCATTTTGAAAAATTATCAAGATCTTCTTGTTAAAGTTTTTGTTGGATTATAGAGTTGTAAGATAAAAACAACAACTTTACACCATCAGCATACATTATAACTTTGCCATTTCGGCAAATCATTAATAAACAGAAGACATAATAAAGGTCGCGGATGGCTCTTTTGAGGAACTCCGGAAGTAACAGCAATGCTTTTTATTACGGCATTTAGTTTTTTTTGCCGAAAATGCAAGAATTGGACTCGGCCTACATGTGGTTCCAACAGGACGGTGCCACATGCCAATTTAAGATTAACTCTGCGACTGGCGAAGTTTCATCGAGACGGCCAAGACCGATCATCGGTTGTAGTGCCAACTAATTAAGTAACTGTTGGACAATGTGTTAATATATGTATGTGCGTGTTATATTTGTACATAAATGGAAAGGACCTATAGTTTTATGCCGAATCCGAACGGCGAAGTGAAAAGCTTTCTTAAGCAAGTTTTCCCCTTTTAGGTTTGCCATTGCTTGCCAAGAAGTGGTGCTGTGTAGAAAAATTGTTTTTCTACCGTTTGATGTTGCCTGTTCTTCACTACGTAGCAGGGCAGCGCATTACCAACTAAGCCACGGCGACCATGATAAATTATTTGATTGCATTTAAATTTGGCCATATTATTGACAATACCAAATAATTTGCAGTAAATGACTTGACTCAGTAAAGGTGCAAACGCAATTGAATGCAAAACTTTTTTTTTTATTTATTTAAAGAATCCTCCCGCCCAACACGACCAAGGGATGTATCCGCATAACACACGGATCGATGACCGACGCAACCTCTTTACACGAAAATATGTAATGAGCCACCTATATATGTTTCCTTACAACTATAGCTATAAAATCATTGCATAGTGAAACATCGACGAATCATCATTTAATAACTAACAACACTGTGATTAAAAATAAAATTATACAATTTTTGCAACAATATATAACCTGTAAGACCAATCAGCTGATTGCGCCAAAAGTCTATTGAAGGCTAAATATAGAGAGCTTTTTGAACTTTAATTTATCGAGGACACAAACCATATTTATCTATTCACCTATTAAAACAATCGAACTTAGCTCAAGAACTTTAAGGAGTAATCAGACTGCTTGATTGTGTGATAAAGAGCAAATAATTGAAGGTAAACTTTCAAAAAAAACAGCAACATTGATCAGATTTTAACTAAACGGCGTCCAATACCCTCTATAATGGCTATGAATGTAACTGACTACAATCAAATATGCCGGGAAGTAAGCAATAGTGTAAAAAATTATTTTAATATTAAATTACTAAATAATGCCATCTATAAAATGAATACAACAGATAGTTCTGATTATAGGTCTGTAGCAAGCAGTTTTAGTAACTCGAAACTATCTTGGTATACATACGAGGACAAACAAGCAAGACCCCTCACTGTGGTAGTTAAAAATCTCCACCACTCCTGTAATCCAGAAGACATTATATCTTCTCTAAAGGATGAAGGGTTTAAGGTAAAAAATGCAGTCAATAAAAAGAAGTGGAATACAAAGGAACCGCTTTATATGTTCATCCTATCGTTTGAGCTCTCTGAAGATACTAAAAAAGTATACGAAACCAAAAAGATTTTAGGTGCCATACTTACCATTGAACCATTGAAAAAAGGAATTTAATACCTCAATGTAAATCGTGCCAATCCTTCGGCCACACCAAAAACTATTGCTCGAAACAACCCAGATGTGTAAAGTGAGCAGGAAAACATCAAACGCATGAATGTGACATAAGGAATAAACAACAACCCAAGTGCTGTAACTGTTGTAAAGCACATCCTGCGAGCTATAGAGGATGCTGAGTAGCCAAGGAACTTCAAAAAATTCGAAACAAAAAAAATAAAAATCAAAATATTGAAAGTAAACTACATATCATTACAAATGCTCCTACAAGACAATCACAAAAGAAGGAAATTTCAATACAAATAACCAAAAATCCGACTAAAAATCCAAATAACTAAAACAAAAATGCAATCAGAAAGTGAAGGCATTCTGCCAACTATGTTAAGCATGCTAAAAATACAAGAATAATGTAATAGATCGTCGAACAAACGACTAGAAAAGTTAGAGCAAAACTTAAACTCAAATATTACCTAAATGTTAGGCAGCTTAAGAATTATGGCATGGAATGCAAATGGGCGCGAAAAACATAAAAAAGAACTTCAAGTTTTTTTGACCTAGAAAAAATTGACATATGTCTAATATCAGAGACACATTTAACAAATCAGTCAAATTTAAACTTAAAGAACTACAACACATATCACACTGTATACCCCAGTAACAGCGCAAGAGAACAGGAGGGAGTGCAGTAATAATAAAAAGCTGTATTAAGCACTATGAAGAAAATAATATTAGTATGCCGGAATTCCAAGTTACTACAGTAACAGTTACATATTATAGCCCTCCAAGGCATTCTATAAAATAAGAACAATATAAGAAAGTAATCTTAAGTCACCAACATAAATTAATAATGGGAGGTGATTTTATCGCAAAAAATACCTATTGGGGATCTAGGCTAACTACAAGTAAAGGAAAAGAACTTTATAAAGCAGCTAAAAATCTCTAAGGGAAAACCAAGCAAACTCTTTCTATCAGTACCATATATAGCCCTCCAAGGCATTCTATAAAATAAGAAACTAATCTTAAGTCTTACTTTACTTTTAATGGCACAACAGCCCATGGAAGGCCTAGGCCGAGCTTTTCGCATCCACTCATGTTGTGCGTTGTGCGTGTTATATTTGTACATGAATGGAAGGGACCTACAGTTTAATGCCGAATCCGAACGGCGAAGTGAAAAAAAGAGGTGGTTGCCAAGGAGAAAAATAATTTTTTCTTTACTTTACTTTACTTTTGATGGCACAACAGCCCATGGAGGGCCTAGGCCGAGCTTTTCGCATCCACTCATGTTGTGCGTGTTATATTTGTACATGAATGGAAGGGACCTACAGTTTAAAGCCGAATCCGAACGGCGAAGGAAAAGCTTTTCATAGCAATTTTTACTCTTGTAGGTTTGCCATTGCCTGACAAGAGGTGGTGCCGTGTAGAAAAATTATTTTTTCTACTTTTTTTTTTGATTTTGCCTGTGCCGAGATTCGAACCCCGGACACTCTGCGTAGCAGTCCAACGCACTACCACTACGCCACAGCGACCACTATTCCCAAATAACTAAAACAAAAATGCAATCAGAAAGTGAAGGCATTCTGCCAACTATGTTAAGCATGCTAAAAATACAAGAATAATGTAATAGATCGTCGAACAAACGACTAGAAAAGTTAGAGCAAAACTTAAACTCAAATATTACCTAAATGTTAGGCAGCTTAAGAATTATGGCATGGAATGCAAATGGGCGCGAAAAACATAAAAAATAACTTCAAGTTTTTTTGACCTAAAAAAAATTGACATATGTCTAATATCAGAGACACATTTAACAAATCAGTCAAATTTAAACTTAAAGAACTACAACACATATCACACTGTATACCCCAGTAACAGCGCAAGAGAACAGGAGGGAGTGCAGTAATAATAAAAAGCTGTATTAAGCACTATGAAGAAAATAATATTAGTATGCCGGAATTCCAAGTTACTACAGTAACAGTTACATATTATAGCCCTCCAAGGCATTCTATAAAATAAGAACAATATAAGAAACTAATCTTAAGTCACCAACATAAATTAATAATGGGAGGTGATTTTATCGCAAAAAATACCTATTGGGGATCTAGGCTAACTACAAGTAAAGGAAAAGAACTTTATAAAGCAGCTAAAAATCTCTAAGGGAAAACCAAGCAAACTCTTTCTATCAGTACCATATATAGCCCTCCAAGGCATTCTATAAAATAAGAAACTAATCTTAAGTCTTACTTTACTTTTAATGGCACAACAGCCCATGGAAGGCCTAGGCCGAGCTTTTCGCATCCACTCATGTTGTGTGTTGTGCGTGTTATATTTGTACATGAATGGAAGGGACCTACAGTTTAATGCCGAATCCGAACGGCGAAGTGAAAAAAAAGAGGTGGTTGCCAAGGAGAAAAATAATTTTTTCTACTTTTTGATTTTGTCTGTGCCGAGATTCGAACCCTGGACAATCTGCGTAGCAGACCAATGCATTACCACTACGCCACAGCAACCGATCTTAAGTCACCAACATAAATTAATAATGGGAGGTGATTTTAACACAAAAAATACCTATTGGGGATCTAGGCTAACTACAAGTAAAGGAAAAGAACTTTATAAAGCAGCTAAAAATACTTGTTGCAGCTTCATCTCTACGGGAAAACCAACATATTGGCCAACGGATAATTCCAAAATACAACAATACAATACAAAAACAAACATAAAGACTGGACGAAAGTATAAATTTGAATGTCTCACTAAAAACAATTGAAGAGCTTGAAGAAGACGTATGGAAATTCAAACAAAATATACAAAACGCAGCATGGGGTTCTTCCAACATTAAAGAGAAAAACCCAAACCAGGCAAAGAGCTGTGTAGTGTGTCATCATACAGGCCAATATCATTGCTCCCAATAATTTCAAAACTCTTCGAAAAGTTGTTGTAAGAAGAATAAAACCCATAATTGAAAATATTATATCCCCTCACCAGTTTGGTTTTCGCAATAAGCACTCAACAATTGACCAAGTACACAGAATAACCGATATAATTGAAGATTCAATAGAAAAAAAGTAAGTCTGCTCAGCCTTAATCCTCGATTATTGAGTCTTACTTAACCCAGCGTTACTTCCATGTAAAACAAGATGATAGCTTCTCAAATTTAAAGCATATAAAGGCCGGAGTACCACAAGGAATCATCCTTGGCCCAGTTCTTTACTTGTAACATATATTTGATTTACCACAACCACAAAATGTTACCATAGCAACTTTTGCTGATGATACGGCAATCTAAGCTACGGGTGATACAGCAAAGGAATCAACGGAAAAACTGTAAGAAGCTGTAAACTGCGTCGCAAATTGGACTAAAACTTGGCAAATCAACTGTAACAACACAAAATCAATTGATGTGGACTTCACTACAAAACAAATACAACATCATCCAATACAAATTTTTAATTCTCAGATACCATACTCTAATAATGTAAAATACCTAGGTATGAATCTTAATGCGAAATTGCGCTGGAAGGAGCACATAAAGAAAACACGAAAAGAGCTGGATATCAAACTAAAAAAAACTTAATTGGCTTATTTGTAGAAATTCAGTACTATCTAGACAAAATAAACTAATACTATACAACTAAGTATTAAAACCAGTATGGATGGATGGTTGTTAACTTTGGGGTTGCGCCAGCAAAACAAATATTGACATAATACAACGATTCCAAAATAAAGCTCTCCGATACATCGTAGATGTTCCATGGTTCATTAGAAATGAAGCTCTTCACCGAGACCTGAACATAACCACTGCTAGAAGTGAACTCGAAAAACACACCACAAGCCACAAAAAGAGGCTTAGTCAGAAAGCATCAAAGTTACTTTTTTTTTTTTTTTTTAATATAATCAACACACAGGGGGTATCCCTATAAATGCAGAGCATTGTGTTGATTGGAAGGAAGGTTGATTGGTGGAAGGAAAAAGGAGGGAGAAGTGTTTATGAACGTTTGCTTTAAACTTGCAAGGGTCATAATAATTGGGAAAAATTGTTGCAGGGAGCTTATTCCAAATACGCGTGGTACGACAGATAATCGAACTTTCTCTGTAATGCGTAGTGCGTTGGAACACCGTGTCTACGTGGAAGGCGTGAGTTCCGCTTGATGACCGTGTAGTTCTGTTGAACACACGAATTGGCGGCATCAGCTTCCGCATCTCAGAAGAACATCTACCGTTAAAGTAACGGTAGAACAGTGAGACGCAAGCCACGTTTCGACGATGTTCCAAGGAGTCAATAGAGGTGAAAACTCTACTGTCTCCTATTAGCTTTATCGCTAGATGTTGGATACGGTCCAGGAGTTCCAGTTGCGTTCGTGAAGCTCCAGCCCATAGGTGCGAATTAAACTCCAATTTAGGACGTATATAGGTGGTGTAGATCATGCGGAGATCAGTAGAAGTAGAATATTTTTTACACCGCCTAAGAAAGCCGAGACATTTGGCTGCTTCTTTCGAAACATCAAGAGTCGCTGTCTCCGCAATACCTACCCCTTTCATATCTAGGGGGTTAACGGGGGGTTGGGAGACTCGTTTGTGAGATAACAGACAACATTGGGTCTTACTATATGAATGAGAAATGGTGCTGTCATCTGCAAACGAGTAAATAGGATTTTTCGTTAATGACAGAAGGTCATCCAGAGCAACCGCGTTGCTCTCACCGAAGCAATGGACACTTGTTACAGAAGGACGAATAAGAAGGCTAAAGCGGAACAGGCCCTTAGATTTGTTAAGGACATAATATAAACTATGTGATTTAATGAAAACAGCTTACAATAACATTAAAATTATATCCTTTTACATCCAAACTACTTGTTAGTATTAAGAACTAGTTGTAGTGCAATGAAATGTGAATAACATAATAAATATATCAATAAAATAAAAATATTACAAAAAAAAAATTGCTGTTTTCCAATTTAGAATGATAATTAATTTTGTTTTGATGTGTTATAGAGAATCGGAAATGCTGAATATATTATAATGCTCATTAAAATCTCTATATATTTCATGAAAATTATTATTTTGAGCATAGTTTGTTCTGCAGATAAGTTTAATAGGAATAAAATAACGTGAGCTTCAACAGGGTATATTAAAGTTTATTTCGTTTAGTAAATACGAAGATGATAAAATGTAATTCAAAAGCTTTACACATAAAAAATTGTATATTCAAAATTTTTCTTCTGCTTATTAATGACAGTAGTAGTAAAAAGTTTTAATCGATGGTCATACGGAATTGTTTTTGAACTGATTTAATTTTACTTATGTAGCAATTATATTGAGAATTCCAGACAGAAGATGCATACTCAAGGAGGGGTCTAACAAGTGAAGTGAATAGCGTTTTTGTTAAATTCTCGTTAAATTCTTTTGACTTACGTTTAACAAATCCTAAAGAACTTGTAGCCTTGTTCACACACTAGTTGATATGCAAGTTAAAACTTAATTTGGAGTCCATTGTCACACCCAAATCAACAAATATCAATACATGATTCCGAGTCTAATCCTGTAAAGAGTATTTAGCAGACATAGGTAGCCTCCTTGTAAAAATATAATAAACTTACATTTATCAAGATTAAGTACCATCAAGTTTAGCCGGCACCATTTTGAAAAATTATCAAGATCTTCTTGTTAAAGTTTTTGTTGGATTATAGAGTTGTAAGATAAAAACAACAACTTTACACCATCAGCATACATTATAACTTTGCCATTTCGGCAAATCATTAATAAACAGAAGACATAATAAAGGTCGCGGATGGCTCTTTTGAGGAACTCCGGAAGTAACAGCAATGCTTTTTATTACGGCATTTAGTTTTTTTTGCTGAAAATGCAAGAATTGGACTCGGCCTACATGTGGTTCCAACAGGACGGTGCCACATGCCAATTTAAGATTAACTCTGCGACTGGCGAAGTTTCATCGAGACGGCCAAGACCGATCATCGGTTGTAGTGCCAACTAATTAAGTAACTGTTGGACAATGTGTTAATATATGTATGTATATATGTACACCTACACATTTAATAATGAAAATGGAAATTTGTGAATTACATCTTTTTTCAATCATGAAAAAATTTGCAAAAATCCAATTTTTCAAAAATAACAATTCCGAAAAAAAGTATATGTGTCCCAGCGTTTTTTGTTTACTCAGGCCTAAGTTTGCCCATTTTTGATAAATTAATTATAATAAACCATGTACAAATATAACACGCACAATATGAGTGGAGCCGATTACACGATTACACTTTTTTTAAATGAAACGATGCAGATACCGATTGTCGGCTTTCAGAAAAAGTTTATCCAATGCCGATTCATTAAAAGTATCGGCTAAGTATCGGATCTGCCCATTTTGGCCGATGCGGAATCGATTCCATAATTTTAGGCCGATACTGGCCGATACCGATGCCGATTAAGTGATCGAACTCTATAAAACATCATAAAAAATAGGAGAAAACTTTATCAAACCTAACTAAATTGTGATATTAAACCGAATAACATATTTACATTTTGTCAAAACGAAATAAATAGCTTACTCTGCAAACGGTTTATCATCTTCTTTTTAAAGTAAAGTAAAGGTAGCTTCTATTCTAACAGCAACACTTCTATACACTGTACAGAATCATTCGAGAACGTTCGACGAACGAAATGGGTGAGTGGTGCAAGTGTTGTGTTGAAATAAAAAGAAAAATAAAGTCTGCTCGTTTTTGGTTGCTTGAGTGAGAGCACGCACATTCATAACATTCTACTTACTCTTCCCTCGTGATTCTGTACTGTGTGCATATAATAAATTAAAAAATCTACTCTACTGCTACTGTTGTTTTGTTATATACATAGTACACATGCAACTACTTACCTATTTTTATCTGTGTTAACATCAACATATTCGCATGAAACTTAAGTGTAGGATGCTTCACCACTTTTCTTTTCAATTAAGTTTCAGGTTAATATGTTGACGTTAATGTAGGTGAAAAGGGAAGCAACTGGTTTTTGCTAAGCGTATTAATATAAAAGGTGGTCCATATAATATTTGAAATTTGAGCTATTGTATATATTGCGTATATAACGGAAAATTACCTTTATATTTGCGGTTAACGAAATTAGGCGATATACGCTTGAACAACGTTGGGAAATATTAAAAATGTATTTGCAAAATGGTAAAATACTGCCGAAAGTGTAAGAAACTTACGTTCAAAACTCGTTAGAAGCGCCTTCCACGTAATTTGTGGATCAATTTGTGAAACGTGTGTGTGAAACCGGATATGTATTGGATAAAACAACACGTTCTCGTACTCCTACAGTGCGCACAGTCGAAAAATTTCTGTTGTTGCTCAGAGGAAGGAAGATTCGTTACAGTGAATGGTGTGCGCTACAGCACAATGATAACTGATCATTTTTCTCTTATTTAGAAGATATAGAGTTACACAACATTTGGTTCCAACATGATTTCGCGGTGGGCCACACAAGCCGTGCAACAATCGATCTTTTGTGTGGGATGTTTGAAAATCGCGTTATTAGCCGTTTTGGTGAGGTGCATTGGTCACCTCGCAGTTGCGATTTGACTCCGTTGCACTTAATTTTTGTGGGCAGCCGCTAAAGATAAGTGTTACTTTTAACCATCCAGAAACTATTGAGGCTCTTAAGGACGAAATTGGTGCAGCCATTGGAAAAGTACAATCAAAAATGTACTGAAAAATTGGGTTGATGGTATGGGCTACTGGAAGACCAGCTGTGGAAGTCATTTGAATAAAATAGTGTTCCACAATTAACCGGAAGGATTGAACTTTCGAATAATGAAAACCAAATTAAAAGCAAAAAAAATCTTCGTTTCATATTTACATCATAATCAAATCACAAATTATAATTGGTCCAAGATAAGATTTTCCGATGAAAAGCATATTTTTAGTTTAGAAATAGTGATACCATCCGATCAACGAATACTTGCGTTGATGCATAGATACCTACTGGATTCGATTAAAAATTATTCGTTAAAAAAAGTTATAATTTTAAACATTTAAATTATAAGGTTTTTAAGGAATACCTATTAACAAAAATACAGACTTGTATCAAATATATTAATGGATTCGATTAAAAATTTAACGTTGAAAAACATATGTATGTATTGTATTACAATTTTAAACATTTGAAATATAAGATTTTTAAAGGATACCTATTAACAAAAATACAGACTTGTATCAAATATATTTTGCAATATTTTCACCCTTAAATAAAATTTTTAATTGTTTTATAATATAAAGCATTTAATCAAATTATTATATTAATAAGCTTTCATATTTTTTTATTCTGTCTTTTAAGATCGTAGAATACATACAAATATAAAAACATATAAAAACACGGATGTAGGTTCATATGTATTTATGTACAGGGTGCGCCATATTTTATTTCGGTATGTGAATATTGAATAACCTAAGAAAAAATCCGATTTCCATATATGAGGTATTTTTATTTAATTTGGTCCTTTACAATTTATTTGGACTAGTTTTTTAATACAACATCAATCAAGTGGCCGCCGTTATTGACCAAAGCAACATGTGCCCTTTTTGCTGCGCTTTCCACCACTTTTTTGAGCCTCTCCACCTGAATATAGAGTTTTCTGAAATTTTACTATAGTTTCTATAATATTACCATTCTAAGCTCGCACTACAACAAAATACACTTAAGCTGTTATTGCATTTTACTACAGAAATAATCTGACTATGTATTTGTAGTTATGTACTTGTACCGTGGAGTCACTAACTTTAATAACAAAGTTGTTAATTGGTGTATTTTAAATTTTTTTTTTTTAATTTTGGGTTTTTGTAAATCCATTTTACTGACTTTATTGTTCAGTGATAGTTAAATGTTATGAGCAACATATGTATTTCTAGAAGTTATTAACCTTCGAAATGGGTAAAAAAGGTGATATCTCCCGAGAAGGGTGAAAAAGACCCATAAGAGAGCTGATGGGTTAATATATTCGAGGCATATGTTCTACGTAAAATTCTACTATAAATTTCTGAACACACAGACAACCTGAGATGCAAAATTAACAAGTTGTCTTATGGTTTATTATACTTAATTTGTTAAAAATTGGCAAACTTTAGGCCCGTGTAAACCTAAAATTAGATGTTAACTCTTAAAACGCTGAGACACGTATATATATTTTTTGGAGTATCTACTTTCAGAACCTTGTTATTTATTTTTGGTTAAAATGTGTTATTCGCATTAAAAATTGTGAATTCGAATATTGAAAATTATTTATACTAGTACATATATATATGTATATACTTATGTACTGGAATGTTGTAGTTGTAATTCCAGTGAGAGAGCACTTAAATTAGTTTCAATCCTTTCGTTCAAGTTTATGATTCATTGTTGTGGCTGTTGATACTGTTGTTGACGTTGTAGGAGTATCAATGGTAGAAGCAGTAGGAGTAGCACATTCACATCCATTAGAATTTGTATTCGTTGCATTAAAACGATGTCGTACAGTCTCAGTCATATGAAGGACTTGGTCTCCGTGTAAATCGTTACTACTTTTATTATTGATGACGATTATTTCTGAGATAGCAGTGGAAAATGTTGACAAAGAGGACGGTAGTGGTTGGTGGGAAGGAGAAGGAGGAGGTGGGGCAGAAGAAGATGGATATGATAGAGCATGTGGAGAAGACGGTAGTGGAGCAATCGGTGAAGTACCGACTGTTATTTTTCTCACTGAAGAAAGGTTAGTGCTGTTAGTAGTAGCTGGCGGTGATTGCGTTGAAACTGTTGCCACTTTTACTTGTTTTTGTTTTGGGATTTTACAACGTTTACCACCTTTACCCTTTAATGCAATTGTAGCTTCCTTAATTGTTTTCGCTCCAGCAACGCCAGTTATGGTAACACAATCGCCACCACAGCAAATATGTGTATGTGTACATATGGTGCTCCCATCAGGGCAATCAACATGTGTATGTTTGCAGCCACCACAACTGTTCAGGTGATCACCATTGTCAGGATACGGAGCACGCTTATACACGGTGTGGTTCATAGTTAATTTACGTATATTTTTATCTGGATGAAACACTAGTATATATACTTTTGGCGAATACAAACATATTAATGCGACTGATGCACTGAGACTGATGGATATGCATAATGTAGTGATTTGTATCTGAAATGAAAAGTTTTTAGAAGTTTTTGTTTTATCTTGATTTAAGTTAATTTGAATACAAATATTTCTAATAAGTTTATAAATATGGGGTTTCATATGCAATAGTTTTAAAGGGTTCACATCACGGATCTCTATCAGGAATTTGCTGGGATGACGAGGTTAAGTGACTTTTTCTAAACAGGTTAATAGAAAAAATGACCGAGCAAGAAAAAAGATTCGTACACAATTAATTGAAATTTTAATTTATTTAAAGAGAAATACTTACAAAATACAAATTTTTCAAAATAGCAAGCGAAAAAAATGAACCAATGCGGAGGCATTGTAGCTGCTGAAGTGCTAATGAGTTCCAGCACTAATATATCTTAAATAAATAAATGTATATATTGCAACAGCTGGCGATAGTAGTGGCAAGTTATCGATATTATAATTGTCTTGGTGGAAAGAGAGTTCGATGGGGGTAATTTGAGTGGAGTAAATTGCAAATGAAAACACCGGGAAATCGGATTTAGAATTTATAAATTGATTTATTGGAAATTAAGTAGGAAAAGTGAAATTTACAATATAGGATAAATGTATAAAAAGAAAGTAGAAAAGGTAGGAATAGGAAAGAAAGAATAGAAAAAGAAAAGAAAAAGAACAGAAAAGAATAAAAAAGGAGAGCGCCAGTAGGGCTTAAACATCCCGGCCTCCTTGCATGGGTGCAAAATCAATTGCCTCCTTGAGGCGCTGCAGGGTTATAACGGCGTCCCCGAGTAGCTCCTTCACCCTCTGATCCCGGTAGTGGAACGTCTCGAGACGACGGTGGATTGTCCGGCTGGCAGCAGTATAAGGAGGCGCAGGAACGGTGGCGGCAGAAGCAGGCCTTGCAGGAACGATAGCTTTGGCTGGTCGTTGCGGTTCTTGAGGCCGGTGGCTGGCTGGCTTTCCTTTTCTGTGATACGGGGGAGAGCAGCCATAATCTGGGTCCGCATTGTCTGCTTGTATATAGTACAAGCCTTGCATTGGAAAATGCACTTTATTATTTTTAATTTTAGGCGAGGAATGAAATATTCCTGCCTCACCGGCATGGAGTAACATATTATGGAGAAATTACAAATATAAAATGCAATAGCGAGAATTCTCAGGAATGATGATAGGATGTCGTTCGTTGTAGCTAAGAGCGGCGTGAGCGAGACGGTCATTCACTTGTTTAGAAAAGGATTTAACATGACAAGAGTGCTTTTCTTTTCTATTGGTTTTGCATCGAGTAATGATGCCTTTTCTCGTAGATAATCGAGATTGAGCCAAAGACATGAGTCAGGTCTTGACAAATTGAATTTCGGCATGAAGGATAGAGCTTAAAGTGGAGACACTAACTCTACGAACCTTTGTCTGCACATTGTGAAAGAACCGAAAAGCTTATCCTAAAACCCTTAGAGCTCGAGGAAAAGAGGAGAATCGATCGAGTATATCGATTTCGTGATCGAGAACGTAATAGGACTCTACCTTGCGTTGCTCTAGCAATGTTGCATTCCTGGGAGTGGATTTATGCCAATAATCTGAAGATTTGTTAAGCCATTGAGGTCCATTCCACCAGAAACGACAGGATACTAAATCTTGAGGTTTGTAACCTCTAGTTGCCAAGTCCGCGGGGTTGTCCGCACTAGAAACATGTCGCCATGAAGTATTTCCAACATTTTGGAGAATCAATGAAGTTCGATTTGCAACGTAAGCCTTCCATGTGTGAGGTTGTTTTTCATGCCAGCACAATCTAAGAATCGCACCATAAGAATAAGCTAGCTTCGTTAAGTCAAAGGTGGGATCGGACTAAAGTTACTAACATTGAGAGCAGAACAGCTCCACATAACTCTAAGCGTGGTAGGCTTACCGTTCTTATGTATGGGTGCGGCCGGTCCTTTAGCAACTGAGAGATGTGCTGAAGAAGAGGCACGGAGATAGAGAGTTGCACAATACGCCTTCTCTGAAGCGTTGCAAAATCCATGAATCTGGATTTGTTGGTTGCAATAACATCTTGGCTTGAATCATAATTGGTGAAAGCCATTCTGGCGGGTCAAAAAGTTTGCCGTTTGGTGACCCCATTCACTGATGAAATTGGTGTAATGGTATAAGAAAATGATTCAGAAATTGCATTCCAACGAATCCCGAGAGTCTTAGTAGAGCTTGTACTTTGAAACCGTAGGAAATCGGAATCTAACAGATCCTCTACTGGCATATTTTCTAATATGGCAGGATGGTTAGCTATGATTTTTCTCAGAGGAAATCCAGCTGAGCCAAGAGAGTTCTGATGGCTAGATACGGTGCGCAATTAACTCCAAAGGTTACCGTTTTGAGCTTAAAATCTCGGATTGGAGCATTCATGGAGTCGCGAAAGAGAATTCGCTGGAAATCTTGGTCATCTTTATGTACAAAAATATGTCTGTACATCTTCTGCACATCTCCAACGAATCCTCACAAGCTGGATCTTCAGGCGAGAGTTTGTGAGAGCTTGCGAGAGCTTGTGAGATTTCTTCTTGCTCTCAGAATTGCTTTAATTGGGAGCTAAGCAATTCATTGGAGATTGGTTCTACTTGCGTGGAATGTGCAGCTACGTGTTCTCTAACTAAACCACTGATGATCCAGCCAAATATAGTATTCTGTGCCAATAGATTACCACAGATGTTCTTCCGTAATCCTTCTAGAAGGATTTGGGGCAATAAATCACTTCCGATTACAACATCAATTTGAGCAGGAATATGGCAATTTGGATCAGCAAGATTTAAAGTGGCTAACTGTTGCAAGTTAAACCTTCTGATTGGAAAGCTGGGAAGAAGCTTAGTTAACTGCGAACGAACTATAGCCCGAGCATATATTCTTTTGTTAGTTTTGGGTGCCACTAACGTAAAAGAACAAAGTCTATTAGAATTTTAAATAATTCTATCTCCCATACCTGAAATTTCGACCAAGGATTGTTCCGTTGGTAAACGAATATGTTTTTGAACTTTTGAGGAAATCAAATTTCTTTGCGACCCTTGGTCAATCAAAGCACGGACTTTGAATAATTCCCCTAAATATTCAATTGAAACATTTGCTGTGGGAAGTAAGACCGTGTTAACATTGAGCGCTTGAACTTGCGCTGTATTTGTAGAACAGGGAAGTTCCATGTTTTCTTGCAACTGAGGTGTTGCAGTTGTAGCATGAGTTTAGTTGTTTGAGATCTAGTAATGGATTTTGGATTTTGCGTATTTGCTGTTATGTGAAGCAGGGAACGATGCTTTTTTTGGCAATAGACACAGGAAAAATTAGTCGGACAATCCTTTCTCATTTGTGTGAAAGCAAGACAATTTTCACAGAGATTATTATCTCTTACGAAGTTAATTCATTCGTATATCAAAAGGTTGTTAAATTTAGCACAACTCTTCATGGCATGAGAGACATTACATAGACGACATGTATACGTCCTTTTGGGTTCAGCCACAAAGGTGTGAATTTGGCTAACAACATTATTTATGGGGAGTTTTCTGTGGTTACACCTTGAGAAGCTAACAAGCACTGACAGTTATTAATTGTCATTTGAAGTTTTTGCATCTCTTCACTATTCTCGGAATGAATAGTGTGCAAATTCAGTAACGTTTGTACTTGATTATCAACTAGAATGCGTTTATTCTCATAACGAGATTTCAAGGCTAAAGCGAAATTTTAATCCCTTAACGGATATTGTTTGACGATAGGTCCAGCTTTACCTTGCGTTTTATACCTGAGGTGGTACATCTTTTGAGGGGGGCCTGGGGCGTAGGACACAAGGTAAAGTTCATGACAGTTGCAGGTGCGTCCATGGTCGATCCTTGCGCTTCTACGTTTCAAGTCGACACACAGCCTCCTCGTGGCGTCCCCTGGATAGCGATCTGAAGACCGTCAGTGAGTTAACTAATGTGTGCGGCGGCTCCATGGCCTTGAATGAATGGTTGTGCGTCGGGCTTGGAACCCACCACGTTAAAATACCCACCAATGAATCCTCAAAATAAGCCTCGGATAAAGAACCCCTCTAATGTTGACGACTCCCGCAAACGCCCAACGGGCAACGATTTACGGATATGCACCTGGAATGTCCGAACCCTCTACAGGGAAGGTGCCTCTATCCAGCTGGTGGATGTCCTCCAACAATATAGAGCTGACATCACCGCTATACAGGAAATGCGATGGACGGGACAGGGTTGCTCCAAAAGAGCATCCTGTGATATCTACCACAGCTGTCATGCGTCGAGACACGAATTTGGTGTTGGATTTGGGGTTGGGAAGAGACTGCGTCATCTAGTCTCGAGGTTCACGGCCGTGAACGAGCGCCTAGCCACTATCCGCATCAAGGCAAAATTCTTCAACATCAGCCTAATTTGTGTCCATGCCCCGACGGATGAGAAGGATGAAACGACCAAAGATGACTTCTACGAGCTCCTCGACAAAACTTATGAGCATTGCCCCCGCCACGATGTTAAAATCGTGTTAGGCGACTTTAATGCCAAGGTGGGCAAGGAGAGTCTTTTTGGTCCGACGATCGGAAAATTCAGTCTCCACGACGAAGCCACCGATAACGATATGAGACTGATCGACTTCGCCGCCGCACGAAACATGACAGTTAGTAGCACCAGATTCCAACATAAAGATATCCATAAGGCCACTTGGCTGTCCCCTGATCAAAACACACGAAACCAGATTGATCACGTTGTGATCGACGGAAGGCACGCTTCCAATGTACTAGACGTACGCACAATACGTGGTGCAAACATCGACTCAGACCACTACTTGGTTGCAGCCAAGGTCTGCACACGTATATGTGTAGCAAATCGCGTACGGATAGGTACAAAGAGAAAGCTGGATGTCGAAAAGCTGCAACCACAACAGACAGCCAAAGTCTTTGCCAACCAACTTGCACTTCTCCTTTCGCAAAACACCCCTCAACTTGATGATATATGCGCGCAGTGGACGCACATTTCCCGCTCTAGGGCATAATGAGATTATGGAGGGAGCACTTTTCGCAGTTGCTTAATGGCGATGACGGCAATAATCCCGCCACTGCGGAACCCACTCCGGAAACCCCAATCACTGACGGCGTTGAAGTACAGCCGCCTGACTATGAGGAGGTCTTAACAGCCATTGCTCGGCTGAAAAACAATAAGGCGGCAGGTGCAGATGGCCTGCCTGCTGAGTTGGTTAAGACCGGAGGCGAAGAGCTCAAAAAACGCATGCATGAGCTTCTATGCAGAATATGGTCAGATGAAAGCATGCCAAGTGACAATCCATAAGAAAGGTGATTCCATGATCTGCGCCAACTACCGTGGGATAAGCCTTCTTAATATTGCATATAAGGTTCTATCGAGCGTACTGTGCGAAAGACTGAAGCCCATCGTCAACAAACTGATTGGACCTTATCAGTGTGGCTTCAGGCCTGGCAAATCCACCATCGACCGGATATTCACACTACGCCAAATCCTGGAAAAAACCCGAGAAAAACAGATCGACACCCATCATCTATTTGTCGATTATAAAGCCGCCTTCGACAGCACGATTAGGGATCACTTGTACGCCGCAATGTCTGATTTTGGTATCC
The DNA here is from genome assembly GCA_958295655.1 of Palloptera scutellata. NCBI lineage: Eukaryota > Metazoa > Arthropoda > Insecta > Diptera > Pallopteridae > Palloptera > Palloptera scutellata. The sequence continues at coordinate 16,694,021 of OY282453.1, forward strand.
TGGTATACCTGCAAAGCTCATTCGTCTTTGCAAAATGGCACTGACCAACACCACCAGCGCAGTGAAAATTGGGACAGGCCTCTCCGCACCATTTGATACAAAAAGAGGTTTCAGACAAGGTGACTCCCTATGCGACTTCTTTAACCTTATGCTGGAGAAAATAATTCGAGCTGCGAACATCGACATCTCTGGCACTATCTTCTACAAGAGTGTCATGCTGCTAGCATACACTGATGATATTGACATCATTTGCAAAAACGCTCGAGCAGTCAGTGCAGCATTCTCCAACCTGGAAAGGGAGTCTCGTCGTGTGGGTCTAGTGGTGAACGAGGACAAAACGAAATACCTTGTGTCAACAAACAAAGAGTCACGGCGTCTTGGACAAAATGTCACTGTTGACAACTACACTTTTGAAGTCGTCAAGGATTTCGTATATCTAAGATCCAGCATAAACACCAACAATAATGTCAGCCTTGAGATCAAGCGAAGACTAACTCTTGCCAACAGGTGTTACTACGGGCTCAGTAGGCAATTGAGAAGTAGAGCCCTCTCTCGACCGATGAAAATAACGCTCTATAAGTCCCTCATCCTTCCCGTCCTAATGTATGGCGCAGAGACGTGGACATTGACCATCAATGATGAGAGGCTGTTAGGAGCGTTCGAGAGGAAGATACTCTGTAAGATCTACGGTCCAGTATGCGTGGACGACGTGTATCGAATAAGATGGAACGATGAGCTGTATGAGCTGTACGCCGACACTGACATAGTCAAGCGTATAAAACTCCAGCGGCTTCGCTGGCTGGGTCATGTTGAGCGAATGGAAGAAAGCGCTCCGGCTAGAAGGGTGTTTTATTCGAACCACGGTGGAGGAACACGCAGAAGGGGACGTCCTAATCTCCGTTGGAAAGACCAGGTGCAGGGCAACCTGACTGCACTTGGCCTTATCAACTGGCGCCAGCGCGCGCATAGCAAAAGTGACTGGCGAAGCTTTGTGGAGGCGGCCAAGACCGATCATCGGTTGTAGTACCAGCTAAGTATGTAAGTAAGGTACATCTTTTGGGCGAAAGTGATTTTTGGATGGTTAATGTTAACGGCGAAACACCGGCCATTCTTCATAACCACCAGAATAAATTTCTGTATCGCAAGGTGGAACTTGTAAGCATGGCATGATACTTGACTGCTCTTTGGGTTGTTCTTTAGGGAGAAGCGCTTGAAAGCGCTTTAGGTTGAAGTAATTTCAACTGATATTCAATTCTAGCCATTGTGTTTTCGTATGTTTCTTGACAGCTACAGTATTTACCACTAGCCTGTACTTTGAAATTTTCGGGCAAGTCACTGTCGTCTGTCTCAAACACCACATCATAGACTCTTTGGAGTCGAGTCTAACCGTTCTCTACACTACTTCGCTTCACAACCAAAAGAGATTCGGTGTGATCTTCTAGAGAAGAATAACTGAATTTATCGCAATATTGCACAAGATTGTCACTTTCGGCAATGAACTTCTGCATGGAAATACTATAAGTTCGCCTTTTTTGGGACTTAGCGAGTTCTGTTTTTGCTCTTTGTTGCTCGCGTTGTTTTTGAGCATTCTCTTCGTCTGACATTTTTAAAATTTGTTTTTTATTTATCTCAACAGAATCGCTTTGCCTGGGAGGAGTTCTATCAACAGGCATTAAGTTATTCTAAGAAATTTAGAATTACTTTGAACAAATGATTGCACATCAGTATCCAAGAAAAGGAAATAAAAAAATATATATATAAGTTAACACAACTGCCAAAGCTATTCACACATTCACTTGCCATAATCTGCTGACAACGCGTGTGCGATGTGCAACATGATCCACACACGCATCCGCTACGATAGGCACGTCAGCGTAACTATCGCTGCTGCCGTGAGAACCGTTAACGCAGCAGTTTATTTTAAATAGAATTAAGCTTAGGGTTAAGCAACGCGCTTGCGATGTGCAATATAATCTGCACGCACATCCGCTATGAAAGGTACGCGTAGCTATCGCTGCTGCCGTGGGAACTGCTAACACATTAGTTTCCTTTATATAAAATTAAGCTTAGGAGTTAAGCTTAAGTTAAAAATCACTTCAATTTTGGAACTACCTAGGAGAGGTAATAAAAATATAACTCTGAATTAAACAATCTTTTATTTACAGTGGGAGTGAACGAGCCAGTGGCAGGATCGCATCAATAATTTTTTCGAGTGTGCTGAAGGGCACTCATTAATTGGCGCCTGAGCAGGGACTCGTTTTAAAAATACGGGTTCCTTTGGATGGGCTCCCATATGGGAGTCTTAATAATAAGTGAATAGTGAAGTGAAATAAATAAATGAAAAAATAGTAATTAAAAAAACAAATAAAAAATAAAAAGAAAAAAACCTGTGCTGCAAGATTGCCCCCACCAGTGGTAAGGGGCTTCGCAGACACAGGAACATCAAGGAAACTTAGAGATTCCCCCAGCAGTGGTAAGGGTCTCTAACCAACTTCCTTGATGAATAAAATAAACTCGTGGTGTAGGCTTCCCCGCATCAGTGGTAAGAGGCTTTGCAGACACGTGAACATTAAAGAAAACTAGGAGATCCCCCCCCCACCCGTGGTAACGGTCTCTTATCGATTTTCTTAATGAATAAATAAAAATTTTCTAAATTGAAAGAAACAGCGATTCCTACCTTCCTGTGAAATAAAAAAGATTAAAAGTGACTCATAAAATAATAAGCGAAACCTTTGGCAAAATGGGTGGATGCCCCGCTTCGTAGCGGGTCATCAAGGTTCAACTCCTTGTCAGGTTCGCTGTAAATATAATGAAAAAATCGATTCGCTATTGGCTAAGTAACAAACAAAAAAAAAAAAATTTGATAAAAAAAAATCCAAAAGCTTATACACAAATATGCAAAAACAACATTAAAGAAACGAAAATAAAAAAAAAACACAGCTAACAATATAAAAGAAAAAGCAACAATTCAGTAATCAGTTATGGCGATATAATTTCCCCTGGAAATCGGGCCAAATAAGTCTCTAAACCTTTTCCTAGGAAAAGCCTACAGAGTAACTTTAAATAAATAATAAAAAAATAGAAAAAAATGGAAATGAAAAATTTTAATAAATAAATAGTAAATCAATTAAAAAAGAAAAAACCTCACATAATAAAATACGTCGAAAAGAATTAAGTGAAGTGTCGCTGTGGTGTAGTGGTAGTGCGTTGGACTGCTACGCAGAGTTTCCGGGGTTCGAATCTCGGCACAGGCAAAATCAAAAATAGAAAAAATAATTTTTCTACACGGCACCACCTCTTGGCAGGCAATGGCAAACCTACAAGAGTAAAAATTGCTATGTAAAGCTTTTCACTTCGCCGTTCGGATTCGGCATTAAACTGTAGGTCCCTTCCATTCATGTACAAATCTAACACGCACAACATGAGTGGATGGGAAAGGTCGGCCTAGGCCCTCCATGGGCTGTTGTGCCATTAAAAGTAAAGTAAAGTAAGTCACAAATTAAAACGTAATCCTTGGCAAATTAGTGAGCACTCGCATCTCAGATGTGGTGCCGGGGGTTCGACTCCCTGCCAGGATTCGTAAAAGTGTATGTGCTCAAGTTCTTGGAAACGGCTAACAACTTTTGTGTCCCGTGACTGCCGTATGAGGTCCAGGGACGTCCTAAATGGGTGCACTTTGTCGTTCACATGGGAACACGGCAACTATTCCTAGGCCACGGTAGCAACATTCCAATGTTCTCTTGAGAACACGTGTGATGTTTCGTCAGGCTCAAAACGCTGTTGTGAAGAAAGTGCCCTGAGTCGGTGGCCTGCAATCTGATTGCAGACTACTAAAAAGGATTGTGCATCCCTTCCGGGTCTAATCCATCGAACAAAAATGAGACTACACAATCTAAAGTGATGTCAAGATTATCATTTGAATAACGAATGTTTCCTTTCCTTGCAGGTTGAGTTAATACCCTGCTATGATAATTTTGTAAGTTTAAAAATTATTATGATATAAAAAATTTTAAAAGAGGAAACAAATTATTGTGAAACAAAAGGAAATTTCGAAACAAAAATATTTTTGTGAATAGTGTTAAAGTGCCTAAAGGAGGAAGTGAGGGAAAATAATTCAGCAATCTAAAAAGTGGTGAGTAAAAAACATTTTATTTACTTTGCCTTATGGACGCCCTAGCTCAATCTGTGACGGAACTGAACGGTTCGGTTGGTGCGCTGATGGCCGAGTTGAAGAAAGCGGAGAACCGCATTCATCAGCTTGAGCAAGCCAATGGGGACTTAGCTAGGAAGAAGATTGAGGGAGAGCACGAAAGAGCTCATAGGAACCCTTTAGAAAACAAGACGCAAATTATTTCCCCAAAATGGCAAAGAGAATAAAGCTTTATACGAAGGCATATGAGGTATGCCGGGAAAATAATTATGACAGGCATCCTTTTGTGCCAAAGCTGAAAGACACTCCTAATTCCAGTTAACCCCTACGACATTTTGCACATAGATATCTTCCAAATTCAAGGTCAGAAATACCTGAGCTGTTTAGACAAATTCTCAAAATTTGCCAAATTTTTCCACGTAAGTTCGCAAAGATAATCCACTATTTCACAGCGCCTCAAACGATTGTTACCGACGAGGTTTTGTGAGCCCTGTTGTCGCTAATTACATAAGGGCTCTAGGTATTAGACTTTACCAAACCCCAATCCAGAGGAGCGAAGTAAATGGTCAAGTGGAAAGACTTCACTCCACTATCCTGGAAATATACCGTTGCCTGCAAAAAGAGGTAAGAAATACTACGCTAAATACCACAGTGCATTCGGTAACCAAGAATAAACCGAGCGATATTTTTTTCAACAGAACGCAGCGAATAAATTATAAAAATCTAACTAACTTCCTCGAAAAGGTTTTTGAAGAAATAAGAGAGGAAATTAAGAAAAACCAAGAAATTCGTAACAAATGTTTCAAAGCATTTTCCGAGTAGAGGAGGCAATATAAATTTAATTTATTTATTTAAGCCATTGAATAAGAATTACAGGCTAGATTTCACATATTCACATATTGAATATATATTAAATATTCAAAAATTTAGATTTTACAATAAATAAAAATAAAACTTAAAGTAATTATTATTTACAAGTTTTTTGAACATGAATTTTAATAGAGAAAAGTCAATTTCAGTAATTGAAGCTATTTCATTAAATTCAATAAGAGACCTCGTAAGTAGCATAATTTGTTTTATAGCATTTAATAAAAAAAATTTTAGTTTGACGAGTAGTCCTGATGGAACAAAAAAATTAATTTGTCTAAGCAGCATTGAGCAATCAATATTGCCACCAACGATATCATAGACAAACATTAAAGAATTAATAAGATATCTACTCTCTTACGACTTCAAATCGATGAGTAAACATCGCGACTTATATGTATGATAGGCTCCTGGAAATTTAAGGAAAAAAGAGCAACTTTTAAAAAATTCTTTTGCACCCTTTCAAGGCGATTTGTATGAATAGCATAAAAAGGACTCTCACAAATGCTGTAAATAGAAGCTCATATGTATAGGGGTCCCAAAATTCGTCACTATTACGTCGTACAAATGCTAACACTGCATAAGCTTTCGGTATTACGTAATTCAAATGTTTTACAAATGTTAATTTAGAGTCTAGCAAAACGCCCAGATCCAGTATTTCTGCTATTAACTTTAAACGATAATTTGCAATAAGAAATGAAGAGAATATTACAGTTTAATTTAGAGAAAGTTATATGAAAACACTTTTTAACATTTAAAGCTAAACAATTTGTAAGTTAAATACATGGTAACCTATTTATATCATTTTGTATATCACAAACAACGGATACACATTGAATTTTTAAAAATATTTTTAGATTGTCCACATATAAGAGATAATTGCATTTATGAAAGCATGATGCAAAATCATTAATAAAAAGAATAAAAAAATAGCGGCCGAAAGATACCACCTTGAGGAACACCCGAAGAGGCAACAAATGATTTAGATTTCATACCATCCAACAGTACATGGCATAGTCTATAGCGCCAGTACGATTCTACCAATTTCAAAAAAGCGGAATGAAAACCTAGTTTTTCCATTTTTAAAACAAGGATTTTATGAGATACTTTATCAAAAGCCTTTGAAAAATCAGTAAAACAGTGTCAACCTGAACTCGATCCTCAAAGGCAGAAAATCAATAAGCTGTAAAAACTGCAAAATTAGTAACAGTCGATCGACCTGCAACAAAACCATGCTGCTGGGGAGAAATAGTACTTACTAGAGAAAAAACCAGGCTTTCCTTCAGAATAACTTCAAATAACTTAGATACAGTTGAAAGTTTTGATATGGGACGGTGGTTCGAAATATAATTTTTACTACCACTTTTAAATACCGGGGTAATAAGCGAAATTTTCCATTTATCAATAAAGACACCAGCGGACAGAGACAGATTAAATATATGGCACAATGGAATACAAACGGAAGAACCACAATTTTTAAAAAACAATGGTGAGAAACCGTCACTATCAGCCTTAGCAGGCATTTTTAAATTATGTATGCCTCTCATTACATCACTTTCACTTATTCTCAGAGAGCCAAAAGAACAGAAGAACAAACATTATCAAAAGAAGAACTGTCAATGGAATCCGGATCAGTTTCAAAATTTGAAATAAAAAAGTTAGCAAAAATATTTGAAATTCCAACAACAGAATTCGAAGTAATTCCATTGTAAGTCATCCTAGATGGAATATCTGATCGAGTTTTTTTTTTATTTAACAAACCGCCAAAACGATTTCGGATTAATTTTTATGCAGGGCAGAGGCAGGAGCGGTGCATGATGCATTAAATTCAGCAGAGATAGTGTGAATAGCGGAGGCCGACAACGGAGAACATAAAATATTGCCAGAATTAGCATTCAAAGGGCGCAGGCCAATATTATTTGGCCTTATTTTTGTTTTGCTTTGCTGTATTAGTATTAAACAGTTTAGTCTTATGATCTAGGGCATCATAAAGAGTTCCGCGTATAGTTTTCACTTCATTTGTAAGAGAATAAATTGCAGACGCAGCATCATTTTCGACTAATTTGTTTTCTACAGAACACAGTTCTTGTTGCAAAGTGTCGATTTTTTGATTTAATAGTTTTTTCTAATTTACTAGAGAGCTTATCATTGAAAGCAATTATAAACAATATATTTTAAAGACCAAATATATTCTGAGCTCGTGCAGGTAGCTATTAAATTATAAACGCGTTCACCTTGCGAGGCTCTGTACTGATTAGAATAAATAAGGACTCTGAAGCTATTCCTATGCACACTACTAAACAGATTTGTTGTGCTGTTGATTGGTCCGGGTTTTTACCATATTCAGAGCCAGCTTAAGTGTAATTTATCATTTATTTTTGTTTGTTAATCATATTTCATTGTTAGTAGAATTTTAAAATATAATTTTAGTGGGAACTATAGTTGAGTCAGTGATTTTCAAAAATGATCGGGAAATCCACTTTTCGGCTTTGTACGCCTGTAACCAATGAATTTTAATACTTTTGACACAAACAGTGACAGTAAAATATGTTTGAAAACTACCAGTTCATGTTTGTTAGATCGACCTTTCTTTCGGCCAATAACTGAAAAAAGATTGCTTGCAAATATCTGGAAAATTATTGAGTGCCTTTTCCTTTTTCAGCGACCCAAACTTAGTCTAGAAAAAACGTTTGTAATCTAACATTCATACATACATGAAGTATGTAAAAAATTTTTTCTTAAATAAATATGTTGCGAGAAATTGTCACAATCCCTTCAAATCTCCTAACCCCATGCAACAAAAAATATATTTTTTTAAATAAAAAAGGACTGAAAATATATATTTTTTCAACTTATGCTTAAGCATGTCAAATTGTTTTAGCAGGATACGGCTCTGATTTAAACCAGCGAAGCGTTAGACACTTTTGGTACTCGTTGAGTATACCCCAGCTTGAAGAAAGCAACCAAAACAAAAAGTTCGTTACAAGGGTCATGATATTTTAAGTACTGTATCTATCACTAACCAGTAATCGGGTCGATGATTCTCTTCATCAGGATATTTCTTGTAGTAAAATTCGTTTTAGTCTTGGGGATGAGCCACTAGATGCTCTAACATTTTAAAGATATTTTTTCCAAAATCAGGAGTAATCTAAATATTTATATTTATTTATTTTTTCTGGTATATGTTTTTAATGCTTTACAATATATTAAAACACTCTTTTAGCACTTAATTTGAAGATAGTTTTAAATACAAATACAAATGTGTTATTTTTTCTTTCTCGGTTTGTCTTTTTGACGTTACTTTAAAGGAATTGTTTATATGCACATTGCATGAATTATATATAAAATAAAAATGTGTAGAATTATTAATTTTTGCATCTTTTAATCTATCATACTAATCTAATCCCGATCCCGGGCCAAGGATATGCAATTTGAAAAACCGAAATTCTCGGATAACAAAAATTTACGCGAATGGAACCCCTAGTCACAACTGAAAAGTATTTATTTTTTCTCTTTTACCACCTTTTTTCCAAGGTTTGTCTTCAACGAGTTCCCTGAGGGGGGAATAGAGTGCGGAGCACTGTAGGCATCAGCGTGGGACAGATGGGCTGCGCCATGCTGCTGGGCTGTCTGAGTTTGTTGATCTATGTTTTATATGCCATTCCCCTAAGGCAGGAATCCACGCTATCGCACAGAAGCAGGCATTCTTACTGGCTCTGATGGTATTTTTGGGTTTGGATTTGTTGATGGAATGCAAGGTCTAAGGAATGGGAGTTTTTTCTGCCGCTTAGTATATTATATTATTCCCAAGTAAAATGAACTCTTTGTAGGCTTCGCAGAACGTCTAGGCATCGTTGCATCGCAGGCTTTTACAAGAAGTGCGGCGACGTTGCTATATATCTGCGTAGTTTCAAACTAAGGAAGAAGTCTCCAGTTTCGAAGACTTGTTTCTTCCACCCTTTTTGTTGCGCTATCTGAATACGAAGTGCTTGTGGTGCTTTGTGCGTAAGGATCTCAATGGTAATGGCACAATGATCGTTGCTTGTATAGTGCTAAACTCCATCCCAGCTCAGTGGATCTGCTTTAGAGGAATGTTTTATCCCCATTTCGTACACTGGACTTTTGAAAAAAAGACAACCTTGTGGCATTCGGAAGTTTGAAGAAAACTCGAAATGAACGAAGTGGGGTTGAATGTTTGGTGTCCTCGATACAGTTGCTACATTAATAAAGTGGAGTCTGTTCAAAAACAGTTTCTTTTATTTGCTTTACGAAATTTGAACTAGAACCCCTTAACGGAGCTTTCTCCTCATAAAGATCGTTTAAAATTACTAAATTTGCCTTCACTTGAAAGCCGGAGAGTTATGTTGAATGTATGTTTTGTGTTTAAATTGTTGAATGGATGGACAGACTCTCCATATCTATTAAATGAGCTGTGCATTGGTGTTCCTAGTCGCGTTTCTACAAAGCTCATACTTATTAAGTTAAGTCTCTGTAAAATAAATTATACACTGTTTGATCCTGTGCGTTGTATGTGCAATGATTTCAATAATCTTTATGTGCCAATAGATTTTTGTATTCCCGTTAATACCCTTAAACAATCTTTGTTATCTCATTTAAATTAATACACTAATACTAACTAATGTTCCACGCAGCTGTTGATAAGCCAAATATGTAGCTGCTATTGACGTTTCTACCTGATTCGTGAAAAGCATCGCAGTCCGGACTGTGATTGTTTCAGTCACCGGTCCGTGCGCGCGCGATACGGATGCGCCCCACGGTCTTATAGGGCGGGTGGAGGGTCCGCTGGGAATCGTCGAAAAAAAAAAAAAAAAAATACCGATCTAATTTAATATACATATATTTACAAAAGTGCACTTACCTCATAGGAATTGCCTGTCCCAAAATAAATCGGCACAAATGCTAGCCAAATAATGCATGTTGTATACATAGTAAATCCAATAAATTTTGACTCATTGAAATTCTCTGGAATTTCTCGTGTCTTAATTGCATATATGGTACAAATTGTGATTAATATCATGTTATAGAGTTGTGAGAAGAGAAATGACATATCTTGTATTTTACACTTCAAAATCACTTCAGTACGATCGGGATAGAAGAAACGTGTACCAGGTGGCTCTACGATCATCCAGACCATGTTTATTAAGACTTGTATAGCTACAAATTTATAATAAAAAAAATTATAACAATAAAATATTACGTATAGTACCTAATGTAAACGCCCTTATTATGTAAGACAACTTCAACTGAAGTTGCATTGCTATTGAAATGTTTTAACTATGGATTACAACTATGATTTTTTATGAGATTTCAGATTACCCACTGTTTTAAACCTCAGAACCCCAGATTATTAAGTTGGTACTAGTTCCCCTAAAATTTAAACTCTCACACTTTTTACACCTACTCGACTTAACGAAACTATTTTAGTAAAAATAAAAGAAAAGAATCCTTACAAGATATGTAGTCTTGTAGGGTATCCTTACAAACTATCAAAGTCTTAGCCTCAGCAATAATAACTAGTCAAACTTGTCGGCTAGTGTAGACCTTGTTTAATTTAAACTAAAAGGACTTTACTGTGAAATATTTTTTGTCGAATGGTAAAATTTTAAATAAATATTTTTAGTCGGTATCGTTTCGTACAATTTAACTAATATTTCTAAATTTGCCTATGTATAAGATGAGTTGTCATAAAAACAAAGTAAAAAAAAATTAATGAGCTGAGTTGAGCTGTCTTAAATAATAGTTGCATTGAGTTTAGAAAATCAAAATTATCCTTATATTTAATATTAATGATCTTGAAGAACTCTGCTGTCTGCTTCTTACCAATTAATGATGCAGTTATAATAACCTGTGATTGTGGGCTAATATAACTGAGACGTTGCGCTGACTTTGACGCCGACTGGAATATGCGTGCTATTCGATTCGTTTTGGTTAGTAAGGCGCTGTAAATTATAGAAAAGCCAACACCAATGCCAAAACGTTGTAAGATACATGATACAATTGTTGGTTTAGCTATTAATGCGAATGTATTGCAATAGCACACCAATATACCAAATAGCAGCGTATAGCTCAATTCACGTCCCGATGCTCGAACTAATGGCGTATCGTTATTTCGGGCAAATAATGCAATTACCAACACTGTCATAATGATACCAATAATGGCAATGGTCATTGGTATTAATGCAAAAAGTGATTTCCAACGTATATACTGTATATTTAATGCAAAGCAAGACAATTTATCTGGATAAGGCCAATAACCGGGGCCACAATCCTTACAGGTGAATTCATCGAATACATATTCATAAGGCTCGCAATTGTCGCAAATCCAGCAGCATGTATCACCCTGTAAATAATAATAATAATAAAAACAATTTAACAGCTTATTAACATGAATGGGCATTAAATAAATGGCCCAAACAATGTGCCTATGAAATCAAGAGTTGAACTCAAGAAACACATTTGCGAATCATTTCTTTCTTGCTGTGTAAATATGAGCGAAGAACTACTGATTAAGTAAATGTAAAAATGCAGTATACAGTGACGCACGAATACATTTTTGGAAATCGACAAAAAAAAGACTTTGAAAATCGCACGATTAGGGATGATTTGTACGCCGCAATGTCTTATTTTCTTATTGCAAAATGACACTAACCAACACCACCAACGCAGTGAAAATTGGGGCAGACCTCTCCGCGCCATTTGATACCAAAAGAGGCTTCAGACAAGGTGACTCCCTATCGTGCGACTTCTTTAACCTTATGTTGGACAAAATAATACTAGCTGCGAACATCGACATCTCTTGCACATGATGTGTCATGATGTTAACATACGCTGATGAACTTGACATCATTGGCACCAACGCGCGAGAAGTCAATGCAGTATTCTCCAACGTGGAAAGGCAGTCTCGTCGAGTAGGTCTAGCGGTGAACGAGGACAAAACGAAATACTTTGCGTCAACAAACAAAGAGTCACGGTTTACCTAGGATCCAGCATTAACACTAACAATAATGTCAGCTTTGAGATCAAGCAGAGATTAACTCTTGCCAACAGGTGTTATTATGGGCTCAGTAAGTAATTGAGAAGCAGAGCCCTCTCTCGGACGTCGAAAATAAGTTTTTATAAGCCCCTCATCCTTCCCGTCCTAACGTATGGCGCTGAGACGTGGACATTGACCACCAATGATGAGTGGGTGTTAGGACCGTTGGAGAGCAAGATGCTCCGTAAGATCTGTGGTTCAATATGCGTGGACGTCGTGTTTCAAAGCTGACAACAAGCATTGAGTTCTGTTCCTCTGTAGCCGTAGACATTGACATAGAAAGTGAAGAATAGATTTCAGCTCTTCTTCATCGTGCCAACTTCTGCACAGTCGGTTTGTTGGAATACGTCACCGTTGGAGCATTGATGCAGATTTGTTGTGCCCTAAGAGAATATTAGGGTTGTGCGAAGAATGAAAAAGCGAATTGAATTTCTTTTTATAGGGTTACGTTAAGTTGTTGGTTTATGCCAACAAGAGGAGCTCAGTAACAATATCGAATGCGAAATTGCCAATGTTCCGGACGATATGTGTGGAAGAGTGGTGGAAAATTTACCCCAAAGAATCGATCGCCGCAAACTTGATCGCGGTGGTCATATGAGCGAGATCGAATTCTATACCTTAATGTAACATGTGTACTACACCTGGAATAAATTTCAGCCTGATATCTTAATTATTCTGTGTTTTATTTAAATGCAAATTTGTTATGTCCCTATTGAAAAACTCTTTATAAATGGCTCTGGAGATATACCAAAATAAGCATAACGTTTGTATAAGAGGTGCCCCGCCCACATATAATTACGAAATCTTACCACGTGTATAAATAACCAGCACAAAAACAATATGCATCAAAATTTTGCAATCTGTGGATTTGTTTAGCTAGTATAGCCAGTCATACAAACAGATTTTAACTAATTTTAACAGATCCCATAAAAAAATCAGTTTCTTATTTCTGTAAATTTTTAATATTAACAGATGTAACATTTTCAAAAATCTACATTCCATTTAATTTACGTGAATACAAAGTGTTAATTCTTTGTATGCAAGGTTGTATCTATGCATATTTATGTAAGTAATCCACAAAGCTTCTTAAAGTCATAAGTCTTATTTGAAGAAAATTAGGCATGTGTGTGCATGCCATGCTGATTGATTGAAAATTAAAAAGAAATAAATTTATTGAAATTAAAATGCCAAGAGAAAGTGAAAAAAGTAGAATACTTACTGCCTTGTGTGAAAAAAATAAAACAAAATAATATAAAATAATAATAATCAATAATTATAATAAAATTATAATTAATTATAAAATAATAATAATCAAAAAGAAACAGCTGATTTAATAGGATCTTCACAAAACATACGTTACACAGTTGTATTGCTCTATAATATGTATATTGTATGGAAGTCAACAACAACAACATTTGTAAAACTATTGTAAATTATATGACTTATACTTTATGAGGCTTTGTGAATCACCTAATTGATTCATTTTTGGGCCATTTCAATTGCAAGTCGTAACGTACCTGTTGTTTCTTTATCATTCCTACTTGACATGGTAACGAACAGGCCGAAATAGGTAGCTCGTTCTCTTTATTCCAAACCACTTCCGGTATATTTATTTCTAATTGATTGAACCATTTACCAACCACCTTTAACCATTTGAGATAAATGTTAGATTTTAGATATTAATCAAAACTGTTGTGTGCTTCAATATATATTTACCTTATAATGATAGCCTGAAGAATTTTCTAGTCGCTGATAATTTAATATATCGTATCTAGCCAAACCATCTCCCTGACGATCGAATTTTACTTCACTCCCTGCTAAGTCTACAGAGGTAAGAATATATAATATTTATAAAATATATATAAAGCCAACATAAATAAAACTCTAACTGTGACCAAAAACAGATGTTTTCAGCTGTTTTATTTTTTATTATTCTATAAAAATATACAAGTAAAAGTATTATTAATTTTAATAAGTGCTTCGCAATCTCCCACTATGTTCATATACTACTACACAAATGCTTTGTAAATCATTTGAACTCCTCATAACTACTTATGTATGTACATATTGTAAAGGGTGATTCAATAGGAGGCCGAAATTTAAATCCGGCACTACTTCGATTCTGTCAAAGAAAAATAGTGGATGTTTGTTATTTGTTAACCATTGCCATTTACACTACAATTATGTATATTGTGATGTTAATTAAATATAAAATTTGGAAATTTCTGTACGAACCCTCAAAAATTACTGTTTTACACCAAAAATTACTGTATCTACGCTAAAAAGAAAATAAGAGGTAATAATTTGAATTATCTGGATTAAAATATAACTTTAGTAACAAACAACATTTAAATTTAATTTATAAAAAGCTTGAAAGATTATAAGAAAAAAATGGTAGAAATGGTCGACCACATCTTCCTACTATTGAGATTTTAAACAAGAAATTTAAGCAAACTGGGTAAGTGTGATGTGCAAAGACAAGTGCCCCATAGAAGTGGCCGGTTGACCGAAAATATCGCCACAGTGACAGTGGTCGTGACAATCCATCAACTGCCATTCGCCATCGTTCGCAGCAATTGCACCTTTCCTATAGCTCAACGCAGTCCATTTATACGAAATGGCAATATCCATTCAAGAACAACCGATGCATCCACCACGATGCATCCGTACTTCTTCGAAAATGTTATCTGGACATGATGACCAATTGGACCATATTTATGTGGAAAACATGTGGTTTCAATAAGACGGTGGTACCTGCCGCAAAGCATGAGAAACAATGCAGTTATTGCACACAAAGTTTTCCGTGTCGTGCCGGTGCCGTGTGGAAAAATTATTTTTTTTATCCTTTTGATTTTGCCTGTGCCAAGATTTGGACTCTGCGTAGCAGGCCAACGCATTACCAACTACGCCACAGCGTAATAATTGTTATTTTTTGTTTCATATTAAATTGGTTATGACTAAAATAAAAACAAAATAAATTGGAAAATTTATTTTTACATCATTATAAATTACCAATTTGTTTTTTGGTTTTCCATAACCAATTACATACTTAAATAAGAAATTTTTTTTTTTATATTCATAACCAATTAAAAAAAAAATATTGGTTTTGGTCTTTCATAACCTTTATAAATAAATTTTTTTTTGCTTTTAAACATTTTACATAATAAAAATACAATTTTGGTTTTATTTGTCTTTGATATGCTATATGTTCTTTTATGAAAGATTTGTGCAAAGAGGCTTAGAAACTTGTTTTCACATTACGTTTGATTATAGTAAGTGCTTACGATCGTAACAGTAAACTATCAAATAATTCACTTTGACTATTTATTGGTAATATTTTTTGATATTAAAGTCTGCCATATTGATCTCCCTACATATCTTTGTAAAGATAATCCAATTTTGATCATCCTTTTCGATTTTTAAATCAGTTTTGAAGTGATTATATTACAATTTACACATGATTAAATACAAACTACAATGAGAAGAAATCGAAACATTTTTATACGTCAATTTTTTAATATTAATGAAGCAACAAATGAATCAATTTGCAAGAGTTGTCTGAAGAAATTTGCTGGAAACCAAGGTAATTTGGTGTATGAACACTGTACAACTGTACCAACAGGAACGAGAGGAAAGCGATTCGGAAAGAAATGAATACGATTCAGAAACTAAATTTATAATGTAATATTCAAAATTGTAACAAAGAACTCGGAACCACTCTCAGTTTTCGACAGCGACGCATTTAAAGAGCTTACTCATTAAGTTTTTCAAGGCCTTCAAATGGATCTAGTAAGATCTAATAACATTTTTCTAATTGTTCAAGAAAAATGTGTGGCAATTAAAAATAAAATATTACAAAAGCTAAAAAGAAAGGTGATATCTTTAAAAATAGATAGTGCCACCTGTCACAATTGGTCGGTTTTAGGTTTAAACTTACAAATTATAAAGAGAGGGCAAATTAAAATATACACCATGTCCATTAGTAGCGTTTACTGAAGAGCATTGAAATACATTTTATGTCAGATGATCAGCCCACACACTGCAACTAACTGTTAAAGATTTTCTTTCTGATGAAGATGAAATACAACGGAAAGTTTAGCATAATTTAAAATTCATATAAAAAGAGTGTACAACTTTTAGTTAGAGAACATTGCAATGCTGAATTTGGGAAGAATTCTACTATTTTAATGTTGCAAACATTCCAGCATTATAAAGACTTTTGTGTATATTCAAAGAAAATACTGCGGAAACTGAATGGCAACAAATTAAAATAATCTTGTTACATCGTTGAAGCCAGTATACGAAACTACTTTTCATAGGCTACTTCTACAAATTGTGGTTCAGTTTAGAAGTAGACTTGCAGCGCTTGGATACGGAAGGATCACTCGCCATTCATGAATGCATTTTGAAGAGGGAACTCATAATCACTGAGTTGGTAAATGCAGCAATATATCTTGATCCCCGTTTGGGACGAATTCTTGCAGCGAATAAAAACGAAAAGGCCAAAAGACATATGAAATAACTGGCCATTAGATTTGTCACATTGCAACAGATTTGTAAACAAAACGTTTTAAACAAAATAAATTTTTTATACGAACTGAAAATGTAATTTTTTACAATTTTCAGAAACATAAGGAGCTAAGCACAACCCAAGATATATTTACCCCAGACATGTAAGACGTATCATCTAATATGAGTTATATTTCTGTTGTCAGAAAATCTCTAAGGTCATTAGAAGTATAAACATCTTGGAAGGATGAAGCTTGTAAAGCGTGATTTTTAAAAGAGTTTAGTTTTTGAAAATGAAAAAAACACACAGAAATTTTACAAAAGTGAAAGAAATTTTTATTTGGATCGATAAACCAATTCCTGCCATTTACTTTTTAAAGATAATTTCACTTAAATGTTGCCCGCGGCTACGCTTCTAGTGGTCCATTCTGAAGGTCCAATTTTGGCACATTTTTCACACATTTCGGCCGGAATCTCACAAATGACGCGTTCAATGTTGGCTTCCAAAGCAGTAATCGTGTTTGGCTGGTCCCTATAGACAAGAGACTTAACATAGCCCCACAAAAAATAGTTTAACGGGGTCAAATCACACGATCTTGGTGGACTACACCAAAACGTGAGCTTAACTGCTCACTGGATAATAGTATCATCAGTAATCATACATAATATTCCTCATTCAGAGATTTTCTGCATAGAATAGCCTTTTCTAAATAATTTATCAAGTTGATCAATTTAACTTCAGCTACCTCATTTAAAACATTTATGTACAGTTACTTCCTCTGACAAAAATGTTTTCTCTAAACATCTGCATCATATATAAATGACTGAGGACTGGATAAATGTAAGTATACCTAGAAAATTGTGTATATTCTAGTGTACTCATTTTGTATAGGGTTCATATGTTGGAGTTCTCTATTCTGAATGGGCTTTTATTTAGACACAAGCAGGTTATGAATAACAAAAACAAACAAAAAACCCTTTCTTATTGTATTTGTAATGGTTATGAAATACCAGAAAAATATTGGTTATTTAACCCTAGTACCCTAGAATCCGGGAACTCCGGATTCCTCAAAGCAATGTGGTTTGAGTCTGAAGCAATTTTTTTTTTTAATGATTAAACATTTAATTTTTGACTTTGATTACTTCCAGCGGCTCTAATACACATCGAAACTCATAGACGAAACATTATTATTAAAGTTTGGGGAGTTGGAGAGACTATACGATGTGATAAAGTGTACCTCCAGACTACTGTTCTGGTAATTATTACACCCGTTTTGTGATGGCTGTCTAGAGGCCTGCTTAGGAGCCAGAGGGTTAAAACAATTATTCGCAACTAATTTAAAACAGATTATAATTTAATAATAATTTTCTGATTTTTTCCAATATTGGTCATTGGTTCCTGCTCATCATTACAATCAAATAATGATATTAGCTAATTAGCAAAAACCAATGTTTAATTAAATAAATGTCGGCTTCCTATTTTATCATCTTATATAAGTGAGTTCGCTAACATAAAACCATTAAGATATGAGCACAATGGATGCGGCAGCGTCATTACATCATGACAACAAGATGGCTTCCGCAGCAAATGTTGCCATGTTGTCTGCGACTGGAACACAATGAAAGCGGCAATGACAAAATGACTTTAATTATATTCTTCACAATTTCCACTCATTTTTATTTTTATACCAATAAAAAACAATAATTTTGAATAGATCTCTTCATCAATACATATATTTATTTCCAAAGAAAATACCTAACTTAAAAAATCAAATTGTATACTGCACGATTTACAATTTATCTTCCATACTGTCGCATGTAAATATAGAAATATATTGAAGACGACGGTAGCGGCAATTGGCGCAATGATGCCATTATGTTTGTCTTCATGAGAATATATATGTATGTACATGGTATTTAAATGTTGACAGATGGCGCAATGTTGCTTCCGCATCCATTGTGGTCGTAGTTTTAGTATAAAAGAGTAATATTACCGATAAATGATACATTCAGCAAATAGTTGTTATAAAAATCTTTGCCATCATAATTTGCCATATCTGGACAAGCTGGAGAATGACTTCCAACTGGCTTACGATACCATCCGGACTGGCTGTGATGATGTTTTTGTTCAAGTATATTTCCTTGATCGTTTTGTCTGGTAGCGGTGAAACATAGGTCGTTATGTAGCTTATGTAAGGCATGAGCAAATGCATATACAGCATCGATGACAAATTGTGATTTAGATTCTTGCTCGTAGCTAAATAAACATGAGAAAAAAATAAAAATATGAGAAATAAATGGAATAATATTGAAAAGGTTGTAATTATCAATTCGCAAAAGGACTTAATGGCATTGGCAAACCCATCAA
Organism: Palloptera scutellata; assembly: GCA_958295655.1. NCBI lineage: Eukaryota > Metazoa > Arthropoda > Insecta > Diptera > Pallopteridae > Palloptera > Palloptera scutellata. The sequence goes on from OY282453.1 coordinate 16,712,969, forward strand.
ACCTGGTTAATTTAAAGCAGATTGTAAAAAGGGAATGGTAAAAATTATCTCTGGATGTTACAAAAAAGTTGGTTGAATACATACCGAGAAGATGCTAGGCAGTTATTGATGCTACAGATGCTAATACCAAATATTGAGTACGGAGTGTGAAAAATTTGTCTGCCTTTATATTTAAGTTGAAAATGAAAATTAAAAAATAAAATATATTTTATTTGTTTTTGGAGTGGTCTGTCCCAATTTTCACTGCGATGATGGTAACGTTCAGTGTCATTTTGCAAAGACTAACGCGCTTTGCAGGGATACCAAAATTGGGACGTTGTGGAGTAAAAGTGATTCCTAATCGGGTTGTCGAAGGCGGCTTTCTAACCGACGAATAGATGGTGGGTGTCGATCTGTTTTTCTCGGTTCTTTTCCAAGATTTGGCGTAGTGTGAATATCTGGTCGATGGTTGATTTACCAGTTCTGAAGCCACACTGAAGCTCGATAGAACCTTATATGCAATATTAAGGAGGCTTATCCCACGGTAGTTGGCGCAGATCGTGGAATCACTTTTCTTGTGGATTGGGCAAAGTACGCTGAGCTTCCAATAACTTGTCAAGCTTTCATCCGACCATATACTGCGTAGAAGCTCGAACATGCGTTTTGTGAGCTCTTAGCCTCCAGTCTTAAACAACTCAGCAGGCAGACCATCTGCAGCCTTATTATTTCTCAACCGAGCGTTGGCTGTTAAGACCTCCTTATATTCGGGCGGCGATACTTCAACGCCGTCAGTGATTCCGCAGTGGCGGTATTATTGCCTTCATCTACATTAAGCAGCTGTGAGAAGTGATCCCTCCATAACCTCATAACACCATGGACATCTGTCATCAGATTTTCGGTCCATCAGTCAGGCGTCTTGTTCTTTCGAAGAACTTTTGGACCTCGTTCCTGTTTCGTGACATCTCGATATCGTTAAACTCATGTCTTTCTGCTTCTCTTTTATTGCACCTGTAGAGACTTATCTTATCCCTCGTCAACTCTCTGTATTGCTCCTTAACAGATCGCGTTGCAACTGACTGCAGGGTGGCTCTATATACAACAGTGGTTGCCTAGCAACTATTCGGCAGCCGTACGCATATATCATCAAGTTTTGTGTTTTTTGATAGGAGGAGTGCTAGTCCTTTGATGAAGTCTTCGGCTGTCCGTTGTGATTGCAGCTTTTCGACATTCAGCTTCTCTCTTTGTTTATATTCGTACGCGATTTGTTTCATATAAACGTGTGCAGACCTTGGCTACAACCAAGTAGTGGTCAGAGTCGATATTTGCACCACGTACACCACGGGGCTTCATCTTTACTTACTTACTCTTAATGGCACAACAGCCCATGGAGGGCCTAGGCCGAGGCTTTTCGCATCCACTCATGTTGTGCGTGTTATATTTGTACATGAATGGGCTTCATCATATAGTCTAAAGTGACCGATCGCAAAGTTCGTTCACGCCAAATGAACCCGCCGGTCCAAAAACCACACCAAACAGTTACTCGTTGAGGGTGCATTGGCTTCTCCACAATCGCGCATGGATTTTCTGAGCCCCAGATGCGACAATTTTGCTTATTAACGTAACCACCGTGGTCGAAGTGAGCTTCGTCAGAAAATATACTTTTCAGTAAAAATGCCCATCTTCTTCCTCTTGGGCCTTCTAGAACCCAATTAGCTAACCGAAAACGTTGCGGATGGTCATGTAGTTTCAGCTGTTGTACTAATTGATCTCTGTACGGTTTCATAGCGAGGTCTTTATGCTTTATGCAAAATTCGCAACAAAGAAGTTGCGATGGCGAGTTGATGTGGTCGGTTCTTCTTGCACATTCTGAGCAACAGCAATTGTTTTCGTTTGTGCGCACTGTAGCAGTACGAAAATTTGTTGTTTTATCCAAACAAACGTTTTTAAACGTTACGTGGTAGTGGAAATAAATTCCCACTACCACTAAAAATTTATTGATAGCGGGTCGGATGAGAGAAAATTGTACAAGTCGTCATGTTTTGTTTTGTGTTCTGTCATTTAATTTTGATTTTTGGTGTTTCTTTGTGAATTTGGTGATTTTGTCTGATTTTAAGGAAAGCCACTGGGTGATACTGTTTCATTTTATTAAAATAACTTTAATTAAATGATTTACATATTAATTTTTTCATACATAATTTAATTTACATTCTTATGTATTTGTACATACATACTTATACATATAATACATACCATATAATACTTATTATATTTTGTCTGAACTTCGCCAGAGAGAGGGATTTCTGTTATTTTTTATTCAAAATTTGTTTTCACTTATATTTCGATCTTTACCGTTTCAGCTGTTTGCACCGACATATATAGTATATGGTAGTCAGATGGAGCTAAGTCTGGTGAATAAGCCGCATGAGGGAGGGCTTCCCAGGTGTACGAATTTATCAATTCCCGAGTGTGTTTTGTTCAATGTGATGGTGCATTGTCAGCAAGAAAAATCACTTTGTGTTGCCTAGCTTGATATTCTGGACGTTTCTGGCACAAACCACGGTTCAAATCGACCAATTGTTGTTGGTAGCGTTGACCAGTAATTGTTTCACCTGGTTTCAGAAGGTCAAACCAGACTCGCTGATCCCAGACAACACAGAGCATTGTCTTCTTTCCGAAGCGATTTGGCTTTGCTGTCAATTTGGCCTGTGTACCGCGCTTAACATATGATCGTTTACGTTTGGGATTCTCGAAATAGATCCATTTTTCATTGCCAGTAACAATTTGATATGACTTTCGTTTGTACCTGGCGAGCACCATTTCACAGATTGTTTTTCGATTTTCTTTCAGTCAATTCATGCGGCACCCATCTTCCCACCTTCAAAATCAATCCCATGGCTTTTAAACGTTGAAAAATGCATTGTTTAGTAACATTTAATTGTTCTGCAAACGCATGAAAGTTTAACCATCATCCTCATCGAGTAAAGCTTGCAATTCGACAACGTCAACCTTTTTTGGTGGTCTTCCACGTTCGTCGTTTCTCACATAAAAATCGCCACTTTTAAACTTATTGAACAACTCGTTGCACTGTGTTATGCCTAGAGCGTGCTGGAAAACAGAAAATCATGAATGTCCGCATATCATAGTTTGTAGGCACGAAATTCGACATTTTTACGAGGGTAAACAAATATGTTGTATGAAACTTGATTGTTTATGAAATGAATATTTGTGATAAATGCGAAGAAATTGCGCCAGTGATTCGGTTTGGCAGAGCGTATAGTTTTACCTAGCGGCACAGAGATATAATTACCGGTTTTATACTTGTACACCTGGTACATAATTATCTGAAAACGGTAATTTGCGATTCCCAAACTTTTCTTCATGTTTTACATGTGCGGTGGTTCCCAGACTTTTATTCTCTTCGGACTATTCTGTTAACATAGTATTTTTATAAATTTTTTTATACTTTTTAACTATAATAATATAATAATGAGTTGCGTTTATCCTAATTGCACACTTATCTACATAAAAATGAATCTGATTGAGAGATGTCTTGCTGGCTTTATGATGGCCTAGCTCATATCAAGTGTACGAGTTTTTCCGGTAGAATTGCGGACATTATACATGTAGGGACATGTACATTAAACACGACCAGTGTTTAAAGTGTAGATCGGCCGAAGTTGAAATAAGTAAGATGTTCAATAGTACTAGGAACGGATTTAGTGAGTTTGCTAAGGAGTTGGTGCTTGTAGAAAAATATTAAAAGTACGAACAACTTTTTAACGCGTTTAAGTGCCTTGGCGATGTTAATAATTTAGTACTAGAGAATCGATAGCCACTTATTTAAACACTGCGGATAAGTAAGCTATGCAATTTCTTACCCCTTCCTATGAGATGTTTTTCCAATATTATTTTCTTCTCCTTGGACTATAAATCATCTCCCATAGTTATTGATGAATCTCCAGCTGTTCCCACTATTGCTATTTCAACTTCAACTGAAATTCAAATTTTAGCTTCATCTATCACTGAATGTGCTATGACAGTTACAAAAAACATTAGTTGAATGTGTTGCGCCAGCTACAAAAAGTAGCTCGAAAAAAACTGTTTTGGTATCACAATTTCCTAATGACACTTCAATCGATGTCATAAAAATCCATGTAAAATCTAAAATTAGCAACAATTTGCTCTAAAATGAGAACAACTGATTGTCCTTGGTGGTTTTAATATGCCTGAACTTTTGTGAAGAAGTTCGGCATCTATATGCTATAGAACACAATAATAACTTTTTGGATACATTTTCTGAATTAAGTTTGTATCAGATTAAAAACAATGTTAATCAGAAGGGAAAATGTTTGGATGTATTTTATCTCTGTTTAACAATACTTTATATAAAGCATTTGAACAATATGTACCAAAAATAAATCTAATTTTACAAAGACTGGGCACATCTGGTTCTCAAGAGAATTAAAATCTCTCTCGATCTGTCTATGTTACTTCTCCCTCTGTTAGGGATTACAACATAAATCCAACAAGTTTGGTTAATATTGGAAATTTGCAAATAACCCTTGAAGACCTAGTTCTGGAGCTCACTAAATTGAATTCCGACAAACATGCTGGGATTGACGGCCTACAACCAGTCTTATTAAAAAATTGTGCAATGGAAGTCGCTTCTCCGTTGCTTATAATCTTTAATCGGTCTCTTGCTCGTGGTGAATTTATAAAGAAATGAAGAAATCTTTTATTACTCTAATTCTCAAATCCGGTTCCAAGTTTCGAATTATCGCCAAATCTGTAGAATCTCAATCATTCCCAAATTATTTGAAAAACTAGTTAACATCAAACTGATGTATCTTCTGAAAGAGGTAATACCTCCCTATCAATATGGCTTTAATAAGGACAGAAAATTCTAACTTCGTGTTTAATAAAATTGAAAATGTTTCTAAATGTGACGTGATCTACTCGGATTTCCGTAAAGCTTTTGATAAAGTTGATTATTCTATCTTAATTAAAAAATTAGTTTTGATGCGATTTCATTCCGGAATGTTGAAGTGGTTTGAATTATATCTGTCGGAACGTACTCAGTTCGTAATAGAGGACACTTCAGGTGGTCATTGAGGTAGCCATCTCGGCTCGATCCTGTTCTCACTATTTATGTACGTTGATGACTTGAAAATTTATTACTGCATTAAAACCACTGCCGACTGTACTTGTTTTTTTTTATTGTTTCATTAAACACACAGGGTGTACCCCTATGAATGCAGAGCATTGTGTTGAATGGAAGGAAGATTGATAGGTGAGAGGAATAAGGAGGGAGAATGAGAGAGTGAACGTGATCACACAGGACACCGATAAAGAGATAGGCAGTCATTGTGGCAAGTGTTATGCCTTTACCAAAATGAACTTTAGTTTATCAGTGTCGACTATGACCACATGTAGCGCCAAAGGCCAAGCTTTTCGCATCCACTCATGTTGTGCGTATTATATTTGTACATAAATGGAAGGGACCTATAGTTTTATGCCGAATCCGAACGGCGAAGTGAAAAGCTTTTCATGGGCAATTTTTACTCTGGTAGGTTTGCCATTGCATGCCAAGAGGTGGTGCCGTTAATTTTGTTGTTGTTGCATTTTTTTTTTTATTATATTAAATATTTTATTTATTTTTATTTTAACTTTTTTTATTTTGCTTGTGCCGAGATTCGAATCCCTGACACTCTGCGTAACAGTTCAACGCACTACCGCTACGCTACAGCGACCACTGGTGCGATAATAACTTGTCGTCGCTTAATATTTCGAAGTGCCAATATTTACCTTTCTATAGATATTTATTAAAGGATACCGCACTTACAAAGGTTATTGGAAAAAATTATTTTGGAGTTATTTTTCATCCCAAAATTTTTTTTTTTCAAATACATTGACTATGTCGTGGCTTTCAGGAATTAAAAATATTTTTCTGATCGATATACTCTCATATACTCTTATTGGAATATTGTAATATTATTTCGACTCTGTTCACTCACTCAGAGTTGAAAAATTTCAGAAAAGATTTACCAAATGTGTTATTCATAGATTGCGCCGGAGTATAGATATTTTATCTTATAGAACCAGATGCTTATTGCTGGTTTTACAGTACCTTCAAGTAAGGCGGAAATATTTTGATGTTATGTTCGTAAGAGACATTATTAACTACGATATTAATTGCCCTGTTTTGCTTCAACTAATTGGATGTTGGCCAGTTAAGTAAGTAAGTAGTAATTGGATTTTACTGTCCTACTCGCGACTTAAAATCTCGGAATCTTTTTTATGTGCGTTATCATAGAGTAAATTACTGTCGCAATGAGCCTCTGACACATGGTTTAAGGAAGGCAAATAAAGTTTGCTGTTTTTTAGATTTTTATAGCAATTCTAATAATTTAATTAAAAAAATCAGTTAATTATGACTCTGCAATTATCTAGTATTTAAGTTAGTATTTAAGAAACTTGTTATATCTGGTAGTCTAATTGATGAAATTGAAATAAATACATAAGTAAATAAGCGAAATTAAGAGTAAGTAAGCGAAACAAGGATTTGCCGTCTGTTATTCGAAGTTGCAAAATTATAATGTATGGGTATGATGTAAAGTTGTTCTTATCTTACTTACTTACTTTTAATGGCACAACAGCCCATGGAGGGCATAGGCCGAGCTTTTCGCATCCACTCATTTTGTGCGTGTTATCTGAACGGCGAAGTGAAAAGCTTTTCATAGGCAACCGTGTAGAAAAATTATTTTTTTTTTACTTTTTGATTTTACCTGTGCGAAGATTCGAACCCCGGACACTCTTACAACTCAATAATCCAACAAAACTTCTGCAAGAAGATCTTGATAATTTTTCAAAATTGTGCCGATTAAACTTGATGTTTCTTAATCTTGATAAATACAAGTGTTTGAGCCACCCTTATGGCCCTCTCCTTTTCTATTCTTTTTCTATTCTTTCTCTCCTATTCTTACCTTTTCAACTTCTTTTATATATATTATACATTCCTTTCGAATAATTCTAACCGTACGGTCTATCTCAACTCCTTATACGAGTATATTGTATATTGTAATATCCATTTTTTTCTATTTTCATTTCCAATAAATTATTTATAAATTTTTAAAACCAATCTCCCGGTCTTTCAATTTACTCCACTAAAATTACCCCCATCGAACTCTCCTTCCATCACGCCACAGAGCTTAAACATTGGTCCTTCAAGCCAATAAGTGCCAGTGAACGAAAAAAAAAGTGCCGCTTAAAACTTTAAACATTAAACCCAAAATAACATAAACATTAAATTCTAACAAACAATAAAAACAAATAAAAAGTGCAACAAGTGCAACATTGACCAACAATCAACCACCAACAAGTACAGCACAGCAAGTAAACCCCAGGGACCATTCCCTCCCTTTGTCCAGTATTGAAGTAAGTACAAGTTTTTATTTGTTTCCTAAATTTTACTTGTGAACTTCATATCTACTTACTTTACTTTTAATGGCACAACAGCCCATGGAGGGCCTAGGCCGTCCTTTTTCTCATTCACTCATGTTGTGCCTGTTATATTTGTACATGAATGGAAGGGACCTACAGTTTAATGCCGAATCCGAACGGCGAAGTGAAAAGCTTTTCATAGCAATTTTTACTCTTGTAGGTTTGCCATTGCCTGCCAAGAGGTGGGGCCGTGTAGAAAAATTATTTTTTTTCTACTTTTTTATTTTTTTTTTTATTTTCCTGTGCCGAGATTCGAACCCCGGACACTCTGCGTAGCAGTCCAACGCATTACCAATACGCCACAGCGACCACTATATACACAATATTTAAAATTTTCCTATATTTAAAATATTGTGTATAAATTGTATATATTTCCATATACATACATACTGGTTCCAACATACAAAATTATCTTTTGTATGTACATAAATTAAATAAGTTCCGTGTACAACAGCAAATACAAACTTATTGCTTTACAGAAATTTCTTGCATTTCTTTTGTGCTATATTCGTTTATCTCCAAACGATAAACCTGTACAAAATTATTACACCTTGTGCAATAAATTTAGGTACACTTTGACGAATTAAAGTACTTTATTATATTATATATATTTTTATTTTTTTATTTCAATTAAAATAAAATATAGTGGGTCGCTGTGGCGTAGTGGTAGTGCGTTGGACTGCTACGCAGAGTGTCCGGGGTTCGAATCTCGGCACAGGCATAATAAAAAAAGTAGAAAGAATAATTTTTCTACACGGCACCACCTCTTGGCAGGCAATGGCAAACCTACAAGAGTAAAAATTGCTATGAAAAGCTTTTCACTTCGCCGTTCGGATCCGGCATTAAACTGTAGGTCCCTTCCATTCATGTACAAATATAAGACGCACAACATGAGTGGATGCGAAAAGCTCGGCCTAGGCCCTCCATGGGCTGTTGTGCCATTAAAAGTAAAGTAAAGTAAATATATATATAATCAGGTTGACATTTTACAACAACAAAAATAAATATATTAATATATTAATTTTCATAGAATATTTGAAATTATTTTTACCTACAAAAGGTTGCACTTAGCATTTTGACGGTTAAAAAAAAAAAAAAAAAAATAGAAAACTACAGGAAATATTTCTTGTTTCCAGAAAAATATATAGTTGCTAATTTAAATACAATTATTTTTAATATATATTTTTTTTCTTTCCATTTCCTGGATACTTATTACAATTTTATTTATTCAAATAATTCTAAATTTCTTAGAATAATTTAATGCCTGTTGCCTCCTCCCAGGCATAGCGATTCTGTTGAGATAAACAAAAAACCCCTTTTAAAAATGTCAGACGAAAAACAGCGCGAGCAACAAAGAGAAAAAAAGAACTCGCTAAGTCTTAAAAAAGGCGAACTTATAGTATTTCCATGCAGAAGTTCATTGCCGAAAGTGACAATCTTGTGCAATATTGCGATAAATTCAGTAATTCTTCTCTAGAAGATCACACCGAATCTCTTTTGGTTGTGAAGCGAAGTAGTGTAGAGAACGGTTAGACTCGACTCCAAAGAGTCTATGATGTGGTGTTTGAGACAGACGACAGTGACTTGCCCGAAAATTTCAAAGTACAGGCTAGTGGTAAATACTGTAGCTGTCAAGAAACATACGAAAACACAATGGCTAGAATTGAAGATCAGTTGAAATTACTTCAACCTCAAGCGCTTTCAAGAGAAGTCCCTAAAGAACAACTCAAAGAGCAGTCAAGTATCATGCCATGCTTACAAGTTCCACCTTGCGATACAGAAATTTTTTCTGGTGGTTATGAAGAATGGCCGTCTTTCCGAGACATGTTTACCGCCTTTTACATTAACCATCCAAAACTCACTTCCGCTCAAAAGTTATACCATCTCAGGTATAAAACGCAAGGTAAAGCTGGAGCTATCGTCAAACAAAATCAGTTAAGCGACGAAAATTTCGCTCTAGCATGGGAAACCTTGAAAGCTCGTTATGAGAATAAACGCATTCTAGTTGACAATCAAGTACAAACGTTACTGAATTTGCACACTATTCATTCCGAGAATAGTGAAGAGATACAAAAACTTCAAATGACAATTAATAACTGTCTATGCGTCTTAGCTTCTCAAGGCGTAACCACAGAAAACTGGGATCCTATCCTAGTATATATATGTTCTACGAAACTAATACACGAAACATTATCGCTGTGGGAACAATCCCTAAAGTACCGAAGAGACCTACCTCTTTGGTCACAGCTAGATGATTTCCTGACGAGTAGATACGAAGTAGTAGAACGACTCAACAGAATTCATCCATATAAGCAAAAGCTAAATGTTTTTAGTCAAAACACTACCCAAAAGAAGGTTGTTAGCCAAATTCACACCTTTGTGGCTGAACCCAAAAGGACGTATACATGTCGTCTATGTTATGTCTCTCATGCCATTAAGAGGTGTGCTAAATTTTAAAACCTCTCGATACACGAACGAATTAACTTCGTAAGAGATAATAATCTCTGTGAAAATTGTCTTGCTTTCAAACACATGAGAAAGGATTGTCCGAGTAATTTTTCCTGTGTTTATTGCCAAAGAAAGCATCATTCCCTGCTTCACATAACAGCAAATACGCAAACTCCGAAATCCATTAGTGTATCTCAAACAACTACAACTCATGCTACAACTGCAACACCTCAGTTGCAACAAAACATGGAACTTCCCTGTTCTACAAATACAGCGCAAGTTCAAGCGCTTTACTCAAACAATGACAACACCGTCTTACTTCCCACAGCAATGGTTTCCATTGAATATTTAGGGGAATTATTCAAAGTCCGTGCTTTGATTGACCAAGGGTCGCAAATAACTTTTATTTCCTCAAAAGTTCAAAAACGTATTCGTTTACCAACGGAACAATCCATGTTCGAATTTTCAGGTATGGGAGGTAGAATTATTCAAAATTCTAATCGACTTTGTTCTTTTACGTTAGTGGCACCCAAAACTAACAAAAGAATATATGCTCGGGCTATAGTTCTTTCGCAGTTAACTAAGCTTCTTCCCAGCTTTCCAATCAGAAAGTTTAACTTGCAACAGTTACTTACTTACTTAGCTGGCACTACAACCGATGATCGGTCTTGGCCGCCTCCACAAAGCTTCGCCAGTCACTTCTGCTATGCGCGCGCTGGCGCCAGTTGATAAGGCCAAGTGCAGTCAGGTTGCCCTGCACCTGGTCTTTCCAACGGAGATTAGGACGTCCCCTTCTGCGTGTTCCTCCACCGTGGTTCGAATAAAACACCCTTCTAGCCGGAGCGCTTTCTTCCATTCGCTCAACATGACCCAGCCAGCGAAGCCGCTGGAGTTTTATACGCTTGACTATGTCAGTGTCGGTGTACAGCTCATACATCGTTCCATCTTATTCGATACACGTCATCCACGCATACTGGACCGTAGATCTTACGGAGTATCTTCCTCTCGAACGCTCCTAACAGCCTCTCATCATTGATGGTCAATGTCCACGTCTCTGCGCCATACATTAGGACGGGAAGGATGAGGGACTTATAGAGCGTTATTTTCGTCGGTCGAGAGAGGGCTCTACTTCTCAATTGCCTACTGAGCCCGTAGTAACACCTGCTGGCAAGAGTTAGTCTCCGCTTGATCTCAAGGCTGACATTATTGTTGGTGTTTATGCTGGATCTTAGATATACGAAATCCTTGACGACTTCAAAAGTGTAGTTGTCAACAGTGACATTTTGTCCAAGACGCCGTGACTCTTTGTTTGTTGACACAAGGTATTTCGTTTTGTCCTCGTTCACCACTAGACCCACACGACGAGACTCCCTTTTCAGGTTGGAGAATGCTGCACTGACTGCTCGAGCGTTTTTGCAAATGATGTCAATATCATCAGTATATGCTAGCAGCATGACACTCTTGTAGAAGATAGTGCCAGAGATGTCGATGTTCGCAGCTCGAATTATTTTCTCCAGCATAAGCTTAAAGAAGTGAGCTTTGCAGGTATACCAGGATACCAAAATCAGACATTGCGGCGTGCAAGTGATCCCTAATCGTGCTGTCGAAGGCAGCTTTATAATCGAGAAATAGATGATGGGTGTCGATCTGTTTTTCTCGGGTCTTTTCTAGGATTTGGCGTAGTGTGAACATCTGGTCGATGGTGGATTTACCAGGCCTGAAGCCACACTGATAAGGTCCAATCAGTTTGTTGACGATGGGCTTCAGTCTTTCGCACAGTACGCTCGATAGAACCTTATATGCAATATTAAGAAAGCTTATCCCACGGTAGTTGGCGCAGATCGTGGAATCACCTTTCTTATGGATTGGGCAGAGTACGCTGAGATTCCAATTTTTTGGCATGCTTTCATCTGACCATATTCTGCATAGAAGCTCATGCATGCGTTTTTTGAGCTCTTCGCCTCCGGTCTTAAACAACTCAGCAGGCAGACCATCTGCACCTGCAGCCTTATTGTTTTTCAGCCGAGTAATGGCTGTTAAGACCTCCTCATAGTCAGGCGGCGGTACTTCAACGCCGTCAGTGATTGGGGTGGCGGGATTATTGCCGTCATTGCCATTAAGCAGCTGCGAAAAGTGCTCCCTCCATAATCTCATTATGCCCTGGATATCTGTCACCAGATTTCCGTCTTCATCCTTGCAGGAAGAGGCCCCGGTCTTCAAACCATCAGTCTTAAACCAGGCGTCTTATTCTTTCAAAGAATTTTCGGACCTCGTTCCTGTCCCGCAACATTTCGATATCATTGAACTCGCGTCTTTCTTCATCTCTTTTCTTGCGCCTGAAAAGACGTTTCTCCTCCCTCCTCAACTTTCTGTATCGCTCCTTAGCAGCTCGCGTTGCAACTGACTGCAGGGTGGCTCTGTAGACTGCGTTTTTTGCTTCAGTAGCATCGCGACACTCTTGGTCGTACCACATATTTCTCCGTCGACGATGGTAGCCTAGCACCTCTTCGGCAGCCGTAAGCATAGAGCGGGAAATGTGCGTCCACTGCGCGCATATATCATCAAGTTGAGGGGTGTTTTGCGAAAGGAGAAGTGTAAGTTGGTTGGCAAAGACTTTGGCTGTCTGTTGTGATTGTAGCTTTTCGACATCCAGCTTTCTCTTTGTACTTATCCGTACGCAGACCTTGGCTGCAAGCAAGTAGTGGTCTGAGTCGATGTTTGCACCACGTATTGTGCGTACGTCTAGTACATTGGAAGCGTGCCTTCCGTCGATCACAACGTGATCAATCTGATTTAGAGTGTTTTGATCAGGGGACAGCCAAGTGGCCTTATGGATATCTTTATGTTGGAATCTGGTGCTACTAACTGTCATGTTTCGTGCGGCGGCGAAGTCGATCAGTCTCATACCGTTATCGGTGGCTTCGTCGTGGAGACTGAATTTTCCGATCGTCGGACCAAAGAGACTCTAATTGCCCACCTTGGCATTAAAGTCGCCTAACACGATTTTAACATCCTGGCGGGGTCAATGCTCATAAGTTTTGTCCAGGAGCTCGTAGAAGTCATCTTTGGTCGTTTCATCCTTCTCATCCGTCGGGGCATGGACACAAATTAGGCTGATGTTGAAGAATTTCGCCTTGATGCGGATAGTGGCTAGGCGCTCGTTCACGGCCGTGAACCTCGAGACTAGATGACGCAGTCTCTTCCCAACCACAAGTCCAACACCAAATTCGTGTCTCGACGCATGACAGCTGTAGTAGATATCACAGGATGCTCTTTTGGAGCAACCCTGTCCCGTCCATCGCATTTCCTGTATAGCGGTGATGTCAGCTCTATATTGTTGGAGGAAATCCACCAGATGGATAGAGGCACCTTCCCTGTAGAGGGTTCGGACATTCAAGGTGCATATCCGTAAATCGTTGCCAAACGGGCGTTTGCGGGAGTCGTCAACATTAGAGGGGTTCTTTATCCGAGGCTTATTTTGAGGATTCATTGGTGGGTATTTTAACGTGGTGGGTTCCAAGCCCAACGCATAACCATTCATTCAAGGCCATGGAGAAGCCCGCCGCACACATTAGTTAACTCACTGACGGTTGCTAGATCGCTATCCAGGCGACGCCACGAGGAGGCTGTGTGTCGACTTGAAACGTAGAAGCGCAAGGATCGACCATGGACGCACCTGCGACTGTCACGAACCTTGTGTCCTACGCCCCAGGCCCCCACTTGCAACAGTTAGCCACTTTACATCTTGCTGATACAAATTGCCATATTCCTGCTCAAATTGATGTAGTAATCGGAAGTGATTTATTGCCCCAAATACTTCTAGAAGGATTACGAAAGAATATCTGTGGTAATCTATTGGCACAGAATACTATATTTGGCTGGATCATCAGTGGTTCAGTTAGAGAACACGTAGCTGCACATTCCACGCAAGTAGAACCCATCTCCAATGAATTGCTTAGCTCCTCCCAATTAAAGCAATTCTGGGAGCAAGAAGAAATCTCACAAGCTCTTCCACTCTCGCCTGAAGATCAAGCTCGTGAGAATTTATACTGTTCTACTACGAAACGAAATTCAGTTGGTCGTTACGTTGTCAGGTTGCCGTTTAGAAAAAGTTTTCCCAAAACTATAGCGTTAGGCCATTCAAGGGCCACTGCACTTCAACAATTTCTTGGAATGGAGCGCAGTTTGCAAAAAAAAAGGTTGACCTGAAAATCGTTTATGACGAAGTACTACAAGAATATCTCACTCTCGATCATATGGAAATAACTCATTCTCAAGAAGTTATTTGCGACGGCAAGTACTTCTCATTTTATTTACCCCACCATGCTGTGATTCGGCCTGAGAAAGTAACTACCAAACTCCGTGTAGTTTTCAATGCTTCAAAAGCCACTAGCTCAGAAATTTCTCTTAACGATGTTCTCTATACTGGTCCTAACCTAATGCTTCTCATTCTTCAATGGCAAATGTTCCGATTCGTTTTCAATGGAGATGTGCAGAAGATGTACAGACAAATTTTGGTACATAAAGATGACCAAGATTTCCAGCGAATTCTCTTTCGCGACTATCCGAGATTTTAAGCTCAAAACGGTAACATTTGGAGTCAATTGCGCACCGTATCTAGCCATCAGAACTCTCCATCAGTTGGCAAAAGATACGCAAGAACAATGCCCCCTCGCGGCTAAAATTCTAATCGAAAATATACATGTCGATGACATCCTTTCTGAAGGCCATGATGTAGACACAGCTATCGAATCAATGTCTCAAGTAATTGATTGTCTTGGCTCAGCTGGATTTCCTCTGAGAAAAATCACAGCTAACCATCCTGCAATATTAGAAAATATCCCAGTAGAGGATCTGTTAGATTCCGATTTCCTGCGGTTTTAAAGTACAAGCTCTACTAAGACTCTCGCGATTCGTTGGAATGCAATTTCTGGCTCATTTTCTTATACCATTACACCAATTTCATCAGTGAATGGGGTCACCAAACGGCAAATTCTCTCTTCAGTCCCGAAACTTTTTGACCTGGCAGGATGGCTTTCACCAATTATGATTCAAGCCAAGATGTTATTGCAAGAACTTTGGCTAGATGGAACTGACTGGGATGGATGTGTCAAGCCTGGATCCCTCACTCAGTGGATTCAGTTCGCAGAAAACCTCCCAGCACTCACAAAAATTTAAATTCCTCGTTGGATCGGATTCTCCCCGAATCAACACATCCAGATTCATGGATTTTGCGACGCTTCAGAGAAAGCATATTGTCCAACTCTCTATCTCCGTACCTCTTCTTCAGCACATCTCTTAGTTGCTAAAGGAAAGGTCGCACCCATTAGAACGGTAAGCCTACCACGCTTAGAGTAATGTGGAGCTGTTCTGCTCTCAAAGTTAGTAACTTAAGTCCGATCCCACCTTAGACTTAATGAAGCTAGCTTATTCTTATGGGGCGATTCTCAGATTGTGCTGGCATGGTTAGAAAAACCACCTAACACATGGAAGACTTACGTTGCAAATCGAACTTCCTTGATTCTCCAAATTGTTGGAAATACTTCATGGCGACATGTTTCTAGTGCGGACAACCCCGCGGACTTGGGAACTAGAGGTTGCAAACCTCAAAATTTAGTATCCTGTCGTCTGTGGTGGAATGGACCTCAATGGCTTAACAAATCTTCAGATTATTGGCATAAATCAACTCCCAGAAATGCAGCATTGCTAGAGCAACGCAAAGTAGAGTGCTATCACATTCTCGATCAGGAAATCGATATTCTCGATTGATTCTCCTCTTTTCCTCGAACTCTAAGGGTTTTAGGATATGTTTTTCGGTTCTTTCACAATGTGTAGGCAAAGGTTCGTAGAGTTAGTGTCCCCACTTCAATCTCTATCCTTCACGCCAAAATTAAATTTGTCAAGACCCGACTCATATCCTTGGCTCAATCTCGATATTATCTACGAGAAAAGGCATCATTACTCGATGCAAAACCAATAGAAAAGAAAAGCACTCTTCTCGTCTTAAATCCTTTTCTAGACAAGGAGAATTTACTCAGAGTGAATGGTCGTCTCGCTCATGCCGCTCTTAGCTACAACGAACGACATCCTATCATCATTCCTGAGAATTCTCGCTACTGTGTTTTATATTTGGAATTTCTCCATAATATGCTCCTCCAGCTGAAGTCGGTCTCATGCTTCGCATGGTGAGGCAGGAATATTACATTCCTCGCCTAAAATTAAAAATAAAAAAGTGCATTTTCCAATGCAAGGCTTGTACTATATACAAGCAGACAATGCGGACCCAGATTATGGCTGTTCTCCCCCCTAAGCTCTGTAGTTTATCACTTCCATTCGCTACCACAGTTGTGGACTTTGCTGGACCCTTTCAGATAAAGGCGCCCCTCCTACGATCTTCTACTTTTCTTAAAGGACACGTAGCAGTGTTTGTTTCCTTTTCCACGAAAGCCATTCATTTGGAGCTCTGCTCAAACCTAACGACGGATGCGTTCCGAGCTCGATTCGTTGGACGCAGAGGGCTTCCAGAAAAAATTATGAGTGACAATGGTACAACATTCGTTGGTGCTCAACGCGCTATAAGTAAAGACTTCTTAAATTTCTTTAACGAAGTCTCCATTGACATCTCTATGAAATATGCTCCTCAAGGTATAACCTGGCACTTTATTCCTCTAAGTGCTCCTCACATGGGTGGATTATGGGAATCTGCGGTCAAGAGTTTCAAAACTCATCTCAAAAAGACTGCTGGAAACCTCAAGTTTACCTTTGACTACCTTTCACTACTCTACTGGCAAGAATAGAATCCGTTCTAAATTCGCGGCCTCTTTCTCCTACTTCCCAAAATCCTGCTGATGTCACAGCTATCACTCCTGGGTATTTCATCAGAGGTGCGCCTCTCCTGGCGCCTCCCGAACCTAACGCTGAGAATCTCTCTCTCGTTAACCGTTGGGAAAAGATTAAGGTGCTTCATCACCAATTCAGCCGCCGCTGGAAAGAAGAATACCTCAGGGATATTCAAAAGCGGTATAAATGGAAATATCCGCAGAAAGACCCTGAAGATGGAGAGTTCGCGTCTGGGCCATATCGTCAAGTTACACCGTGGTGCTGACAACCACATTCGCGTTGTCGATTTGCGCACCCAAAATGGTGTAATATCACGTCCTATCGTGAAATTACGTATTTTACTTCTCGCGTAAAATCTGATGATAGAAGTCTCCTTCTATAACCACTAGTATAACCCATGCTAATCTGTACTTCTTTCCAGTACTCCACAGGGCCGGGATGTTTGAGCCACCCTAATGGCCCTCTCCTTTTCTATTCTTTTTCTATTCTTTCTCTCCTATTCTTACCTTTTCAACTTCTTTTATATATATTATACATTCCTTTCGAATAATTCTAACCGTACGGTCTATCCTAACTCCTTATACGAGTATATTGTATATTGTAATTTCCATTTTTTTCTATTTTCATTTCCAATAAATTATTTTATAAATTTTTAAAACCGATCTCCCGGTCTTTCAATTTACTCCACTCAAATTACCCCCATCGAACTCTCCTTCCATCAAGCCACAGAGCTTAAACAAAAAGTTTATGACATTTGCGAGGAGACGCTCACGTTATTTTTATGCATCATGTATTGATATTTGTTGTTTTGGGTGTGACAATGGCCTCAAAATTAAGTTTTAACTTGCATATCAACTCGTGTGTGAACAAGGCTAAAAGTTCTTTAGGGTTTGATAAACGTTGGTAAAAAGAATTTAATGACCTTTATAGAACAAAAACGCTATGCATTTCACTTGTTAGACCCATCCTTACGTAGGCATCTACTGTGTGGAATCCTCCATATAAGGGTTACATAAGCAAAATTAAGTCGGTTTAAAAACAATTTCTTAATTTTGCACTAAGGAGTTTTTGTTGGAAACCTCTTTTGACTCTTCCACCGTATGAACATTGACTTGTTAATTTAGCAGAAGAAAAATGCTAAATATAACATTTTTTACAAAGCTTTTGAATGGCATTTTCTCATCTTCGTGTTTGCTAAACGAAATAAAGTTTATTATACCCTGTAGACGCTCACGTTATTTCTATTAAACTTAGCATATGGAACAGACTATGCTCAAAATTATCCCTTTCGTGGAATATATAGAGATTTCAATGGACATTATAATCTATTCAGCATTTTCCATTCTCAGGAACTCATCACAACAAACTTACTTATTGTACTAAATTGACAAACAGCGTATGATTTTATATCTGTAGTTGTAAGGAAACCTATTCGGATACACGCGGCTCATTACATATTTCCATATAAAGCGGTTGCAACGGTCAACCGATCCGTGCGATATGCGGATGTGCCCCTTGGTTGTGAGGTTGTGAAAAAAGGTATAAACTTATATTGGCAACTTAGTGGCAGTAAAAATTTTGTGTATTAAAGGCCCGTTTACGCAGTATATTATGCGCTAAGTGGATATTTGACAATGTAAAATTCACTTCAAATTTCGTGGAAATTACAACTTTGCGTCTACAAAATTTTTTCGAATATAATTTTGTTCTTTGTAAAAACAATTAATTCATATGAATATTTCGGGGCTACTTCTGGAAGTAAAAATATATACATAAAGCGAATAAAATAAATAATAAAAAGAAACAAATTTCAATTAGAACTTTCACTAAGTTGTCAATTAAACTTTGTCCCTTTATCACTAAAAGTGGAACTTCATATCTTGCGTTCGCGTATGGCTGCAGCAAATGCGGTAAAAGCAACTCCAATAAATGCGTTCTTCTGCGGCATTTTCGGAACAAAAACTTACTGTCAAAATTTATTTCACCGCATTTGACGTAAAAAGTTGAAAGTTGCCAAACTTTATGCGGTTTATTGCGGCAATGCTATACATGCGGAAGGTTTTGAAGTTCAATACGTACAAAAGTTTCTAGTTCGATTTAGCTGCCGCAAGCAAACATATGATATGGGGTTCCAACTTCCGCGGTAGTAGGGTTTGATTTCCACTAGTTTAGTGATATTTGGGATTGGTGCCCACTGCCACTCAACATTCCACGGTAATAGGATTTTATTTCCACTACCACTAATCATTTAGTGGTACACTACTACTAAACAGTAAGTGGCATTGAGATTTTATTTCCACTACCACTAAAGGTTTAGTGGCAGTGGAATATGATGACCACTACAACGTTTAGTGATAGTGGGATTTGGCTTCCTCTACCACTAAAGGTTTTGTGTTAGTGAATCTCTGTCTGTTTGTTATACATGCCGGCGATTGTTTCTAAAATAGTATAAATAATGTCCAAGGCAATTAAAATAATTATTAAAAAATAATGTGCTTTAAAATGCATAAATTTTAGGTGCATAATTGTATTTATTTAAATCAGAAGAATTTTATCAGAGGGCGCCTGCAATCATGCAATCGCACGTTGTGCAAAGGCGTAGCTACACACACCGGAATTTGTCATTAAACTTCGTTTCAACATACTCTGAGCTTTGCACTAGCGTGATTTCACGGTGACCGATTTTCGCCGTGGCGTAGTTGGTAGTGCGCTTAACTGCTACGCAGATTGCCCAGGGTTCATATCTCGGCACAGGCAAAATCAAAAAAGTTGAAAAAACTATTTTTCTACACCACGTCTTGGCAGGCAATGGCAAACCTATAAAAGTAAAAATTTCCGGTGAAAAAATTTTCACTCAGCCGTTCGGATTCGGCGTAAAACTGTAGGCCCCCTTACATTCATGTACAAAAATATATCCCGCACAACATGAGTGGATGTGAAAAGCTCGGCCTGGGTCCTGCATGGGATTTTGTTCCAATAAAAGAAGAATGAAGACTTCAACAGTTCGCTCTATGGTATCTCTTTCAAATTTTTCCTTCTTTGCTTTGTATGAGGCTTTTTGCACAGGCGTAAGCATGTGTAAGAGACAGGTAGAAAAGTAAGGTAATAAAAAGAGGCGGAAAATTTCTATCTAAGTAAGCTGCCTTACTTGTCTACCAGTCTCTCTTGCACAGATTTTCATGCTTGCGCCCGTGTACACAGCTTCTATGTGGATGTTTGTACAATGCGTAAGCATTACAGACTGTGGGAGGGAAACATTTATAAAAGTAAGGTAGTAGGAATAAGACGCTAAACTTATATATTTTACTACCTTATTTTCTACCTGTCTCTCGAACACCAGTGTTAACAGCCACTGTTCTTATTCTCATTTTGGGAAGTGCACGGACTTGCATCCATAAAAAGTCAATGAAAGTATTTAAAAAAATAAAAAGACATAAAAGATATAAAAATAAATAATAACTATACAAAATATTCATTATGAATCAATATTTTTTTTCCGGTTTATGCAGGGATATAATTTCTTTAACGATGTTTTACGTTCCTTCAAGAAAAAGTAGCTTCGTTTTATTTGCCACTCACAACTAGTTATGTAAAGGTTGATTTTTCAAGAGCTTGAAATTTTACAAAAGTGAATGAAATTTTTATTTGGATCGATAATATTTACTTTTTAAAGATAATTTCACTTGAATGTTGCCCGAAGCTACGCTTCAAGTGGTCCATTCTGAAGGTCCAATTTTGACACACTTTTTCATACATTTCGGCCTAAACCTCACCAATGACACTTTCAATGTTGGCTTCCAAAGAAGCAATCGTGTTTGGCTTGTCCCTATAGACAAAAGACTTAACATAGCCACACAAAATAAAGTCTAACGGGGTCAAATCACACGATCTTGGTGGCCAATTGACTGCACCAAAACGTGAGACTAACTACTCACCAAATTCGCCTCTCAATTGATGCATGGTTTCGCATGCAGTGTGGCATGTGGCACCGTCCTTGTTGGAACCATATGTCGGCCGAGTCCAATTCTAGCATTTTCGGCCAAAAAAAGTGTTATAATCGAACAGTACCTTTTTCCATTGACCGTAACGTTGCGGCCTTCATCTTCTTTGAAGAAGTACGACCAATGATGCCGCCTGCCAATAAACCGCACCAAATAGTGCATTTTTTGGGATGCATTGGTAGCTGCTGAATTCTCTCTGGCTAGTCTTCACTCCAAATACGGCAATTCGGCTTATTCACGTATCCATTGAGCCAAAAATGTTGCGATATTGAGAACTAGTTGCGATAATTGTATGGGAAATCAACAGCAAAAACCGCAGAAATAACACGTATAATTATAGCTGCTATGTATAGCTATTATGTTGCTAATCCTAATATATGTATAAGTTGGATTGCTCAAAAACCCTACCTGTCAATAACTAAAAAAAAGAACAATTTGACATAAAAAATAAAGTACAGGATATACAAAACATATAGAAATGTCGAACAGTGAAAAAAGTAAGTAAACATTTAAATTAACAAAAAAATAGATATTTATTTTCTATTTAATAAAAAATTTTGCACTAAATCTCAAATACTAGTATAAGTAAGAGACCAGCTGTAATTAGGGATGTGCTAATTCTAATTATTTCCAACAGGTTGTCGATAATTTTTTTTTAAATCAAAGTCTACACTAAGGTTAGACTATTTTAGTCAATAAAATATTTGCCATTATTTGTCTTTTCATTGTTAAATTTTATTATGAAGAGTGAAAACCAAAACCAATTCCGACAATTAACCGCAATGACTGGCAATCATTTGTATTGTTATCAATATTTGTTGAAATTTTTCACTTCCATCTTCATTATGAATAACAATACATGGAAGAAGGGACTTAACAACTTGGTCGTTTTATTGGCATATGTAAAACAAGATGGCCAATGAAACGCTTTGTGTGTAATAACACAAAATGTGAGCAACGCTGGGCTCATGCAATTCAGCAGAGACGTCATCTCTTTCAATCTCATGTGCAGTGTTGCCTCAACCGAAATATATTTTCTACCAAACGAAGTTAAAAAATCTACGAAAACAGTTGAGTTGTACAAACAAAACCTTTTTTAAATTTTTATTTGTTATTTATACACGAACGAATTTGACTGAAAATTTACCAAATCCGGGATAATTCTGTCAAAAATTAATGTAGGACGTCCTATAGAAGTTTACTTTAGTTCAGTTGGATGATTCTCTGATCCCAGGTGTGCTACATCTGGTAAAACTTCATTTTGATTGTTTGCATTTACAATGCATGCAACACCCTCTGCAAAACCATCACTTCCATCAAAATATTCATACTCAAAGCATACGAATTTATTTACTTGGCCTTTGGCGCTACATGCGGTCGTAGTCGACACTGATAAACTGAAGTTCATTGTGGTGAAGGAATAACACTTGACGCAATGGCTATCTATTTCTTTATCGGTGTCCTGTGTGATTGCATTCCCTCTCTCATTCTCCCTCCTTCTTCCTCCAATCTTCATTCCATTGAACGTAATGCTCTACATTCATAGGGGTACACCCTGCGTCTTGAATGTATCAATAAAAAAAATCATAATTGTAATCTTACATCATCATTATAATAATCATGATCTCAACAGGTGGAAAATTTGTCACTTACCGGTCTGAGAACTCGCGAATATTATGAGGTTGATTAGAAACTTGGCAAATCTCGTCTATCTTTTGTTATGCTGATCCGAGTTGTTTTCTTTCCAAGTACTTTTACTTTTCAAGTAAATCTTCTGCCCTTCTCTTTCGTTGAGAAGCTGGGAATTCGGGCACCTCAATGACTGCCTGGCGCTGTAATCTGAGGACCTTCATCGGGACTCAATGAGATGAGTGTTGATGCAATTATTGGCTCTAATGAACTCATTTGCCATTCATGCTGCCTCTTCGCATTAGTCTTTTCAAAATGGTTTTCAATGAAATTCGAATTCTTTTATGCCTCAAATTGCTTGCGAAGTCTACACTCTCTCCATGTCTGGGTGCTGGTTTTTGGTTTTTTTCACGATAGCAGAATCTGAATTTTGTTGGGCCTCCATTTTTCGACGAAGTCTATATTCTCGCTGTTTCTCAGCCGCAGTTGTTGCTGGACATATTATCGTAACACAATCGTCATTTGTTTGTGCCTCGTGTTTGTTTTTTCAGTCTACTTATATACTTGCTCATTCTTTCAGCTTTGAAAATTTTCTAACGATTTTTGTTTATAATGTAAAATTTTAGTAGAAACTGATGGGTAGCGCCTTCTATCTAACGAGTTTGATTCATACTCGTGAGTACATGTGGATGCTTATTTGCTGTGTATATACATACATATGCATCCTAATTTTTTCCATTCCGTGACAATTTCAGTTTTTCCACGATTATCTTTTACCCCTCGTAAATATAACAACGATTCTAAAGATCTTCAAAAAATCGACCACAGTTGGTAGTATTCTACCAAACCGGTAGTGTTTATATAAAAAATTTATTAATTTTGGTTTGAATACCATCTTTTTGCTTTACCAAGGGGCTCTATTGTATCATATTTTGTTGCCATTGTGTGTAACGACAGCTTACAGAGTTTACCCACACAATCAAAAAGATAACTGTTGTCAAAAAGATAAAAGGGGCTGTTGGTAAATTTGATTAATGTAATTGTTTGTGAGTGTGAAAGTCGTATTTTTTGAGTGAAAGAGATACGTGTCTTTTGCTACAGGTTGTTGTTTTAGAAGGATTTAGCAGTAGCGTTGCAAAGTAAGAAAACGATGTGGATGAATGTGAGTCTGGGGATAACAGTCCCCAGTCAGACTGGGTGAAATTGATTAAAAAAAAAAGGTTCAAAAACATATTAATATATTGTAGAATAAATAATTATAATGTAAAAAAAATATATCAAAAAACGTAGAACATATAGAACAGAAAGTATTAACGGGAAGGTTTGAAGGAACAGAAGACAGGGGAAAAGAAAAAGGCAGAAGAAAACAGGTATGAGGTAAGAAAGAAGGAATTCTACTAAGAGGAAAAATTAGAAAAAAAATGTTCACCTATCGATCGATTTGAGGGCTTCAAGCTTTTATCCAGGGTTTGTGCTAAAGAGCAAAACGGTAAAGCAGCTGATGTGGTGAACGACCTTAGCAGGAGGAATAGCGGCATCAAGAAGAGAATAATAAAATTACAATTAATTAAAAAAAAAAAACAACTCGGTGTGAGGAAAAAAACGCGAAGTAAGCCACTCCCCACATTTTTGATGCGCGGGTTTCGCTGTAGCAGGAAACGTCAGACCTGAGTTCTGTATGTTTATTGTCTCCATTTTTGCTTTCTAGTCCCCACCTTCTTTATGCTAGAGTTCCGCACATTTCAGACCGTCCCTAAGTATTGTTGTTATCAAAACAATGAAAGCAAAAGATAATAAAATTAATAAATAGGCAACAGATCAAAACGAAAAAAAATAAAAAATAAGTTAGTCACCTAGTTACAAACTATTGTTTAATGCTAAGTAAATTTTTAGAACTATTATTCATAAGCACAAATTAAAATAAATGTTTATGATTGAAAAAGGTTCTAAGGACACCATGAGTTGCTAAAAAAAAATTAATAAGATTGGTGTAGGTTCTGCCGTCGGTAGACAGCAGATACGAACATGTAACTGGACAGACAGTGATCATAGACAGAGAAAAGGAATTACACTCATAAGGGAGCATAAGTGTAGTTCACTGGCTGCAGGCTGGATTTTGCTGCAGGAGGGTTGGGAAAGCTTCAGACTCTGGACAGTCTGGGACAGTACTCTGGACCGATGTGTTATGTCTCTAAGGGTGTCTGAGGAACGTAGGAAGGAGTGTTAACCAGTGGTACAGAATGACAGAATTTGTGAAAGAGATGGGCGAGAATGAAATGAACGAAGAGACGTGTGAAAGGGGAAAGATATACTGTTATCAACCCAACGTCAAGCATAGTATGATGTTGTTCACAGTTGTATCCGAATTCAGCACCCTTGTTCTCATAAAGGATATACTCCTTTATATATATATATATTATAAAGGATATAATACTTTATGGGGACAAGGGGACATTTGTTCTTATGTCCGTCTCGTATGGTACCTGTAGCACAATAGTTCGCTTCAGCCAAAGAACTACAACTACACTCGCTTCGAGTGTCATTATTCTCTCCCCACAGGAGTCTTGCCCTTTTTATTTATGTCACTAGTGTCATTATTCTCTCCCCACAGGGGTTCTGCCCTTTTTATTAATGAGGATGTCACGTACCAGTGCCAGCAACAACTTTATATGACGGATGCTGAGTTCAGCTCCATGTGGGTTAAATTCAGCATTCAGTCTCATTTACTGTACTTCTGTTTTCTTTATAGAAGCCCGAATTCTGATAGGGATTTTACTTTCAATAAGTTAGATTACCTTTCCGATTCGATCACTTCTATTTTGGAATAATATCCTTGCAGTGAAATTGTGGTTGCTGGTGACTTCAATGCTCACAATTCGGATTGGTTGTGCCACTTACGTCACACAAAACCCGAAGGTCTGTATGTCGAGTTATTTGTCGAGTCGAACGATCTGACTCAATTAGTGACCGAACCGACACACATTCGTGTATCGCAGGGCAAGCCCAAAACATCCTTGACCTATTTCTTACTTCTCATCATGACAAATATGATGTAACGCACCTCTTGGAAACTCGGGCCACTGTACCATTTTAGCATCCTTTCCGTATTCTCGAATCCACAACCCTTTGACGATATCTCCAAAGCGATTAACGTGGCTTTACGAAAAGCAAATTGGAATGGTCTCAATTTTTAATTTGAAATTGTGTTTTACCGGTAAAACATAGAAACCAGTGCTAAAATGGTAGAAGAAATAATTATATTAGGAATGCGGTCTTTCATTCCTAATAATACGATTAGCGTTAAAACTAAAGACAATGCACGGTTTAATGCGACTTGCAGACAAGCAGTCACGCCCAAAGAGGTCGCTTTCAGGAACTGGCAATCTAACAAGAATGCCAATACTGAAAAGTTGCGTAAACAGGAAAGAAATCGCTGCAATGCCACTCTAAAGCGCTAAAAGTTTCCACACGAACAGTGCCAGAGGCATAAAGTCTTACAATTCGAAAGGGGTGGTAAGAATTTTTGGTCATTTGAAAAGAGAGTAAAGAACCAAACGACTTCGTCAATTCCAACTCTTTTAACAGGTGATCGCCTTGTCACTAGCTCGGTAAAGCGAACCTTTTAGCGAACATTTTCGCAGAGAATTCTTCTCTATCAGCTAGCGATCAACCATTGCCCGTTATTGAATCTGTATCTTGTGCTATGCCTGAGATACATTTTCGAACACGAGTAGTTGAAAGAATTCTTGCAAATCTTAACATAAAAAAGGCTTCGGGACCCGATGGCATTCCAGCCCATGTAATGCGAACTTGTACAACAACGCTGGCGCTTTGGCAAGACTACAGACCCTGCGAACTATCGCCCCATCGCAGTCGGGAGTAACTTCACACGATGGATCACGAACTTTCTAAGCGGCCGCTCTATCCGTGTTGAGATAGACGCTATTGTTTCGGAAGATCGTGCCATGAATGCTGGAGTGCCGCAGGGTTCAGTCCTCTCCCCTACACTTTTCCTTATCTTTATTAGTGACCTTCTGTCATTAACGAAAAATCCAATTTTTTTTTTAACGAATTTTTAATTTACTCGTTTGCAGATGACGGCACCATTTCTCATTCATATGCCTGTTCAACGCCGTAACTCTTTGGAGATTGAGAGGAAAAGGCACTTTATGAATGACTCACTCAATAAAGATCTCCAGTCAATCTCCGAGTGGGGTCTCACGAAGAGAGTTGAGTTCAATGCGCGTAAGACCCAATGTTGACTGTTATCTCACAAACGAGTTTCCCAGCCCCCCGTTAACCCCCTAGATATGGGTGGGGTAGGTATTGCGGAAACAGCGACTCTTGATGTCCATGTCCATCCAATGTGATGTTCGTTGAAAAAAACAACGTGTGGAAAGAAGCAGCCAAGTCTCGAATTTATTAAGTAGTGTAAAAAATATTTCATTCCTGATGATCTCCGCATGATCTACACCACCTATATAAGTACGTCCTAAATTGGAGTTAAATTCACACTTATGTGCTGGAGCTTCACGAACGCAAATGGAGCTCCTGGACCGTTCTTTTTCCCTAACTTACTTTACTTTACTTTTAATGGCACAACAGCCCATGGAGGTCCTAGGCCGAGCTTTTCGCATCCACTCATGTTGTGCGTGTTATATTTGTGAATGGAATGAATGGAAGGGACCTACAGTTTAATGCCGAATCCGAACGGCGAAGTGAATTGCTTTTCATAACAATTTTTATTCTTGTAGGTTTGTCATTGCCTGCCAAGAGGTGGTGCCGTGTAGAAAAATAATTTTTTCTACTTTTTAATTTTTTGATTTTGCCTGTGCCGAAATTTGAACCCCGGACACTCTACGCAGCAGTCCAACGCATTACCACTACGACACAGCTAACATTATATCAAAATTCCCATATAAAACTCCCACACATTAAACCTCTTGTTCCTAAGTTTTGTTTTTTTGTTAAAAAGATTACTGAAGGCAGTTTTAATGTGTAGAAGTAATATTTGTTCGAAAAAAAAATTTTTAATAATACTCAAATAACGAACAAATATCTTCAGTGAATGTTAAAACTTGTTTATGCTTTACGTTCCAAGCAGGCCTACAGGCACTGTCCGTATTGTGTAAGGTGGGAGGAATATAACAACTTTTTTTCATCAAATTTATTTATTATTTTAAAGTACACATTCGCGGCTACTCACTGATAATTAAATTTTTTATTATTGACGCTCGAAAACTATTTAAAAATTTATTTTTCTTTAACACATATTAAAATAATTTTTTTTTTTACTTTAACACGAATTTACAATTTTAACCGTTGTACGCATCACATCTTTAACTGACATTTATTTTAAAAAATGAGGATCTCCCTATTTATGTACAGAAAATCATTTCAAAAAATCATAAGGTAAGGTTTCTAGAATTTTTTAAATTTAGCATGTCAACAAGTCTTTTTGAGAATTACAGGGTTAAGAAAACAAGTAAATCTGTGGCCATACCGAATAACAGCTAAAGTCGACTTAAGAAAAATAAAAACATATTTTTCATTATAAGTCACCAAATTCATGTAACCTCTTAAAATTTTGACAAGTTTAGACACTTTCTAGGCTTCTACGAGTTTATACATATGAGTCTGCTTATTAGTAGGTTTCCATCATTTGCATATTGGAAATTATTGAGTACTTTTAAGTAACGAGTACTTCGGTATCAATACTTTTAAAAATCTGGTATATTTTTTTTTTAATTAATTTATTTTTAGCAATTTTTTCTCCTGGAAATACATAATAATACACTTCATTACCCAAAATAAAGTTCAACGTGGCAGCACTTTTTCACTTTTACCGAATAGCTGATTTTTTAAACACAGTTTAGGGAACCACGTTGCTGTTCCAGATCCAATGTCACCAAGATCAAACATCGGGGAGAATAGTGTAAAAATCTTGTTTATTTGACCTGCGTTTTAAAGCCATTGGGTTTGATAAAGTTTCTCATGCACGTACTATACAAAACATTTTGTCTGCTTAACAATCTTCAGCATGGACAAGAAGAGAAAATATCGTCAAAATATCTTGGTGTCCCTTCAACTTCGGTGCAATCCACAAAGATTGTCCAACCAACAGGCCAGATAGCTAACCAAAGAAGCAACCACCTATCTTATGTACATATTTTTTTTATGCACATATATTTGTGGGTTTTACAGCCGTCGTTGACAGACGTGTATCGAAAGGCTCTTGACTTGAGGAATAATTTCTCAGTTTCCATTTAAAAATCTGAATAAACTATGTAGCAAAAAAGACCCTTAGGCCGCGGTTATGTTCAGATATGCTGGTTGAAATGACCACCGAGCACGCCGAATATTCAGGATGGCAATGAACTATTTTACAGAAAAGGAACAAAAATGTATGTAAAATATTTAGTATGAAAACATGCAAATCATTATTTTCATTTGCAGAAAAGGCTGCAAATATTTTTATGGTTTAAAAGTTGATTATTATTTTCCTTATACAACTATGAAAAGTATTTATACATCATATTAGTGGTATTCAATAAGTGATACAAATTAGAGCTGGAAAAAACATCGATGGTACTATCGATGTATCAATGTTTTTGTATATCCTGAAAACATCGAAGTTTGGCTACCATTATCGATGGTTTTTTATTCTTCTGTGCGAAGCTGAACGAAATCATGTATATAAAATTAATATTGTTGTTTTGGCCTAAAGCATATTTCTTTCTGCGGAATTTACTAGTAGCATCTTGGGTGAGAGTGGTTGTGGATGAGGGAAATCAAAAACGATGGACAAGTACCTTAAAAGAAAGTTATATTTTTCACTCGCAATATGTATAAGAACCAGCGGTGGCGCCATGTTGCTCCGACTGCATGTATGTGTGTGCTTGATGTGCATATATTAAAATATGGTACGTGCATATTGAGTACGTGTTCAAAACATGTTTGATTTACTAATTTTTTTGTTTTTGCAATTTCCTTATGTTTTTACTAGAACTAGTCATTTAACCCTAACATTAACTTTAGCAATACCTTTATGATTATGTTTTATGTTATATGTATGAATTAATCACACACAACATATATTTGCTCATTTAGTCCCTCAAGGAACTCCTGCTATTTTGATACCTTTTATAGTTTGTATTGAAACAATTAGTAATATTATCCGACCAGGAAGGCTGTTCGATTAGCAGCTAATATAATTGCTGGACATTTATTATTAACACTATTAGGAAAACTGGTCCTTCTCTTTCATACGAAATTATTAGATTATTACATCAAAAAACTTCCTGATGTTTCCAGCCCAAAACGGAAAAGAAATAGTATCTCTGTGGTGTGGCAGTTTTTTAAAAGGGCCACGGAAAGTAATTTACTTTACTTACTTACATCGATTGTTTTCCAGCTCTAATACAAATGGCCTTGCATCATTGCAAATTATTAACTTAAAATTATTAAGTTTGTTTGTATACCATTTAGCGTTGCTATTGCGTACAAATACGTACCAAAAGCAGAGTAAAAGCCGATGAAAAGCAAGACCGAGCACGAGAGGAAAATGCGATGTGTTTATCAAACTATTAGTGCGAAAATTGTGTTAAATAAAAAATACAAATAAAAAGAAGAAAATTAGACTGAAAGAACTAATGAGAGCTCGGCGTTCCAATCGTACTCTTCAAACGAGCTCTCGAGTGCTTGGCAAAAACGGGTCTTTCCGCGCAAATACTTGTTGACTCAGACTCTTGATACAGTCGCATACCAGACTAATCAACTGCCATGGAGCGCGCATTTCTCAAGACTCATCTCAGCATCTCGGTCGCTGTAGCGTAGCGGTAGTTCGTTGGACTGTTGCGCAGAGTGCCCTGGGTTCAAATCTAGGCACAGGCTAAATGAAAAAAAAAAATAAAAAATAAAGACAACAACACCTCTTGGCATGCAATGGCAAACCTACAAGGGTAAAAATTGCCTATGAAAAGCTTTTCACTTCACCGTTCCATTCAACACAATGCTCTGCATTCATAGGAGTACACCCAATATCTTAAGCTATTAATACTCTCGCAGTAAAGCCCCCAGTGCAGTGAGCATACCAGCAACAACAGCATCTAGTACGCAAACAACAGTGACATCTTGTACAACCACTGCTCTTGCCATCAAGTTATAACGAAACTAATAACTCTCCCCACATACACAGATAAAAATTGCTTAAGTTTTACTAAACCCTTGCAATTAATTTACACGGAATTTCTCACTCATTTAAATGTTTCTTCCTTCTTTGAGCATGAACCTACGAACTCACCACACCGTTGTGAAAGCCAAATACCATGTAGGAAAGTTTCAAGGAATGTAAATCCAGATGCATCGAATTCGCTGGGCTCACCAACGCAAACTGGAATCGATTGATATATCACGATAGTAAAGATGAAATGTAGCCCACGCTCATAAAATGCTAACAATTCGGCAAAAGTCAGGAAGCTTAATACGTAAAAAGATTTAACCGATACTCAGCAATGCAAATGAGGCAGTTAGAACTGCACAAAAACCACCATTCATCTATTTAGTGGCTACTCTGAACCAATTACCCGGCAAAAATAAATACCACATTGTTCCGCTTGTAAAAGGTAATATAAATGAAAACAATATTCAAGTATGCGACGAACAAAAATTATAGAGCGGTTACTACGCTGTGGCGTAGTGGTAGTGCGTTGGACTGCTACGCAAAGTGTCCGGGGTTCGAATCTCGGCACAGGCAAAATCAAAAAAAAAAAAAAAGAAAAAAAGAAAAATTTTTCTACACGGCACCACCTCTTGGCAGGCAATGGCAAACCTACAAGAGTAAAAATTGCTATGAAAAGCTTTTCACTTCGCCGTTCGGATTCGGCATTAAACTGTAGGTCCCTTCCATTCATGTACAAATATAACACGCACAACAGGAGTGAATGCGAAAAGCTCGGCCTAGGCCCTCCATGGGCTGTTGTGCCATTAAAAGTAAAGTAAAGTAATCCATAAACTTGAAAAGTATGGGAAAAGGTACTATGCCCACATTGGCTCTAGTTGGGGGGGTCAACAAATCGTGACTTTTCAATGTTGGGCCAAGTCTGATGTCAATTAGTGGGCCCGGGTTAGACCTAGGACAATCCATGAAGGTCCTATATTCCACTTCGATTCATTTCCATACGGGATAGAGCATTTATCAAAATTTTTGTTAATTGAAATCAGTCTTACAATTTTGGTATTATCCAGAAGAACAATTTGGAGAATTAGTTAGGGATTTCAGCAATGAAAATAAGATTATTAAAGCACAAATGCATATGTACTTATATAATAAATATTAAACTTAAAATTTTTGTTTACCCGACTTTTTCAGATAAACGCAAGCTCTTATCGCATATGCGTGATCGACCTGCGTCTTTATCATTCGGCATTACTTTTTCGTTCTCTATATTAGCAGCAGCATTTTCATTTCGTTGTAGTTTTATATAGTTTTTCATCAGAACGCAATTGAACGTATCCTCCCAGAATTCGTCAAACCACGGATTACGCGTATTCGATGGCGGTGTTAGTTCCATCATGTACCGATCGAAATCTTCGATTATTTCTGATTGTAATTCAACAGTGATAGCACCTTCAGCAATATCCTCCAGACCTTCGAGTAGCTTCTGCTGTTTACCCCATCCATCGCTGGCGATCCAATGAAACGGTTGCTCGAGATTAGCACGTTTCGCAGCTAACAAAATACTTCTTGCATCTTCGGCGCGAGCAAAGAGTACAACACCACGTGCACTCGGTTTCTTTAGTAATTTACTGATGATGGCATCGAAAACTTTATCATCGGCAACGCTGGGCACTTTCTCAGCTGCAGCAATACATACGTTGCGTTCGGAGGCTTCCTTGTGAAATGCTTCAATGCCATACTCACCATATGAGCCCTCGGAATGTATTGTCGACACATACGACCAGTTAAAGCATTTTATAATATCAACAAGTGCCACCGATTGGAATGTGTCTGGTGGTACTGTGCGAGCGAATAAATCGAAACGCGTTTTATCGGATAACGTCTTTGCCGTTGAAGCTGGTGATATTTGTGGTATATGAAAGAGGCGCAAAAGGTTTGCAACCTGTAACGAAACGGAACTATAAGAACCGCCAATGACGCCAAAAACCGGTCCAGACGAGGCATTCTTTCGTAGACGTGGCGCAATGTCATCGGGGCACTCAAAGGCCGAAGTATCCAAATTATTCAGTGAGGCGCGCACAAACTGCAATGACTGATTCAGCGCATATGTATCACGAGAACATGTATCTAGAATATGTACGCCTAGCACAATGCCCGGTAGCAGTGTTGTATCATTGTTAACTCGATCTACAGCATACAACATTGCCTCTAGACGATGAACGCCACGATTGTATACTTTGGGGCCACACGGTGTGCCTTCGCCCTTTTCGTGCACAGGAAATAGACCACCCAAGACAATATCGCCCGGTAAACTTACGGACACCATTTCTTGCGAAGATTTCGACGATACGGGAACAACGTCATCAATATTTATACTTAGTCCTGATTTAGTGTGGTGTAAACTGAGACGATTGTTGCCATTTTTTGGGCTGTGACTGCTGCTTAGTGAATTCGCTGGTGGTGAAAATGTTGGCGGTGGTGCGGTTGTGCATTGGGTCTTTGGTACAGCATCTACAATTAGCAGAATTACAATATAGCTTATAATTATTTGTGACGATAAATAACGTGAAGAGCGATCTCTATGCATAAGCCACTTCATAATGCTGTCCCTCCAGATTGCTGACTGGCTCATTATTATATTTACGTAAATAGAGTTGTACTTATGTTTGCATATAAATTTTAAAATTAAATTCATTAAGAAAATTCGTTTTGGTAATTATTGGCTATCTTCTCATTCTATTTTTTACATTTTGGTTGTTTTACTTAGTTTTGGAAGACATTGATTATGTTATGTCAACGTTAAGGTTAGTTGAGTAAGTAGTGAATTCCGGTGTTAGCTGCAAAGATAGAATATAGTAGAAATTTGTATTATACGTTTATGCAAAGCTTTTCATGAATTCATTATCGATTAGAGATGGAGCGCGAATTTTACGTAACAAGCGTGAAAGTAAAATAATTTCTCCCTGAGCATGCGTGATATACATTTACTTTACTTTTAATGGCACAACAGCTTTTTGCATCCACTCATGTTGTGCGTGTCATATTCGTACATGAATGGAAGGGACCTACAGTTTAATGCCGAATCCGAACGGCGAAGTGAAAAGCTTTTCATAGGCAATTTTTACTCTTGTAGGTTTGGCATTGCCTGCCAAGGGATGGTGCCGCGTAGAAATATTATTATTGATTTTATTGATGTACATAGTAACAATTTCCTTAAAAAAAATATAAAATTTTATGTAATTAAATATTTTAATCCTTTCCAAATGCCAGATGAGTAGTTTGTGCTAAGTACGGTAGTACAGGTATTAATTTTTCAATAGAATATTTTTGTTGATATAAGAGTTAAACTCGTTTAACTTTTTGCTACCGGTAACCCGTTACCGATATTTGTTTCGGTTTCTATCCAGGTATTTCAAGACCTCCTACGAAAGAACCCCTGTGTTCTGATTTTTGAAATTTGATAATCAAATAACTTTTTCCTAATAAGAAAGGAACGCCTTATTAAAAACAAATTAATATTAAAATGATAAAAATAGATCGAGCTTCGAATATAAATATAAAATTAACTTTTCTATTTAATGGAATTACTCACTTTGGCAATTAAGCGGCTCAAATCTAGGTGCCCTATAAATTGATGGATATAAGTATAAGTATAACTATGGCATATTGGTATTATCAGAGATCGAGAAAAACTTTATGAATAACAAATGTGGGTCCTAAACCTAGTTTCTTAAATCGAGTTTTTTAAGATGCAGAAAACTTTAAAATGAAATAAAAACGAAATGTATGTTTACAATGAAACTATGGTAAGTATACATGGATGTAACTTAGAGCTTCCCCAAACGTATGATTTTTTTTTAAGCTGAAATTAAAAATTAAATTTTTTTGGTGAAAGGTTTAAAAAAATGTTGTTTTCTTATCTTTGATCTAATTACTTAGTTTCTGAAAAAAAATAATGTTTAATTCCCCACAATTTTTCACCATATTATTTTATTTCTTTAATTGTAAAAAAATGTACATACGATGAAATCTTTTTCGTAGAATAATAATTTTGTAAACAAAGTATTACTTAACCTCTATAGTATATTTTGTTTAATACTTAAAAACTTAACTAAACGGGTAAAAAGATTAGATAAGATAATTGGTTAATTATTTTTTATTCTAGGTATTATTGTTTAGAGTAATATTGAAAAATTAAGCGCTTAAATTCTCGTTAAACCTAAAGACAATTCATGGTTTAATGCAACTTGCAAATCAGCAGTCAGGTCCAAAGAGATCGCTTTCTAAAGCGCGAAAAGTTTCTATACGAACAGCGTTATCGAATCTGTATCTTGTGCTATGCCTGAGATACATTTTCGAACGCGAGTAGTTAAAAGATTTCTTGCAAATCTTGCCATAAACAAGGCTTTGGGACCCGACGGCATTCCAGCCCATGTATTGCGAGCTTGTGCGACAACGCTGGCATGACCGTTGCACACTCTTTTCAGCATTTCATACACAACGTGTGTATTTCCGTCTGTTGGAAGGTTGCCAATGTCAAACCAGTTCTTAAAAAGGGCAAGACTACAGATCCTGCGCACTATAACCCAATCGCAATTTGTTCTACGCTTTCCAAAGTCGTGGAAAGATTTCATGGCGGTCTTCACCGAGCACTGGTATCATAGTGTCCATGGCTTGGGTGAGAGAAAAGGCGGTTGCTCTGGATATGGCAAAGGCGTTTGAAAGAGTGGGGGTCGGGAGTAACTTCACACCATGGATCACGAACTTTCTAAGCGGCCGCTCTATCCGTGTTGTGATAGA
The DNA here is from genome assembly GCA_958295655.1 of Palloptera scutellata. Taxonomy (NCBI): domain Eukaryota; kingdom Metazoa; phylum Arthropoda; class Insecta; order Diptera; family Pallopteridae; genus Palloptera; species Palloptera scutellata. Next base: position 16,748,345 of record OY282453.1, read on the forward strand.
CGGCACTGTTTCGAATGGTCTTGTCATTAATGCTGGAAATTTTTCTTAACTTCATTAAAGACCTTCTGTCATTACGAAAAATCCCATTTACTCGTTTGCAGATGACAGCACCACTTCTCAATCATTTACCTATCCAAAACGCCCTAACTCTTTCGAGATTGAGAGAAAAAGGCATATTATGAATGACTCACTCAAAAAAGATCTCCAGTCAATCTCCGAGTGGGGTCTCACGAATAGAGTTGAGTTCAATGCGCGTAAGACCCAACTCCTTGCATCCTTAACTCCTTGCGTCTCTTTGTTTTATCGTTATTTTCGGGGTATATGATCTGCTGAGATATGCAAGCTGATGCCGACAGTTCGTATGTTCCCCAGAACTACACGGACAGCAAGCGGAACTCACGCATTCCACGTAAACATGGTTTTCCACCGCACTACGCATTACAGAGAACTTTCTTTTATCTGTAGTACCGCGCGAGAAATGTGACCAACTTAAAAGTTGATCAACCGATTAAAAGGAAACACCGTTTACCGCTTGTATAGCTATAATTAATGAGTCGCCTTTATAGTTCATTATTCCAACCTTCAATAGTTTTATTTTATAAAAATCGATATTGAACTTCTCAATTTTATTGCTCGTCAAAATACTAGGGTGTATTATATTTTGTTTCGCTGAGACAATATTGTCCTGTATTTGGTCTATTTTGTATTCTAGGTTCTTAAGTTTAGTTAGTTGGTCCATGTATAATAATCGTTTTACTATTTCGTTATTTCTTGTCCTAATTTCTTTAAATGCTTCCGTTATTTTGGATCTATCGTCTATTGCTTCCTTTAGTTTTATAAATGAGTTGTTAAAATAAGAATTAATAGTAATTTGTTCATTAAGTGTTGCGATGGCATTGTGGTTGTTTTTGTCTATGATCCCTAAATGTTCTAGTATTACGTCTCTATCGTCATTGTCCATCATTCCAAATAGCCATTTGTATGCTGATCCTACTGCATTTATTAACCCTCTATCTATATACCTATACCTAGGTATAGCAATCTTTCTTCCAACCAAAACAATGAAAAAAAAAACTTAAAAATAAAAACCAACAGGAACATTGAGGTAGCTAAGATTTTGAAAATGTATAACACACTTTTCTCTTCAGATAACAAAAAGCTGACGACCACAAATGCTATTATGGAAACACAAAATAGTAACAAAGCATGAACCCCTACTTAAATTTGTATACTAAGTTGTACAGATATCTACAAGTCCACAAAATCGAAGCAGATAAGCGAAATGCTCGAGCAAGGAATAATATTTCATATGTAGTCAATCTCCATATTCTGCTACCGCTTTGTGTTAATTATTGAATTAATATTTCACTCTATTTATTAATTTTGTTTTTTATTTAATTTGGTTCCAACAGGACGGTGCCACATGCCACACTGCACGAAACCATGCATCAATTGAGAGGCGAATTTGGTGAGCAGTTAATCTCACGCTTTGGTGCCAAAATTGGATCTTCAGAATGGACCACTTGAAGCTTAGCCGCGGGCAACATTTAAATGAAATTATCTTTAAAAAGTAAATGGCAGGAATTAATTTATCGATCCAAGTAAAAATTTCATTCACTTTTGTAAAATTTATTTAAATTTTAAAAACCAAGTTCTTAAAAAACTGCTCTCTACTATGCTGGTACAAAAGATCATAATAATATATATATATACATATCGCTGTTGTGAATATATATTGCACTTAACACAGTTAGACATGACAAATAAGCCTGATGGGTGTTTAGATAATTAATAATTCATATATTATTGGATTATTATAATATTTTATAAGATAGCGATTTAAAAACACGTCGCAAAGACTAGTTATCATTTAATAAAAGACTAATAAATATATAAATATTTATGAGGGCATGAATCCTTTTAAAATGTAGACATATGCACATACATATGAAGAGTATTATGTATAGTTAGACCTATTATATATTATCTGTTTTATTGGTTATACATTCTTGTATACTTACTTATAAATTTCATAAAATATTTTTAAGAAGTTCATGAGATTTTTTGGATTATAAAATATTGTAAATAAAATATTAGATATATATTGAAAGTCTTTGTATTTCTCATAAAATTTTATTTACACATCGGCATACCCATTTCTTAGAGTGTACTTTACTGAGTAATGGTAACAGCTCCATCCTAGCATGAGTGTGAAGTTTTTCTGCAATAAAATAACCAAAAATGTAGTGTCATTTCTTTATAGTTTACCGAGTCGGCAGTAAAGGGTTGCCTAGGTAGGCAGCGTGATGAATGTTGAAAATATGTGAACAACACTTTTTACTCTATTTTGTTTATACTTATTCTTTTTTAATCTTTTTCTACTTATTTTTTATACTATTTAACTATAACAATATTATAATACTATAACAATAATAATACTACGAACGGATTTAGTGAGATTGGTAAGGAGTTGCCAGTACTTGTAAAAACTTTTAAAAAGTACGAAAAACTTTCTAGTGCCATACCATCGGTGTTTCTCCAACATTATAGTATTTTCTTCTCCTTTGGCTATGAATCAATCCCATAGTTATTGATACATCTCCAGCTATACCCAATAAATCTACTTCGACTGAAAATCGAACTTTACCTTTATCTATCACTGAATATAACACAGAGCCACCCTGCAGTCAGTTGCAACGCGAGCTGCTAAGGAGCGATACAGAAAGTTGAGGAGGGAGGAGAAACGTCTTTTCAGGCGCAAGAAAAGAGATGAAGAAAGACGCGAGTTCAATGATATCAAAGTGTTGCGGGACAGGAACGAGGTCCCAAAATTCTTTGAAAGAATAAGACGCCTGGTTTAAGACTGATGGTTTGAAGACCGGGGCCTCTTCCTGCACGGATGAAGACGGAAATCTGGTGACAGATATCCAGGGTATAATGAGATTATGGACTTTTCGCAGCTGCTTAATGGCGAAGACGGCAATAATCCCGCCACTGCGGAACCCACTCCGGAAACCCCAATCACTGACGGCGTTGAAGTACCGCCGCCTGACTATGATGAGGTCTTAACAGCCATTGCTCGGCTGAAAAACAATAAGGCTGCAGGTGCAGATGGTCTGCCTGCTGAGTTGTTTAAGACCGGAGGCGAAGAGCTCAAAAAACGCATGCATGAGCTTCTATGCAGAATATGGTCAGATGAAAGCATGCCAAGTGATTGGAATCTCAGCGTACTCTGCCCAATCCATAAGAAAGGTGATTCCACGATCTGCGCCAACTACCGTAGGATAAGCCTTCTTAATATTGCATATAAGGTTCTATCGAGCGTACTGTGAGAAAGACTGAAGCCCATCGTCAACAAACTGATTGGACCTTATCAGTGTGGCTTCAGGCCTGGTAAATCCACCATCGACCAGATGTTCACACTACGCCAAATCCTAGAAAAGACCCGAGAAAAACAGATCGACACCCATCATCTATTTCTCGATTATAAAGCTGCCTTCGACAGCACGATTAGGGATCACTTGCACGCCGCAATGTCTGATTTTGGTATCCTGGTATACCTGCAAAGCTCACTTCTATAAGCTTATGCTGGAGAAAATAATTCGAGCTGCGAACATCGACATCTCTGGCACTATCTTCTACAAGAGTGTCATGCTGCTAGCATACGCTGATGATATTGACATCATTTGCAAAAACGCTCGAGCAGTCAGTGCAGCATTCTCCAACCTGGAAAGGGAGTCTCGTCGTGTGGGTCTAGTGGTGAACGAGGACAAAACGAAATACCTTGTGTCAACAAACAAAGAGTCACGGCGTCTTGGACAAAATGTCATTGTTGACAACTACACTTTTGAAGTCGACAAGGATTTCGTTTATCTAGGATCCAGCATAAACACCAACAATAATGTCACCCTTGAGATCAAGCGGAGACTAACTCTTGCCAACAGGTGTTACGTGGACATTGACCATCAATGATGAGAGGCTGTTAGGAGCGTTCGAGAGGAAGATACTCCGTAAGATCTACGGTCCAGTATGCGTGGATGACGTGTATCGAATAAGATGGAACGATGAGCTGTATGAGCTGTACACCGACACTGACATAGTCAAGCGTATAAAACTCCAGCGGCTTCGCTGGCTGGGTCATGTTGAGCGAATGGAAGAAAGCGCTCCGGCTAGAAGGGTGTTTTATTCGAACCACGGTGGAGGAACACGCAGAAGGGGACGTCCTAATCTCCGTTGGAAAGACCAGGTGCAGGGCAACCTGATTGCACTTGGCCTTATCAACTGGCGCCAGCGCGCGCATAGCAGAAGTGACTGGCGGAGCTTTGTGGAGGCGGCCAAGACCTATCATCGGTTGTAGTGCCAGCTAAGTAAGTAAGTAAGTTCCAAAGAAACAATAGTTGAATGTGTTGCGTCTGCTACAAAAAAACTTAAAATAGTTGCACCAAAAAAAAAAACTGTTTTTTCTCTCGTTTTTCTAATGACACTTCAATCGATGACATAAAATTTCATATAAAATCTCAATTGAAATTGACATTTCTGTTCTGAAGTTTAACTTTTCATATCAAAGAAATAGGTTTTTAAAAATAGTTTTCCGGCTTAGATGTTTTAAAAAATAGTTAATATTAACTTTTGGCCAAGAAGTGCAATTGTGAAGAGTATGTTTATAAACGTAGGCCAGGCTCAGAGAGGGTTGTTCGCATTCCTCGCCTGGATCTAAAAAACTAGCTAGGATAACAGATTTTTTGAAAATAATATATCAAAATGTCAGAGGGTTAAATTCAAAGTTGAACAACCTTTATCTTTAATGTTTTACCTGTAATGCGCACATTTTAACTGTCACTGAAACTTGGCTGAAATTCTTTGTACAAATTTTAAAATTTTTAGAAAAGACCGCCTGCATAAACTTGGCGGTGGTATTCTAATTGCCGTTTAGTTTTTATATCCATCTAAGGTTTCCCCATTAGATTATTCTAGTGACATTGAATTCTTATGTGAGGATATTTTTCCTCAGCATGCTTCTTTCTTAGCAAAAATTTGTTCGAAAATATGAACAACTGATTCGCTGATTGTCCTTGGTGATTTTAATATGCCGAGTGTTGCTTGGAATTTTTTCGAAGAAGTTCGGCATCTTTATCCTTGCACTGCTATATAACACAATAATAATTTTTTGGATATACTCTCTGAATTAAGTTTGTATCAGATTAATAATATTGTATATAATAACGAAAAATTTTTGTATCTTGTTTATGTAGATGATGACTCAAAAATGTAAATTATCGTTCCCAACCCTATGCTACACCTGATGATAGTCATCATCCTACCTTAGCATTATTCTTTGCATTACCTTATAGTCTAAATGTTGATATAAAAACTGCTAATTTCAAAGAACTAACTATGTATATATAATAACCTCGGTGATATACTTTCTGTTACCTATTGGCAGTTAGATAATCTGAACATTTAATAATATTAAATAATATTTTATATAAAGCGGAAATCGGAAGTCGCTAGGTTCTAAAGCTTATAAAAGAAATAGCAGAAATATGGATTATTGTAACTATTCCTGCTTCATGAATATACTTATATAAAGCTGAATGATGAATGTTATAGAAACTATATAAATATGTAGCATAAAAATAAAAATTCATTACGATCCTAAATCTTTAAATGACTTGTTAATTCGAAACGTAAGATCAGCGAATTTCCTCCATCTATAGCGATATATAAAGAACTATATAAATATGTAGCATAAAAATAAAAATTCATTACGATCCTAAATCTTTAAATGACTTGTTAATTCGAAACGTAAGATCAGCGAATTTCCTCCGTCTATAGCGATCTTGTTTCTAGTGATTACAGTGAAATTGCGAACTTGTTCGTTGGTTTTTTCAAATCTACATAAATATTCCACTTTTACCTCAATGAAAATGACTTTTACTCCTTCGCCATTGATTCGTTTCATACTATTTGTTTTCCATTTTTATCTGGGAACTTCATTTAAATCTGGGCCCGATAATATTCCGAGTTGTATATTTAAAAATTGTGCTGACCTTTAATGTTTAAAATCGGGTCGTTTTCCAGTTTGTTGGAAATAATCTCTTATATCTCCTCTTCATAAAAATGGTGTTAAATCTAATATTTGAAATTAGTTATGTAATGCTAAATTAAGTGTGATACCTAAGTTATTTGAATTAATTGTTATTATTCAAATTATGCACGCTGTTACAACATAGATCAACACATCGCAACATGGGTTCCTTAAGGGGAGATCTACAACGACGAACCTTTTAGAAATCATATACTGTCATATACTTATACTTATACTGATTTTAGCAAAGCATTTGATAAAATCAACCAAGCGCCCCTGATTACAAAACTAGGTTTCATTGGATTTCCGACCTTGCTTTTAAGATGGATAGAGTTATATATCACTAATAGAAAACAAAAGGTGATTTTCCGAAATGCCGTAATAAAGAGCATTGCTGTTACTTCCGGGGTTCCTCAAGGGAGCTATCTAATTTCTTCTGTTTATCAATGATTTGCCGTCTGTTATCCGAATTTGCAAAATTATAATGTATGCTGATGATGTAAAGTTGTTCTTATCTTAATTTTAATTCAGAAGTGAATTAATGGGATTTTAAAACACAAGGAAATTTGTATTTAAATTTAACAATATTAACCAAATTATTGGAAGAAAAATTATACAATAAATATATTGAAGAGATCAACCGACCGGTGTGAAATTGTTCTAGAGAAGAACTAAAAGAAAGCAATAGCAAGAAAAGAAATAGAACGAAAAGAAACAAGGATAGAGAAAATGAATAGGAAAGAATAAGCATTATGGTGGCTTATCTAACAAAAATTTGTACAAAAAGATCTTGATAATTTTTCAAAATTGTGCCGAATAAACTTGATGTTACTTAATCTTGATAAATGCAAGTTTATGACATTAACGATGAGGCAACCTATGCTAAATACTCTTTACAGGATTAGACTCGGAATCATTTATTGATATTTGTTGATTTGGGTGTGACAATGGACTCCAAATTAAGTTTTAACTTGCATATCAACTCGTGTGTGAACAAGACTAAAAGTTCTTTAGGGTTTGTTAAACATTGGTCAAAAGAATTTAACGACCTTTATACAACAAAAACGCTATTCACTTCATTTGTTAACCCATCCTTGAGTATACATCTCCTGTCTGGAATCCTCAATATAATCCTCAATTGCTACTTAAGTAAAATTGAGTCGGTTCAAAAACAATTTCTTATTTTTGCACTGAGGAGTTGGAATCCTCTTTTGAATCTTCCACCGTATGAACAACTAATTAATCTACCGACATTAATAAGCAGAAGAAAAATTCTGAGTATAACATTTCTTGTATTTGCATGGCATTTTATCATTTTCGTATTTACTAAACGAAATAAACCTTAATATACCCTGTAGAAGCTCACGTTTTATTCCTATTAAACTTATCTGCAGAACAAACTATGCTCAAAATTATCCTTTTCGTGGAATATGTAGAGATTTTAATGAACATCATAATCTATTCAGCATTTCCGATTCTCTGGAACACATCAAAACAAACTTGGTTAACTAAAGCCTATTTGTATACACGCGGCTTATTATATATTTTCGGGTAAAGCGGTTGCGTCGGATGCGGATGTGCCCCTCCGTCATGTTAATAACAATTTCTTTTCTAACTAGCATTCGCTAATGTATTTACATATATTTGAGGTGCTGACCTCGATTTAAATTTTTATTTTTTTGATGGACATATCATACATAGCTGGGGTCCATGTACTAAAAATACTTTTAAACGACTTGCCGATCTTAAGCTTTTCTATAAAATTGGGAGTTATTGAATGACTATCATGCCTACCTCTGTCTCTACAAAATTTATAAATAATAATTTTTTATATACAGATATTAATGTTTGTTATTACAGACATTCAATTGCATACGGAATAATAAGAAAGACTCTAAAATAAAAAAATAAAATTACAAAAATCACTGATGAGGATCCGTGGCGGGTTCCGAAACAGTCCTATGATCTGTCTGTACTATGAATGTGGTTATTTTTTGGCATTAATGTTCATTACAGCCGATCAATTTTAACTAAATTTTATATAAGATTGTAATAAAATTTAATATTATATTGAAATTAATGATTTATTTCGTCATTTTATATAAACCAAAATTTATAAATTTTGGTTTATCAGTCTGATCGTGCAAAGAGTATTTAGCAGAAATAGGTCGCCTCCTCGTAATAAGTAATATTTAATTTATGTGGCTTGGATAATGCATATCCAGCCTTAATTTATTTGCAGGTATGGTATTTGCATTTTCTCGCTGCCCATCATACGTGACAACAACTTTAACTTAATTTAACTCGTTGCTTCTATTTCCGCTTCTGCTGCTTGCGCTCATACACCAATCTGCAGTTGCCGCTGTCTTGCAGTGTCTTTTTCGGCTGTGATTCTTGCTGCTCTGCTTCTGCTTTTAATAAAAAATATGGCTACCTGTGGTGTTCCGAATCGAGCACCTATGATAATTTTATCTCGCTTGCCCAATTGTTTTTCATACGAAATGTGTGAAATTAAGTGCAAAGGTTGGAGGCGATCTGCGTAGCCCAACTAATAATGGATTACAATGGACTTTGGGCCAAAGCAAGTAATGGTTCTCGAATTTATTCCACGCAAAAGGGGTATCTCTCCACCAATCATATCAGCATCCATTGAAGACCATTAACCACATATGACCATCTATCGGCAGCTGACAATTTGGTTAACGCTGATGGCAGTACTTAATGCCATTACTATTATTTGTTCTCATATTTGCACAAATGAATAGGCGTAGTTTGACGTCAATAATAATTCAGTTTTTGTTTACTACTAAAACAATCGAATTCTCTAATGGTGTCTACGACAGCGATTACGATATTATTGCACTTACTGAAACTTGGTTACATGATGGCCTTATTTCTACTGATTTGATGATCCATTTAACGTTTCCCGTCGTTATCGAAACTTAAGTGACTCTGACTTAAGTCGTGGTGGTGGCACGTTTATTGCAGTGCGTTCATCCTTAAAATGCCAATATGTCACGCTTGAACGTTCAGCATGCTTTGTTCATCAGCTTTGCGTGCGTGTGAACTATCAAGTTAACCGTAACTCTACTAGCAGTTGCTCTATATCTATTTTATTCATAATTACATATTACCTATATTCCTCCTAACTCTAGCAAATATATTTACTCTACGCATTTCTTCAACATTCTTAAAATTGTTGTAAATTTTAAAGATGATGAGTATTCTGTTAAACTGGTTAATGTTCAGTTTAAGTATTCACAAGATCTGATGCGCTTGAATCCTTATAACTTAGTAACTGACATGAACATCGATTTTATTGATTCTTTAATGTCTCTGAGTCTTTGCCAGCTTAATCATATTAATAACTCGTACTATGGATCTTGTATTTACTGATCTCGAGCGTAACGCTTCATTATATGAACTCGAGTAACCAGTATTACCTTAGCTAATAGTATTGACCACATTGCATTGTGTGTTTGTATTGAGAACTGCACTATCGATCTTTCACTGTTTGTAGACGGTGTTTATAACTTAAATTTCTCATTTTTACACTGCGATCAATGCATTTTTCTCTGAAAATAACTGGTATGCATTTTCTGTTGGCAATCTATGTAAATAACAGTTATACATCACTATTAGTATAATTAATAATTTTTGTTTAAATTTTTGTGCCTACCAATTAAGTTAAAAATATTAATAAGCCATTGTTCAAAAGTCGATTGTGACCTTGGGTTTTCGGTTCTTACTGAGGAAAAAGGAGAACTAGTGCTGCTTGAGCTTGATGTTAAGAAAATAATATCCCACCCTGATAATATCCCACCGCTTTTCCTCCATATGTATACCGCTAACATAGCTAAGCCGCTCACAAACAGTCCCGGGGATTGTTCAGAGTGCCTGTACAACGAGCAAAGATAGCCGACTAGACTGGTTACCCAATATCAAATGGAGTTGACGCTATTGCGTAGTTGGTAGTGCGTTGGCCTGCTACGCAGAGTGTCCGGAGTTCAAATCTCAAATCAAAAAATTTGGGAAAATTAACCAATAATAACAAAACAGTATCCACAGTCAGCAGAATCGCATTTCTGTTGATTTCTTTTTCCTTCTCTTTTCATATCCCTTTCGTGGACGCTACATGCTTTCATAGTCGGCATTGATATACTGAAGTTCACTGTGGTAAAGGCATAACACTTGCCACAATGGCTGTCTATCTCTTTATCGGTTTTCCTGTGATTGCAGTCCCTGCCTCCTGGCTTGTTTTAATTTTGTCTAGGCTTATAAATGTTGGGAAAATTTCTTCTTTTTCTTTATAGAAGACCGAATTCTGATAGGGACTTTACTTTTATAAGTCAGATTTCCTTTCTGATTCGATCGCTTCAATTTTGGAATCAAATCAGTACAGTGAAATCGTGATTCCTGGTTAATTTGTGATTAGTTGTGCCACTCAAGTCACCCAACTCCCGAATGTGTGTATGTCGAGTTATTTGTCGAGTCGAACGATCTGACTAAATTAGTGACCGAACCGACACACATTCCGTGTATCGCAGGTAGACCCAAAACATCCTTATTTAGACCCAAAACATCCTTATCCGTATTTATTACTTCTCATCATGACAAATATGATATAAGAGTCCACGCACCTCTTGGAAACTCGGACCACTGTACCATTTCAGCATAGTTTTCGTATTCTCGAATCCACAACCCTTTGTCGATAGCTCAAAGCGATTAACGTGGCTTTACCAAAAGGCAAATTGTAATTGGTCTCAATAGTTTTTTTTTTGAAAATTATAATTGGAAATTATGTTTTATCGGTAAAAACATAGAAACCAGTTCAAAGAGGTCAGGTCCAAAGAGGTCGCTTTTAAGAACTGGTAGTCTGCGAATAATACTGAACAGTTGCGTAAACAGGAAAGAAATCGCTGTAATGCCACTATAAAGTACGAAATGTTTCTATACGAATAGCGCCTGAGGCATAAAATTTTACAATTCCACAGAGAGCAAAGAACCAAACGTCTTCGTCAATTCCAACTCTTTTTACATGTGATCGCCTCGTCACTAGCTTGGTTGATAAAGCGTGTTAGCTAGAACACATTTTCGAAGAGAATTCTTCTCTATCAGCTAGCGATCAACCACTGCCCGTTATCGAATATGTATCTTGTGCTATGCCTGAGATACATTTTCGAACTCGAGTAGTTAAAAGAATTCTTGCAAATCTTAACATAAACAAGGCTTCGAGATCCGATGGCATTCCCATGTATTGCAAGGTTTTGCGACAACGCTGGCGTGACCGTTGCACAATCTTTTCAACATTTCATACACAACTGGTGTATTTCCGTCTGTTTGAAGGTTGCCAATATCCAACCAGTTCCTAAAAAGGGCAAGACTACAGATCCTGCGAACTATGGGCTCATCGCAATCTACGCTATCCAAAGTCATGGATAGTGTAGTTAACTTCTGCTTGGTCAAATATCTAGAGCAAACCGAATTGCTTAATGATCGCCAATACGGTTTCCGTCGAAATCTCTCTACGGGCGATCTCATGGCTGTCCTCACCGAGCACTGGCACCATAGTGTCCATGGCTTCGGCGGTTGCTCTGGATATTTCAAAGACGTTTGACAGAGTGTGGCATAAAGCACTGGTGTCAAAACTAATTGCGCATGGCGTCGGGAGTAACTTCACACGATGGATCACGAACTTTCTAAGCGGCCGCTCTGTCAGTGTTGTAATAGACGTCATAGTTTCGGAAGATCGTGACATTAATGCTGAAGTGCCGCAGGGTTCGGTCCATTCCCCTAAAATTTTCCTTATCTTCATTTATGACCTTCTGTCATTAACGAATAATCTCATTTACTTTACTCAAGGCGCCCTAACTCTTTGGAGATTGAGAGGAATAGGCACGTTAAGAATGACTCACTCAATAAAGATCTCCAGTCAATCTCCGAGTGGGGTCTCACGAATAAAGTTGAGTTCAATGCGCGAATTATATTAGTTCTTCAACTCCTTAGAATTAATTTAAATACACAATCTTAGGATTTATACAATATCAATTTTTATTTTATGAAATTAAATACTAAGCGCAGACTACGACTCTGCTAGACAGTGTAAATGAAAAACAGATTAAGGTATATTTGAAGAATAAGAGTGACAAGTTTAACACTTAGTGCAGATGAGATATTGGAAAGTAAATACAGATATGTATGTAAAAACTACTTAAATAAGAAATAATGAAGTTTGAGTCACACTAACGTAACTTCCCCTCGTTAAAATAACGATACTCGTACATACCATTTCTGTATTTTAATCACTTAAGAACTACAAAGACATTTTCGAATTAGAGATATGTACATTAACTTATTTTTTTTTTTTTAATTCATGTATAACAATTAAATATTTAATAACAGAATATATTCCAATGTTTTTGTTTTCAAATTTATACACTATTAAAAAATTTTTTTTTTTTTCTTATTTATCTATTTTATTTTATGAAATATGTTTTGTATCATATTATGTTGGATCAACGATGCCATAAAAATTAGCTTTTCTTTTTATATCTGAGGAATAAATATTTTCCAAATTGTGTAATTTAAACTTAGGTGCTCTTCTTTATGTCTTAACGACTTATAATTTTTGATATATCCCTGTATCTATCTTTCTTCTGTATATAATTCTCTTTTTTCCTTTCTTTTTTTGATATATTTTTCTTTAGAAATTAAAATATTGTGACGAACTTTCTCTTTATTAAAATTTCCAAATTGAACTTTTATAGGCTTTTCCTTTATTACTGAATGTTGACTGTTTTTATAAAATTCAATTGCTTTACTTATTTTATCTTTTATGTTAAGTGACTTATGTCCAATAGATAGCATTCTAATTTTTTCACAAATCATACTACACAGTCTTTCAATATCTGCATTTCCAGTGTGATTGTTTGGTTTTACCAAATGCAACTCAATATTTTCATTTCTTAAGTACTCTTTTATATTTACACTTTTAAATTCATTGTCACATATGTATTAATTTAATGAAATGACCTAGTTGTGATTTGTTCACCACGTCTAGTTTTACATACGTCGATTCGATGGTTTTTTATGAAATCTTCCAATAGGGACGTTTGTATGGCATTTATCTCGGTAAAGATGTTGTTTTTTAGGTCCTGAATAATGGCTGATTTAAAAAGTCCAATGGTGTCAAATCGCATAATCTTGCAGGCCAATTCACATTTCCTCTACGCGAAATTAAGCGATTTTCGAAAAAAAACCTTGCAATTCGTCGAAGTGCGCGAAACGTGTTTCTTATTTTTTCACCATTTTTGAAGTGTTCTTTAATAACTTTAATACGGTCTTCAATCAAATACGTTTCCATAGCGATAAATCGCAAACATTCAACTAACAAAATGACATAAAGATGACAGAATACAAACATGGCGTCCCTGTCAAATTGACGTTTACTTTCATACGCCTCATTTGGTCAACCCTTTATTTATAAGTTTCATCTTCAATCAGAACGTCTATGGCATGCTATGCATATCGAAAAAATTTGACTCGACTGTCCCCTTCAAACATTTCTATAATTTTATTTTGTAAAATATTATACTTAGTATCGTCTAATCCTGAATAAATTCCAATTTTACCTTTATCAAAATAACGTTGTAAAATATTTTCTAAATTATTTTCCAAATCTGCCGAGTTTATATAAATTTGTTTGTTTCTGTGCTGTCTATGTCCTATTGTTTAATGTCAGTTAAAATTATCTGTATTCGAAATCTATTTACTACAACATCTAGAATTCCAATATGCTCGTAAGTATTTCTTGTTGTGAATGGATTATTTCTAAGTATATTGTCATTAGCATTATTGTATAAAGAGTCATTAGAAGTAGTTAGCATGTTAACTTCGTTTCTGTCGGTATTTATTCTACTAAGGAAGTCAGCTACTTGATTTCTTTTCTTTTTATGTAATTTATTGTTATGTTAAACTCACTTAGTTTAATAAGCCATTTAAAAAGTCTTGAGCTCATTGATTTTCCTTGAGATTAAGCAAAAAGCGCAGTGGTTGACTGTCAGATAAAATTTCAAATTTAGTGCTATAAATATATAGCTTAAAATAATTAGTCGCCCATACAATTGCTAAAAGGGGGGCCTAGGGCGTAGGACACAAGGTCAAGTTCGTGACAGTCGCAGGTGCGTCCATGGTCGATCCTTGCGCTTCTACGTTTCAAGTCGACACACAGCCTCCTCGTGGCGTCGCCTGGATAGCGATCTGACAACCGTCAGTGAGTTAACTAATGTGTGCGGCGGGCTTCTCCATGGCCTTGAATGAATGGTTGTGCGTCGGGCTTGGAACCCACCACGTTAAAATACCCGCCAATGAATCCTCAAAATAAGCCTCGGATAAAGAACCCTTCTAATGTTGACGACTCCCGCAAACGCCCAAAGGGCAACGATTTACGGATATGCACCTGGAATGTCCGAACCCTCTACAGGTAAGGTGCCTTTATCCAGCTGGTGGATGTCCTCCAGCAATATAGAGCTGACATCACCGCTATACAGAAAATGCGATGGACGGGACAGGGTTGCTCCAAAAGAGCATCCTGTGATATCTACCACTATCCGCATCAAGGCAAAATTCTTCAACATCAGCCAAATTTGTGTCCATGCCTCGGCGGATGAGAAGGATGAAACGACCAAAGATGATTTCTACGAGCTCCTCGACAAAACTTATGAGCATTGCCCCCGCCACGATGTTAAAATCGTGTTAGGCGACTTTAATGCCAAGGTGGACAAGGAGAGTCTCTTTGGTCCGACGATCGGAAAATTCAGTTTCCACGACGAACCCACCGATAACGGTATGAGACTGATCGACTTCGCCGCCGCACGAAACAGGACAGTTAGTAGCACCAGATTCCAACATAAAGATATCCATAGGGCCACTTGGCTGTCCCCTGATCAAAACACACGAAACCAGATTGATCACGTTGTGATCGACGGAAGGCACGCTTCCAATGTACTAGACGTACGCACAATACGTGGTGCAAACATCGACTCAGACCACTACTTGGTTGCAGCCAAGGTCTGCACACGTATATGTTTAGCAAATCGCGTACGGATAGGTACAAAGAGAAAGCTGGATGTCGAAAAGCTGCAATCACAACAGACAGCCAAAGTCTTTGCCAACCAACTTGCACTTCTCCTTTCGCAAAACACCCCTCAACTTGATGATATATGCGCGCAGTGGACGCACATTTCCCTCTCTATGCGTACAGCTGCCGAAGAGGTGTTAGGCTACCACTGTCGACAGAGAAATATGTGGTACTGAAGCAAAAAACGCAGTTTACAGAGCCACCCTGCAGTCAGTTGCAACGCGAGCTACTAAGGAGCGATACAGAAAGTTGAGAAGGGAGGAGAAACGTCTTTTCAGGCGCAAGAAAAGAGATGAAAAAAGACGCGAGTTCAATGATATCGAAATGTTGCGGGACAGGAACGAGGTCCCAAAATTCTTTGAAAGAATAAGACGCCTGGTTTAAGACTGATGGTTTGAAGACCGGGGCCTCTTCCTGCAAGGATGACGACGGAAATCTGGTGACAGATATCCAGGGCATAATGAGATTATGGAGGGAGCACTTTTCGCAGCTACTTAATGGCGATGACGACAATAATCCCGCCACTGCGGAACCCACCCCGGAAACCCCAATCACTGACGGCGTTGAAGTACCGCCGCCTGACTATGAGGAGGTCTTAACAGCCATTGCTCGGCTGAAAAACAATAAGGCTGCAGGTGCAGATGGGCTGCCTGCTGAGTTTTTTAAGACCGGAGGCGAAGAGCTCAAAAAACGCATGCATGAGCTTCTATGCAGAATATGGTCAGATGAAAGCATGCCAAGTGATTGGATTCTCAGCGTACTCTGCCCAATCCATAAGAAAGGTGATTCCACGATCTGCGCCAACTACCGTGGGATAAGCCTTCTTAATATTGCATATAAGGTTCTATCGAGCGTACTGTGCGAAAGACTGAAGCCCATCGTCAACAAACTGATTGGACCTTATCAGTGTGGCTTCAGGCCTGGTAAATCCACCTTCGACCAGATATTCACACTACGCCAAATCCTGGAAAAGACCCGAGAAAAACAGATCGACACCCATCATCTATTTGTCGATTATAAAGCCGCCTTCGACAGCACGATTAGGGATCACTTGTACGCCGCAATGTCTGATTTTGATATCCTGGTATACCTGCAAAGCTCATTCGTCTTTGCAAAATGACACTGACCAAGACCACAAACGCAGTGAAAATTGGGACAGACCTCTCCGCACCATTTGATACCAAAAGAGGTTTCAGACAAGGTGACTGACTCCCTATCGCGCGACTTCTTTAACCTTATGCTGGAGAAAATAATTCGAGCTGCGAACATCGACATCTCTGGCACTATCTTCTACAAGAGTGTCATGCTGCAAGCATACGCTGATGATATTGACATCATTTGCAAAAACGCTCGAGCAGTCAGTGCAGCATTCTCCAACCTGGAAAGGGAGCCTCGTCGTGTGGGTCTAGTGAACGAGGACAAAACGAAATACCTTGTGTCAACAAACAAAGAGTCACGGCGTCTTGGACAAAATGTCACTGTTGACAACTACACTTTTGAAGTCGTCAAGGATTTCGTATATCTAGGATTCAGCATAAACACCAACAATAATGACAGCCTTGAGATCAAGCGGAGACTAACTCTTGCCAACAGGTTACTACAGGCTCAGTAGGCAATTGAGAAGTAGAACCCTCTCTCGACCGAAGAAAATAACGCTCTATAAGTCCCTCATCCTTTCCGTCCTAATGTATGGCAGAGAGACGTGGACATTGACCATCAATGATGAGAGGCTGTTAGAAGCGTTCGAGAGGAAGATACTCCGTAAGATCTACGGTCCAGTATGCGTGGACGACGTGTATCGAATAAGATGGAACGATGAGCTGTATGAGCTGTACGCCGACACTGACTTAGTCAAGCGTATGAAACTCCAGCGGCTTCGCTGGCTGGGTCATGTTGAGCGAATGGAAGAAAGTGCTCCGGCTAGAGGGGTGTTTTATTCGAACCACGGTGGAGGAACACGCAGAAGGGGACGTCCTAATATCCGTTGGAAAGACCAGGTGCAGGGCAACCTGACTGCACTTATCAATAGCAGAAGTGACTGGCGAATCTTTGTGGAGGCGGCCAAGACCGATCATCGGTTGTAGTGCCAGCTAAGTAAGTAAGTACAATTGCTAAAAGTTCTTTTTCCGTAACTGAATAATTTGTCTCATGGTCATTGAGTGTCCTGCTAGCATAGTAGATAGGATGCTTATCCTGTTGCAATACTGCTCCTATAGCATTATTACTAGCATCTGTAACAAGTTGAAACTGTCTGTTAAAGTTCGGATACTTAAGCACCGGTTTTTCAGTTAAAATTATTTTCAGTTTTTCAAAAGCGTGAATATAGTTCGGATCGTTGATGTTTAACATAGCGTCTTTTTTAAATATTTTATCATAGAATAGGCTACTTTCGAATAGTATCTAATAAATTTTGGGTAATATCCGGTTATGCTTAAAAATTATTTAATTTTCTTAACTGTCTTAGGCAATTGAAGCTTCAAAATTTGGTCAACTTTCGTTGGATTGTATTTGACACCTGGTGTTAAAATATGCCCTAAGTAGGAATACTGTTTCTTTAGCAAAAAATATAGATTTATTTATTTGAATACGAAGGTTAGCCTCTTTTAGATTTTTTAAAACTGGGTTAACATCATTAACATCTTTTTGAAGACTTGTCGAAAAAATTAGTATATCATCTAAATAGACGACGCATGTTTTATTTATTAATTCACTCAAAACACAGTTGATAAGCCTTTGAAAGGTGGCAGGATCATTTTTACATAAATTCATAGTGGCCATAAGGTGTAGAAAAAGCCTAACAAGAATTTGGTGAAATCATTTCGCCAAGTCAACTGTAGTGAAATATTGAGCACGACCTAATTTATCTAACAGATTCTCGATATTAGGGATTATAAATTTATCGTCAATTGTTATATTATTCAAGGCCCTGTATTACGATTCTCCATTTTTGGTCACCTAAATTATCTAACTTTTTCGGCACGATCCACAATGGGCTGTTATAGGGTGAGTTGCTTTCGTTAATAATACTTTGTCTTAACATGTCATCAATTTGTCTGCAGATCTGCTTCTCGTGAATTTGTGGATACCGATATAATTTACAACAAATTGGTCTATCTGTTGTAGTACGAATTTCATGTCTCTATTAGTCAGTGTTTGTCCTTCTACATAAATTAAGTTTTTAAATGAATTAAAATTTGCTGAAAGTCACTCCTCCGCCAATTGTCCAAGAAAAAACAGATCTGAAGATGTAAAATGTGCTCTCTGTGATGGAAATCATCCTGCAAATTATATAGAGTGTGCTGTATATAAAAACTTACAAAATTTAAAATAACCTCCCTTAAGAAAACAAATAACAACAGCCCCACAGACTGAACGACAAATAATCCACAGCATCCAAAAGTACAGAAAATAGTATAGTACGTATAGTACGCCTAGGCCGTTAGAGACACTCCAAATCAAAATGAAACTGCAACAAATATGCTTCAACTTTCAAACTGTTTAAGCCACCCTAATGGCCTTCTCCTTTTCTCTTCTTTTTCTTTTATTTTTCTATTCTTTCTTTCCTATTCCTACCTTTTCTACTTTCTTTTTATACATTCCTTTCGAATACCTATAACCGTACGGTCTATCCTTACTTCTTATCTGTTGTAGTTTTCCATTTTTTGCTATTTCATTTTAAATAAATTAATTTATTAATTTCTTCTACCCGATATCCCGGTGTTTCATTTTACTCCACTCAAATTATCCCCATCGAACTCTCCTTCCACCAAGCCACCAGCGCTTAAACATTGGTCCTTCAAGCCAATAAGTACCAGTGAAAGGAAAAAAAAACATAAAGAACCCTATGAGGTTAGTGCAGTGCCACAAAAAACATAAACATAAAATACATTCTAACAATAAAAGCAAAAAAAAAAAAAAAAAAAAAGTGCAACAAGTGCAACATTCACCAACAATCAACCACCAACAAGTACAGCACAGCAAGTAAACTACCTTTGTCCAGTATTGAAGTAAGTACAAGTTCTTATTTATTTCCTAAATTTTACTTGTGAACTTCAGATATACATAATATTTTGAATTTTCCCATATTTAAAATATTGTGTATAAATTGTATATATTTCCATATACATACATACTGGTTCCAACATACAAAAATATCTTTTGTATGTACATAAATTAAATAAGTTGCGTGTGCAACAACAAATACACACTAATTGCTTTAGAGAAAATTCTTGCATTTCTTTTGTGGTATATTCGTTTACCTCCAAACGATAAACCTGTACAAAATTATTACTTACTTTTACTTTACTTTTGATGGCACAACAGCCCATGGAGGGCCTAGGCCGAGCTTTTCGCATCCATTCATGTTGTGCGTGTTATATTTGTACATGAATGGAAGGGACCTACAGTTTAAAGCCGAATCCGAACGGCGAAGGAAAAGCTTTTCATAGCAATTTTTACTCTTGTAGGTTTGCCATTGCCTGCCAAGAGGTGGTGCCGTGTAGAAAAATTATTTTTTCTACTTTTTTTTTTTTTTTGATTTTGCCTGTGCCGAGATTCGAACCCCGGACACTCTGCGTAGCAGTCCAACGCACTACCACTACGCCACAGCGACCACAAAATTATTACACCTTGTGCAATAAATTTAGGTACACTTTGACGAATTAAAGCACTTTATTATATTATATATATTTTTATTTTTTTTATTGCACATTAAAATAAAATATATATATATATATATATATGTATATATATAAGCAGGTTGATATTTTACAACAACAAAAATAGATATATTAATTTTCATTGAATATTTGAAATTATTTTTATTATTTTTTTGCTAAGTGCACCTAAGCATTTTTGCGGTTAATAAAAAAAAAAAAAAAAATAATCTTATTTACAGGAAATATTTCTTGTTTCCAGAAAAATATATAGTTGCTAATTTAAATACAACTATTTCCAATATATATTTTTTTCTTTCCTTTTCTTGGATACTTATTTGCAATTTTATTATTATTATTATTAATTCTAAATTTCTTAGAATACTTTAATGCCTGTTGATAGAACTCCTCCCAGGCAAAGCGATTCTGTTGAGATAAATAAAAAACATATTTTAAAAATGTCAGACGAAGAGAATGCTCAAAAACAATGCGAACAACAAAGAGAACAAAAAAGAACTCGCTAAGTCACAAAAAGACGAACTTATAGTATTTCCATGCTGAAGTTCATTGCCGAAAGTGACAATCTTGTGCAATATTGCGATAAATTCAGTAATTCTTTTCTAGAAGATCACACCGAATCTCTTTTGGTTGTGAAGCGAAATAGTCTAGAGAAGGGTTGGACTCGACTCCAAAGAGTCTATGATGTGGTGTTTGGGACAGACGACAGTGACTTGCCCGAAAATTTCAAAGTACAGGCTAGTGGTAAATACTGTAGCTGTCAAGAAACATACGAAACCACAATGGCTAGAATTGAAGATCAGTTGAAATTACTTCAACCTCAAGCGCTTTCAAGAGAAGTCCCTAAAGAACAACTCAAGGAGCAGGCAAGTATCATGCCATGCTTACAAGTTCCACCTTGCGATACAGACATGTTCACCGCTGTTTACATTTACCATCCAAAACTCACTTCCGCTCCAAAGTTATACCATCTCAGGTACAAAACGCAAGGTAAAGCTGGAGCTATCGTCCAACAGTATCCGTTAAGCGACGAAAATTTCACTCTAGCATGGGAAGCCTTGAAAGCGCGTTATGAGAATAAACGCATTCTAGTTGACAATCAAGTACAAACGTTTCTGAATTTGCACACTATTCATTCCGAGAATAGTGAAGAGATACAAAAACTTCAAATGACAATTAATAACTGTCTGTGCGTTTTAGCTTCTCAAGGCTTAACCACAGTAAACTGAGATCCTATTCTAGTATATATTTGTTCCACGAAACTACCACACGAAACATTATCGCTGTGGGAACAATCGGAATTTCAGGTATGGGAGGTAGAATTATTCAAAATTCTAATCGACTTTGTTCTTTCACGTTAGTGGCACCCAAGACTAACAAAAGAATATATGCTCGGGCTATAGTTCGTTCGCAGTTAACTAAGCTTCTTCCCAGCTTTCCAATCAGAAGGTTTAACTTGCAACAGTTAGCCACTTTAAATCTTGCTGATCCAAATTGCCATATTCTTGCTCAAATTGATGGAGTGATTTACTGCCCCAAATTCTTCTAGAAGGATTACGGAAGAACATCTGTGGTAATCTATTGACACAGAATACTATATTTGGCTGGATCATCAGTGGTTTAGTTAGAGAACACGTAGCTGCACATTCCACGCAAGTAGAACCAATCTCCAATGAATTGCTTAGCTCCCAATTAAAGCAATTCTGAGAGCAAGAAGAAATCTCACAAGCTCTCGCAAGCTCTCACAAACTCTCGCCTGAAGATCCAGCTTGTGAGGATTTATACTGTCCTACTGCGAAACGAAATTCAGATGGTCGTTACATTGCCAGGTTGCCGTTTAAAAAAAGTTTTCCCAAAATTATAGCGTTAGGCCATTCAAAGGCCACTGCACTTCAACAATTTCTTGGAATGGAGCGCAGTTTGCAAAAAAAAGGTTGACCTGAAAATCGTTTATGCCGAAGTACTACAAGAATATCTCACTATCGATCATATGGAAATAACTCATTCTCAATAAGTTATTTCCGATGGAAAGTACTTTTCATTTTATTTATCCCACCATGCTATGATTCGGCCTGAGAAAGTAACTACCAAACTCCGTGTAGTTTTCAATGCTTCAAAAGCCACTAGCTCAGGAATTTCTCTTAACTATGTTCTCTATACTGGTCCTAACCTAATGCTTCTCATTCTTCAATGGCGAATGTTCCGATTCGTTTTCAATGGAGATGTGCAGAAGATGTACAGACAAATTTTGGTACATAAAGATGACCAAGATTTCCAGCGAATTCTCTTTCGCGACTATCCGAGATTTTAAGCTGAAAACGGTAACATTTGGGGTTAATTGCGCACCGTATCTAGCCATCAGAACTCTCCATCAGTTGGCAAAAGATACGCAAGAACAATTCCCTGTTCCACTACCGGGATCAGAGGGTGAAGGAGCTACTCGGGGACGTCGTTAGAACCCTGCAGCGACTCAAGGAGGCAATTGATTTTGCACCCATGCAAGGAGGCCGGGATGTTTAAGCCACCCTAATGGCCCTCTCCTTTTCTATTCTTTTCTCTTCTTTTTCTTTCTCTTTCTTTTCTCTTTCTTTTCTTTTTCTATTCTTTCTTTCCTATTCCTACCTTACTACATTCTTTTTATACATTCCTTTCGAATACCTATAAGGTCCGTAAGGTCTATCCTTACTCTTTATCTGTTGTAATTTTCCATTTTTTTGCTATTTCATTTTAAATAAATTAATGTTAATTGTTAATTTCTTATACCCGATTTCCTGATATTTCATTTTACTCCACTCAAATTACCCCCATCGAACTCTCCTTCCACCAAGCCACCAGCACTTAAACACAAACAATTCACGTGATATGCGTGAAATGATGTCATTACTACAACAGATAATACAGGAACTTACCACCATGACAAACTTATTAATAAATCTAACATAAAACTCTTCTCTAAATCGGTAAATTAAAAATAGTTATCTGGAATGCAAATGGTGTGTCACACCACATCCTTGAAATTAAATCGTTCTTAAACATAAATAAAGTCAACATACTTCTGCTATCCGAAACACACTAACACACTTTACTCACACTAGCCATTTCAAAATAACAACTATAACTTTTACCACACAATGCATCCAGACAGAAAAGCAGGTCCCTTCCATTCATGTACATATATAACACGCAGAACATGATTGAATGCGAAAAGCTCTGGCGCAACATGCGGTCATATTCGACACTGATAAAATGAAGTTCATTGTGGTAAAGGCATAACACTTGCCACAGTGGTTGTCTATCTCCTTATCGGTGTCCTGTGTGATTGCATTCCCTCTCTTATTCTCCCTCCTTCTTCCTCTCACCTATCAATCTTCCATCCATTCAACACAATGCTCTGCATTCATAGGGTTACACCCTGTGTGTTGAATGTATCAATAAAAAAAAAATAAATAAATATGGCGGAAGTGCAATACTGGTAAAACGTAATATAAAACATCACGAAACAACATCCTTTTGTACGCAACATATTCAAGCGACAAATATTGTAATAGAAGATTGGATAGGGCCAATTACAATATCTGCTATATACAGCCTCCCAAAACATAATATAGAAAAAGAAGAGTATTAAATATTCTTTAAGACACTTGGTGACAGATTTATAAGTGGTGGAGATTACAATGCAAAGTAAACTGCTTGGAGCTCGCGACTAATAACTACAAAAGGGCGACAGCGCCTGTCTGCTATTCAAAGGTTAAATCTAAACACCATCTCAACAGGACGTATTGGCCTACGGATCCTAAAAAATCCCTGATCTTATTGACTTTTGTGTAACTATTGCTCTTAAAAGTTTTAAATGTCACTCAAATTTTGACTGTCATCAAACAATTCCCCTGTGATAATTATTCTTAGCAAAACGCCAAAGAAAGTAAACGAGCCATGTGTGCTCCATAATTATAAAACCAATTGGCCTTTCTTCAGAGAGTTAGTTGCCACAACAATTAATGTGAAACTGCTAAAAACACACAACGGCATTACAGAAGCAGTAGAACACTTTAATGACTGCATTCAACAATCCGCTTGGGCTTCTACTTCCAGTACTTACAAGTTCCTACATAAACAAGTATTCCGTTTCAATCATGAAAAAATAAAAGAAAAAAGGTTAGCGAGGAAAATTTGGCAAAAAAATTGTTCCCAGGTGATAAAATGATGAAACTAAAGAGTTAGACGTAGGGAAGACCGGGGTAATTCTGGACACGTTTTGGTTATTTTACCATAAAATGCTTAATTTCAACTGTATTCTCAATCCGATTGTACCATTAGAAAAAGTAAGTTCATAATTCAAATTGACAGCAAATACAACTGAAAAAACGCACAAGAAGTCAGGGGTAATTGTAGACACAAAAGAGTAATTTTGGCGAATTTTTTTGTTATTTTTAAACCTGAAAAAACTTTATTCAAAACACAAAAATGATGGCAAATGATAAAAAAAGCATTTTGCCTTTTTGCAGTTGCTAATAAATTTGTGTCCAAAATAACCCGGAGTCGGGTTTTTTGATTTTTTTTTTCAATGTTATTGCAGTTGTATAAAACCATGGAAGTTTTTTGTACGAAATGAAAGAGAAAGGACCAAACTTCACTATCAATTCACTTGCCGGTATTAGTGTTGCAAAAAATAACAAATTCAGAACACCAAAAACACAAAAAATTCAGGAAATAAATGAAATTTTTTTCGATCCACTCAGAGAGTTACGAGAAATGCGTGTACACGGTCCGTGTCTTCGAGAGTATATGTTTTTTTTATGAGAAAAGCGAACTCACAACTTACAGACGTCAAAGAGTACGAGAAAGTGTCAGTCCGTTACCCCGTGTCCCTAATGTTAGCTGAGGACAAAAACATTATATTCAAAAATTATATTAAAAACTCGAAGCAACTTTTGCAACTGATTATTCTCTTTGGAAGGCATCAAATAAATTGAAAAGACCAACATAATTTCAACCCCCAATACGAAAACCCGATGGAACGTGGGCGAAAAGTGACCACGAAAAGGCTTAAATTTTCGCGTAACATCTTAAAAATGTATTTATTACTAATCCTGACGAACCACTAGGGGAAATATTAGATGAAGTATCCGGGGTCTTAGGTCAGCCATATCAACTAGATTTACTGATATCTCTATTCACAAAAAACGAAGTATGGTCAATTATAAACAAATCGAAACCAGCGAAGGCTCCAGGATATGATCTGATTGCAGGAAAAAAAAATTCTGAAGGAATTACCAGAGCAATCAATAACCTTTCTACCCAACTCTACAATGCTGTGTTGAGAACTGGCTTTGTCCCACCACAATGGAAGGTTGCACAAATAAAAATGATCCAAAAATCCGGGAAAAATGCTGGAGATGCAAAGTCATACCGCCCCGCAAGTCTGCTACCAATCCTTTCCAAAGTCTTAGAATCGTTCTTTATGAAAAGGCTAATGCCTGTTATTTTAAACATCTCATTCCTGATCATCATTTCGGTTTCCGTCCAGGGGACGGTACAATTGAACAAATTCATAGACTTGATGAACAAATAAACGCAGCCACGGCTTAAGACATATCACAAGCTTTTGACCGTGTTTGGCACGAGGGGCTTTTATATAAAGCTAGAAAAACGCTTCCAATAAACTTTTACACGTTCTTGAAATCGTATGTTGAAAATCGCCATTTCTTCGTGAAACAGGGCAATGACATCACATCTCTATTTGATATAAAATCCGGTGTTCCTCAGGGCAGTGTTATACGCCCAATGTTATATTTACTTTTCACTGCTGATTTGCCGAATACTTATGGAATTGTTATTGGAACCTTCGCAGACGACACTGCTGCCTTGTCAATTAATTATGATCCTGTCACTGCCTCACTTAAACTACAAGAATGTTTAAATAAAATATCATTGTGGCTTAAAAAGTGGAAAATTATGGCGAACGAAACCAAGTCGTTGCAAGTAACATTCACAACACGGCGCAAATCCCTCGAGCAAACAATGCAAAGTAATTAGGAATGCATCTACAAGACTATCCTTAAACCAATATGGATCTACGGCATACAATTATGTGGTACAGCAGCCAATTCAAATGTCGAAATATTGCAATGCTATCAGTCCAAAATGCTTCGTATGATTGTGAACGCACCTTGGTATGTTACCAACTTACAACTACATCTTGATTTACAAGTCCCTTTCGTCAAAGATGAAATTAAGGCCAAATATAATTCACACATTCTCCAGATAAAAACCCCTCAAGATCTCATAATTTAAGGTGAAAATTGCGAAACATAAATATGTAAATGTATGTAAAATATGTAAATGAAAAATATGAGTGTGTCCCTGGACACTCACCATGCATGTTTGTTTTTTTATTAATTTTTTTAAATTCTATTATAAACCTATTGTTAAATGTCTCAAAGACAGCTTGCTTTATATAATAATAATAATAATAAAAAAAAAAAAAAAAATTAATTAAGGATATTCCAAACTGATTTCTGTTCTTCAAATCTGTTCAAATCTTTAAAAATGTTTTCTAAAACTTTTTCGTCAATGTCAGTAATTTCTATTTTGTGGATTTCGTGGTAGAAGTATGGACATAAATCCATGAATTTTACTTTATTTCCATTTATAGTAATGGTTTCATTGTTCATATCTCAAATTGATTTTAATAAATTTTGTCCTAATATTTAATCAAATATCTTATCTTTAAAATCGGTCAATTTCCACGACATAGTTGCATTTTCTTTAAACCCTAAAGGCAATTCCGTTATTATTTCGTGAGTAAAAGTAGTAGTGTTGTTAAGAGATGTAAAAGAAACATTTTTTTTAGCAACATTGGTTCATATTGGGGCAATATGTTTTGGTCTAACAGTGATGTAGTAGAACCTGTATTAAACAGGGCTTTTAATTTATTGTTTTTGATAGTTAACTCTACTATTGGTAGTTCTTTCTTGAGCTCGTTAAATGAAAAGTTACTTTATCATGGTTTAATTCATTAACAAATTGATTTACGTCTTCTACCTGAATGTAATCCGTTTCTATTTGTACCTAAATCTGCATTTGTTTACTCATTATTATTATTATATGTTTGACATTGATTTGAAAGTTTTCCAAATTATAATATGTATAATATCTATTTGCCTGACTTGCGATATTCTTACTTACTTTTAATGGCACAACACCGCCTATGGAGGGCCTAGGCCGAGCTTTTTTTCGCATCCACTCATGTTGTGCGTGTTATATTTGTACATGAATGGAAGGGACAGTTTAATGCCGAATCCGAACGGCGAAGTGAAATTTTTTTGATTATTTTTTTTTTCTAGTATATTAAATGCTTCTCTCAGAGTTGATATTCTATTATTAATAATTATTGAAGCCAAATTCTTAAAATTATTTTTACTGCATTAATTGCACTAAATTCAGTTCGCTTTTCATTATCGAGTTCATATTTTTCATTAATTTTACATAATATATTACGAAGAGTTTTAAAGTAACTTAAAATATCATTATTAATAGCTGAAAATGCTTGCTGATAAAGATGATGGTATGACTCTTTTACACCAACATTTATAGTTAAAATTATTTTAGCCTCCTCCCACGTCGGACTCGAACCCAATGTTCTCAATACGTGCAGAGCTCCACCTTGAATTTTGTTTACAATTACACACTGAAAATGCAGGCCTGAAGGGCCGGTTGATCAACTTCTCTGATAACTGAGTTTAATGCATAGGTCCCCTCTGAATTCGTGAATTCTTTGAGCGTCTTCGATAACGTCACTCGCTGTCAAACCCAGTTTCTTACAGAAACTGGATTACACTTGAGTTCTCCGAAAGTGATTTTTTACTCAAGCTTTTTACTTTAGTTTTGATTTACAGTTGTTTCTTTTGTTTTTAGCTTAGCGTTGTTTCGGAAAAACTGTTTTAATCTTCTTTTTTTTATTTGTTAAGTTAGACAGTTTTTACTAATTTAAATTTTTTTTAATTGTTTATTTTGATTATGTTTAAAATAAATATTTAGGAAATACGCCTTCAGTATTATTATTTTAGGTTTGTCTCTGACGGTTTTGATTGAAATACTATATATTTTTATATTTATGTATAACAAAACTTTAGTTCGCTAATAAATGTTTTAATAAACTTAAGTTTATATATGCATTTTTCTAACTTTAGTTAAATTTTTTATTTAAAGTTCGCCAACGACTTCCCCATTTATATTTGTTCTTTAATTCTTTAGAATTAGTTTGAATACACAATTTTAGGATATGTACAATATCTATTTTTATTGTATGAAATTAAATAATAAGCGTAGACTATGACTCTGCTAGAGAGTGTAAATGAAAAACAGATTAAGGTATATTGGAAGAATAAGAGTGACAAGTATAAAATATAGTGCAGCTGAAATATTGGAAAGTAAATACAGATATGTATGTAAAAACTACTTAAATAAGAAAAAGTGAAGTTTGAGTCACACTAACGTAAGTCGCGTGAGACCCAATGCTGTCTGTTATCTCACAAACGAGTATACCAGCCCCCCGTTAAACCCCTAGATAAGGGTGGGGTAGGTATTGCGGAGACAAAGACTCTTAATGTTCTGGCTATGTCCATCCGATGTGATGTTCGTTGGAATAAAAACACATTTTTGACGTGTCGAAAGAAGCAGCCAAATGTCTCTAATCTCCGCATGATTTACACCACCTATATACGTCCTAAATTGGAGTTTAATTCGCACATATGGGCTGGAGTTTCACGAACGCAACTGGAGCTCCTGGACCGTATCCAACATCTCGTGTGTTAACGAGAACTACACGAGCAGCGAGCGGAACACACGCATTCCACGTAAGCACGGTGTTTCACCGCACTACGTATTACAGAGAAAGTTCTTTTATCTATCGTACTGCGCGTATTTTGAATAAGTTCCCTGGAAAAATTTTTCCCGTTTATTATGATCTTTGCATATTTAAAGCAAACACACATAACTACTTCTCCTTCCTTCTTCCTCCCACCTATAAATCTTCCTTCCAATCAACACAATGCTCTGCATTTATAGGGGAGTTAATTGTATTAAAAAAAATGTTATTAAAAAAAAAATATTAAAAAAATTAAAAATTAAATGAAAAAATTTTAATACTCTATTGTAAACATAATGTATGTAAATAATTGATTTCAAAAATAAACTATATTTTTTTTAACTACCTAAAATTTATAAACTGATAACTCATGTTCAATTTTATGTACATAGTAAAAGTTTCGCAACATATGTATAGGTACATACATACATATGTAAATATTCAATAAGGTTAATAAAAAGAAAACTTACCAACCAAATTATGTATTGTGCTAATTTTAATTTATTTTTACTTTTACTATAAAATAGCTCTTGTGTCGTCTCCACCTCTTGCAAACTACAAAAGGTTCCAACATCTAACCATCACCCACATGAAACAAAAAAAGTGCTGTGACATTCTTACTTATGCATATATAAATATAATTAGGTGATTCACAAAGTGTCATATTCGATGTCGTATTCTCTTAATTATCGTAAATTCTCTCATTACAACGAAATACCTTGGAAATCACCTAAATATGTACGATATATTATTACAAATATCTGGTTGAAAAACACGTATTGAATCAAGTGGATCCACAGTTGTTAACTCCCATATAATTAAGATTGTAAGTAAGAATCTGTACTTAATCAAAAAGAGATAAAATGTATTTACCAACATTTGTTGTTTGCCCTACTAAGTACTATGTTATAATTCTAAAAATTTTTCCCTATTGAGCACAAATTACCAGTGAGCTAATTTCGTACACCGAAAAATTAAGAAAAAGGCGAATCTAGTTTGTAAAAAAAGCAAAAATAAACTCCAGAAACCAAAAAAATAGTAGCATAAAACTGAAAAAACTTGAACTTAGTTTTTTTTTCTTATTTTGAAAAATGTATAATTCATTAAAAAGTGCAAAGTGTCAGTTATAATATGAAGACAGCAATACCTTGTGTGGGGTGACTACACGTAGTAGCTAATACTTTTGCTTTCATCTTTTAGTACTCGGTACGGCATTTGAGGACATTCACATATGTGCCTGCCACTTCGCAGCAACACGTTTTTATCTTTTAATCTTCTTTTCAGATCATAAATGGACGACAAAAAGCTGACTCAGGAAATGAAAAGACTGTTATCGTCGCTATAAGTACATGCGATTCACAGAAATCATGAAATATCCCAATTTGTGAATGTCGCCCGATCGTTTGTTCACACAGTTCGTCGCGAGCATCTGATGGCAATGTGGAAAGTGTAGCAAAGCCCAAAAAGCATGAAACACGTTCAGACATCATTGTCGAGAGATCTTCAAGTTTGTGAACTCAGAATCAGTCACATTGGCCACGAAGACGTCCGGTAAAAATCCTACGAAATGCGCAATGGACAGTTTATGTCGGCACAAACTCGAAAACAACAATTCATCCGGGCACAACAATTTTCAAACAAGTTAAAACATCCAAAAAACTGGGATTTCAGGACGCTCTGGTCTTATTCTGACGAAAAAAATTTGACCAGGACCAAACATATAGCCACCTAGCTTCCCGGTTCTTAATATTTAGTCTTATTATTTTTATTGATTCATTCAACACACAGGGTGTACCCCTATCAATGCAGAGCATTGTGTTGAATGAAGGAAGATTGATAGGTGGGAGGAAGATTGAGAGAGGGAATGCAATCACACAGGACACCGATAAATACATAGACAGCCACTGTGGCAAGTGTTATACCTTTACCACAATGAACTTCAATTTATGAGTGTCGACTATGACCGCATGTAGCGCCAAAGTCCGAGCTTTTCGCATCCACCCATGTTGTGCGTGTTATATTTGTACATGAATGGAAGGGACCTACAGTTTAATGCCGAATCCGAACGGCGAAGTGAAAAGCTTTTCATAGGCAATTTTTACTCTTGTAGGTTTGCCTGCCAAGGGTGGAGCTGTGTATACATTTTGTTGTTGTTGCTTTTTTTTAAATTTTTTTTTTTTTTTTTTGGCTGTGCCGAGATTTGAACCCCTGACACTCTGCGTAACAGTCCAACGCACTACCGCTACGCTACAGCGACCACTACGTATGAAGCGCTATTAAACGCGAGACCAATAAACATCGCCATAACAAGCTTGTTTCCATAAGAGCAGTTATTAGTGTATACATGTGTTAAATGTGTATACATTTTGTTGTTGTTGCTTTTTTTTAATTTTTTTTTTTTTTTTTTTGGCTGTGCCGAGATTTGAACCCCTGACACTCTGCGTAACAGTCCAACGCACTACCGCTACGCTACAGCGACCACTACGTATGAAGCGCTATTAAACGCGAGACCAATAAACATCGCCATAACAAGCTTGTTTCCATAAGAGCAGTTATTACCAGAGTAATGACGGATATGGATGAATATCATTTGATTCGGGAATGCAAACATTTCCGGCAGAGAATTGAAGCTGTTATTGCCGCTGGAGGCGATTTTATCGAATAATTGTATAGCCTAAGTATCACTCAGTTTGCTGTAAAAATTAATTAACATTATAATAAGTTTTCTAAAAAGTCCAAAATGAGTGATTTCATTAAAAAAGTTTTAATATTTAGATGAGAATCTTTTGGGGAATTTCAATTTTAAATGGAAAAAATCTGAAAAACGGAAGTCAATATAATGATTTTAAATTTGGTAACCAGAAAAAAATACTAATTCCTCAGGGATAAGTTTTTCTGTTCTAATGCGTTTAAAAATCTATTTGATATCAAGAAGGACAGAAAGTTGACTGAATAAATTAGCTTTAGGAAACATACAAAAAAATATATCTAAATTACAACAGAAGAAATATTTGATTTGATTGTTAAAAAAAAGCCACATAGGCTTGAAACCCTGTAAACTGGGGGAGGAACCTAACTTTACTTTAAATGGCACAACAGCCCATGGAGGGCCTAGGCCGAGCTTTTCGCATCCACTCATGTTGTGCGTGTTATATTTGTACATGAATGGAAGGGACCTACAGTTAATGCCGAATCCGAACGGCGAAGTGAAAAGCTTTTCATAGCAATTTTTACTCCTGTAGGTTTGCCATTGCCTGCCGTGTAGAAAAATTATTTTTTATATTTTTTGATTTTGCCTGTGCCGAGATTCGAACCCCGGAGACTCTGCGTAGCAGGCCAACGCACTAACACTACGCCACAGCGACCACAAGAACCTAACACTTTATTTTAAACGTACATAATTTTATAAAAGCTGATCATATGCCCCTTTATTTATTTTAATTATCCGCCCCTTTATTTATTTTATTTATTTATTTATTTGAAAAAAAGTACGAAATAATATAATAATATCCGTGGTAGCCAAACTAAAAACGAAATAAAAATATGAATAATTTTCTAACGCTTAAAATGGCGAATTAAGTATATTTCAACTCATTGTAGAATAAATTTATTACGGTTTCTTCAGACAGTCAAAATAACACAAAATCCATTTCACCTTTTTTTTTATGTACATCACTTTATTTATTATTATTATTGTATAAGAAGCGTATATAAGATAACTATCGCAGTGACAAAACTCACATCGCTACTTAAATTTTTGTGAACAAAACTTGACAGTACTACAGCTGTCAAATTGATACATAAATAAATAAGTTAAAATTTAAATAATTTAAATTAATTTATAGCATACATAAATAAAATTGTGACCAAGGATACTTTTTTTTCTTCATGAGACATGTTTTTGTTTTCCTTTATATTTAAATACAAGATTTCCAAATGAATATAAATTTTTGACATTAGAAAAAATCTCATACAAACCCTTTTGTTTACGTTTTTACTGTCACTCTTCTTCTTATTTGTCTTCCTCCACACTCACAATAAGATAAATGGTGTCATGTAGCACAAATATATACTCCGAAGACTATCAGAACATCTAAAAACTATGACTTTGGCTATGAATACCTCGATAGTCTAGTGAGTAGAGTACTAGACTTTTACCCGTGA
Source organism: Palloptera scutellata (assembly GCA_958295655.1). NCBI lineage: Eukaryota > Metazoa > Arthropoda > Insecta > Diptera > Pallopteridae > Palloptera > Palloptera scutellata. Next base: position 16,781,278 of record OY282453.1, read on the forward strand.
GATTGGGGCTTCGCTTCCTCTCTAGGTCTGGTAGTTAATTCTCATAAACTTCTTATAATTCGAGTTATTTGAAGTAAGTGAGAATTATAAGAAAGTATACAAGTACACCTCTTGGCAGGCAATGGCAAAATCACGAAGTGATGACAAATTCCCACATCGCCGTTCGGAGCCGGAGTTAAACTCAGTTGTTTAAACTCCGCCTAATCATGTGGTTTTTGGGATACTTTCATGTGTTTTTTTTTTTTTTTTGTAGGGACCCTTTTTAACCTATGTATGTGGAGTGCGTTGCACACACATATAGACCTACAGTTTTACGCCGAATCCGAACGGAAATAAGAAAAACTTTACGGCAGAAATACTCTCAAAGGTTCGCCATTGCCAATCTGAAAGGTGGTAATTTATGTTTTGGGAAACGAGATGATCAGTTTAATCATCAAGCCATCCAAGTGGATCTTACCAACGCACTAAACAACTGAGCCACAAAGCTACCACATGTGGTATCGCAATGGGCCGTTCTGGTCTAAGTGTGTCTCTGTAAAGCCACCAAAAACAATAAAAACAGAAACAGGGATGACTACAGTTTTTTATATCGGTTATAATTCTTCGCAGCGATAGATATCGCCGCGATATAACAAAGCATATATAGGATTAATTTCTGGTACAAATATTTTGTTTCCCATCAGTATTTGGAATAAAGGAAATCATGATGGATTTTGTACAAGCTTATTTCCGTAGATTCATCGCAAAAACTAAAAGTACAAACGATATCTTCTCTTCAAAGTGTTATTAACCAAGTGACGTTAACCAAGTCTTAAAAAAACTAAAAGAGGCAAACCTTCGTATTCAATAATAAATGTATATTTTTTGCTAAAGAAACAGTATTCCTACTTAGGGTATATTTTAACACCAGGTGTCAAATCCAATCCTACGAAAGTTGATCAAATTTTGAAGCTTCAATTGCCTAAGATAGTTAAACAAATTAAATAATTTTTAAGTATAACTGGATATTACCCAAAATGTATTACAGATTATTCGAAAGTAGCCTATCCTATGATAAAACATTTAAAAAAGATACTATGTTAAACATCAACGATCCGAAATATATTTTGAAAAACTGAAAATAATTTTAACTAAAAAACCGGTGCTTAAGTATCCGAACTTTAACAGACAGTTTCAACTTGTTACAGATGCTAGTAATAATGCTATAGGAGCAGTATTGCAACAGGATAAACATTCTATCTACTATGCTCAATGACCATGAGAAAAATTATTCAGTTACGGAAAAGGAACTTTTATGAATTATATGGGCGTCTAATTATTTTAAGCCATATTTGTATAGCACTAAATTTGAAATTTTATCTGACCATCTGGGATGGCTTTTTGCGAAATCTTAAGGAATAATCTCGGTCGAATAAATTGTGCTAAAGGAAGTTAGGTTTGAAGTTGTAATTCTAAAATTTTATATAGTGACGCTAAATCCTGTGGAATTGTTTGTTAGATCCATCAGTATATAGCAGCGTGTAGTTTTTAAGCTGTTTTTAATTTCATCAAAGGCTTTACTGCATTTTCGAAGTGTCATGTTTATTATTATTTTCTTGTACCACCATGGTAGCTTTTGCTGCTGATATGGTAGTAGGTAAAAGAAAGTAAGTCTTTTTGTTTTATAGTTCATTATTATTCTACTAATGGTTGTGGGGATTTTTTAAATTTTGTGTTTCTTTTATAGCGATCTTAAAGAGTGTTTTTTTGCTACTTGGTTTTTGATGTTAATATTCTTCCTTCACCTTCCGAACCATTTCAGGTGATGTTGCTGTTTTTTTTCGTCCACCACCTTAGCGTTTAGCAATGGTCCTGTATCATTATAACGATTTATGCTGCGATACACAAACATTTTATTCACTTTGAGATGCCTGAGCTCACGAACAATAGCTGCTTGTGATTTTCCACTCAAATATACGCAATCACACTATTACGTTTGAATTCCATTTCGAATAACTTTTGTTCTATAAAACTTAGACGCAAATGCTTGTGGTGGCTTGTAAAGAATATAAACAGCTGTCATTGGTATGAATTTGACATAGTTGGCAATATCGCGTTGCCAGATATACCGGTATGAAGTTGGTAACACTTCAATCGCCGAACCCGTACATTGTTTGTATACATATGGAGATACCAACAAACACGATCTAAATGTTTCCTTTTTAGTTAAAAGTGTTGAATGTTGTTAGTATGAGAAAATAAATATTTATATTAACTTTTTCAACTTAAAAAACGACAAAAATAGAAAAAGGAAATAATAAAATCAAGAAAAGGAGCAACCCAATGTGTTATATCACACTTGAAGAAATGAGCTTTACACATACACACGTTGAACTACTACCCTGCAGTGCAAAAATGAGTCTCACAAATTATTTAGTTCAATAAATTCCTAGCCTAGTTAAGAAACTAGATAAACACTGATACTGGATGAGTCACTTTGATGATTGCTTAGAGTTTTCTGCTTAAATATGCAACAACAAAGAACTTACTTTACTTACTTTTGATGGCACAACAGCCCATGGAGGGCCTAGGCCGAGCTTTTTCGCATCCACTCATGTTGTGCGTGTTATATTTGTACATGAATGGAAGGGACCTACAGTTTAAAGCCGAATCCGAACGGCGAAGGAAAAGCTTTTCATAGCAATTTTTACTCTTGTAGGTTTGCCATTGCCTGCCAAGAGGTGGTGCCGTGTAGAAAAATTATTTTTTCTACTTTTTTTTTTTTTTTGATTTTGCCTGTGCCGAGATTCGAACCCCGGACACTCTGCGTAGCAGTCCAACGCACTACCACTACGCCACAGCGAACAACAAAGAACTTCTTTCAATAATTTAGTGAAAATATTGTTTTTTAGTTCACATGTAAGTACTTTATAATATTTTTCACCTATATGATTTCTGAATGGCAAAGATAGAAGAAGCTGAGCAGTTGTCTGCTTTTTTAAATTTTTGAAGTTTCCTTCATTAAAATCGTTGTTTATATTTACGCCGGGGGTAAAAAATGATCGTCGTAGCGAAAATTGTCACGAAAATGAGCGCCCTCTATCTATCGAGTATGAAAAAAATTAGAGTGAATATGTGTATATGTAAACGTTTTGGTGCAGTCAATTGGCCACCAAGATCGTGTGATATGACCCCGTTAGACTATTTTTTGTGGGGCTATGTTAAGTCTCTTGTCTATAGGGGCAAGCGAAATACGATTGCTGCTTTGGAAGCCAACATTGAACACGTCATTGGTGAGATTCCGGCCGAAATATGTAAAAAATTGTGCCAAAATTGCACCATCAGAATGGACCACTTGAACGTAGCCGTGGGCAATATTTAAATGAAATTATCTTTAAAAAGTCAATGGCAGGAATTGATTTATCGATCCAAATAAAAATTTCATTAACTTTTGTAAATGTCTGTGTTTTATTGAATTTTCCAAAACCAAGCTCTTAAAAAATGTAAATTTAGGTCCATGAGATGATGACTTTTACTTTAAAATGCATTGGAAATAAAAATTCAAAATACATTAACAAAAAAAATTAGGTTTTTGCCAACCAATGAACGACTTAAAATTAAAATCTGACTTTCGATGACCTTATCTCAATACTTAGCCACATAGGACCAAAAAAATGTATCATCTTCTTAGTTCAGAAGTATTTCCAATAAATGTAAACTATTGTTGCCTGATCCGTGGAATTGAATTTTGTCCAGCTAGCTTTTTCTACACTGTGACTATGAAAAAAATTAGGGTAAATGCTAGGCAGCGCCCTCTACCAAAAGTAGAATATGAAAAATTATGTGTTTGCACATGGCTTAAACCATGAAACTTGGCTTAAACCATCTATATATGATGCTGAAATTCTATGTACTAATTTTAAAATTTTTAGAAAAGATCGCCTTCATAAACATGGCGGAGGCATTTTAATTGCCGTTCACTCTTTATATCCATCTGAGGTTTACCCATTAGATTATTCTGAGGATATTGAATTCATATGTGTCCGCATAAGGATTGATGAGCAATATGCATTTATTACATGTTCATATATGATATTTATTTTATTTTGATACAATTTGCTCTAAAATATGAAAAACTGATTCACTGATTGTTATTGGTGATTTTAATATGCCAAGTGTTAGTTGGAACTTTTGTGAAGAAGTTCGGCATCTTTATCCTTGCACTGCTATAGAACACAATAATAACTTTTTGGATATACTTTCTGAATTAAGTTTGTATCAGATTAATAACACTAAAAATAAGAATGAAAAATGTTTGGATCTTGTTTATGTACATGATGACTGAAAAATTTTAATTCTTCGTTCCCAACCTTACGATACACCTGAGGATGGTCATCATCCTACCTTAGCATTATTCTTTGAATTACCTTATAGCCTAAAAATTGATTTAAAAACTTCTAAATTGAAATACTGTTTTCAAAAAACTAAATATAATAAACTTGTTGATAGTCTTTCTGTTACAACTTGGCCGTTAGATAATCTGAACATTGACAGCTGCGTATCTCTATTTAATAATGTTTTATATAAAGCATTTGAACAATGTGTACCTAAAGTTAAAACTTCTTTTACGAATACTGGGTCCATTTGGTTCACAAAGGATTTAAGAAACCTAAAAAATCGGAAGTCGCGAGCTTTTAAAGTTTATAAAAGATCTGGCAGAAATATGGATTATTGTAACTATTCCCGTCTACGTCATGAATATATAAAGCTGAGTGATAAATGTTATAGAAACTATTTAAATAGTATAAAAATGAAAATTCATCACAAACCTAAATCTTTTTATGACTTTGTTAATTCAAAACGTAAGGCCATTGATTTCCCTCCATCTATGTGGCTTGGTGATATTGTTTCTAGTGATGACATGATAATTGCGAACTTGTTTGCTGATTTTTTTAAATCTACATATTCCACATTTAGCTTCAATGACAAGGACTCTTACCCTTTCTCCATTGATTCGTTTAAGACTATTTTTTTTCCAACCATAGATCCTCTAGATGTTCTTCACCACCTTAAGTCTCTTGAGCAGTCATTTAAATCTGGGCCCGATAATATTCCGAGTTGCATATTAAAAAATTGTGCCGAACTTTTATATAAACCTCTTGTTGGAAAGAATCTTTTATTGTTCCTCTACATAAAAATGGTGTTAAATCTAATATATCAAATTATAGAGGTATTGCTAAATTAAGTGATACCTAAGTTATTTGAATTAATTGTTACTACCCAAATTATGCACTCTGTTGTAACATTGATCAACACATCGCAGCATGGGTTCCTTAAGGGGAGATCTACTACGACTAACCTTTTAGAATTCACTACATGTGTAATGAATGGATTTATTAATAACCAACAAACTGATTTTAGCAAAGCATTCGATAAAGTCAATCATGGCCTCCTTATTAAAAAACTAGGTTTGATTGGATTTCCGCCATTGCTTTTGAGATAGATAGAGTCATATATCACTAACAGAAAACAAAAAGTGATTTTCCGAAATGCAGTATCAAAAATCATTGCTGTTACTTCCGGAGTTCCTCAAGGGAGCCATCTGGGACCTTTATTATTTCTTCTGTTTATCAATGATTTGCCATCTGTTATTCGAAATTGCAAAATTGTAATGTATGCTGATGATGTAAAGTTGTTCTTATCTTACAACTCTATAATCCAACAAAAACTTCTGCAAGAAGATCTAGATAATTTTTCAAAATGGTGCCGATTAAACTTGATGTTACTTAACCTGCATAAATGTAAGTTTATGACATTTTCAAGAAGACAACCTATGTCTGCTAAATATTCTTTACAGGATCAGACTCTGAGTCATGTATTGATATTTGTTGATTTGGGTGTGACAATGGACTCCAAATTAGGTTTTAACTTACATATCAACTCGTGTGTGAACAAAGCTAAAATTTCGTTAGGATTTATTAAACGCTGGTCTAAAGAGTTTAACGACCCTTATACAACAAAAACGCTATTCACTTCAATTGTTAGACCCATCCTTGAGTATACATCTCCTGTCTGGAATCCTCAATATAATTGCTACATAAGTAAAATTGAGTCGGTTCAAAAACAATTTCTTGTTTTTGCACTGAGGAGTTTTTGTTGGAATACTCTATTGAAGCTTCCACCGTATGAACATCGATTAAAGCTTATTAATCTACCAACATTGATAAGCAGAAGAAAAATGCTGAATATAACATTTCTTGTAAAGCTTTTGAATGGCATTCTATCATCTTCGTATTTACTAAATGAAATAAACTTTAATATACCCTGTAGAAGCTCACGTTATTTTATTCCTATTAAACTTAGCATATGCAAAACAAATTATGCTCAAAATGATCCTTTTCGTGGAATATGTAGAGATTTTAATGAACATTTTAATTTATTCAGCATTTCCGATTCTCTGGAATACATCAAAACAAACTTACTTATCATATTAAATCAATAAACAGCTGATGATTTTATATCTGTAGTTGTAAAGAATGCCTAATTGGATATACGCGGCTTATTACATATTTTCGTGTAAAGCGGTTGCGCCGTCACCGATCCATACGTTATGTGGATGCGCCCTTCGGTCATGTTGGGCAGGAGGAGGGTCCGTTGGGATTCGTTCGTTAAAAAAAAAAAATAAAAAAAAAATAAAAATATGCATCCCCATTTTTTTCATACTCAATTGATAGAGGGCGCTGCTCACTAATTTCTCGTTAAATTTTTTTCATATTCAATTGATAGTGGTTAAAAATTTAAACGTAAACGTTTTAAAGAAGTAAACTTCTGTAGGGCGTGCCACTACACAATTATTTGTTTTTATTGCATGTACCGACACAATAATCCACTCATTTCGTACATGTTATATTTTTACATGAATGGAAGGGACTTACAGTTTTTTGCCTAATACGAACGGCGAAGTGAAAAGCTTTTCGTAGGCAATTTTTACTCTTGTAAGTTTGCCATTGACTGCAAGACGTGGTGCCGTCTCGAAAAATTGTTTTTTTTTACTTCTTGATATTGGCCGTAATAGTGCAACGCACTACCACTACGCCACAGCGACCATGTGGTAGGACATCAGCCTTAAATAAAATCAGTATTTTGCGGCTAAATGAGATTGAGGAATGAACTAGTTGTAGTTTGTTTTAGCTAGCTAATTAGCTGCAAGTTGGTTGCACTGCAGGGTACTAACACTATTCATTGTTGTTGCTGCTGCTACACATGTACATACATACATACATAGTAGTAGCGCGAAGCTATGGCTACATTATGGCCATACAGAACAATATGGTATTAGTTTAAGCAAAAGTGAACCGCGAGTATCAAGAGAAAAAATAGTAACAACAGCAGCTAGTATGTACCATTTATATAGTATATATAGAGCGCCAAACCATAAACATCTGCCAATAAACAATTTACTAAATATATTTGTATATACATGCGAGGACTTTACAGTCGAATTATTCCATCAATTGAAATTTGGGGAGATTGAGAAGTATAGTTTTCGTTTTAAACTTTCAAAGTCGCCAATGGTCGTGCTCAATTTGTAACAATTTAAATGCAGTTCGGCATACTTTATTTTAACTCGAATTTTAATCATTTTAAGCGAACAATAACATCCTAAAATGTTTTTACTGGGTACATCTACATCTGCCTAGAGCAAGTAACCCAAGATCATGAGAGAACCACCCATTACCAGCAGCCAAACAGTTGAAAAGCAAACAAAAAACACAGAAAGCTTATAATGCCACACAAATTCATACGCACACACACACACTTTTACCTAAATACTCGTAAATGAAAGTGTGCAGAATGGTCAGACAAGCTTCATCAGATGTTGCACTCCGAAAATAAAAACAGAGAGAATAAAAATAAGTAAAAAAAAAAGAATGGTAAGGACGAAGATGATGGCGTTACTGTTTGTCTCTCCTTCAGCAAAGATACCATTATCCTTGACGATTTCTGTTTCTGCTGCTGCTGGTGCTGCTCCTTCTTCTGCAGCTTTGTGGCTATATGTGTCACTGCTTGCTGTTGATGATGGTGATACCGAACAGCCAGCCGAGGAAAAAGACGAAAAGAGATATTGATGGTGAAGTAAAATATCTTTTATACACTATGCATGCATACCATACATACATATATAAAATAAAAGAGGTTAAAGTCTACTGATGTGCTGATGGTGCTTTTCTTGATGATGGTGTTGTTGCTGTTAATGATTTTGCTACATGTAGCCAAAATGTCATATACATAATGTACATATGTATGTACAATGAACATGATACATATGTACCATACATACATATGTAAGATAAATGTTGAGATTACGTGTAGTTGGTGACTACCAGAACCACAATAGTGCAATATAGTAGCTTTGACAAAATTCGATATTGGTGTATTCAAATAGGCTTAATCGTTAGGTTTGTCAGATTGATTTGATGTTTGATTAATTTTTAAAATTACTTGTCGACACGTAAATCACGTATACGTAAATTGAAACTTTCGTAAAAAGAATATTTGAAAGTCAATTTCGGACGCAACCCTACCCTCTCCAGTTTGGTTACTATACTAATATTTATCGCAGATTAGAACGGCAGGTGTGGACGATAGCTGGGGTGATTGGTTATTGATGGTTCCTGCACAAATTATTTTATTTATTAATTTATGTAGCTAAGTGTATCGTATCAATTTCTATTAATATGAAATTGCATTTAGAAGGTTTATCTTGTGTATGTGAGGGAAGCGTAGTTACTGCCGTAATGATGGTCGTTTTCTCCAGAAAAATTGTGTAAAAAAATTTATAGTCGCGAAAACAAGAAATTCGTACAGCATGCCATAGAGGACCTAGGCCGATAATCTGTATAAAGGTGCTTAGACGGACACGCATGCATGGGATGCAAGAATGTGTGCCCAAAAATGACCGCCTGAACACAAAAAATCAACGAACGGCATGAATGTCAGTAAGAATGTAAGAAATAAAGTGTGGCACGCATACCTTTGTGCTAGTTAGGTCTGTATAATACAAAAATAAAATTATTACAGGAATTGTTGATGAAAATTAAACTTAGTGCCATTTCAGTTGTTACTGACGTTGCAGTTAGCGTGCCATCGTGGTGTTTACGTTTCCAATTTTTCTTCAAAGTGATGAATATCTGCATAAATGCCGATATGCGTGTTGATACGACACACTTGCTGACTTTCTTTTGTGTCACGCATTTGTGCCTCTTATCCCTTTGGCTCTGAAAGAAACTCGTGCCGCTTTTATCTTTTGAATTGTACAGCATTTATTCTAATGAACTAGTAAAGCTCACTCATTTGATCACATGAGGATCGCTCCAAAATAAATTATTACTTATAGTTCAAAAGAGTAAGAATCAAATCTCCCACTAGCGGGTGTGCTGTTGTGTCCTGTGTCTTTATTATGCTAATGTGGAAATAGATGCAGGAAGATCTTTTAGCAAAACTTACAAAAAAGTAATCTAAAAATGCTTCATAAATGTTAACACCCACCCATAAGCAATAAAAAGTAACAGTAAACAAGAGACAGGAACCAGTCAACCCCAATACGGGATATAAGTAATAATAAATAATTAAAAGTAAAATTTACGAAAAATAAATTTCATTTGAGTACTGATTGATGAATTTCCATTCGTTTGTGTATGTAACTACCAAGAAATTAAATTTGTTAATTTCCATGGTATGCTAGAGGCATTTCATTGAAATTAGAACATTATTTAAGTTTATAAAGAAATTGAAAGGAGCTATTCAACTTAATATGATTTTTGTTGTTTTTAAGCTAGTGACTTTAAAGGTTTGATTATTAGTATGTATTTAAAATTACATACATACATATGTAAATATAAACACACATGTACACATACTTAAATATGTACTTGTAAGTAAGTACATATGGTCCGATGAAAGCAATTTAACCTGCTATGCGCTGATAATTTGCCGTACGTGCGCCGTTCCATTGGCAAACGTGACAAAGAAGGCTGCATTGTGAAAAAAGTGAAATTCCCACAAAACCCGAAGATTTTTTAAAGTTTAAAAGTTTAATTTAATGTTGAAGTTAAATCTCCGCGCTATTTGATACCTAAAAAGGTGTCAGACAAGGTGACTCTCTATCGTGCGACTTCTTTAACCTCATGCTGGAGAAAATAATTTGAGCTGCAACCATCGACATCTCTGGCACTATTTTCTACAAGAGTGTCATTCTGGTAGCATACGCCAATGATAGTGACATCATTGGCATAAACGTGCGAGCGGTCAGTGCAGCATTCTCCAACCTGAAAAGGTATTATCGAGTGGGTCTAGTGGTGAAAGAGGACAAAACGAAATACCATGTGTCAACAAACAAAAAAACACGCCGTTTTGGACAAAATTTCACTGTTGACAATTATACTGTTGAAGTCGTCAAGGAATTATTTTACTATAATAATGCCAACCTTGAGATCAAGCGGAGATTAACTCTTGCCAACAGGTGTTAATTCGGGCTCCGTAGATATTTGACAAACAGAGTTCTCTCTGAACTGACGAAAATAACGCTCTATAAATATTCTTCCCGACCTAATGTATGACGCTGAGACGTGTACATTGACCTCCAATGATGAGAGGCTGTTAGGAGCGTTCGAGAGGAAGATACACCGTAAAATCTATGGCCCAATATGCGTGGGCAATGTGTATCGAATAAAATGGAACTATGAGCTCTATGAACTGTACACCGACACTGATATAGTTAAGCACTTAAAAATCCAGCGGCATGTTGAGCGAATGGAAGGCTTTTATTCGAGCCACGGTGGAGGAACACGCAGAAAAAGACGTTCTAATCTCTGTTGGGAATACCAGGTTCAAGGAGTCCTGATTGCACTTGGCTTTATCAACTGGCACCAGCGCGCGCATATCAGAGGCGACTGGAGAAGTTTTATAGAGGAGGCAAAGTCCGATCATAGGTTGTAGTCCCAGTAGGTAATATAGCGTATGCGCCTGTATCTTAGTTTGCTGCTCCACTCTTAAGAGATAACAAGGTGATTAAAAAATACAATTTGTTTCATTTCAGTATATGTAGTAAGTCCTAATTTTTAGTCCAACATGTGTTAGAATTCAATAGAATTTGGTTTTATTTCTAGTATTTCCTGGTTTCAAATATAGAAAGTATTTGCTTCAGAATGTAAAAAAAATCTAAAAACTAAACCCAATTAGAAATTAAATTTACCAAAATGTTTTGTGACACTTCTCTGCACCCTGCAGTTTGAAACAAAATATTCTCGATTTCAATTTCGAGCAAATATACGATTTTATAACAAAGCTATGAGTCTGAAATTCAAATGTAATATCCTTTTTATTCCACATATGATTCTGAGGCGTGGAAAGGATCTAACAGCTATGGCAGTAGGGGAGATCAAGAGACGAAAATGATGATATGGATTGGTTATACTACCCGTAAGAGCACCAACAGTATTGCACGTCAAGCTCTACGCTGGAATCTCCAAGATTCTCGTTGTCCTGAAAATGTTTTTTTCTAAAGAGTATAGTACATATACTATACTAGTATAGTATACTATATACTATATAGTATAGTATAGTATAGTATACTATACTATACTATATAGTATATAGTATAGTATACTATACTATACTATAATATATAGTATATAGTATAGTATACTATACTATATATGTACTATACTATACTAGTATAGTATATGTACTATACTATACTATACTATACTATACTATACTATACTATACTATACTATACTATACTAGTATAGTATATGTACTATACTATACTATACTATACTATACTATACTATACTATACTATACTATACTATACTATACTATACTATACTATACTATACTATACTATACTATACTATACTATACTATACTATACTATACTATACTATACTATACTATACTATACTATACTATACTATACTATACTATACTATACTATACTATACTATACTATACTATACTATACTATACTATACTATACTATACTATACTATACTATACTATACTATACTATACTATACTATACTATACTATACTATACTATACTATACTATACTATACTATACTATACTATACTATACTATACTATACTATACTATACTATACTATACTATACTATACTATACTATACTATACTATACTATAATATACTATACTATACTATACTATACTATAATATACTATACTATACTATACTATACTATACTATACTATACTATACTATACTATACTATACTATACTATACTATACTATACTATACTATACTATACTATACTATACTATACTATACTATACTATACTATACTATACTATACTATACTATACTATACTATACTATACTATACTATACTATACTATACTATACTATACTATACTATACTATACTATACTATACTATACTATACTATACTATACTATACTATACTATACTATACTATACTATACTATACTATACTATACTATACTATACTATACTATACTATACTATACTATACTATACTATACTATACTATACTATACTATACTATACTATACTATACTATACTATACTATACTATACTATACTATACTATACTATACTATACTATACTATACTATACTATACTATACTATACTATACTATACTATACTATACTATACTATACTATACTATACTATACTATACTATACTATACTATACTATACTATACTATACTATACTATACTATACTATACTATACTATACTATACTATACTATACTATACTATACTATACTATACTATACTATACTATACTATACTATACTATACTATACTATACTATACTATACTATACTATACTATACTATACTATACTAGTATAGTATATATATATAGTATAAAGATAATAATTTGCCATTATGTTTTAAAAACGATTTCGGGCAAGTGGCCGCTGCGGCTGATTCGAATAAATACCAGCCGAGAGGCCCACTCATGTTGTGCGTGTTATATTTGTACATGAATGGAAGGGACCTACAGTTTAATGCCGAATTCAAACGGCGAAGTGAAAAGCTTTTCATAGGCAATTTTTACTTTTGTAGGTTTGAAAGAGCCTGCCAAGAGGTGGTGCCGTGTAGAAAAATTATTTTTTCTACTTTTTTATTTTGCCTGTGCCAAAATTCGAACTCCGGACACTATGCGTAGCATCCCAACGCACTACCACTACGCCACAGCGACCACGACGCGAGATAATGCGCTCACCAAAAAATTTCTTCAATAAATTGATTGTTTCGTTGGCTGTATGGCATGTAGCGCCGTCTTACTGGAAAGGTCGTCCACATCAACATCCTCCAATTCAGGCACGAAAAAGTCAATTAATCATGGCTCTATAGCGTTCCCCATTGACTGTAACATTATGACCGGCTTCATCTTTGAAGAAATATGGACCAATGATTCCCTCTTCTCATAGAGCACACCAAACAGTGACTTTTTGCGGATGTAACGGCGTCTCAACAATGGCTTGTGGATTATAATCACTCCAAATGCGACAATTCTGCTTATTAACGTACCCATTCAACCAAAAGTGAGCTTCGTCGCTGAACATCGCTGAGACGCGCGAACCATTATTTTGGTAATAAATTTGCACGATTTGCAAACGTTTTTCAGAAGTAAGTCTAATTCATTATTAAATGCAAACCAAACTGAGTATAAATCAAGTGACAGCTGTCAAAAAGACCAACTCCGAAGAAAGTATTGCCAGATTGAAAACCACACTTCTAAAATAATAAATCACATCTGTGTTTTGTTTGCGGTTTGCCTCTAGTTATGGTATGTACAACTAGTAGCAATAATCATATGAGAAACAGCGACAAAATCTGCACCGATAACAACCATTCTATGAACTATCAATAATGAAAGTGGAAAAACAACTTTAAGAACTTGAACGTTTTATTCGCGCATGGTTAACTAATTGACTAATAAATGGCAGCTAGTATAGAATAATAAATTGGTTAACACTTATTGCGATTTTTTTTACTATGTACTTATACCAACGATATACTATGAACGATTTTGCGATTCGTGGCAGCATTGTCGGTGGGTTTTCTGCTTCTTCCTGGACAATCACCTTCATGACCCAGGTCCTTAAACCGATTATATGAACGAGAAACTAAGGAACGAGCAATGCGCAATCTCACAATTACTTTTGCATAGCTGGTGCAATGTTATAATAGCTGATCGATTATTTCACATCGTAAAATAAATAAGTAAATGAAATTTAGACCATTTGTTTTTTTAATGGCACAACAGCCATGGAGGGCCTTGGCCGATCTTTTTGCACCCACTCATGTCGTGCGTGTTATATTTGTACATGAATGGACCTACAGTTTTATGCCGAATCCGAACGGCGAAGGGAAATGGAAAGCTTTTCATAGGCAATTATTACTTTTGTAGGTTTGCCATTGCCTGCCAAGAGGTGGTGCACAACAATTAAATCAGATGTGCTAAGGATTACGTAGAATAATAAGTACAAGAATGAAGTAAATTACAGAAAAATTACAATACTTTTTGTCTAGCGCGAATAAAGTTGTATACACTTCTTAATTGTCACCCTGTAATAAGAATTTCTTATTACTTCAAAAGTCTAGTAGTAAATTTAATATTTGTATAATTTCTAATAGTTTAGCTGTCCAAGATTACTGGACAATCGGTCAAAATCAATTTATTAAACCACATTAACCAACAAAAGGACTTACTACATATCTGGCTTTTGAATTTGTATACATACAATTTCTTTTTCTCGCTATTATGTATAGAAAAATTTTAATTAATTTACTGACACATAAAATGCAAACATAATGGCAAATCCTTATCTTTATAATAAAGCTAAATTCTTGGCAATAACATTAAATTATATGCGTTTTATTTCTTCTTGAAAACCTCACTTCTAAAAAACACCCTGTATTTAAATATAAAATGAAATTAAAAATTCATGACATTACAATTTTCTTTTATGGTACATACATACTATTTATGATGGGGAATTGAAGAATTCAGAATGCAGTTGAGTTTTAATTGAAATTTATCAATAAATAAAAATAAGATAACTATGGACGCAGACTATGAATGCTATGCATAAATTCTAAGTTACGTGACTGTGTTTTTAATTAATCGTTTGATATTACTTTGTTGGTAGTGGTAGTGCGTTGGACTGCTGCGCAGAGTGTCCGGGGTTCGAATCTCGGCACAAGCAAAATCAAAAAGTAGAAAAAAAATAATTTTTCTACATGGCACCACCTCTTGGCAGGCAATGGCAAACCTACAAGAGTAAAAATTGCTATGAAAAGCTTTTCACTTCGCCTTTCGGATTCGGCATTAAGCTGTAGGTCCCTTTCATTCATATACAAATATAAGACGCACAACATGAGTGGATGCGAAAAGCTCTGCCTAGGTCCTCCATGGGCTGTTGTGCAATTAAAAGTAAAAAGTAAAGTAAAGTATTACTTTGTTGACCTATGCTCATGTATTCTTTTTATATTGGTACATAAATATCGTTGAAGTTATCAAAATCAACTACATTTCCTAGTTACATAAACGCAGAGCTGTAAAATAATTCAGTCACTTTTAAGTTCTGTTGACTTCGATTAAAAATGATTGCATTATTGTGTACTGTCAGTACACAATAACTGACCATTCATTTGTAAGATCATTTTGTGAACTCACGAATGCTTAGCCGCTTGTTTGAAGTCTCCATCTGAATAATTCTTTGATTAGACTTGAAGTCATCGAAGCTATCGAAATCCATTGAAGAAGCCAATATTTTTACATGTCTTTTACAGGTGATATCTATTACACAGTGTGACACTATATTACAGTGCAAAATTCTTGGTTATTTAAAATTTGCAATTTATTTTCACAAACACAAAACAACTGATAAAAATAAAACAACTGATAATTTGCAACTTTTAACGTTTTTACTAAACAAACAGTACGAGCTATTTCATGCAAGAACAAGATAATTACTCTTTCATCGTCTCACTCATTTGCAAGTTTTTCGAGTACGGGATTTCTTTTTGGACTGTTTTGGGTGAACATGGGATTAAATGATTGAACTGCATTTAAATTTGGCCATATTATTTTCAATACCAAATAGTTTGCAATAAATGATGTCACTCAGCAAAGTTGCAGGCTAAAGTCATGATTGCGATTTCAATCATGAAATGAAGTCATATATGAAGTCACTGTATTATTGTGACTTATGTATTATGTTGACTTTTCCAATTAGTTTGACATTGACTTTCAAAAGACTTCGTGACTTCATTTTTGAAATCGAAGCACAGAGCTGCATTAATTATCTCTTGAACAATGTACCTTGATTCCATTTTACTCACAGACATGCAGCTAACTAATTATAATTTTTAATAATTTTCTGATATTTATTAAAATAATATACTAAGAAACATTTACTTAAATGTTAAGGTTTCTAAATTTTTATAAATACATGTAGGTAGTTGATTTAACTTTTATTCCAATTATAATACAGTTATACAAAAATTCAATAGGAAACAATAAAAATCTTGACAACAAGGTAAATGTACTTACGATAAAAGACCAAAGTAATACATAATAGCAATTACCATCACTTATACGACATGTATGACCGCAATTTCGCACACACATATACTGACACCGCACAGTTTGGTTAATAATAAATAAATGTCGAATTTGTAAATTAGAAATTTGTTTCTTAATATTGTTTGTCCATATGAATTTTCTCTTTTGTAAATTTTTTAAGCATCACGGTCTTCTCAAGCTGCGGGGCTTAGATAAATTTAGCTTCCAATAATCATTGCACCTAAATATAAACTGAATTCGTTGGTGATAAGCAAAAATAAGTTCTTGTAGACGTAGCGAAGCAACAGCAGCAGCAGCAACAACAGTGACGTCTACAGCAATAATAGCAGTAGCTAGCAGCAGCAGCATGTTGTGGTACTAAGACTTTGAAAGCAGTAATAGCGGCAGGCGCACAATATCTGCATACATTAGTTTTGCCGCATAGTCGCACCTCGCACCGTGAAATGATAAAGTAACTTAATCTTGCAAAACAGAAAACCTAAAACCAAAAAAAGGAAATAAAACAGCAAAAGCAATAGCAGCAGATGTTGCAGAACTACATACTACTTCTGCAGTACGTATCAATACCGAAAGAAAATGAAATGGTAGCTGCAGTGGTAGTGCGTTGGACTGTTACGAAGAGTGTCCGGGGTTCGAATCTCGGAATAGGCAAAATCAAAAAGTAAAAATAAACAATTTTTCTACACACACCACCTCTTGGCAGGCAATAGGAAACCTACAAGAGTAAAAATTGCCTATGGAAAGCTTTTCACTTCTCGTCGTTCGGATTCGACATAAAACTGTAAGTCTCTTCAATTCATGTACAAATATAACACGCACAACATGAGTGGATGCGAAAAGCTCTTTTCATAGCAATTTTTACTCTTGTAGGTTTACCATTGCCTGCCAAGAAGTGGTGCCGGGTAGAAAAATTATTTTTTCTCCTTTTTGATTTTGCCTGTGCCGAGATTCGAACCCCGGACACTCTGCGTAGCAGTCCAAAGCACTACCACTAAATCACAGCTACCACATAGTCGATATTGATAATAAAAAAAAAATTTCTGGTATAGGCATAACACTTGCCACAATGGCTATCTATCTGTTTATCGGTTACCTGTGATAGTATTTTCTCTCTCATTCTCCCTCCTTCTTCTTCCAACTTATCAATCTTCCTTGCAATCAACACAATGCTCTGCATTCATAGGGGTACACCCCGAGTGTTGAATTATCAAAAACAAAAAAAAAAACGTTTGCCAGAAAATCCATTAAAAAGTTGGGCAAAAAGTAAGAAAAAGAACGAAGTTCTACCTAAATAATTCCAAACACACAAAAATTGTGTGTTAGTCTACACCCCTCTCTCTCCATCCCTCTGCAGCTTCCTTTCACCCACTTCACGCCACTGGCTGCGCTAGCACATCCACGCACCCACCACTCGCATCGTCGTCTAGCAGCATATAGTAACCATTAGCAAGCCGCAAATAATATACCAGCAGCAGCAGCAACAAGAGCAAGGCAGCAGAAAAGCAGGCAGCAACAGCATCATCAGAAGGATAAGTGGTACTGTTAATATTATGTTGGTACTGTTGTTGGTGTCAATGTTGCTGCCACTGTCTCTGCTTGAATTTACAGAATTTTTGCTCTCGCGCATTCCCAACAAAATCCTTACATGCACATGTATGCATACTTACGTATATACATACATATGTATGTATAGATATTCGTATATGTATAAAACATGTCTTTTACATATACAATGTAGGTATGTATGTTAATGTGTGCACACATTTGAACACAATACCACGCAGCCTCCGCTCTGCAAAAAATACAAACATGAAACACTGTTAAGACTGCTACATTCAATATACCAACGAACCACCAGCAACAATCATCAATTATATTAAACGTTATTTCGCAATCAGTTTACATAAATAAATATGTGTGAATGATTTGTATTTAAATATGTATGTATGTGGGATTGTGTTTAAGTTTGTGTCCTCGAGTGCCCTATGATGTTCCTTTTGGCAGGTTGGATAGACCTATCACCATGAAGTCGTCTGTCAAGTTAAGTTAGTGCAGTGAGAGAAATGTACATAAGTAAGTAGGTGAAATAGAGAATGCTTCATATGTACATACTTATTAGGTGCCATAGTATAGAGCTTGTGATATAGGTCAACACTATGTACGTTGATTACAGATGTCACAAATATGAGAAAGGGTCTGAGCATTGTTAATTATAGATTTTAGACCTTCCATATCACTCAATCCGTTGGTACATTGTACGTTACCCAGATAGGGATAGGAGAAGAATTAAGTGGATAGGTGTGCGGCCAGCAGACCATATATGTACACTGGTTGAACCTGCTGCAGATTAATGCCGGTTCTGAACGGTAGGACTCATTTTGGGATGTACTTATTGAAGTCTTTTTGAAGTTAATGACTGTTCATTCAATTGGAATAATCATCTGTGATTTCGGTAGCAAGTCATAGTTATGACTTAAAATTTTGTTGAAGTCTTGCAGCCAATTGCGACCGCAACTTTACTGAGTGAAATCATTTATTAAAAATTATTTGTCGTCTGATCAGCCTGTTCTATATACATAGTTGTTATTCTCTCTATGTCAAACCTAACGTACGTTAAGCCTGTTTAATATACAAAAAAAAACGTGCCAAATACCGAAAAAACAATTTTTCCAAATAAAAAAAAAAAATTAAATTAGTTTTATGTTTGCGGTTAACGAAATGGGTTAGTATACACTTCAACAACTATAGGAAAAACTGAAAATTTACTTTACTTTACAAAATGGTGAATCTTTTACCGAAAGTGTAAGAAAATTATGTTCACAATTCGGTAGAAGAGAAGCGCCTTCCACGGAATTTGTGGATTAATTTGTGAAACGTGTGCGGGAAACTGGATCTTTATTGGATAAAATAGCACGTTGTTGTACTCCTACAGTGCGGTATTATTTGACCATGTTTCTTTTAAAATGAGGAATGGAAGATGCGTTACAGTGCATGGTGTACACTACCGCACAATGATAACTGATTATATGTGGCCTATTTTGGAAGACATGGCACCGTTTCACACAAGCAGTGCAACAATCGATCTTTTGAGTGGGATGTTTGAAAATCGCGTTACTAGCCTTTTTTGTGGGGAGCTGTTAAGGATAAATGTTACGCTAACCATCCAGCAACGATTGAATCTTTTAGGATAAAATTGGTGCAGCCATCGGTGAAGTACACATCCATATAGTCGACAATGTACTGATGTACTGAGTTGATCGTATGGGCTACTGCAAGGTCAGTCGAGGAAGTCATTTGAATGAAATAGTGTTCCACAATTAACCGGAAGGGGAATGATTGTACTTTCGAATAATAAAAACCACATTGAAAACTATTCGTTTCTTATTTACACCAAAATCAAATTCCAAATTGTAAATGGTCAACCCTGTATATTAGTTCATATTCTACTTTCAATCATTTTCGATTTTAAGTGCTAATGACGTAAATCGCATAATGCATTTATATTTTAATATTTTCTTGAAATCAATGGAAAACACGAACTTCAGTGGTAAAAATGTCTCTTAACTTGGCCAACCTAGAAAATTCCATGTACCTGGATGTATGTACCTGTAGAGTTCAATAAAACACGTCTTACTTCTTTTACTATTTCACATTCAATCCCTCTTTGTGTTTGTTTATTTATGTTGCCATCTAACTCCTACAAAGTGTGTTGCCACCTAGATACTTTTTTTACAGTAAAATATTAATTTTAAATAAGGATATAAAATAATCAATATTAAGATATGTATATAGATTTTTTTCTTTAATCGTCAAAACGAGAGGGACGCACACATATGCGTTTAATTCGAAGTTCATCCGAAGGTTTCTTGTTTGCTTGTGACATCCTTGCCGCCCTATTGACTTCTACAGATGACTGCTGAATTGGAACCTTCAGAGAAAAACGAGAAAAATTTCGTCGGTACCGAACTTTAGTGTTTACGTTCTCTACCAGCAACTCGCTACCTTTCCTCTCAATCACTTTGAATGGCTCAGTCATAAACGTTGGTGCTAATTTGTTGGTTTTTAAAATTTGTTTAAGCCATACTTCATCCCCTTCTTTAATTTTACTCGCTATATTATATTCTGCCTTTCCACTTCCCCATTTTGTTGTGGCTAATATGGCGTAGTGCTGATCAGTTGAATCCCATGAACATGACAAAATGTTTTAAATGATTCACTTACAAACTGATGGCCATTATCTGCAGTGATGGACAGTGGAAATCTTAAACGCGAAAAATAACTTGAAGACGACTAATTGTTGCATCCGAATCAACGATTTCAATTTCGATAAATCGACTAAAATAATCAACCACAACCAATAAGTAATTTCCTGATGGTAACGGACCCAAAATATCAATAGCAAGATGCTCCCAACTTCTATCTGGTAATTTCGTTTGAAGAAGCTGCTCCGGCGGTAGTGCTGCAGAAACCATCATACATCCACGACATTTTTTTTACATATGCCTCAGCATCGGTATCAATTTACGGCCACCATACTTTGCTTCGAAGGCGTTGTTTCATTTTTGATATTCCTGGATGCCCTTCATGTGCAAGGTCAAGGGTTCCAGCCTGCAAACTTTGCGGCATAACTATTTTGTTGCCCCTTAGTAAAATATTACCCACGAAGCATAATTCCGTTTCAAAGACTTTGAAATATTTTACGAGCTCTATCCATGTGTTTGTATACAAGGCTAAAATATACGGCTAAAATTTCCTCATCTTTTCCCGAACTTTCCTGGATTTCTTTTAAGTTTATAGCAACTGGTGCTGCCAAAGCTGTGATACTGTTCACTTGACGCTCAGTCATTTCATCAAATCATTTATGCGATGGTACAAAGTTGTCGTAAGTGGATCACCAATATTATTTAGTGAAAGTGGATCAGCAATATTATTTTTCTCGGATCTGTAAACTACTTTATACTGATAAGATTGTAGCCGGAGAACCCATCGTTCGATCCTTGCGCATGGCTTACTTTTTGGCGAAAATATTACTTCAAGGGCTTTATGATCTGTTACTAGTTAAAAACTTCGCCCAAAAAGATAAAAATAAAAACGTTCAACTGCCCATACTAAGGCCAAAGTATTGCCCATACTGGCAATACCTCTTCTCAGTATCCGAAAGGCTCTTGCTAGCATATGCGATAACTTTTGGCCCCACATTATTAATCTGCTCAAGCACGGCATCTAAACCAACTGGTGACGCATCTGCATACAACTGAGTTTTGTCTCTTAAATTAAAATAATCAAGCACTAAGTAATTCGCCTGTTAAATGCTGTTTTAAATCGTTAAAAGCTTGTTTCTGTTCATAACCCCATTCGAATACTACATCCTTTTTAGTCAAATTTTGCCACAGCCATCACCTCCGCTTCCTCCACAGTCATCAGATACTACGACGCGGATGATAAGAGAAATGCAGCGCGAGTTTCAAAGTCAAATGGTCAGTGATCTTTGCAAGATTTGGAATAAATTTCCTACATAATTGACTAAACCCAAAAAGCTACGTACTTCCTCAGCTGAAGTAGGTTGTCCGAGCCTTCTGATTGATTCAATTTTATCGTCCGTAGGCTTAATTGCATTTGCTGATAATCTGTGTACCAAAAATTCAATTTGTTCAGCACCAAATATACATTTTTCATTGACGGAAACCATGAAACATAGAATTTATTTGTATATGCAAAAATGCAACTCTGCCGTTGCGATGAATATGCCATGTAATTTTCATTTATATTTCATTTATCTTCAAAGGGAGACGGTCTCGGCCAAGTGAGAGTAAATCTTTGTAAATTAAATTATTTTATTAATTATATATTTTTTATCAATACATAGAGAATAAACAACTACCACGTAATAAAACCACAAGTGTTCATTCTTTGAGGCCTTCCACCGAGGATAAATAGAATCACGCCGCCCACGCCGAGCGACAGCTTTATTCTTTGTCCACTTTATTTTTTGCCAACTTTATTCTTTGTGGCCGCCATATTCTTCTTAGATAATTGATTATTTGCCAACATTTTGTTCATTCATTAAATATGGAAAGAACACCAGCGAAAGAAACACAAAAGGAAAAGAAGAGCGGGAGGGAAATCCGTGCTGAAGGACGGAAGCAACAAAGAATAGAAGAGGGACCGAGTGCTGTGCCGTCAACGGCATCTCCGCCTCCTCCACAGCCATAATTTCCGCCTCCTCCACAGCCATCACCTCCGCTTCCTCCACAGTCATCAAATACTACGACGCGGATGATAAGAGAAATGCAGCGCGAGTTTCAAAGTAAAATGATCGCAATGCATAATCTTATGGTAATCCACCAAGAGCAAAACAAGGCAAGCGTAACCGGACTTCAAATGGAATTGCGGAACTTCGCAGCCAAATTTCCCGCAAATAAAACATCGCAAGATAACTGTGCCTCGACTTATTCCGCACAGTTACCTCTCAGTTACAACGGTAACTACACTGCCGATGCAATTACCGTTGCCTCTGCTACTGTTGCGCTGACCTCGGCTGCAACCGTTCAAACAAATACAATCTACGCTGCTGCTACGCCAACTCCTGCTGCAACCGTTCAAACAAATACAGTCTACGCTGCTGCTACGCCAACCTTGGCTGCATCCGTTCAAACAAGCACCGTCGACGATAGCACTACACCGGTTTCTACCGCCATAATTATACCGAATTCTATTGCTACATATGAAACCACATTTTCTGTTTGAGCCAACACCATACCAGGTAGCGTTACGACTGCCACACGTTCGTTCGTTCCTCCTAGTGTTACATCAGGTGAGTCCATTACTAATTTCAATTCTCTCAGCCATGCACCCGCCAAAGCCGAAAACTTGTACCCGTTGCCCAAGTTCGGAGGATTGCCGGAAGAATGGCAAGTGTTCCTAGAGGATTTTTCTAGATCAACAATTGAATTTGAATACAATGAGCTACGTAGCATTATGCGCATACGCGAAGCGCTTTACGGCAAGGCAAAAGAAATGGTTGAACCACTGCTATCGAGTTCCTGGAACGTTAACGCAATCATAAATACTCTTGCTGAAACATATGGCCGGCCAGAACAATTAATTAAGAGTCAAGTGGAAAAGGTTAGATCGTTTTCACCCGTGCCAGAAGGGAATTTAGACTTGTTAGTAACATTACCAATAAAGTTAGTAACATGGCTATATATTTACAATCTGTTGGCGCCCTACACCACCTTGAAAATCCGACATTATTAAGTGAGTTTGTATCAAAGTTGCCGATGACAAGACGCATACAATGGGCGGAAAAATGTATGCAATTGGGCCGACCCCATAACATAATAGATTTTAGCCAATGGCTCGTGTGTTTAAGAAAGGTAGTTAATATGGTGTCAGATAGTTTGCCAATACAGCTAGTCATTCCCACTTCTACGAATCGTCGAAGCCAACATCAAGCCACAAATGTTTACAAAAACAAATTTGCTATGTTAAGCGTAATACGAACTAAGTGCGTTTTTTGTGACGTTGACTGTTCGTCGCTTGTTTTGTGTGAGAAGTTTGGGAAATTGCCTATAGAAAGAAAATGGGAACAAGTTAAAGAAATGAAAGTATGTTCTTCATGTCTAAAACCCAACCACATAACAAGAAAATGTTAGACAAAACACCACTGCGGTGTGGAAGGTTGCACACTATACCACAATCGCATTCTCCACCAAGAGAGAGTAAGAGAGTAGTAGCGACAGCGAAGTATTGTTTCAAATCATTCTAGTGAAGCTTATTAATCAAAAAAGAGAAATCAACGTGTATGCATTTATAGATGATGGAGCTGATGCGACCATGCTAGACTGGGGAATAGCGAAAAAACTAGGATTAAGCGGGACTAAGGATCGTCTGGAACTACAATGGTTGAATGGACATGCTTCAAATGACCCCACAGAAGTGGTGGATTTGTATTCAGTGGTACTACACGAGCAGCAGAAAGATATAGAATGTCCAAAGTTCATTTTTTTTTTTTAAATTCCAATAGTATGTGTACATCTATCTACATATGATAATTCATATACAACACTTAATACATTTCCTCACAGCAATTATTTGGATTTTAATCAATACATTGATCAGTATCAATACATCCTTTTTCTATTAATTTTTGGATTTTAATTCTACTTTGTTAGATGAAATCTACTGGTCTTGTTTTTTTCAGTCGACGCGGTTGTTCGATTTCTCTATTTGGTAATTGCGATACTTCACTGTTGATATGTGTCCGGGGTTCTAAGCACAAAAAAAAGGAGAAAAATATTTTTTCTACACAGCACCACTTCTTGGCAGGCAATGGCAAACCTACAAGAGTAAAAATTGCTATGAAAAGATTTTCACTTCGCCCTTCGGATTCGGCATTAAACTGTAGGTCCCTTCCATTCATGTACAAAATATAAATATGGCACACACAACATGAGTGGATGCGAAAAGTTCGGCCTAGGCCCTCCATGGGCTGTTGTGCCATTAAAAGTAAAGTAAGTAAGTGATATGTTGTGTTACTGTTGCATGGTGTTTTTTATTGTAGTTTGAAATTTCAGCGGTGATTGTAGGTATTTTTAAATCATGATGAATGTTATTGTTTGTGATGTACCAGTCCGCGTTTGCTATGCGTCTCAGTATTGTTGATTGTTGACGTTGTATCTTTAAGATATTGCTTTTCTTTGCTATTCCCCATAGTAGCCGCCCATATGTCCATATGGTCTTTATTTTTGTTTTTTATATTAGTATTTTGTTGTTAAGATTTAAGCTAGACTTTCTGTGTAGCCAGTATAACTCCCGAAATTTCATTTTCATTTGCTCGCGTTTTTTTTCTATATGATAGTTCCAAGTGCGCTTACTATCTATGTATACTCCCAAATATTTGGCGACGGTTTCATTCCTAACATTTGTTCCATTAATGTTAAGGGGTTGAGGATTGATAATTTTTCTCGTTGTGTATATAACTTGAAAAGCTTTTGTTCATTTACTTTTATGTGCCATTTGCTGAACCAATTCGTGATTTCATCAATATTTTCTTGTAGTGTTGCTGTTGCAGTTGTAATATTTTGGTGTGATGCGAAGAGGACTGTGTCATCTGCAAATGTAGCTATAAGTGAATTTCTGCTGGTAGACTGTGGTATATCTGCTGTATAGAGGGTATATAAAATTGGTCCTAGTACACTTCCTTGCGGGATGCCAGCTGTAATTTTTCGTAGTGTGGATATTTCATTTTTGTGTCTCACATAGAAGTGACGGTCTGTGAGATAGCTTTTTATCAATTGGTAAAAGCATTTTGGTAATATTCTTTTGAGTTTGTACAAAAGTCCTTTTATCCAAACTTTATCAAACGCTTTTTCTACATCTAAATAGATCCCAGTGTAAAATTGTTTTCTCTCTAAATCCGTGAGAATTTTATGCGTTACTCTGTGCATCTGCTGGATTGTGGAGTGTTTGCAGCGAAAGCCAAACTGGTGATCTGGTATTGCGTGAGTTCTTTCTAAAATTGGTTATGGTCTGTCATATATGAGTTTTTCCATTATTTTTGATAGTGTTGGTAAAATGCTGATTGGTCTATATGATGACGCTTGTGTGGCATCTTTAGCTGGTTTCTGTTTGGGAATTATCTCGGCCACTTTCCATAGTTTGGGGTAGTATTTTAGTTTAAGCATTGCATTCATTGTGTTTCGAAGGTATTGTAGCGCTTTTATCGGAAGTTCTTTGAGCATTTTGTCTGTTATATTGTCGTAACCTGGTGCTTTTTATGGCTTATTCTTTTTGTAATGTAAGTTTCAATTTCATGTACTCTTATATATTGAGTGTTGTATTCAATTTTCATTTAGTTGACTCAATGTTTGATAATATTTTTTCGTAGTAGTTAGCAATTGTTGCTGCTTTTTCCTCATTAGATCTAGCCCATGTGCCATTTCCTTTTTTTAAAGGCGGCTGGGTAAAAACTTTGTGGGTAAGATTTTTTACAGCTTTCCACAATGAATAATTTGTTTCTTCTGTTGGTGTTGATTACTAAGATATTTTTTTATTTTCGTTTTCTATTAATGCTTTTTTCAGGTTTTTAATAGCTTTGATGTATGTTTTATCACTTGGTAGCCTTGTAATTTACCATATTTTTCGTAATTTCCTTTTACTTTTAATTAGATTTTGAATAGATTGTGGCAAATTTAATTTGTCCGTTGCTAATGTTGGGGCCGGTGTTGATGTTATAGCAGCCTTAGTTAAGGTTTCGCTTAAGAATAGCAAGGCACTTTCGATTTCATCTTCATTTTTCAATGGAATATTCAATTCAAGGTTTGCTACTAAGAATATACTCTTTGTAAGTAGCCCAGCAGGTATTTCGATTATGTAGAATGGTTTCATTTACAGTTTTGGTGACCATCGTGTTATATTCAACAAGTAATGGAGAATGGTCAGATGAAAGTTCAAGCAACGATTTTATTTTTAGTGCATCTTTTTTTAAATTTTTGATAATGCAAAAATCAATTAATTTCGGTATTTTATTTGAATCGCTAGGCCCACTGATCGAAAATAACTGACATATTGGTCAGTTGATATTGAATGTTTTGGGGGGCAACATATTGCTGACACTGTTATGGATACATTTTCATCTTTTATTTGAATGTTTGTTGCTTGTGTATGTTCAGTTTTATATGCATTTAAATCGATACAATTGATTTTTTGCCGTATAATTATTGCTGTTCCACCATGGCCTGTGCCATCTGGATGATATGTGCTATAAATTGTGTACCCAGGTATTCTAAGGAAGTGCTTTTCCATGTAATGAGTCTCAGTAATTAGTGCAATATCTATGTTATTTTTAGGCCGCTATACATTTCGACAACTAAGCTTGGCACAAGCATTGTTACAGCGTCCATCATCTTGGCAACTTGTTGAATCAATAACATCATCATTTCCTTAAGTTCATTAAGATTATGTTGTTGATTTTGTGTCAACATCAATGTTAGATGCTGGGATTGTGTGGTTCAATAGATTTGGCCTTGCTGCATCAACGTAGCTTTTAGCTGCTGGGATTGTGTCGCTCGATAGATTTCGTCTTGCTGCGTCAGCGTAGCTTATACCTTCTTATACCAGAAATCTGCCGGTCTTGGTACTTCATTGTTTATAGGTGTTTTTTCACGTAGAGGTGGAAAGCGTTTTATTTTTAAAGTTTTGAAGACTTAACATCCCTTATAATTAGCTGTTTGTTCACCACCACATAAAGCGCATTTGGCATTTTGAGCCCCTTTACTTAACTGACAATCAATTGTTTTATGTTTTCCAGCACATTTGACGCACACTGGATCGCTTTTGCAATAATTTTTTGTGTGGCCATATCTCTGGCAGTTACTGCATTGTGATATAGTGTTTTTTTTTGCTGCATATTATGAATATGGGCTACTTCATGACCTTCCTCTTTTAATTCAAGTTTTATATCTTCAGTATTAACCAAATAGTGCATGTTTCTTAACACGACTCTGAAGTTACTTTCTTCTTTCGGCTTGAATGTGTAAAATTTTGTATATTTTTCAGTAAGCATTTTTACAGACGCTCTATAGGTATCCGAGTCTGCTACTTGCACTCTGACTTCATTATTTGCAAGAGATTGAAGTACAAATTTTTCCCCAATTGTATTTTTAAGTGCATTTGTCAGGACCTTTATTTGTTCTACTCCTTCAATAAAGATATGTGGTGGTTTATTTTGTTTAGGTGCTTTTTCGTTCATTTGTTGATTTTCAGGCTTTGCTTTATCATTACCATAATCGGTCGAAAAAATTTAAAATCTATTTATTCTACTTGCTACTTGGGGTTTACTAAGCCAATAATTTAAAGTTGTTTGACTAGTATTTGTGTTTTTATCAGAGGTTTTACCTGAACTTTGCGTTAAATTATTGTTTTTTTTTACTTACTCCGGTATTTTTAACTTGTTTGTTACTTTGAGGCGTGTTGCAACTTTCACCAGCTCTTATACTTAGATTGGCTATTCTTAGACTTTGGGTTGTCTGTTAGATTTAATATTTTAGCTGGTGTTGTTGTTGTGGATATCGCAACAGATACAGATGGTTTATTATTTATAATGCTTGTTGTCATCGCTGATGATGAACTATTTGATACTTTAGTTGTTGTTGTAATATAATAGCCGTAGAAGTTGCACTAGATACGATAATTTTAACAGTGTTATTTGCTTCAGTATTTTTATTAGCGGTCAAGCTGTAGTTGTGATAGTATTAATTGGTGGAGTGGTGAGATTAATAGTATTTTTAGTATTTATTGGTATTACAAATTGTTGGGACTTATGTTGATTTGGTGTAGTTGTAGATGTATGAGTGGATGTTTCATAACATGTTGCTAAACTTTGCATTATGGTTTGCTGCTGCTTGCATATTGTTTGTATTTGTGCTCTTTTTTTGTTTTTGCATATTTTGTGTTGATTTGAGGAGAGCATTATCCGTTATCAATTGTTGGTGTTTCGTATGTGGTGTTACTGGCGTTGTGCATTGTTTTGCCCATGAGAGCTCGCTCGCTGCAGGGGTATTTTTGGTAGGATTCTCAATATAGCCAAGTTTTAAGACTGATGCTCGGGTTTGAGTCTGTGTTTGTGACGCTATGAGAGCATCTCGATTGCTCTCTATTATCGGTTGTGTTTGAGTGGTAGGATTTGTTTTGTTGGATTTGTTCTTTGGTAGTTAGTATGTCATGTTGATTGACGCTGTTTCCACTACCTTTCGATGGGTTAGTGCTTTTTTCTACAGTTATCGTTTTTGATCGAGTTTTAATTAGATTTATTGTGTTTTCTTTTCCATTGCTTATGTTTAATATGCATTGCAATTTACTTTTCTATTAATACGGTAATTCGACAATAAAAACAGATATGAGCAGCATATAAGTCAATCTTGTTTTTCGAGTTAGATTTTTCTATCCGTTTTCGCGTATCCGTTTCGCGTGTTTTCGTTATGATATCACGAACCGAACTGCCCAATTTGTAAAGAATACCAACGCTGTAACATTTATTGATAAACACCCTAGAGCTGTAACACTTATATTAGAGAATCATTATGTAGACGACTACGCCGATTGTTTTCAAACTGATGATGAAGCACTTACTGTGGTACGTGATGTTATCAATATTCATGCTGAAGCTGGGTTTAATTTACGTCAAATTATGTCTAATTCAAAAAAATATATAAAGCCTTTAATGTAAACAACCTCATCACATCGAAAGATGTTTCGCTTGACAATATAGAGCGCATATTAGGTATGCAGTAGGATATACTGCACGATGAATTCAAATTCAACCTTAAATTTCACAAAGTCCCAAAAGATATATTAAATCAACTTCGAAAGCCAACAAAAAGAGAGAAGTTGAGCATAATCATGTCGATTTTCGACTTTGGGTTACATTTGGCTTACTAGGGTATTTTACGATTGCCGCCAAAATATTAATGCAATCACTATGGAAGCTACGAATGCAATGGGATGACGAATTGCCCAATGGCTTAAGGAAATGAAAAAGGTAAGGGATTTTAAAATTGCTAGATGTTATTTTAAAGATTTTACTTACTTACTTACTTACTTACTTAGCTGGCACTACAACCGATGATCGGTCTTGGCCGCCTCCACAAAGCTCCGCCAGTCACTTCTGCTATGCGCGCGATGGCGCCAGTTGATAAGGCCAAGTGCAGTCAGGTTGCCCTGCACCTGGTCTTTCTAACGGAGATTAGAACGTCCCCTTCTGCGTGTTCCTCCACCGTGGTTCGAATAAAACACCCTTCTAGCCGGAGCGCTTTCTTCCATTCGCTCAACATGACCCAGCCAGCGAAGCCGCTGGAGTTTTATACGCTTGACTATGTCAGTGTCGGCGTACAGCTCATACAGCTCATCGTTCCATCTTATTCGATACACGTCGTCCACGCATACTGGACCGTAGATCTTACGGAGTATCTTCCTCTCATCATTGATGGTCAATGTCCACGTCTCTGCGCCATACATTAGGACGGGAAGGATGAGGGACTTATAGAGCGTTATTTTCTTCGGTCGAGAGAGGGCTCTACTTCTCAATTGCCTACTGAGCCCGTAGTAACACCTGTTGGCAAGAGTTAGTCTCCGCTTGATCTCAAGGCTGACATTATTGTTGGTGTTTATGCTGGATCCTAGATAAACGAAATCCTTGACGACTTCAAAAGTGTAGTTGTCAACAGTGACATTTTGTCCAAGACGCCGTGACTCTTTGTTTGTTGACACAAGGTATTTCGTTTTGTCCTCGTTCACCACTAGACCCACACGACGAGACTCCCTTTCCAGAGAATGGAGAATGCTGCACTGACTGCTCGAGCGTTTTTGCAAATGATGTCAATATAATCAGCGTATGCTAGCAGCATGACACTCTTGTAGAAGATAGTGCCAGAGATGTCGATGTTCGCAGCTCGAATTATTTTCTCCAGCATAAGGTTAAAGAAGTCACACGATAGGGAGTCACCTTGCCTGAAACCTCTTTTGGTATCAAATGGTGCGGAGAGGTCTGTCCCAATTTTCACTGCGCTGGTGGTGTTGGTCAGTGTCATTTTGCAAAGACGAATGAGCTTTGCAGGTATAACAGGATACCAAAATCAGACATTGCGGCGTGCAAGTGATCCCTAATCGTGCTGTCGAAGGCGGCTTTATAATCGACAAATAGATGATGGGTGTCGATCTGTTTTTCTCGGGTCTTTTCCAGGATTTGGCGTAGTGTGAATATCTGGTCGATGGTGGATTTACCAGGCCTGAAGCCACACTGATAAGGTCCAATCAGTTTGTTGACGATGGGCTTCAGTCTTTCGCACAGTACGCTCGATAGAACCTTATATGCAATATTAAGAAGGCTTATCCCACGGTAGTTGGCGCAGATCGTGGAGATTCCAATCACTTGGCATGCTTTCATCTGACCATATTCTGCATAGAAGCTCATGCATGCGTTTTTTGAGCTCTTCGCTTCCGGTCTTAAACAACTCAGCAGGCAGGCCATCTGCAACTGACTGCAGGGTGGCTCTGTAGACTGCGTTTTTTGCTTCAGTAGCATCGCGACACTCTTGGTCGTACCACATATTTCTCCGTCGACGGTGGTAGCCTAGCACCTCTTCGGCAGCCGTACGCATAGAGCGGGAAATGTGCGTCCACTGCGCGCATATATCATCAAGTTGAGGGGTGTTTTGCGAAAGGAGAAGTGTAAGTTGGTTGCAAAGACTTTGGCTGTCTGTTGTGATTGTAGCTTTTCGACATCCAGCTTTCTCTTTGTACCTATCCGTACGCGATTTGCTACACATATATTTTAAAGATTTTGTTACAACTAAAAAGGAACTTCACGTGTTTAGCGATGCAAGTGAAGTAGCAACAGCAGCTGTCGCTTATTGGAGGTTAAAAACACCAGAAGGTATTAAACTGTCATTCGTTGCCGGGAAAACTAATTGTGCACCGGCGAAATATGTTTCTATGACGAGGTAAGAATTGCAAGCAGCTGTATTTGCAGTAAGGTTGAGGTGCCACATTCTCGAGCGTTGTAAGGTTAAGGTTGAAAAGGTGTTTATGTGCTCCGACTCGCTAACCGTCGTAACATGGATCAACACGGATACATCCCAGAATAAACAGTTTATTGCTAATCGTTTGAGTGAGATAATGGAGTCGCAGGCATCGGAATGGAGATGGGTGCCGGGTTCACTTAACCCAGCCGATGATGGTACACGTATAAGTGCAAAATATGATCCGGAAGGACGCAGAAAACACGGGCCTCAGTTTCTTTTATCACCGGAAAGTGATTGGACAGTTGAAGGCGACAGACCAGAACGCTTGTTTTAGTAATACCATATATGCAAATAGAATCCTATTTATCGTGCGGATAGCCAAGATAGATACATACGTTTTCGTAAATTCTGTGATCTCTCAAACGAGATAGGATAAACCTGTTAACTGTTATCTGTAAGTTTTTTTGGAAGTTTACTTATAGGTGGGAGGAGTGGGTCTTAAAATACTGGCGGTGCAACAAGCGGGCTTTGGGAGGGCTTTGAAAAGCTAATATCATTGTTTTCACTAGAAGATATTATGGAGGAAGATGTCGGATTAAGAACGTGAGAACGAAAAAAATTTGGGTATTTAACGGTAGGAAGAGTGCTACCAGAATTTGGCGTCTGAAGTGGATTACGATTACGTTGAGTAATTGGCGTTTAGTAGAGGGTTTAGCAGGGCGAAGTGTGCTTTGTGATTTAGTAGATGTAATTTTATTATTTGACCCCCCTAATGTTGACGACTCTCGCAAACGCCCAAAGGACAACGATTTTGCGGATATGCACCTGGAATGTCCGAACCCTCTACAGCGAAGGTGCCTCTATCCAGCTGGTGGATGTCCTCCAACAATATAGAGCTAACATCACCGCTATACAGGAAATGGGATGGACGGGACTCGGTTGCTCCAAATGAGCATCCTGTGATATCTAATACAGCTGTCATGCGTCGAGACACGAATTTGGTGTTGGATTTGTGGTTGGGAAGAGACTGCGTCATCTAGTCTCGAGGTTCACGGCCGTGAACGAGCGCCTAGCCACTATCCGAATCAAGGCAAAATTCTTCAACATCAGCTTAATTTGTGTCCATGCCCCGACGGATGAGAAGGATGAAACGACCAAAGTTGACTTCTACGAACTCCTCGACAAAACTTATGAGCATTGCCCCCGCCACGATATTAAAATCGTGTTGGGCGACTTTAATGCCAAGGTGGGCAAGGAGAGTCTCTTTGGTCCGACGATCGAAAAATTCAGTCTCCACGACGAAGCCACCGATAACGGTATGAGACTGATCGACTTCGCCGCCGCACGAAACAGGATTTTGCCTCTCATGACAAAACGACCGTGTATTTTGCCGGAAAGCCACACACTAACACGTCTGATCGTTGAGATGTACCATAAACGTTTTCATAACATTAATGCACAAACAACCATAAATGAAATACGTCGTAAATTTTGGATTCCTTCTCTGCGAGTTCTCATCAACAGTGTGCAAGCGAAATGCAACGAATGTAAGATTCGTAAATCTAAGCCAACGCAACCAATGATGGGTATATTGCCTATCGATAGAGTCACACCATATGTCAGACCTTTCACTTATACGGGTCTTGACTATTTTAGGGGTGCCGTAGCACGTCGAAAAGAGAAAATATGGGAGGCACTTTTTACTTGCTTGACTGTTCGTGCCAATCATTTAGAGATTGCATCAGATCTGAGCAGCGATTCAAGCATACTCTTCATTCGAAATTTCATCAACCGACGAGGAGTTCCAGTTTTAAATTCGTAGCGATAATGGAACGAATTTTGGGGGTATCGTCAAAGAGTTGGGCACCGAAAATAAATTTATTGACCACAATAAATTAACCGCTGCGCTCACGCCACTAGGTATCAAGTGGAAATTTAACACACCATCAGACCCCAGTGCTGGAGGAGCCTGGGAACGACTTGTCCAGTCTGTAAAGCGCTCATTGTGTGGCATGTTGGAGGAACATACACCAAGGCTGGAAACGCTACATAGCTTGCTTGTTGAATCCGAAAACATAATTAATTCAAGTGCGCTTACGCACTTGCCGGTAACGCCTGATGAGCCAGAGCCATTAACTCCAAACCATTAGAGCCATTAACTCTGCTGGTTAGCAGAATATCTTCTAGATTTGACACGCAGAAAATAGAATCGTCCCTCCAAACCGCTTACTGCTGGGACGTTGGTGTTCATTTGCGAGACAGACTTAACAAGATCTAAATGGCGAAGAGGAAGAGTGGTAAGAGTCATGATTGGTCCCGATGGAGTTGCCAGATCAGCCGATGTCAATACAATAGGAGGACTAGTTCGCCGACCTGTAACTAAGTTAGCAGTATTAGACGTGCAAGAAGATTATGGTGAATGTTTCCGGTGATGGGAGACGATTCACGGGGCAGGGGATGTGGTTGACGGAAACCCCGAAACATAGAATTTTAGGAGGTCTCGGCCAAGTGAGAATAAATCTTTGTAAATTAAATTATTTTATTAATTATATATTTGTTATCAATACATAGAGAATAAACAACCACCACGTAATAAAACCACAAGTGTTCATTCTTTGAGGCCTTCCGCCGAGGATAAATAGAATCACGCCGCCCACGCTGAGCGACAATTCAAGTGCACATTGTATTGTTTTAGTTTATCGAGCACCTTATGTAACATATGCCTCTAATTTCTCTTTTGTCTCACCAAAAATTATGTATCATCAATAAAATTGTAACAGTTTTCACAATCACTTAATATCATCTCCATAATCTGTTGAAAAATTTCAGGTGCCCAAACTATTCCAAATAACAGCCTAGTATAACGAAACAATCCTCTCTTTGTTATAAAAGTAGTAGAAATTTCCACTTGGTGGAACGCATTCTTCACATCCAGTTTTGTAAACCATTTTGCTTGTCCCAGATGAGGCAGGAAGTCCTCAAATGTTGGTAGTGGATGTTTTTCACGGTCAATGGCTTCGTTTGCTCGACGCATGTTGATACATATACGTACATCATCTCCTTTTGGCACTACCACCATCGGCGAAATTCAAGCTTCTCAATCAATAATACCCAAAAGCAGAAGTTCACTTATTTTAGTGTCAACGCATTTTCTAAAGCCATCGGTATTTTTCGATATGGTTGAGCAATCGGTTTGATGTTTCTATCAATTGGGATTTGAGCTACAATGCCTTTGATTTTTCCATGTTTGTTCGTAGTATTTAATTGGTTGACACTTTCACCGATCTTCAAAATAGATAGACTTATGGCAGTTTCATACCCAATGAGAGCTCTTCCCCAATCTTTGAATACATAAAAATGAGCGTACATCTCACGCTTTGTCGTTTCCATTTGTACTTCGAATACTCCCACCAAAGACAACGGATCCAAATGCTCTAAAATTTATATTAGATTCCGTTCGTTGATTTCGTACCACTAACTTACCAGCTTTTAAATAATTCCAAGTTTTACAATCGATGACATTGTATTTGGAACCCGAATCTATGACAACTAACATTTAACGCCACCAATTTTGCATTCTATTTCATTATTGGCATCGTGACAAGAATTACCAATATGAAAAACATATTCCTTTCTTGGCGTCATATTGTTCACAAATGTTACAGTTTCTTCATCTTTGGAATACATTTGCTTAGATGGATTCGGATACTCGTCTATTTCCTGTGATCTCTCTAATTTAGATGCCGAATGATTACCCTGCGCAAATTTTTGAGCTGCCGGGCGAAAACGGGTTTTGGTGCGACATTTGCGACTAAAATGGTTAAGGCCCCCACACGATGACACTCCACACCTGCCTCCCTTCCAAACTGCTTTACTTGTGGTCGAACATTAATTTTATTAATGTCAAAATTTTTCTCGCTCATAACTCCATCAACTTTGTTATCTAGCACTTTGCTCTGCTCTTCTACCACCTCAAATGGTTTTGCTTCTCGAAGTACCACATCTAAATGGACGTCACCCAATGCCAGCAGCTTGTGACGCAATGCTGTTGAAATGCACTTTCTGATAAGCTGGTCTTTTACTTGCTCATCTAATTTATCTCCCAGATTGCACCGATCAGCTTGTTTTCGTAATCGCATATCAAATGCAGAAGTTTTCGCTTCAGCTTCTTGTTCAATCTCTTATAATTCATCTTTCATACGTAAAATTTTTCTTGTACTTTTGGTCCTACCATATGCAACTACTTCAATAATTTTTCGTGATCATCTTCAACTTTCGTTGCTTGCAGAAACCAATCAAAAGCCCGTAACCATTTTTTGCCATTCGTAGCCTTTCTTCTTTTTTTCATAACATACACTCAAGTTACCTCTCAACATTATTTATTTTCCACTTATTTTTAGACATATTTTTTTTTTATTGCTAACATTTTAGTAGCTTCATAATATCTTTTTTTCATGAAACAAAATGTTTTTCACTTGCCGACATTTAAGCTGCAATAAAATTGTTTGCACTTGCAGACATTCAAGCTGCAACAACCTCTCTTTATTGTAACACATATTTCATATTTTTTCTAATTGCGGACATTTAAGCCACATCTACAAACATTTTTTTCTTACTTGCAGACATTTAAGCTGTACACAAAACAACATATTTTTTTCCTCTTGCAGACATTCAAGCTGCAACAATAAAGTTAATTGCGGGCATTTAAGCCACGTCTACTAAAATCGTTCTTTTTTTTCAATCTGAATGCATTCAAGCCGCATCAATATCATTCCACTTTTCAACTTCATATACTTACTTACTTAGCTGGCACTACAACCGATGATCGGTCTTGGCCGCCTCTACGAAGCTTCGCCAGTCACTTCTGCTATGCGCGCGCTGGCGCCAATTGTTAAGGCCAAGTGCAGTCAGGTTGCCCTGCACCTGGTCTTTCCAACGGAGATTAGGACGTCCCCTTCTGCGTGTTCC
Organism: Palloptera scutellata; assembly: GCA_958295655.1. Taxonomy (NCBI): domain Eukaryota; kingdom Metazoa; phylum Arthropoda; class Insecta; order Diptera; family Pallopteridae; genus Palloptera; species Palloptera scutellata. The sequence goes on from OY282453.1 coordinate 16,818,399, forward strand.
TCCACCGTGGTTCGAAGCGCTTCTAGCCGGAGCGCTTTCTTCCACTCGCTCAACATGACCAGGCCAGCGAAGCCTCTGGATTGGAGTTTTATACGCTTGACTATGTCAGTGTCGGCGTACAGCTCATACAGCTCATCGTTCCATCTTATTCGAAACACGTCGTCCACTAATACTGGTCCGTAGATCTTACGGAGTATCTTCATCTCGAACGCTTCTAACAGCTTCTCATCATTGATGGTCAATGTCCACGTCTCTGCGCCATACATTAGGATGGAAAGGATGAGGGACTTATAGAGCGTTATTTTCTTCGGTCGAGAGATGGCTCTACTTCTCAATTGCCTACTGAGCCCGTAGTAACACCTGTTGGCAAGAGTTAGTCTCCGCTTGATCTCAAGGCTGACATTATTGTTGGTGTTTATGCTGGATCCTAGATAAACGAAATCCTTGACGACTTCAAAAGTGTATTTGTCAACAGTGACATTTTGTCCAAGACGCCGTGACTCTTTGTTTGTTGACACAAGGTATTTCGTTTTGTCCTCGTTCACCACACGACCCACTCGACGAGACTCCCTTTCCAGGTTGGAGAATGCTGCACTGACTGCTCGAGCGTTTTTGCCAATGATGTCAATATCATCAGCGTATGCTAGCAGCATGACACTCTTGTAGAAGAGAGTGTCAGAGATGTCGATATTCGCAGCTCGAATTATTTTCTCCAGCATAAGGTTAAAGAAGAAGTCGCACGATAGGGAGTCACCTTGTCTGAAACCTCTTTTGGTATCAAATGGTGCGGAGAGGTCTGTCCCAATTTTCACTGCGCTGGTGGTGTTGGTCAGTGTCATTTTGCAAAGACGAATGAGCTTTACCGGTATACCAGGATACCAAAATCAGACATTGCGGCATACAAGTGATCCCTAGTCATGCTGTCGAAGACGGCTTTACAATCGACAAATAGATGATAGGTGTCGATCTGTTTTTCTCGGGTCTTTTCCCGGATTTGGCGTAGAGTGAATATCTGGTCGATGGTGGATTTACCAGGCCTGAAGCCACACTGATAAGGTCCAATCAGTTTGTTGATGATGGGCTTCAGTCTTTCGCACAGTACGCTCGATAGAACCTTATATGCAATATTAAGAAGGCTTATCCCATGGTAGTTGGCGCAGATCGTGAAATCACCTTTCTTATGGATTGGGCAGAGTACGCTGAGGTTCCAATCACATGGCATGCTTTCATCCGACTATATTCTGCATAGAAGCTCATGCATGCGTTTTTTGAGCTCTTCGCCATCGGTCAGCAGGCATACGTAAAATTTTTTTTCATTGAAAATGATCATTTAGCTTTTCAATAGCCACCTCGTACTCGGTTAAGTTTGGCACGAAACGCACGACTAGCGGGCCACGCTGAACGCTGTTGACATGTTCTGGAATCGGCAAAATTTCATATAGCTCTTGTACTTTTGGTCCTACCATATGCATTAACTTCACAAATTTTTCGTGATCATCTTCAACTTTCGTTGCTTGAAGAAACCAATCAAAAGATCGTAACCATTTTTTGCCATTCTTAGCCTTTTTTCTTTTTTTCATAACATACACTCAAGTTACCTCTCAACATTATTTATTTTCCACTTATCTTTAGACATATTTTTTTCTACTGCTAACATTTTAGTAGCTTCATAATATCTTTTATTCATGTAACAAAATGTTTTTCACTTGCCGACATTTAAGCTGCACCAAAATTGTTTGCACTTGCAGACAATCAATCTGCAACAACCTCTTTTTATTGTAACCCATATTTCATATTTTTTCTAATTGCGGACATTTAAGCCACACCTACAAAAATTTTTTTCTTACTTGCAGACATTTAAGCTGTACACAAAACAACATATTTTTTCCTCTTGCAGACATTCAAGCTGCAACAATCAAGCTGATTGCGAACATTTAAGCCACATCTACTAAAATCGTTCTTTTTTTTCAATCTGAATGCATTCAAGCCGCATCAATATCATTCCACTTTTCAACTTCATATTACCCATTTAATTCGCACACTTTACTCCTAAAGCTCTACTCTACCAAAGTAATTTCTTGATGCGTAAAATTTTAATTTGTGCCCAAAATCGATCTGTCATTGCAAGAGGCATCACTGATTGTTATTATTTTTATTATTATTTTTATTTCTTTCCCCCTTTTCTTCTCTCTCACTTGCTCCAATTTTACGTTACCGGCATTTCCAAGTTTCTCTCCTATGCATATTCGCCGCACATTGTACGCGCAAAATTGAACATTTTTCTTTTAACTTTTCCCAAATTCAAATTCCCACCATTTAAATTAAACACTTTTACTCACCCTGGCTTGCCATTACTTTTCCCCTTAGTGAAAAACTTTTATTTAAACAAACTTTGTGTGTGAGTTCGAATTAAATCCTCTCCAATGTAGAGTTCAATAAAACACGTCTTGCTTCTTTTACTATTTCACATCCAATACCTCTTTGTTTATTTTGCCATCTAACTCCTACAAAGTGTGTTGCCACCTAGATACTACAGTAGCCATTCTATTCTAAAGGTAGTGACAAGCTATATTATAGTTCGCACCTGTACAAGAGAAGTAAAAATATTCGCTCTCATCTTCCTGTTGGTAACTTAAATTGACTTCAATTAACTTCAACTAAATGACTTCAATCAATGAATTATTCAGATCGAGACTTCATACAAGAGGCTATACAATAATGACATCAGAACATGAATTTACAAAACAATAAAACTTATGAAACTTATGAAAAATTGGATTTAATTCATTCATAAAAAGAATGGAATGATTCAGTAACAGGCTCAAAACTTGTAATTACTTTTACAGCTCTGCTGAACGGCGGGTTGGCAATTGGTTATTACTTGGTGGTTTTGCCATGTCAAGGAGTACAAGTATACTTTCTTATAATTCTCATTCACTTCATATCGGTAGAATATAAGAAGTTTTTTTTTGAGAATTAACCACCAGACCTGGAGCGTAGGACACAAGGTAAAGTTCGTGACAGTCGCAGGTGCGTCCATGTTCGATCCTTGCGCTTCTACTTTTCAAGTCGACACACAGCCTCCTCGTGGCGTCCCCTGGATAGCGATCTGACAACCGTCAGTGAGTTAACTAATGTGTGCGGCGGGCTTCTCCATGGCCTTGAATGAATGGTTGTGCGTCGGGCTTGGAACCCACCACGTCAAAATATTTCCCCAATGAATCCTCAAACGAAGCCTCGGATATTTAGCCCTCCTAATGTTGGCAACTACCGCAAATGCCCAAAGGACAACGATTTGCGGATATGCAGCTGGATTGTCCGAACTCTCTACAGCGAAGGTGCCTCTATCCAGCCGGTGGATGTCCTCCAACAATATAGAGCTGACATCACCGCTATACAGGAAATGCGATGGACGGAACAGGGTTGCTCTAAAAGAGCATCCTGTGATATCTAATACAGCTGTCATGCGTCCAGACACGAATTTGGTGTTGGATTTGTGGTTGGGAAGAGACTGCGTCATCTAGTCTCGAGGTTCACGGCCGTGAACGAGCGCCTAGCCACTATCCGCATCAAGGCAAAATTCTTTAACATCAGCCTAATTTGTGCCCATGCCCCGACGGATGAGAAGGATGAAACGACCAAAGATGACTTCTACGAGCTACTCGACGAGACTTACGAGCATTGCCGACACCACGATATTAAAATCGTGACAAGGTGGGCAAGGAGAGTCTCTTAGGTCTGACGATCAGAAAATTCAGTCTCCACGACGAAGCCACCGATAACGGCATGAGACTGATCGACTTCGCCGCCGCACGAAACATGACACGTAGTAGCACCAGATTCCAACATAAAGATATCCATAAGGCCACTTGGCTGTCCCCTGATCAAAACACACGAAAACAGGTTGATTACGTTGTGATCGACGGAAGGCACGCTTCCAATGTAGTAGACGTACGCACAATAGGTGGTGCAAACATCGACTCAGACCACTACTTGGTTGCAGCCAAGGTTTGCACACGTATATGTGTAGCAAATCGCGTACGGATAGGTACAAAGAGAAAGCTGGATGTCGAAAAGCTGCAATCACACAGTAAGTTACTAAATACACTTCAATATTTAATATGTGTTATTTCAGCAACTGAGAAATTGAAGTTGAAATGAATTTGTACGTAAATCCATGTCCAACCCATCTCTCCCATAATTTCGGCAATTTGTAATACGGACTAATCTGCCAGAATAAATGTTATAATTTCATGTTCGTATAACTTTATTTCTATAGCAATGAAGAAATTTATGTATGTATATACATACATATGTTCATATCAGTGGCGGATCTATAATTTTCCATTGAGGTAAATTACGTAAAAGATACATTTTATTCTTATGGCGAAATTGTTAGCTGCGCTTTTCATTCAACAATCGACTTTTATTCAAACCCAATATCTTTCCGAATCACAAAATTTGTGTTGAAATGTCATTAATTTATTAGTGCATATTTTTGGATATTTTGCTTTTAATTTGAAAAAAATACACTTTTACACGTTTTTTTAAAAGAAAAATATATAAAAATCTTTACTAACTTCACGCTTCTTTCAAAATAACTACTCTACAAATGAATTATGTTTTTTATTACAAATTTTTTAATTTTTAAAAATTTTCTTGAAGTCCATTAAGAAACGACCTTTTATCATACTTATCAAATGGTAAACGGTTTAATACTTTATGTAAATATCAGTGGCGTTGTAACGGGGGAATAAAGTGGATATATCCCCTCTTGAGATGTTTTTTTAATTTATATTGGTAGTGTCCGACTTTTTCGAGCCATTGCCTGGAACCAAAAAAAAATATTCCCCTCTTCAAAATTCTATCTACTCCAATGATATACATACAAATTTTGCTATTTCTCGATACCGTTACCTCGAAAACTAGAACCAATTTGGCCATTAAATTGCTTGGGCCCAAATTAATAAAGATTAGGCATCAAAACCTTTGCCCCCCAAAAAAATGAAGAAAATCCGAGCTCATTTAATATAGAACAATGTGAAGTCGCTGAGCTCAAATTTTAAAACTATTTTGCTCCATTTCGTCAGGTTTTCGAGATAACTGCACATGAGATCAAAAAAACGTCATTAACTAGTAAAGGGTGTTGTTTTAGAAGTGTGGTTTTCAATCTGGCAATACTTTTTCCGAAGTTGGTCTGGCAATACTTTTTTCGAAGTTGGTCTTTTTGACAGCTGTCACTTGATTTGTGCTCAGTTTGGTTTGTCATTTCATAATGAATCGACTTACTCCTGAACAACGTTTGCAAATCGTGCAAAATTATTACCAAAATAATGGTTTGGTTATCGCGATTTTCACAAGAAAATTTTGTTCAGAGATGAAGCTCACTTTTGGTTAAATGAGTACGTCAATAAGTAAAATTGTCGCATTTGGAATGATCATAATCCACAAGCCATTGTTGAGACGCCGTTACATCCACAAAAAGTCACTGTTTGGTGTGCTCTATGGGCAGAGGGAATCATTGGTCCATATTTCTTCAGATAAAGCCGGTCATAATGTTACAGTCAATGGAGAACGCTGTAGAGCCATGATTAATGACTTTTTCGTGCCTGAATTGGAGGAAGTTGATGCAGACGACCTTTGGTTCCAACAAGACGGCGCTACATGCCATACAGCCAACAAAACAATCAATTTATTGAAGGAATCTCTTGGTGAGCGCATTATCTCACGCCGTGGTCCTGTTGCGTGGCCTCCAAGATCGTACGATTTAACACCGCTGGACTATTTTTTGTGGGGTTTTGTGAAGTCGTTTGTCTACGCAGATAAGCCCGAGACGATTGACGCCTTGGAAGGTGGTCGAAAATTGGGCCTCTCGGCTGGAATTTATTCGAACCAGCCGCGTTGGCCACTTGCCAAAAATCGTTTTTAAAACATAATGGCAAATCCTTATCTTTATAATAAAGCTAAATAACAAAACACCCTGTAGTAGTACATCTTCAATTTGAGGGCAACGGTTTTTGGTGTCTATAGAAAAGTGTTTTAATAGGAAGATAACAAAATTTTTTACAAAAGCAGGAATCACCCATTTCTACACCAAAACCCACTTTTTGAGAGTTTTTCAAGTATAGATTAAAATAAAATTGTTAACGGGCTAAACGAATGATAAAACTATTACAATGTGTTTGGGAAAAAGGTTGGGGAATCCTAGAATGTCCAAGCTTGTTACGTACATCTGTTTGTACGTATATATTATATTATGTATGTAAAAGGTGATCCATCTAACATCTGGAATTTGAACTACTGGTTTTTTTGAGTGTTGCAACTCTAATGTCATTCGTATTATAACGGACATGGTCGATACACGCTTGAATAATGGGGGGAAATATACAAAATTTACTTGCAAAATGGTGAATGTTTTACCGAAAGTGTAAGTAACTGTTTGGTGTGGTTTTTGGATCGACGGTATCATTGGGCCATTTTTCTTTTAAAATTAAGATGGAAGATGCGTACAGTAAATGGTTTGCGCTACTGCACAATTATAACTGATTATTTGTGGCCTATTTTAGTAGATATGGACTTAGAAAACATTTCGTTCCAACAGAAATATCATTTATAAATAAAATAAAATAAAAAGTAATGGCCCAAGAATACTACCCTGCGGTACACCAGAGGTAGCAATAAAGGGTTTAGAAAAGGAATTATAAATATTAACAAAACAGACTCTATTATTTAGGTAAGATTCAAACCAACTTAACATGGATGAATGAAAACCTAATTTTGCTAATTAAGATATCAATATAGCATGCGAACCCCTATCGAAGGCTTTAGAAAAAGCTGTGTATAGTATATTCACCTGAAAGCCTTCTTGAAAGAAAGAAATGCAATATTCAGTGAATATGGTAAGATTTGTTATCGTCGATCGATCCTGAACAAAACCATGTTGAAAATTAAACTTTTTACAGCAAAAAATACTTTAACTTTAACTATACTTTCAAAGAGTTTACTAACAGTAGTAAGCTTAGAGATTGGCCTATAATTAGCAATATTATTTTTGTTACCAGATTTGTGATTGGTGTTACAGATGACACTTTCCAGTCAACAATGAAATTTCCTGATTTATTTAAGAATTAATTGGAGTTGCAATTGAACAACTGCAATTGTTGAAAAGAGCTATTGATAGTCCTTCACCATCTGATTTAGTTGACAATTTTAGATAAGAAATTCCATTTATTATATCATCCTCAGACAACGTTAAAGAACCAAAATTAGTAGAACAAAACGATTCATCTATAATATCAGATAACAACAAGCCCCGCTCAAAATTGGATAAAAACAATTTTGCAAGAAGATTAGCTGTTTCGATCGCACTATTCGTTTTGTAATCATTTAAAAACATCGAAGATGGAATATTAGAACTTTTCTTTTTGAGTTAACATAGCGCCAAAACTCCTTTGGATTCATTATAATATTAGACTCTAACTTAGAAATATAATGTTTACATAGGTATTCATCCAACGAAATAAATTCCCTTTTCATAAATTATTTTCAATATTTTTTGTAACAGCACATCTTTTATAAAACTTATTTCTAAGATAATTTTTTAAGCATAGGCGTATAACATGGTAGTTTATAATAATTATTACTAATGCGTGGAACAATTTTAGACTTGAAAAATCTAAAGAAATCTAGAACATTAAGTTTTTCAAGCTCAATATTCCAGTCTTACTTTACTTACTTTTAATGGCACAACAGCCCATGGAGGGCCTAGGCCGAGCTCTTCGCATCCACTCATGTTGTGCGTGTTATATTTGTACATTTGTCCAGTCAGTAGCACTAAATAGGTGATTCAAGAATAAAATAAAATTACAAAATTTGTAGTTAAAGCCTAAAAATTTATTGCTATTAGTCTCAAGAGGTAGAAACTTGTAGAATTCAAGTTTAATAAGTATGTAACGGAATATGATGGATGTCACATGTAAAAATGGGAAAGTCAGATTCACTACTTAAATAACTAAGGTTATCACTGATAAAGACTAAATCCATTAACGTATTGAGATTATTAGGACAGTTATTAATTTGCAATAGACCAAGGGCTAAAAAGTTATCCACTACATGCATCTCAATGTCACTACTAACGTTAGAAGGCGTTAACATAACTTCATCATAAAAATAGTTCCAAACAATATTAGCTAAATTGAAATCACCTATTACGCATACAATAAATGGATATCACCAGTTTGATTAGTTGCGATATTATAAATATTTTCTGCATGTGCTTTATATAATTCAAGAGAACTATTCGTTGGTATATACGACAGACATATGAATAGTGATTCAGTAGATCCACGTAAATTTACACAAAGTTCATCCAAAAGCGAGTCAGGATTATTCAAATTAACGAGAGTAACACTTAATAATCGATTTACTGCTATTAGGACTCCGCCACCACGCTTACATCAGCATCACGATCCTTACGGAAAACAATATATAGATTCGGGTCAAAGAAATCCTCATCAAAAAAATTAACATTCAACCAGGTCTCTGTTAAAACAATAACGTCATATTCCAATAGCGAATATTGTGTTGGCTTTAGTGCGCAGTCCAGATGCATTTTGATAGGAAATTTTAATATAATTTTTGAAATTATACAAAGCAGCAGCATTGGTTACAGCTATTGATTTATCCATTTCGCCGAAAAGGGCGTACTTTTACATTTGTAGGCCAAAGCGTAGATTGTAAAATCACATCATCAAAAAAAAAAAGCAACAACATCAAAATTTATACACGGCACCACCTCTTGGCAAACCTACAAGAGTAAAAATTGCCTATGAAAAGCTTTTCACTTCGCCGTTCGGATTTGGCATAAAACTGTAGGTCCCTTCCATTCATATGCAAATATAACACGCTCAACATGAGTGAGAAAAGCTTAGCCTTTGGCGCTACATGCGGTCGTAGTCGACACTGATAAACTGAAGTTCATTGTGGTAAAGGCATAACACTTGCCACAATGGCTGTCTATGTCTTTATCGGTGTCCTGTGTGATTGCATTCCCTTTCTCAATCTTCCTCCTACCTATCAATCTTCCCTCCATTCAACACAATGCTCTGCATTGATAGGGGTACACCCTGTGTGCAGAATGAAGCAAAAAAAATAAGAAAAAATCAAAGAATGCAGGATCTATACCACCCTTAGTAGGTTTTCTACATTAGTATCACTCTTTACAAGCATGAAACAAGCAATGTGTTGTCTATCAATTCCAGTTTGTTTTTTAACGTAAGAAATTATATTTTCAGCGGTTACTTACTTACTTACTTAACTGGCACTACAACCGATGATCGGTCTTGGCCGCCTCTACAAAGCTTCGCCAGTCACTTCTGCTATGCGCGCGCTGGCGCCAGTTGATAAGGCCAATTGCAATCAGGTTGCCCTGCACCTGGTCTTTCCAACGGAGATTAGGACGTCCCCTTCTGCGTGTTCCTCCACCGTGGTTCGAATAAAACACCCTTCTAGCCGGAGCGCTTTCTTCCATTCGCTCAACATGACCCAGCCAGCGAAGCCGCTGGATTTTTATACGCTTGACTATGTCAGTGTCGACGTACAGCTCATTCCATCTTATTCGATACACGTCGTCCACGCATACTGGACCGTGGATCTTACGGAGTATCTTCCTCTCGAACGCTCCTAACAGCCTCTCATCATTGATGGTCAATGTCCACGTCTCTGCGCCATACATTAGGACGGGAAGGATGAGGGACTTATAGAGCGTTATTTTCGTCGGGCGAGAGAGGGCTCTACTTCTCAATTGCCTACTGAGCCCGTAGTAACACCTGTTGGCAAGAGTTAGTCTCCGCTTGATCTCAAGGCTGACATTATCGTTGGTGTTTATGCTGGATCCTAGATATACGAAATCCTTGACGACTTCAAAAGTATAGTTGTCAACAGTGACATTTTGCCCAAGACGCCGTGACACTTTTTTTGTTGACACAAGGTATTTCGTTTTGTCCTCGGTCACCACTAGACACAGTCAACGAGAAATAGATGATGGGTGTCGATCTGTTTTTCTCGGGTCTTTTCCAGGATTGGGCGTAGTGTGAATATTTGGTCGATGGTAGATTTACCAGGCCTGAAGCCACTCTGATAAGGTCCAATCAGTTTGTTGACGATGGGCTTCAGTCTTTCACACAGTACGCTCGATAGAACCTTATATGCATTATTAAGAAGGCTTATCCCACGGTAGTTGGCGCAGATCGTGGAATCACCTTTCTTATTTCAGCGATTACAGATGGCTTAAAAGATGATAAGTGTACCCATTTTTTATTGATGAATACTTGCAAATCAGAGTTTACATTCTGACCAACAATCAGAGCATTATTACGATTGGTGTTTTTGTGAAAACCAGTTATTATTAGATGAATTTAACGGCGCGGGTAAATTTGCAGTAACAGAGTTCACCGAAGAATATAATCTATTAGAATTTGTTGGCGTGATCATGTTACCAGAAGAATTACCAGTAGCTGCATAATTATAAACAGGGACAAAATTCTAGCAGTCGCAGAATATGGTATAGAATTTGTAGTAGAGTGAGACCTTACAGTAGCAACGTCAACAGAATTTACAGCAGTGACAGCAAAAGCATAAACAGCATCAGAAGAGTTTGCGGTATAAACAGCTTCATTAACAGTATTGATTTAATTAGTGTTTGATTTAATTATATGAGATAAATTTAAGTATTTCTCTTTAAGATCTTTAATATCAACAGTTGATCGAGAAACAATTGAAAATATTTCACTGGTCTCATTAACACAATACGAGCATTTATAAGTAATATTTTTTTAATATAAAAGCAAATTTAAAATAATTTCATTGTCTATTTCGATACAGTTTTTATGAAAATTTTTTCCACACATTATATAATTTATTTGTGAATTAATTTCAATAGCTTTGGAGCAATTATTCTTAGAGACCGACATTTTCACCTCTTTCGTACACCGCAGTTGTCAAAAACTGAAATTGTTAATATCACCTCGGTCATGACTTCTGCGGGTAATAACTGACGGGTCAACAAAACCTCGGCCACTTCTTCATGCTATATAGGTATTTGCTCGGATTATAAAATGTTTTCGGCCAATACTGTCAGACACTTTATAAAACCGACAGCCTTTCACAGGCATGGAATCGGTTAGAAAAATATGTCCCATAGAAAGCAAATCCCGGATCCCCGGTATTCAATGTTACACCTGTAATAAAGTTAGTTTAAAATAAGGGCTATTAACCCGAAATAATTGTTCTTTTATAATTACTCAAATTCCAAAATTAAAAACGAAAATGTTCGTTTATTTTATCAATTTTCCACTAGTGTCAAATATTTTTAGAGAGAATTATTTATTATGTATGTAAATAAAAGATTAATCGCGACAGGACAGTCTGAAGTTCTCAGATTTAGGAACTATAGACTCTCAATAAAAAATAAGTTTTCTTCCCAAGTACGTCAATGTTATGACAGACATCAAAAAGAACGCTATTCGCACTAAAAAGTACATTCTGGCAACACTGGTCAGTATATCTATTAACTCTTGTTTTCATAATATTCGCTTCTAAAATTAAGAACGTTTAAATATATAAAAATAAATAAATTTTTAATTAAATAAATCAGAAATCGTCGTTTAAACCGGTTGACAATGTTATATGAAAAAATACTTTCTGCCCTATGGTATACGGTATAACTATCTGTTATATTTTGTAAACAAAAACGAGTAACAAATAATTTACGAAAAAAAGGGAACATATCCTCTTTAAAAGAGATATGATGGCAACGCTAGCTATGGGAGAATAAAGAAAAATCTCCCGAAAGATTTATTTAGAATTGGGCTGAATTAAATAAGGACGATTTCAAAGTAGGCATTCATTACAATAGACGTTATTTAGAGGGTTGCAATAATCGGCATTGACAGATATGGTATTTAACACACACACATTCTGTGCAAGGTCGTCATAATTCAACAAACTTTCCGAGTTAAGTATACAGATATAACAATTATGTAGTGCTTTATATTATGTAAAAAATTATAACTGAATCTTATGAACTCTTTACATGAGATAAGTATTTTTTCGTTATCAATAATTGTATGGAGTGATAGGTAGGCCGAAAAGTTTAATTGCGATATTCTCAAAATGTATGTTATTTGAGATATGACGGTCTTGCACGGAAGAAGGAATATGTATGTATGTATGAATGTACATATGTCCCTTGTTGGAATAATCAATTTGGGACTTGCGCATTAGGAATCGTACATAGAAGTGAAACTTCTTGTGTATACATGAATGCCAGTTGCAGTTCCGTTTTCCCCAACTGCAGCCTGAAGTTTTTAAAACAACATTAAATGTGCAGTGTACGTTATGTGTTTTTAAAAACTGATTTAAAAATTTATACAATTTTCTGAAATAAATGTAAATATTTGCTTAAATGGCACATAATAACAAACTAATTAAAATGTTTAAGTAACAGTAATCAAACTGAAACAAAAATATAAAAATTTTAATTATAAAGTAATTCAACATGTGTTAAAGATAAAAAGTAATTAATTACAATGACCGCCAAGGTAAGTGAAAAAGCACAATAAAAGAAAAAAAAACAAAAGCATAATTAAAAACAAAACGGAGCAAAGATGCCAAATGAACAACAATAACAATACTATAAAAGAAATCCAAAATTGTTATCATCTATAAAGGATATGTGCGTGGTGGTGTGTGGTAGAGCTTTCACCCCAAAATCCCTCTCTAGTTCATATTATACACGGATAACAAAAACTAACAAATTGAGTTCATAAGATACAGTTTTTTCTGTATACTTACCAAAAAATTTTTCTGATTTGTGATTGTTTAAGCCACCCTTACGGCCCTCTCCTTTTCTATTCTTTTATATTCTTTTTCTATTCTTATTTTCCTATTCCTACCTTTTATACTTTCTTTTTATACATTCCTTTCGAATACCTATAACCGTACGGTCTATCCTTACTTCTTATCTGTTGTAATTTTCCATTTTTTGCTATTTCATTTTAAATAAATTAATTTGTTAATTTCTTCTACCCGATATCCCGGTGTTTCATTTTACTCCACTCAAATTATCCCCATCGAACTCTCCTTCCACCAAGCCACCAGCGCTTAAATATTGGTCCTTCAAGCCAATAAGTGCCAGTGAAAGGAAAAAAACATAAAGAACCCTATGAGGTTAGTGCAGTGAAACAAAAAATATAAACATTAAATACATTCTAACAATAAAAGCAAAAAAAAAAAAAAAAAAAAAAAACAACAAGTGCAACATTCACCAACAATCAGCCACCAACAAGTACAGCACAGCAAGTAAACCCCAGGGAAAAACTTTCCTCCCTTTGTCCAGTATTGAAGTAAGTACAAGTTCTTATTTATTTCCTAAATTTTACTTGTGAACTTCAGATATACATAATATTTTGAATTTTCCCGTATTTAAAATATTGTGTATAAATTGTATATATTTCCATATACATACATACTGGTTCCAACATACAAAAATATCTTTTGTATGTACATAAATTAAATAAGTTGCGTGTACAACAACAAATACACACTTATTGCTTTAGAGAAAATTCTTGCATTTCTTTTGTGGTATATTCGTTTACCTCCAAACGATAAACCTGTACAAAATTATTACACCTTGTGCAATAAATTTAGGTACACTTTGACGAATTAAAGCACTTTATTATATTATATATATTTTTATTTTTTTTATTGCACATTAAAATAAAATATATATATATATATATATATATATGTATATATATAAGCAGGTTGATATTTTACAACAACAAAAATAGATATATTAATTTTCATTGAATATTTGAAATTATTTTTATTATTTTTTTGCTAAGTGCACCTAAGCATTTTTGCGGTTAATAAAAAAAAAAAAAAAAAAAAATACCCTAATTTACAGGAAATATTTCTTGTTTCCAGAAAAATATATAGTTGCTAATTTAAATACAACTATTTCCAATATATATTTTTTTCTTTCCTTTTCTTGGATACTTATTTGCAATTTTATTATTATTATTATTAATTCTAAATTTCTTAGAATACTTTAATGCCTGTTGATAGAACTCCTCCCAGGCAAAGCGATCCTGTTGAGATAAATAAAAAACATATTTTAAAAATGTCAGACGAAGAGAATGCTCAAAAACAATGCGAACAACAAAGAGAACAAAAAAGAACTCGCTAAGTCACAAAAAGACGAACTTATAGTATTTCCATGCTGAAGTTCATTGCCGAAAGTGACAATCTTGTGCAATATTGCGATAAATTCAGTAATTCTTTTCTAGAAGATCACACCGAATCTCTTTTGGTTGTGAAGCGAAATAGTCTAGAGAAGGGTTGGACTCGACTCCAAAGAGTCTATGATGTGGTGTTTGGTACAGACGACAGTGACTTGCCCGAAAATTTCAAAGTACAGGCTAGTGGTAAATACTGTAGCTGTCAAGAAACATACGAAAACACAATGGCTAGAATTGCAGATCAGTTGAAATTACTTCAACCTCAAGCGCTTTCAAGAGAAGTTCGTAAAGAACAACTCAAGGAGCAGGCAAGTATCATGCCATGCTTACAACTTCCACCTTGCGATACAGACATTTTTTCTGGTGGTTATGAAGAATGGCCGTCTTTCCGAGACATGTTCACCGCTGTTTACATTAACCATCCAAAACTCACTTAAGCTCAAAAGTTATACCATCTCAGGTATAAAACGCAAGGTAAAGCTGGAGCTATCGTCAAACAGTATCCGTTAAGCGACGAAAATTTCACTCTAGCACGGGAAGCCTAGAAAACTCGTTATGAGAATAAACGCATTCTAGTTGACAATCAAGTACAAACGTTACTGAATTTGCACACTATTCATTCCGAGAATAGTGAAGAGATACAAAAACTTCAAATGACAATTAATAACACAGAAAACTCCCCATAAATAAGGTTGTTAGCGAAATTCACACCTTTGTGCCTGAGCCCAAAAGGACGTACACATGTCGTCTATGTCTATTTAATGCCTCTCATGCCATGAAGAGTTGTGCTAAATTTAAAAACCTTTCGATACACGAACGAATTAACTTCGTAAGAGATAATAATCTCTGTGAAAATGGTCTTGCTTAAACACACATGAGAAAGGATTGTCCAAGTAATTTTTCATGTTTTTTTTTGTGTTTTTATTGTTTTTTTTATTGATACATTCAACACACAGCGTGTACCCTTATTAATGCAGAGCATTGTGTCGAATGGAAGGAAGATAGATAGGTGAGAGGAAGAAGGAGGGAGAATGAATGCCAAAGAAAGCATCATTCCCTGCTTCACATAACAGCAATTACGCAAACTCCGAAATCCATTAGTAGATCTCAAACAACTACAACTCATGCTACAACTGCAACACCTCAATTGCAAGAAAATATGGAACTTCCCTGTTCTACAAATACAGCGCAAGTTCAAGCGCTCAATGATAACACGGTCTTACTTCCCACAGCAATGGTTTCCATTGCATATTGAGGGGAATTATTCAAAGTCCGTGCTTTGATTGACCAAGGGTCGCAAAGAACTTTTATTTCCTCAAAAGTTCAAAAACGTATTCGTTTACCAACAGAACAATCCGTGTTCGAAATTTCAGGTGTGGGAGGTAGAATTATCCAAAATTCGAATCGACTTTGTTCTTTCACGTTAGTGGCACCCAAAACTAACAAAAGAATATATGCTCAGGCTATAGTTCTTTCGCAGTTACCTAAGCTTCTTCCCAGCTTTTCAATCAGAAGGTTTAACTTGCAACAGTTTGCAACTTTAAATCTTGCTGATCCAAATTGCCATATTCCTGCTCAAATTGATGTAGTAATCGGAAGTGATTTAATGCCCCAAATTCTTCTAGAAGGGTTACGGAAGAACATCTGTGGTAATCTATTGGCACAGAATACTATATTTGGCTGGATCATCAGTGGTTTAGTTAGAGAACACGTAGCTGCACATTCCACGCAAGTAGAACCCATCTCCAATGAATTGCTTAGATCCTCCCAATTAAAGCAATTCTGGGAGCAAGAAGAAATCTCACAAGCTCTCGCAAGCTCTCACAAACTCTCGCCTGAAGATCCTGCTTGTGAGGATTTATACTGTTCTACTACGAAACGAAATTCAGATGGTCGTTACATTGCCAGGTTGCCGTTTAAAAAAAGTTTTCCCCAAACTATAGCGTTAGGCCATTCAAAGGCCACTGCACTTCAACAATTTCTTGGAATGGAGCGCAGTTTGCAAAAAAAAGGTTGACCTGAAAATCGTTTATGACGAAGTACTACAAGAATATCTCACTCTCGATCATTTGGAAATAACTCATTCTCAAGAAGTTAATTCCGATGGAAAGTACTTCTCATTTTATTTATCCCACCATGCTGTGATTCGGCCTGAGAAAGTAACTACCAAACTCCGTGTAGTTTTCAATGCTTCAAAAGCCACTAGCTCAGGAATTTCTCTTAACGATGTTCTCTATACTGGTCCTAACCTAATGCTTCTCATTGTTCAATGGCGAATGTTCCGATTCGTTTTCAATGGAGATGTGCAGAAGATGTACAGACAAATTTAGGTACATAAAGATGACCAAGATTTCCAGCGAATTCTCTTTCGCGACTCCATGAATGCTCCTATCCGAGATTTTAAGCTCAAAACGGTAACACCGTATCTAGCCATCGGAACTCTCCATCAGTTGGCAAAAGATACGCAAGAACAATGCCCCCTCGCGGCTAAAATTCTAATCGAAAATATACATGTCGATGACATCCTTTCTGGAGGCCATGATGTAGACACAGCTATCGAATCACTGTCTCAAGTAATTCATTGTCTTGGCTCAGCTGGATTTCCTCTGAGAAAAATCACAGCTAACCATCCTGCAATATTAGAAAATATCCCAGTAGAGGATCTGTTAGATTCCGATTTCCTACGGTTTTAAAGTACAAGCTCTACTAAGACTCTCGGGATTCATTGGAATGCAATTTCTGACTCATTTTCTTATACCATTACACCAATTTCATCAGTGAACGGGGTCACCAAACGGCAAATTCTCTCTTCAGTCCCGAAACTTTTTTACCCGACAGGAAGGCTTTCACCAATTATGATTCAAGCCAAGATGTTATTGCAAGAGCTTTGGCTAGGTGGAACTGACTGGGATGTGTCAAGCCTGGATCCCTAATTCAGTGGATTCAGTTCGCAGAAAACCTCCCAGCATTTACCAAAATTGAAATTCCTCGTTGGATCGGATTCTCCCCGAACCAACAAATCAAGATTCATGGATTTTGCGACGCTTCAGAGGAAGCGTATTGTGTAACTCTCTATCAGCACATCTCTTAATTGCTAAAGGAACGGTCGCACCCATAAGAACGGTAAGCCTACCACGCTTAGAGTTATGTGGAGCTGTTCTGCTTTCAAAGTTATAACTTTAATCCGATCCCACCTTTGACTTAACAAAGCTAGCTTATTCTTATGGTGCGGTTCTTAGATTGTGCTGGCATGGTTGATGATTCTCCAAAATGTTGGAAATCCTTCACGCCGAAATTTGTCAAGACCCGACTCCTATCCTTGGCTCAATCTCGATATTATCCAGAAAAGGCATCATTACTCGATGCAAAACCAATAGAAAAGAAAAGCACTCTTCTCGTATTAAATCCTTTTCTAGACAAGGAGAATATTCTCAGAGTGAATGGTCGTCTCGCTCACGCCGCTCTTAGCTACAACGAACGTCATCCTATCATCATTCCTGAGAATTCTCGCTATTGCATTTTATATTTGAAATTTCTCCATAATATGCTCCTCCATGCCGAAGTCAGCCTCATGATGAGGCAGGAATATTTCATTCCTCGCCTAAAATTAAAATTAAAAAAGTGTATTTTCCAATGCAAGGCTTGTACTATATACAAGCAGACAATGCGGACCCAGATTATGGCTGCTCTCCCCCGTATCACAAAAAAGGAAAGCCACCGGCCTCAAGCAACGACCAGCCAAAGCTATCGTTCCTGCACGGCCTGCTTCTGCCGCCACCGTTCCTGCGCCTCTTTATATTGCTGCCGCCCGAACAATCCACCGCCGTCTCAGAGGGTGAAGGAGCTACTCGGAGACGTCATTAGAGCCATTTTTTTCTATTCTTTCTTTCCTACTTTCTTTTTACACATTCCTTTCGAATAATTCTAACCGTATGGTCCATCCTAACTCCTACCATATTGTAATTTCAATTTTTTCCTATTTAATTTCAATAAAGTAATTTGTAAATAATCATAAACTCGATTTCCCGGTGTTTTCCATTTCAATTCTTTCCACTCAAATTCCCATGATCGAACTCTCCTTCCATCAAGCCACAGAGCTTAAACAGTGATGTTTGGTGTACCAATACGATTTGTACATATGTATCTGTAGAGAAAGATTAGATTAAGATATTATGCATATGTAGATGAATGAATGCTTTATTTCCAAAAAAAAAATCCCTTCCCCCCTGCATTGGCTGATATCTGTATTTATCTGGTTGTTGAGGAGGTACCAATATTAAGGCAATTTCTGTGTTGAAAAACACTATTTTTGTTTTTTTTTCAAGATCCCCTTTTTGGATTCGTCATTGTATGTACATATGTTTACGTACCTACAATAGACTGATACATTTTTAAAATCACAAACTGTTTATGCCACACATGTTACCGACGTAAATTATTCTAGCCTGTACCTTAATAAAAGAACAAAATGGAAATTAGTCGGAATTGTGTAAATAAGGCACGTGCTGTAAAATGGTTAGGGTAAAAAAAGAGGATGGGGGGTAGATTGCCAAATTTTTTTTACAGAGCGTAATATAATTTTTTAACCGGCGATTGACGACGCGCCGATTTACACCGATACACCGATTACATCGATTCTAATCCCTTTTAATTCGATATGCTCACTGTCCAACAAAAACACTTTTTGGTTTCTTCCTGTGATTTTTCTATCGTTTCTATTTAACTTTACTGCCCCTTCGCTGTTCAGATTCGGTATTAAACTGTAGGTTCCTTCCATTCATGAACAAATAAAACACACACAACATGAGTGGATGCTAAAAGCTCGGCCTAGCCCTGGGCTTTGGTGCCAGTAAAAGAAGAAGATTCTTATATTTTTCAGATTAGTATAGAATTAAATTAAAAAAAGGCGGTTTGGATTTTTTTATTTTTAAGGGTTTTATAGCTACTTAAAGTCAAATGCGATTAGAATGTGTCCACGTGAGCGACATGGTGAGAATTCTCTCTCGTAACGGGGTCTCTTAACGCTTCACACAGGCGCAAAATGAGATTGTCTATGTTTTGGATAGCATTGCTTTATACATTAAACACAATCAAGGCATCCGACCTTCAACCATCGACTTCTGTTTGTTTGTAGGAAAATCCTTTCGGATTGCATACCCTACATACCATAAAAGTGTAAAAATTATTTTTTTGTATTTGTAAAAATTCCAGGGTACTTAACAATCTTTTGTCATATGATAAGTCCAAATATTGCTGCAATAAAATCTCATTAGAAGCTTTTGGACTTCATAAACACCTAGAAATCCTCTTGTCAAAATGTGATCAAATATCACAATTTGTTCGCTCTTTCGTATTTTTTATTGTATGACATGTGCCTGAGAAACTTTATCAAACCCAATGACCCAATTATTTGGGGTAATGAAGTATTTTGGGTAATGAAGTGAATGTAGTTTTTGCAGAAATAAAAAAGGTTAAAAATAAATTTATGCAAAAAAGTACTCGACTCTTTAAAAAAAATACCCGATTCTTAATAGCATTGATATCAAAGTACTCGAAACTCAAATGTACTCGATGCTTCTCATCACTAATAAACACTTTCATTGTGTCTAATATGCATACATACATACATATATATGTACATTTATTTATATTTATCTTTCAGTGCTATTCAAACCTTAACCGTAAATTACGAATGGCTGGCTGGTTGGGTGCATGCGGATGAATGCATACATAGGCGAATGGGTGGGTGGGTGAATTGATATTGAAAATTGTGCTATTCGTGCTCCCTGTTGGTCCAACAATACCCCTACAACAGGTCCATTTATCTGTCTTTATGTGCCTGTGTTAGTGCCTTATTGTGCTTTTCGATCTCAATTAAGTTAGATTTACACATATGTTCATACGTATGTATGCATGTAGTATTAGCATATGTTTGTACCCTCAAAGTGTTTCTATAGCATTTTGCTACTTCATTATGTTGTTTGTGTGTTGTTTGGCGCGCTTCAAATTGATAAAGTTCACTAACTAAACTACATACAATATGTATACTTATAGTGGGTGATACTGACTGAAATATCGTTTAAGTGAAATTTGTAAATACGAATATAAAGAAATATTTATAGCTATTTTCTCGATCGGAATTATTATTATCCATCTTAACTAAAGAAAATATTTTAGATATTTTAGATCAGCAGAAGATATGAAAATTAGAAAATTATGTTTTTTTTTTTCAATTAACAAAAAATAATCGGGCTGCTACAGACAGAAATTAAGCGGTTTGCCGTATTATCCACAATGGAACGCATATAAACAACTCTACAATATTTATCGTTTTATTTGTTGTGTGCTTTGTGTTTGCATTCCATATACATACATATGATAAACAAATCGCATAATCGCCGCAGACAAAATCATTCAATTAGTACGGACATTTCGGCGTACTCTTGCTTGCGTTTACTAGACTTTCGGCGTACTCTTGCTTGCGTTTATTAGACCAACATTTTCAAAAAGTAATTTAAATTTCAGTTTTTATTTTTTATTTCTACTGCGGCATTGAAAATATCTACATTTACAAATATGTATTACGTCGGAGCTGACTACTTTGCTTCCTTTTAGTAGCACAACAGCCCATGAGGGCCTAGGCCGAGCTTTTCAACTCATGTTGTTCGTGTTATATTTATATTTTGTACATATATGAAAGGGACCTACAATATTATGCCGAATCCGAATGGTAAAGTTTTTCTTAAGAAATTTTTACTCTTTTGTAGATTTGCCATTGCCTGTCTGAGGTGGTACGTGTAGAAAAATTGAGTTTTCTATCGTTATTTTATTTTGCTTGTGCCGAGCGAAATTTGCATAGCAGACCAGCCACGGCGACCAGCTATTATTATTGCCGTATTCAGCTATAATTATTATATACAAATATTTACTATGAAAATGTTTAAAAAGAAGAAAATTTTTTTAAACTGCTTGCTGTTTTTTCAGATGACACGATATAAACACACAGAGTTTCCGGATGATGACACTAGTTCAATTAGTGGCATCCAATTGAACGAACCTATCGCCCGCAGTGGAATACAAGTACAATACAAAAGTGCAAGATTAAGCGTAAGTAATTGTATATCTACCTATACATGTGTATCTCTGTATTAAAAATGTTCCACGAGGGGGAATATGTTTATATGTACAAGCTGCATTTTATTTGTCACTCCTCTTAGTTATATATAACTAGCAGCGATCATTTTTTGGGGAACAACAACAAAAGTTGTTAAGAATAGCCAGCACTTTGATTAACATCTCTGGTTTCTATAACAACACGACAGTTAATAGCACTGTGCTATTAATTAATCATACGGGGCATTAAGTGACTTTCGTATAGTTGTATGGATTTCAGATCTAATAAAACGGCATTTGGCTGGATTGGCTCTAGTTTAGAAGAAATCTGTATTTGAATTTTCTTAAATTAAGTCAGGTTTGCAGCTAAAGAATGAAGATATTTACATGTGAATAGGCCCTAAACCGTTTGGAATATCTCTTTACGGTCTTCGGCAAAGTTGTAGCTATGATTATGGCCAACAAATTTTCTAAACACACTAATACAAAAAAAATACATTCAAAATACGTTCTATACGCAAAAGTCAACTAAAAGGTGCCCCGTATGTCTCTGTTTTTGAATATCAATTTCAAGCACAGTGTAATGGAAGAAAAAGAACAGTGTGGGAAAAACAAAATGTCCGTCGGACATTACATTATATTATTCATATGCAATTGTAAGTAAATAGAAGAGCCTTCCTTAAATAAAATTAGAGAAGATTCCTGTATAAGGTTCATAAAATATATACGTTGAATGTCTCCTAACCCATGCATTAGAATTGGTCAAGGAAGAAAGGAACTCAAAATACTTTCAAAAGATTTTGGTAAGTTTTTATTAAAATTATTGCATTGGTTCTCCACTTTCCATTCTTGGGAAGATTCGATGTCAGTAAGCAAAGCAGCGATGATAGCAGAGAGCAAAGCGTAGAAAGAGCAGAGTCTTTCAAAATATAGTGGAGCAATGAGCAAAGCAGCGAGTCTGTCAAAACTAGGTCACGAGTTCATACTAGAGCATTCTTTCGCAATGGAGTCGATAATGGAAAGTTCATCATTGAAAATTTGGTATTTTGTAAATAAAAATAGTGAAATCAAATCAATTTAGAAAGAAAAACTATTAACTTAACCAGCTCTTGCAATTACAATTTTGGGCCAAATAGAAAAAAAACATTCGTACAGAAGCGGACTAATTACATTAAGTCACCCTTGACTTTAAAGTAATCTGGATCTATATAATTTCTAGACTTTCTAAATTATAGCAAATGACAGATTCCAGGGAGCGCAGTCGCGCTTTTAAATAAGAGATACCATTTTTATTTTATTTTAAACAAGCTGACCCTGCAAACTTAAATTTGTGTTAAATTTGTGTAACTTGTTTTTAATAAAAACAAAATATTTTGACGTAAATAAAACACATTTTAAAAGATAATAATACATTTTGGTCTCTCCATTTTTGGCATAAACAAATAACTTGTTAGGTTCAGCAACGAGTAAGCAGGCAACATCAACAGATTTAGCAGTTAATGTCGTACGGTCGCTCAACCATTGATGATTGAAATTAGCTCGAATATTTTCAATTTATGCATCTCTTTAAAGCATAATACAACATTACAAAAATCATTTGGAAATTTCAATATTTGACTTATTGCAATGATAGAAATTTTTCCATCACCAATATCAAGCAATTGTTTAGAAAATCGTGCAGCATTTTAGTTGTTAATTCTAATTTATTAACGCTGCAGAGTCAGAAAAAAAAAAGTTTAAAAAAACTGGTGTTGCGTACTCGTAAACAAAGCAGAATAGTCAAAAGCACACATTATTTAGAAAAAGTGCAATCGTTGCAATTGTTAGGTTCAGCAACGAGTAAGCAGACAACATCAACAGATTTAGCAGTTAATGTCGTACGTTCGCTCAACCATTGATGATTGAATATAGCTCGAATATTTTCAATTTATGCATCTCTTTAAGGCATAATATAACATTACAAAAATCATTTGGAAATTTCAATGTTTGACTTATTGGAATGATAGAAATTTTTCCAACACCAATATCAAGCAATTGTTTAGAAAATCGTGCAGCATTTTAGTTGTTTATTCTAATTTATTAACGCTGCAGAGTCAGAATAAAAAAAGTTATAAAAAACTGGTGTTGCGTACTCGTAAACAAAGCAGAATAGTCAAAAGCACACATTATTTAGAAAAAGTGCAATCGTGCTCAAATGAAAAGGTAAGAAAGGAAGAAATAAATAAATAAAAAAAGAAAAAAAGAAAGGAAAGAATAAAGAAAGAACGAAATAAAAAAATAAATAAAAGTAAATGTCGAAAGAAAGAAAGCAAGAAAGAGTTCGTAAGGTACTGATACGATTTTTTTGCCCAAGATAAAACACTTCTTCTTCTTCTCTTAACGGCACAACAGGCCATGGAAGATAAAACACGCGAGTTTTTCGCATCCGCTCAGCAAAGCCCTAACACCCATTTTTCAAAAATTTCTGGAGAAGCAATAACCATTTTAAAAATTTAATATTTTCAGTACAAAAGTGCCAAAAGCAAAATTTTGGAAATTTTTTTTTAATATCATCTGTTAAGATTTGTTTATTTTCCATATGCTTCACAAAAGTTTGGTCAGCTGTAGTCTCAGAAAATATACAGCAAATGTAGTATTTTATTTTAATGTGTATAATTCCGGAATGAATTATATAATAAGTAGGAGTTTAAATTGAGAATTAAACACTGGGAAATCGGTTTTATATTAACAAAATTTATTTATTGAGGAAAAAGGATAATATAAGAAAATCGCAAAAAATGGAGAAAGAATAAAGAAAAGACGAAAGGTAGAAAGAGTAAGAATAGAAGAAGAAAGCAAGAAAAAATAGAAAGGAAGGATACTGAGGAATAGTGTCGGAAAATAGAGAACTATAATGGGGAAACAAACTAGAACTAGGATGGCTTAAACAAAATGAAATTTCAATTTAGAATGCAAAGAAATTAAATTTACTACTTACTGTTGATTATCCAAATAAGCACTTCTGTTTAGGAGGCTCTTTAGCAAAGTGAGACCTGATAATTTTAAACTACAGGGTGGACCATTTATAATTTGGAATTTGATTTTGGTGTAAATAAGAAACGAATAATTTCTTTTCAAAGTGGTTTTTATCATTCGCAAGTACAATCCTAGCCCATACGTTCAACCGTAAGGGTGGGCTGTGTTCAAGTACTCGCTCGAAGGCAGTATCTGTCACCAACTCCGTGGAGTTTCTCTTCAGCCCTAACTAAATCGATTAAAATCGAAATGTATTTACACATCCATTACTTTGTCAAAACTCAAAATTTTGCACCTCATACCTAATAGTAAAAAACATTTTTACTTTCATATTTATTATGTTTTTTTCTCATTTTCAGCTTAGTATGTGCTGGAGATCACGCAGCAAGACTGAAAGATGGCTCTTCTGCACTGTATTTAGCATGGCCATTGTAATATTAATTTTACTTGTTGTATTATGTTCAAGTAACTCAGATAAGACTACACGCATCCTACATGTAGAGCCACATAGTAAAGGTATGTTCACATATGTACACGTATTGAAGTACATATTTTGCATATGATCAATATGAAAGCCAGTGATAGGGGAGCTCAGGACAATTCGACAATGAGGCTTAATTGCCAATTGTGTTCGCAACAAATTTGTATGTATGTATTACGTAGTCACAGTAATTTACCGGGAAAGTTTTGTGGCATCGCAATGGAATGTGCAATGTGTCGGGAAGGATTCGCCTAATCTTTATCGAATTAACAGTTGTTTATACTCTGTCAGTTTACGAAGTGTAGCATACGACTGGAATGGAGACACCCTGTATCAAAGCCGTATATATATATTGTCACTTTCCAATCAATAAGTATATTCTTTAATATGTACTACCTATTGTCTTGAAGCTAAAAATAGTAAGAATAATTTACTTTTACTGGGCATCAAAAAATAATATTTATATATCTTAGACGTGTCACCACCTAATTTCAAAGAAGATTATCCCGAGACTGGAAATTTTATTCTTGTCGAACAGCGTAATCAGTCATTTGCACATTTGAATTTTTGTGCTGAAACTTTGTCCGGTGTAAATTTTTGTTAAAAACTTTCTTAGCAAAAACTGTATGGTTTTTTGAGAACATTAATATTATTTACAATAAAAAAAAGAGCTATATCCGCTATATCTCGTTCAAAAAGTCTAAAAATTGGAATAACTAGTCGAATATGACATCAGAGGTCAATAACTCCTGAATACAAAAGGTCGTACTCGTAGAGAGCTTTCCAACGATATATACTTGATGATCGAACATCAAATAATAAGATATGACAATAACAAAAAAGAGCAGTACTTCAAGACCCCCAGGAAAGTTTTTTTTTACCCTGAAACACTCAAGATGTAATCTTTGAAATTTTTTTCCCATAGACGGGGACCAGACGGATAACTTTAAATATATATATATTGTACATTACTTACTTACTTTTAATGGCACAACAGCCCATGTAGTGCCTAGGCCGAGATTTTCACATCCACTCATGTTGTGCGTGTTATATTTGTACATGAATGGAAGAGACCTACAGTTTAATGCCGAATCCGAACGGCGAAGTGAAAAAGCTTTTCATAGCAATTTTTACTCTTGTAGGTTTGCCATTGCCGTGTAGAAAAATAACTTTTTCTATTCTTTTTTTTTTTTTTTTTTTTTGCCTGTGCCGAGATTCTTACCCCTGACACTCTGCATAGCAATCCAACACATTACCACTACGCCACAGCGACCACATTTATAAAAAAATAAAATTAATTTAAAAATTTTTGTCAAACAATTGCTTAAAAGGCTTACCTGTACTCAAGAGAACTAACAGCACCATATAGCACTTACCCTTATAGTTGTAATAGTCAACAGCATCATCTACTGAAGGCCTTATTTCAATGTGAAATCCATCTGAAGAGTAAAAAGATTAATATTTGCATACTATTTAAAAGACATCAACTTACCAACTTTCCAAAACCTTCCACGCATTGAAATATTTTTGTTTGAGTCATAAAAGTGTTGCTAAGAAATTTAGGAGCAAGTATGCATAGCAAAATTCGTACAGAATTATACAAACACTGGATTTTGAAACGCCAAGAAGCCTTTCAATGTTGCTGTATTCGGAAGACGACCCAAGCGCATAATACACTCTTTGTAGGTTGTGTCCCCTCTCGCAAAGCTCTCGAGTTCCTCACATAAATTGGTAAAGCATACCCGACTCATTCTATGACTTTCTTCAAAAAATTTGGCACTATTACGATGAATATGAAGCTCCCAATAAAATAAATGCATAAGTATTTGTCTTAGCAAAAATTTATTGTAGTTTCTCACGTGTGTTTATCTTTAAGCTTTTTTGTTATTAATCAAATAAAAACACAATACATTTTGCTTTCGTATTAGTCCGAGATTCTATTGAATTTATATTGAAATAAATAATTATATTTAACAGGTCATCTTCATTTATTTAACTCAATTTAATTTAAATTTATTGAAAATATTACAAATTTAAATTTTTTTTTTTAAATTAATCTTGTTTCCAGTTAATCACAATGTAAAAGGTTATCGAGATTAGCTAATCTTCTTATTTTCTTCCTTCAATAAAAAACCAAGAAAACTTAACCCTAAAACAGGCCAATTTCTTTCGAAATAAAAATAATTAGTCCTGATAAAACATAATTTATGCAAAATATATACGCATAAAACATAATATAATCAGTATCCCTAATATTTTCATCAACACCAAGAAACAACTATAAACATTTTTAATTAATATTTGATATGATCACAAATAATTTCAATTCAACGCAAAAATAATTTGATTTTCACGAAATTTCGGCTTTGACAGATACTAGAGCGCGGGTGAATAGACTTATCGCTGTCAACGTAACATTGTTTCATTAAACAGACAAACAATTAGGCACAAAAGTTATTCAATAGTGAAACATTGTAAAAAAGTGGGGGTTTTATATCGCTTAACCTAAACACCTCCTTTAGGCGGCTTTGCCGGTTAGAGGGTTAAAGGACCATATTTGAAAATATATTAACAATTATTTCGGAATTAAAGCACCTCTTATAAAAATCCAATGTAATGTGCATTCATATGTGTTTTGTTGTTATTTCTTTGCAGAAAATCCTTGCTTAAACAAGCACTGTATATTCGCAGCTAGCGAAATTTTAAAATCGATTGATAAGTCAATAGATCCATGTGATGATTTTTACGGCTACGCCTGGTAATATTTAATTATTTTACAAATTATTTTGTTGTGAAATTTAATGAAGGTCTTATCCTTTTTTATATGTCCTAAAAACTTTTTTAGTAACCAGTGGATTAAAAATAACCCCATACCTGAAGGAAAATCAACGTGGGGAACGTTTGGTAAATTAGAGCAAAGCAACCAATTGATAATCAGAAATATACTGGAAAAGCCAATGAAATATTTCAAATCGGAAGCTGAAAAAAAGGCTAAAATTTATTATGAATCATGTTTGGATAAAGAGGAGGAGATGGAAAAATTGGGTGCAAAACCAATGATTGATTTGCTATGGAAAATTGGTGGTTGGAATGTAACGGACAGTGGATTTAATATTTCCAAATGGAAGTTGGCGCATACTTTGAAGATTTTACATAACAGGTATATAAGTTTATATTTTTACAATAAATTTAAAAAAAATGTACGTATCTATCTACCTTTTAAAATAATAACCTCTGGTTATTTTAAGATAGTTCCCGACGAATTATTGTGTTTGGAAGAGAAAAAACTTTAGATATAGTACTTTTTATGGTAAAATAACAGAGCTGGGTAGAAAATCGTTAATCCTTTAACGGCGTAAAACTTTTAGTTAAAAATTATTTTTTATGTTAATTTCGAAAACCATTATCTTCCAAGTCCGTTAACTATAACTAGGAATATCAGCTAGCTGCTGCCTTCCACCCAAAGTTTCGGCTCATGTGGTTAGAAAAGATGACAAAATAAATGAAGAAGAACAACAGGTCACTCAAAAGAGTCAACCACGACTTAGTTGATTACTATTGAAACTCCAAGGCAAAGACCGCATTTTCGGGCGAAAAAGTCTTGGTGAA
The DNA here is from genome assembly GCA_958295655.1 of Palloptera scutellata. Classification (NCBI taxonomy): domain Eukaryota; kingdom Metazoa; phylum Arthropoda; class Insecta; order Diptera; family Pallopteridae; genus Palloptera; species Palloptera scutellata. Next base: position 16,846,917 of record OY282453.1, read on the forward strand.
CTTGTTTATCCAATATAACATAGAAATCCACTATAGTAATCCAGTTAAACGTTACACTTTTATTAAAGAGTTTTTGGAAGAAAAAATATTTATATAAATATAAAAACAAAATTATATTTTATTTGTACTTATATTTTTTTTTCGATACAAAAAGTTAAAGTTAACGATTAACGTTATGTTTTATTTTACGGAGTTAACAAATTTGCATTAAAGATATTAACTTTTTTCGGATCAACGACGTTAATTTCTTGCCGGCTGGAATTAGCAGCAAATTTCAAATCAGCGATTCCACTAAATACTTTCATTGAAAATGAGTAAAATAAATAATAATTTCAATATGCCAAAATTTCAGAAAAATTTTTCCAAATTAAAAAACAAATACAACTTAACAAAGGTAGGTGCACGCTTCAATAAGTTACTTTACTTTACTTTTAATAGCACAACAGCCCATGGAGGGCCTAGGCCTAGCTTTTCGCATCCACTTATGTTGTGCATGTTATATTTGTACATGATTGGAAGGGACCTACAGTCTAATGCCGAATCCGAACGGTGACGTGAAAAGCTTTTCGTAGGCAATTTTTACTACTGTAGGTTTGCCATTGCCTGCCAAAAGGTGGTGCCGTGTAGAAAAATTATTTTTTCTACTTTTTGATTTTGCCTGTGCCGAGATTCGAACCCCGGACACTCTGCGTAGCAGTCCAACGCACTACCAATACGCCACAGCGACCACTAAGTTCAATAAGTATATAACAAAAATGTATATATTGCTTATACTAACAAAAATCTGACTACACACATTAAAATAATTATGACCGTTATGTAGTGAAGAGAGAGTAGTGAAAAGAGAAAATAAATATAAGTAGGTTTATGTAGCAGGGTGGTATGTCTGTTTCAAGAATTGCATTCAGTGAAAATATTTTAAATAATTCTTGAATATGAGTAACTGATATGCATTATTGAAGCACAACAATTCGATCAGCCTGTTCTATATATGACATTGTTGTTATTCTCTCTACAGCAAACCTAAATTTCATTAAGCATGTTTAATACACTAGATATAAAATAAATATCGTCAGAATATGGTTTTGTTGATATTACATCAAAGTTATTAGAAACTTTCAGAATTTTTCTGTTAGCCAAAAATTTTGCAATACCAGATTACTCCTCTTTACAATATATCTTCTTCTATTACTATTATTTTAAAAAATTTTTAATGTCCGTGTCATCGATTATTAAATTGAGTAGAAATAATATGTTTTTTTTCGGAACCAGTCATGGCTCCTCATCAGAAAATCTTAGGGGTAAATATTTATGTTTTCAATAATCCATATAAGCTACTCATATTTGAAAATGTAATCCAGAGTTACCATTTCTAATATGTGTTCACATTTAATGTTTGTTCACCCTGTTTGTAAAGCCTCGCGAAGGAGCAGCCAACCAAACAAACGCCAACGTTAAAGAAGTCGCACGATAGGGAGTCACTTCTTGAAACCTCGTTTGGTATCAAATGGCGCGGAGAGGTCTGTCCCAATTTTCACTGCGCTGGTGGTGTTGGTCAGTGTCAGTTTGCAAAGACGAATGAGCTTTGCAGGGATACCAAAATCAGACATTGTGGCGTACAAGTGATCCCTAATCGTGCTGTCGAAGGCGGCTTTATAATCGACAAATAGATGATGGGTGTCGATCTGTTTTTCTCGGGTCTTTTCCAGGATTTGGTCGATGGTGGATTTACCAGGCCTGAAGCCACTCTGATAAGTTCCAATCAGTTTGTTGACGATGGGCTTCAGTCTTTCTCACTGTACGCTCGATAGAACCTTATATGCAATATTAATAAGGCTTATCCCACTGTAGTTGGCGCAGATCGTGGAATCACTTTTATTATGGATTGGACAGAGTACTCTCAGGTTCCAATCATTGGGATGCTTTCATCAGACCATATTCTGCATAGAAGCTCATGCATGCATTTTTTAAGCTCTTCACCTCCGGTCTTAAACAACTCAGCAGGCAGGCAGGCCATCTGCACCTGCAGCCTTATTTTTTTTCAGCCGAGCAGTGGCTGTTAAGACCTCATCATAGTCAGGCGGCGGTACTTCATCGCCGTCAGTGATTGGGGGTTCCAGAGTAGATTCCGCAGTAGCGGGATTATTGTCGTCATCGCCATTAAGCAGGTGCAAAAAGTGCTCCCTCCATAATCTCATTATGTCCTGAACATCTGTCGCCAGATTTCCGTCTTCATTCTTGCAGGAAGAGGCCCCGGTCTTTAAGCCATCAGTCTTCAACCCGCAACATTTCGATATCATTGAACTCGCGTCTTTCTTCATCTCTTTTCTTGCGCCTGAAAAGACGTTTCTCCTCCCTCCTCAACTTTCTGTATCGCTCGTTAGAAGCTCGCGTTGCAACTGACTGCAGGGTGGCTCTGTAAGCAGCATTTTTTGCTTCAGTAGCATCGCGATACTCTTGGTCATACCACATATTTCTCCGTCGACGGTGGTAGCCTGGCACCTCTTCGGCAGCCGTACGCATAGAGCGGGAAATGCGCGTCCACTGCGAGCATATATCATCAAGTTGAGGGGTGTTTTGCGATAGGAGGAGTGCGAGTTGGTTGGCGAAGACTTCGGCTGTCTGTTGTGATTGTAGCTTTTCGACAACCAGCTTTCTCTGTGTACTTATCCGTACACGATTTGCTACACATATACGTGTGCAGACCTTGGCTGCAACCAAGTAGTGGTCTGAGTCAATGTTTGCACCACGTATTGTGCGTACGTCTAGTACATTGGAAGCGTGCCTTCCGTCGATCACAACGTGATCAATCTGGTTTCGTGTGTTTTGATCAGGGGACAGCCAAGTGGTCTTATGGATATATTTATGTTGGAATCTGGTGCTACTAACTGTCATGTTTCGTGCTGCGGCGAAGTCGATCAGTCTCATACCGTTATCGGTGGCTTCGTCGTGGAGACTGAATTTTCCGATCGTCGAACCAAAGAGACTCTCCTTGCCCACCTTGGCATTAAAGTCGCCTAACACGATTTCAATATCGTGGCGAGGGCAATGCTCATAAGTTTTGTCGAGTAGCTCGTAGAAGTCATCTTTGGTCGTTTCATCCTTCTCATCCGTTGGGGCATGGACACAAAATAGGCTGATGTTGAAGAATTTCGCCTTGATGCGGATAGTGGCTAGGCGCTCGTTCACAGCGAGAACCTCGAGACTAGATGACGTAGTCTCCTCCCAACCACAAATCTAACACCAAATTCGTGTCTCGACGCATTACAGCTGTAGTAGATATCACAGGATGCTCTTTCGGAGCATCCCTGTCCCGTCCATCGCATTTCCTGTATAGCGGTGATGTCAGCTCTACATTGTTGGAGGACATCCACCAGCTGGATAGAGGCACCTTCTCTATAGAGGGTTCGAACATTCCAGGTGCATATCCGTAAATCGTTGTCCTTTGGGCGTTTACGGGAGTCGTCAACATTAGGGGGTTCAATATACGAGGCTTCGTTTGAGGATTCATTGGGGAAATATTTTGACGTGGTGGGTTCCAAGCCCGACGTACAACCATTCATTCAAGGCCATGTAGAAGCCCGCCGCACAAATTAGTTAACTCACAGACGGTTGTCAGATCGCTATCCAGGCGACGCCACGAGGAGGCTGTCTGTCGACTTGAAACGTAGAAGCGCAAGGATCGAACATGGACGCAACTGCGACTGTCACGAACTTTACCTTGTGCCCTACGCCCCAGGCCCCCTGGGGTCTAATATTTTTCCTTATTTTTCTCCACAATCAATCCAACCCTCAAATACTCCTAATAATACATTAACTAATTCACAAAGCACACTTCGCTCTGCTATACCCACTACTAAATGCCCAACTACTCAACGTAATCGCGTACCCTTTAAGTTATCGTCGAATCCCTCTGCTTCTCCATTTCAGACGCCAAATTCTATTAGCACTCTTCCCACCGTTAATTACCCAAATTTTATTCGTTCTCACGTTCTTAATCCGACATCTTCCTCCTCAATATCCCCTAGTGATTATGATATTAGTTCTTCAAAGCCCTCCCAAAGCCCGCTTGATGCACCGCCAGCCTTTTTAGACCCCACTCCTCCCACCTATAAGTAAACTTACTAAAAAAAACTTACAGATAACAGTGACGATAACCGATTTATCTTATCTCGTTTGAGAGATCGCAGAATTTACGAAAATGTACGTATCTATCTTGCCTATCTGCACGATAAATCGGATTCTATTTAATTTATTTAATAAATCAAGAAGGCCTCCCAACTAATCCAAGTGCGCTGCGAAAAATCTTTGTTCGCTTTTATGAGAGCTTTGATATCTCTCCTCTTGAGGTAAATAATGATTTAACTACATTTGCCTCACATTTAAGCTCCAAACGTCTTTGGCACCTTCAAAGAACACGTTCTAATTTCAAAAATTACTATCGCTCCTAACACACTTCCCCCAAGCCCTTCTCAATTTGTATCTATATACCACCAGAATGTATGAGGTCTACGTACTAAAATCTCCAGTGTTTCTAAACTCCCAAAAGCTTCCCTTGTGGTCGCTGTGGCGTAGTGGTAATGCGTTGGACTGCTACGCAGAGTGTCCGGGGTTCGAAACTCGGCACAGGCAAAATCCAAAAAAAAAAAGTAGAAAAAATAATTTTTCTACACGGCACCACCTCTTGGCAGGCAATGGCAAACCTACAGGAGTAAAAATTGATATGAAAAACTTTTCACTTCGCCGTTCAGATTCGGCATTAAACTGTAGGTCCCTTCAATTCATTTACAAATACAACACGCACAACATGAGTGTATGCGAGAAGCTCGGCCTAGGCCCTCAATGGGCTTTTGTGCCATTAAAAGTAAAAGTAAGAAAGTAAAATACTAAACTCGGAGTACTCATACAGTTTCAATTTTCGTAAGATGAACTTCAAAGAATTAAATAGTTTAATCAGCAAAGTTAACTTTCAGCTTATATTTGAGTGCAAACATATAACTATCGATGTTGCAATTACTCAATTTTATTGGGAAATTTTCAATTGCATTCAACAATCTGTCCCTTTTGTTCCTCAGAAAAACTTTTCATCGTCCCTCCTTGATACAACAAGGATTTGCGAGAACTTCGTAATAAAAGGAATAAACTATGGCGTGCTTACCTATAATCTCGTTCTGTTTCTGACTTTCAAAATTACAAAATTGCATATAAACATTTTTCTGAACTCTGTGAATCTCTTTACCTGTCATATTTAAACCAAATACAGTCCAACCTCATCTCTGAACCTAGAAGCTTTTCCACTTTATTAACGTTAAAAGGAAATCAGATAGTTACCCGATTACTTTGAAATTGGGTGACACCTCCTCAGACAACCCAAAGGAAATTGCAAATTTGTTTGCCCATTTCTTTAGCCAGTCTTTTACCAGTCATGTACTACAACCTGACCCTAATTACTTTTCGTACATGAGTAATTGCTCCCAAACGTCTCTAACTTCAATCGAAATACCCCTTGAAGTTGTAAAAGAGAAGATACAAACACTTAGGAACGAGTACTCCCCCGGCCCAGTTGGTTTACCTGCAATAGTTATAAAAGAATGTCAAAACGTCCTAGCGCAACCCATTTGTACTCTATTCCAACTTTCTATCTCACAAGCAATTTTTCCCACACTCTGGAAGAGTTCTTACATTACTCCACTTCTCAAAAAGGGTAGAAAAAATTAAATTTCCCACTATCGACCAATCGCTAAGCTTTCCTGTGTACCTAAGCTTCTCGAAAGCATAGTATATGATGCAATGTTTTTCCATTGTAATTCCAGTTTCTCACCTAAGCAGCACGGATTTCTAAACGGCAGATCAACAACAACTAACTTAACCGAATTTGCCATCCTTTGCCATCCAGGAGGATGGCAAAGAAGGCGATGTAATTGCTACCGACTTCAGTAAAGCTTTTGATAAAATTTCGCATGGTATTATCTTTCTTAAACTCAACGCTTTAGGCTTTCAATCTGGGTTTATAAGATGGATAAAATCTTACCTTGAAAATTGGATATATATAATGTCATATTTAGGTCTTCCACATCTGAACCCTTTGCTGCCACATCCGGTGTCCCTCAAGGTAGCCTTGGTCCCTTGATTTTTGTCCTCACAATTAACGATGTAGATTGTATCATCAAAAACTCTCAGCTCTCTATCTATGCTGATGACATGAAAATTTACCGACACATTCTAATACCCCTCTAATACCCCACTACAAGATGACTTGAATAATTTTTCAAAATGGTGCGATAACAATTTTCTTGAGCTCAATGTCAGTAAATGTGAATTCATAACATATTCCAGAAAGCGAGTTCCTTCATTGCCTAGGATATATTTTATACGCGATAACATTGTCCCCTCTGTAACTTCGTTACGAGACTTGGGTTTTTTCGTTCCCACTGGTCCAACACTGGTCCAAAGAATTCTCAAAACCATATGTCACAAAATCTCTCTATTTTACATTTGTCAGGCCAATTCTTGAATATGCTAGCCAAGTCTGGTCTCCTTATTATAACACCCATTCTCTTAGAATTGAAGCAGTGCAACGCAGATTTATTCGGTTCGCTTTGCGTGGCCTACCATGCTCTGATCCCTTTAACTTGCCCCCATATAAGGATCGTCTAAAACTAATTAACGTACAGTCCCTTGAAATACGCCGAAAAACCGCTGATACAGTATTTGTTCACCAATTATTAACTGGAAACATTGATTGTCCCGCGTTGCTTCAAACTATTTTTATTAACACCAATCCACATACATAACCTTAAATCTGTGCCCGTTTTTCGTCTTAATAATCACCGAACAGATCAAATGTTTTTGACTTTCACCATAGCAAATTTAGCTTAAAGAATGCTCTGTATAAAGCCTACTCCCCTCCCTCCTCTTGCTAAGCCATGTATAAATGAAAAAATCCCTCCCCCTAAATTAAGTATAGATTTAATTAATTTTTAATTTAAGTAATTTTCTCGGTTGTACTAAGCTAAATAAATAAATTGAAATATTGGAAAAGAAGTGGAAAATACTACTGCTCCAGCGGGAGCTAAATATGCTGGAGGTCGGTCGAAAAGTGGCTGTGAGATTTCGAAAACGCGGTTAAAATTAATGACAGCGATGACCTCTTTAAGTACATGTGCATGCGTCGGTTGTTGTCTCGAACCGCCGTCATATTTTTACGAACATCAATGGCTATAGTGAGCTGAAAGAGGCGCTCTTAAAACAATTAAGCCGAGCGTGTCTGCTACCGATGTGTACAGAGAATTGTACAGACACCAGCGTCTGCCGAACGAGAACATCAACCGTTACCTGCTGTCGATGAAGAGACTGCGGCCCAATCCAATTTAAGTCAGGTTAAGACACAACACAGCGTACGCTTTCGTATTCTATATTGCGAAAAATCTCGCTTAGCTACTTGCCAAATACGAGAAGAAACCAGCAAGTGACCGCAGTGCCAGAAATGTTGTTCAACGCACGAGTGGGAAAGTCAAAACAGATATCAGATGCTTTAATTGCTCCCTGGAGTTTACACTCCAGTGAGTGTAAACCACCCAAACGTGCTACTGGGTATTGCTTTCGATGTGGTGGACACGACCACGTTATCAAGTAGTGCAAACAGCCGGCGACGAAGATGGTGAATACTGTGAGCAGTAAATCAACCGGAACTAAAGACATTTGCCTTGTCGAACCGTATCAAACTGTCAGTATTGCTTTTTGTAATCAAAGCTTGAACAATAGAAAAGTGGAGAATTGCATTTCCCTGATTGACAGTGGTAGTCCAGCCAGTTTTGTAAGCAAAAGCCTTTTATCTTTCGACTTGTCCGCCGATTTTCAAACGACTTCGGATTTTCACAGCATTGGTGGATTCAGACTTAAAACCTACGGGAAAATCGACTGCGAGATTTATCTTAATGGCCAGTCTAATGTTTTGTCTCTGTTTATAGTCTTAGACGGCCACGTCACTTTTACTTGGTCGAGACTTTCATGTAATATGAATATAGTTAATATGACTTTCATTTAATATTAAACTTTTCATGACCAAATGTAAAAAACATCAAAGTCAATTAAATGTTTCAAAGTTAAATGCATTTATCGAGTGATTAAGTTACTGAAGCTTGTTTTTATCATAGCGAAATATTGCTTGTACAATAGATGTTACTGCCATTTGTGAAAATAACATCAGCGATTATGATATTGATTGTTCATTTCCAAATAATGACAATACTGCGGGATTCTTACTTCAATTGTTCAAAGGAAAAGCTACCAAAAACATTTGAGATGTCAATAAAGTTGAATTCACAACAACCTATTTTTTCGCACCCACGAAGATTATCGTATAAAGACAAATCTGAAGTACAAAAAATTTTTCAGGATTTACTAGCCAAGGGAATTATTCGGCATAGTGCATATGCGTCGCCGATAGTATTGGTAAAAAAGAAAAACGGAGAAACTCGTATGTGTGTTGATTATAAAGATTTGAATAAAGTTACTGTTAGGGATAACTACCCTTTACCTCTCATTGAAGACTGCCTCGAATATCTGGGTGGGAAAATGTACTTCACATTGTTGGACTTAAAGAGTGGGTTTCACCAAGTCAAGGTATCAGAAGTGTCAATTCAATTTACTTCTTTTGTTACGCCAGCTGGACAATTTAAGTACACCATGATGACATTTAAAATCATTACAGATTGCAATTCACTTACATTAACGCTATACAAGAAAACGTTAAACCCACGTATAGCGAGTTGGGCCCTTGAGCTACAAAATTAAGTCTATAGTATACAGCATAGAGGTGGAAACAATATGGGTCATGTCGATGGTCTCAGTAGAAGTGAGGTAATACTAGCTGTTAATGAAGATGACATAGAGTTTCAATTGCATGCAACTCAAAGTAGGGACCCAGATATTGTGAAAATCCGTGACAAATTGGAGAAGGAGTCGTCAAGGCTTTATGATCTTAAAGACGATTTGGTGTACAGGAAGGATATGAAAGGTCAATTGTATAGGGTGTTTTTTTTAGTAGTGTGGTTTTCAAGAAGAAATGAAACGCATGTAATTTAATGTTATTTGCAAGTATTTAGCGTTATTATAAATATAAGGATTTGCCATTATGTTTTAAAAACGATTTAGCGCAAGTGGCCGCCGCGGCTGGTTCGAAAAAATTCCAGGCCCAATTTTGACCACTTTTTGCAGCAATTGGGGCCGTATGTCAGTAATAACGCGCCGAATATTCTCTTCCAAGGCGTCAATCGTCTCGGGCTTATCTGCGTAGACAAACAACTTCACATAACCCCACAAAAAGGCCACGCCACAGGCCCTTTACTTTACTTACTTTTAATGGAACAACAACCCATGGAGGGCCTAGGTCAAGTTTTTCGCATCCACTCATGTTGTGCATGTTATATTTGTACATGAATGGAAGGGACCTACAGTTTAATGCCGAATCCGAACGGCGAAGAGAAAAGCTCTTCATAGGCAATTTTTACTCTTTTAGGTTTGCCATTGCCATTGAAAACTTATTTTTTCTACTTTTTGATTTTGCCTGTGCCAAAATTCGAACTCTAGACACTCTGCGTAGCAGCCCAACGCACTCCCACTACGCCACAGCTACCACGACGCAAGATAATGCGGTCACAAAAAGTTCCCTTCAATAAATTGATTGTTTCGTTGGCTGTATGGCATGTAGCGCCGTCTTGTTGGAACCAAACGTCGTCCACATCAACATCCTCCAATTCAGACATCCTCCAAGTCATTAATCATGGCTCTATAGCGTTCCCCATTGACTGTAACATTATGAACAGCTTCATATTTGAAGAAATATGGACCAATGATTCCCTCTTCCCATAGAGCACACCAAACAGTGACTTTTTGAGGATGTAACGGCGTCTCAACAATGCCTTTTGGATTATGATCACTCCAATTGCGACAATTTTGCGTATTAACGTACCCATTCAACCAAAAGTGAGCTTCATCGCTGAACATCGCTGCGACTCGCGAACCGAACCATTATTTTGGTAATAAATTTGCACGATTTGCAAACGTTTTTCAGAAGTAAGTCTATTCATTATGAAATGGCAAAACAAACTGATCATAAATCAAGTGACAGCTGTCAAAGAGACCAACTCCGAAAAAAGTATTGCCAGATTGAAAACCACACTTTAAAAAAAAACACCCTTTACTTTTATGGAAGATAATGTCACACGATCCATACACGAAAAGATTGTCCATTTGGGAATAAATAAGACTTATATCAAATAAAAATGCACGACTGGTTTCCCAACATGACGATGAAGATCGAAAAATTTATAAAAAATTTTCTTAAGTTTATCATGTATTCAGCTCCATCCCGAGTGAATGAGCGAAATATTTATAGCATTCCTAAGAAGCCGGTGCCTTTTGGATTCCGTACATATTGACCACCTGGGTCCTTTGCCCTTAACTCTACTAGCACCAAAGAGGTGACGGAGTCTTTGATAAAATATTTCAAAGTTATAGTCGACCAGCTAGAATAATTTCAGACCGAGGATGTGAAGGTTGCTTTGTGCTCTCCACGGGCAAACTGGCAGGTGGAAAGGGTAAGCAGAGTGTTGACCCCAATGCTTATCCTGGGTATCCAAATTAAGGATGATCGAATATGCTATTAACAATTCTATTCACAGCACCACCGGAAAGACCCCGGCAAATCTGCTGTTTGGTGTAGACAAAAGGGGAGTTGTTATCGTCGAATTCACAGAATTCTTTGATAGTCGACAATAAGTGGTCAACGGGACCTAACCACTTGTAGGCAGGAGGCAAGCGAGGCAATATTGGCATCCCAGCGGCGCAATGAGGACTACTTTGGGCGACATCATAAAGCTACAAAAGAGTTCTCTGTTTGAGATTATGTCGTAATAAAAAATGTGGACAGGACCCTAGGCGTTAATAAGAAGCTTATACCGAAATTTAAAGGCCATATGTTATACACAAAACTACTTAACGAAGATATTGAAAATTGTTAAGTTACACAATTGCCATACAATGGCATTATTGAGTCACGATTTATTCGACTGTGGAAAGAAGACGGTTGCTAACCCAGAGAAACCTATTTACAAGATCAGTTACAAAAAGTAATGCATGTAGAAACTATGTTATATTAACTATACTATATTTGACGTATTAACTATTATTCTCCATACATGTTTATTATCTTCATCATATATTCCATTTTGTAATTCAGTTGATTGGGGTCGATCAAATGTCAGGATGACCGAACTGTCTTATGTTCACATTACATTTTTGTTCACCCTGTTTGTAAAGCCTCGCGAAAGAGCAGCAAAACCAACCCAACGGTTATATTATAAAATCCCGTTAGCCAAATTCACTCAATTTCAAATTCGGTGAAATAGAACATTCGTGGTCGCTGTGGCATAGTGGTAGTGCGTTGGACTATTACGCAGAGTGTCCGGGTTGGAATCTCGGCACAGGACAAAATCGTAAACTAGAAAAAAACATTTTTTCTACACAGCACCACCTTTTGCCAGTCAATGGCAAACCTACAAGAGTAGAAATTGCCTATGAAAAGCTTTTCAGTTCGCCATTCGGATTAGGCAAAACACTGTAGGTCCCTTCCATTAATGTACAAATATAACACGCACGACATGAGTGGATGCGAAAAGCTAGGTCTAGGTCCCCTATGGGCTATTGTGCCATTAAAATAAGAAAGAAAGAAGAACACTCGTCTCACACCAGATTTGATCTGCCTTTTGCAGCTCTTCCGCTAGGCCCGTGTTATTCGAAAAGCGCATGACGAAGCAACTGGACGTGCGAATAAAAGAAACCAGCAAACAAAGAAGAAGTTTAATTTTTTTGGGCCGTTTATTACATATTACAATAATTTAAAATATTTTCACTGAATTGTGTTATTGAAACAGACATACATAATTTGGAATTTGATTTGTGTGTAAAGAAACTGGTAGTAAAGAAGAAGTAAATAAGAAACGAATAATTGTTTTTCAATGTGATTTTTATTATTCGAGAGTCCTTTCGGTTAATTGTGGACCACTATTTCATTCAAATGACTTCCTCGGCTGGCCTTGCAGTAGCCTATACCAATTCTTCAGTACATTTTCGGCTGAATGGAGCTGTACTTGAACGATGGCTGCACCAATTTCGTCCTTAAGAGCCTCAATCGTTGCTGGATGGTTAGAGTTATCTTTAACGACTCCCCACAAATAATAGTCCACCGGAGTCAAATCGCAACTGCGTGGTGGCCAATGCACATCATAAAATGGCTAATAACGCGATTTTCACATTTCCCATAAAATATTGATTGCACGTCTTGCGTGACACTGTCCAAATGTTTTTTAAGTCCATATCTTCTAAAATGGGCCATAAATAATCAGGGGGGCCTGGGGCGTAGTACACAAAGTAACGTTCGTGACAGTCGCAGATGCATCCATGTTCGATCCTTGCACTTCTATGTTTCAAGTCGACACACAGCATCCTCGTGGCGTCTCCTGGATAAAAAAATATCAAAATTACATTTTTTACAGTAACGCAAAAATTGTTATATAATTTTAAATATACATGCACCCAAAGAAGGAAATTCTAAAAATAATTGATTTTTCAGTGACATTAAAAAGGATCTAGAAGTCGTTAATTTTTTTATCATATCTTATACACTAGACCTTCTTTTATCAGGAATTGGTATTAACTTCTCCGATTCTTTAAAATTTTTGTTAGAACCGAAAACGCATTTCTGACCTTTCATAAAATGCGCTTAGTTTTTGTAGAACACCTGTTACAATATTATTATGGACAAAAGTAGTTGTATGTTCGTTTTTTATTTTGGCGTGGTAGCAGCAGAGTACAAAAAAAAAATAAACAGTGGGAGAGGGCATCTTTTGAGTTTTTGAACTCTAAAGAATGAAGAAAACTGAAAGGCTAATGGTTGTGGTTTGAACTATGTGGATATGTAATAACATACATATAAGTTTAAGAAATTAGGGTGTCTTAAACATACCGGCCTCCTTGCACGAGTTCAAAATTAAATGCTCCTTCAGACGCTGCAGGGTCCTTATACCATCATCGAACAACTCCTTGACCCTGTGTCCTCGGAAGTGGGACGTCTCGAGACTGCGGATGGTACGGATGGCGGCACTAGCAGGATGTGCCGGAACGATGGCATTGGCTGGTCTTTGACCGAGAACAACGATCAGCACTGCAGAGTGAATCATGTTGAGCTGTGTTGTTATGTGTGTTTTTGTGGTGGTTGATTTTTTGTTATTATTGTTGTTGTTGCACTTTTTTGTGTTGCGTTAAAGCGTTGGAGCACTTTATGGCTCGGAGCACCATGTTTATTTCAGAAGGGAATTATATAGATATCAAGAAAATTTGTATTTTTACTTAAACAAGATTAACAAATTTATTGGAATGAAAATTGTACAATAAATATATTGAAGAGCCCAACCGAAAGTGTTCTAGAGAAGAACTAAGAGAAAGCAATAGAAAGAAAAGAAATAGAACGAAAAGAAACAAGGATAGAGAAAAGAAACAAGGATAGAGAAAAGAAACAAGGATAGAGAAAATGAATAGGAAAGAAAAGGTGCATTAGGGTGGCTTAAACAAGGTAGGTATTTTAATGATAACACAGCGATTCAACTCAAATCCTTAACCTATCTTGTTAAAGGGGACAGGGAAGCTTGAATACCCAATTCTCTCCCACTGCGTAGGTTGCATTGATCAGTCTGTAGTGGGCTTACAGTTAATTTTCTCATGTGACATGAAAAAAAAACCTAAGTGAGTTACAATACTTTAATTTAGAGTTATACATTCACTGTGAAAAGTTCGACACCGCTAAAGTTTGTATTAATATTGTATATACGTTGATGCTTTAGAACATCACTTAATATGCTGCTTTTTTTTATAGGTTCATCGACTCAATATCTAATAAGGTACTTTCCGAATTGCAGTTTGCGCCGGTCCAAAAACTTCACCAAACAGTTACTCGTTTAGGGTGCATTGGCTTCTCAACAATCGCGCATGGAACGGTACCTTTCTCCATTGACCCCTAGGTCAAAATGAGCTTCGTCAGAAAAGATGATTTTTCGGCAAAAAATTTTTAGTATTTCCCAACGATGTTCAAGCGTATATCGACCCATTTCGTTAACCGCAAATATAAAACTAATTGTAAGACATAATACGAATGACGTAACAGTTGCCACACTCAAAATAACCAGTACTTCAAATTCCAAATGTTAGATGGGCAACCCTTTTTGTTGTTATTATCTTTTCAACCACTCAGCAACTAAAGGTCAAAAATTTATTCGGAATGATCGTTTGATCTGCCTGTTCTATATAAAGGGTGATTTTTTAAGAGCTTGGTTTTTGAAAATTCAAAATAACACAGAAATTTTACAAAAGTGAATGAAATTATTTAGATCGATAAATCAATTCCTGCCACTTACTTTTTAAAGAAAATTTCACTTATATGTTCCCGTGGCTACGCTTCAGATGGTCCATTGTGAAGGTCCAATTCTGGCACATTTTTCACACACTTCGGCCGGAATCTCACAAATGACGTGTTCAATGTTGGCTTCCAGAACAGCAATCGTGTTTGGATTGTGTCCCTATAGACAAGAAACTTAACATAGCCCCATAAAAAATAGTCTAACAGGGTAAAATCACATGATCTTGGTGGCCAATTGACTGCACCAAAACGTGAGATTAACTGCTCACCAAATTCGCCTCTCAATTGATGCATGGTTTCGCGTGCAGTGTGGGCTGTTGGAACCACATGTCGGTCGAGTCCAATTCTTGCATTTTCGGCAAAAAAAATCGTCTGTTATCATCGAACGGTGCCTTTCTCCATAACGTTGCGGCCTTCATCGTCTTTGAAGAAGTACGGCCCAATGATGCCGCTTGTTTATAAACCGCACCAAACAGTACATTTTAGGGATGCATTGGTAGCTGCTGAATTGCCTGTGGCTGGCCTTCACTTCAAATACGGCAATTCTACTTATTAACGTATCCATTGAGCCAAAAATGAGCCTTGTCGCTGAAGACAAATTTGCGATAAAAAAAACAGCTTTTCTAAGGCCCCTTAACCGAAAATTATACGTTGTGGTAGGTCGCCTGGCCTCAGTTCTTGCACCAGCTATATTTTGTATGGCAATAATCCGAGATCTTTACGTAAAATCTTCCAGGTGGTCGAATAACACAAACCCAATTGCTGCGATCGGCGTCGGATAGAGATATCGCGATCTTCTTCAACACTGGTGAATACAGCAACAATATTCTCTTCGGTACGCACTCTATTGATACGATTTGGTGGATTGATGTCCAACAAAGTGAAACTGATGCGAGATTTGGTTACAATGAGCTGAATAGCCTGCTCGATGGGTCGATTATGACGACCTTTATGGTCTTATGGATTAAGCCTGCGAAACACATTTTTCACAGAGCATGAAATTTTGATAATAAATTGCAATAATTTGCAAACGTTGTTTATGCGAAAGTCTATTCATAATAAAATGCCAAACCAAACTGAGCATTTTTTGCTTTGAAGCATGTCAAGAATCACTCGCGAACTGTCAGAAATATAAACGTAAAAAACCAAGTACCAAAAAAATCATCCTTTACATTGTAATTATTCTCTCTATGGCAAATGCAATTAAGCTAGAGTGTCAATTAGTCGGCGATTATTGTAGCCAGAATTTTTAATACGAACACTACTGTATATTTTGATTTAAACACATTTATAATATATTCGTGTTTTTTTTCATCCTCACTTTCTCTCCTTCCACCTACATGACTTCCTCTGTTCCCCTCTCTTCTTTTTTTCATATTTAATAATATAGATACAATTTTAATTGTCTCTTTGGATGGGCAATTGGAGAAGATGACAAAAATTCGTCGCGGCATGTAATACAAATTGATCAGGGTGGATTAACATTGCCCACACCCGATTACTACAATAATAAAACAGAAATACATCGGAAAGTGTTAGATGGATACATTGAGTACATGACCAAAATATGCGTACTTCTTGGAGGGAATGAAACTGATTCTCGTCGTCAGATGGAAGCAGTAATAACATTTGAAACAAAGCTAGCGAATATCTCTATACCATTAGAAGATCGCCGCAATGAAGAGGCTATGTATCATCCACTAAAATTGTGGGAATTGCAGAAGATTGCACCATTTTTGAATTGGACTCAACATTTTGATGATGCATTGGATATAGTTGGACGCCGGGTTACAGAAAAAGAGGTAGTAGTAGTATATGCGCCGGATTTTCTCCAAAACTTATCCAAAATTATCGTCGATATGGAGAAAACAGAATCAGGAAGAATGTAAGAAAAATCCTCTACAATATACATACATATGTGCTACATACTAGCGATGGGCGCGTGACTTGAATTTTGCGTGTGTCACGTGAACGTGAAATAATTTATACGTGAGCATGCCTGAGTCAAAAAGTACTCATGCGCCAATCTCTAGTACATACACTCAGAGCCATGTCAGAGGCTGAGAGTAAAAGCGGTAGTGCGGCTGTAGTTTGTTCCTCAATCCTCCCGTTCTCATATTCTAAAGTTTAATATTCTAAGGTTAATTAAAGCTTATTTGTCGCTTGGCTACTGTCAAAATTTGAAGAACTTTTTTTCCATTTCAACATTTTTAATTTTAACAGGGCTTTGTGCAGAATACTTGTAATTTTGACACGCGTGAACGTGAAATAATTTCCAAGTGAGCACAGGTGAACGTGATATAGTTCCCATAATTTCCACGTGATTATATGAGTATGAGTTCACACTTTAAGCTAATTTTGTAGTTTAAAAATGAAAGGCCTTCTTCAGATGAAAAGTTTGAAAATTTTGATTGAATTTTTGTTTTTATATCCATGTGAGTTTTAATTTCAAAGCCGGGAACGTGCGTGATGTGCGTCCATCTCTAGTGGATAGTGCGACATACAGAAAATTCTATCTCGTAACAAGCTGTTTTAGAACTTCACACATATGTTTTGGCTACACAGTTTTAGAGCAGTTTTGTACCCATGAAACTTAGGATCATCGTTGGAGTAATCAGTAAGCAATGGATTACTACCTATTGCTCCACAACTCTTGCATTTGGTAGCACTTTTTAATACGAGTGTCCTAGGGCAAAAAATAATCGTCTTAATCTCCAAAAATAGTAATAAAGGAGGACACCATTTCTGTTCCGTCTTTTCTCTCTCTCTGTCTCTCTATTGCTTCTACATGTGTATGTAGTAGTAAATTAATTTTCTTTCAGTTCATTTTTGTGTGAATGTGGTGAGCACCGAAAACAAACAAATAAAACCACAAAAAATACCCAATTTGGTCGAAGGGAACTTAACGGTTACTTTTTGTTATTTTTCTCTTGCATGTGTTGATTCAACTATTATTACCTTTTATTGCTCGCTTTGGATTATTAAACGAGCAATCGTTTGAGGAGCAATCCGAAATTGTGCAACTGCGTAATTATACCAATTTTTTCTGAGCTTTGTCCCCTTTCCCACACAGCAAGTTTCCAATTCCCCTTTTGGTCTTGTTACCCTTTATTTGCTTTCAAGAAAATTTGCCGTGTGGAAAGGGGACTTATAAATTGAACAGCATTTACTCTCAGTCTCTCATATGTACAAAATCTCCATTTGCAAAATCTCCAAATTTACCACAATGAACTTCAGTTTATCAGTGCGACTATGACCGCATGTAGCGCCAAAGGCCGAGCGTTTCGCATCCACTCATTTTGTGCGTGTTATATTTGTACATGAATGGAAGGGGGACCTACAGTTTTATGCCGTATCTGAACGGCAAATTGAAAAGCTTTTCATAGGCAATTTTTACTCTTGTGGGTTTGCCATTGCTTGCCAAAAGGCCGTGTAGAAAAATGTTTTTTTTTATTTTTTATATTTTTTTTATTTAGCTTGTGTCGAGATTCGAACGCCGGACACTCTGCAAACCAGTCCAACACACTACCGCTACGCGACCACGTTAATTTGGATGATATTTTTCCTCCTTTTAATTTTTTCTGAGTGTATGTATGTACAGATACGAGGATAGTTTGAAAATTTTGGTAAATAAGCAAGTAAAATCTCATTAGAATTAAGCAATTTTTGCTAACTGCTCTTGCTTTTGCACGGCCTAATGCTAAAACACATAGAGGACAACAGGCTTGCGACTGCATCTGTCGCAAATATGAATACACACGTTTAAACTCCTATATTTGACAACTACACGAAGGCACGACTGCATTACTCAATTTCAAGTAGTCGAAATAGAATATATATATTTCTAATTTGACAGCGGTAAAACAGAAAAAGAGAGAAATGAAGGCAGAAATTTAAACTGAAGAAAATGAAATGTCATTTTATTTGTAAATTTGGCGAATGTCACTTGTTGTAGGTGTTAATGAATTCAACTCTTTCGATTACCGACGCCAATGGCGAGAAACTGCAATTTCAATTATATAGTCCAAGCATGTAGTTCTCTGTATTTAAGTATGTGCGGTTGACAGCTAAGTTTTGTATGCAGTGAACTCCATTACCTTCCGCATGCACCTCATTGCCACATTTAAACTTAAAAGTTTTTAACTTTTCAATGCGGTGGAATAAATTTTGAGGTCGAGTGGATGTTTAGCTCAGATCACTAAAGCCTGATCCAAAATAGGCACGTAGCTATCTGGCAGAACTAACAAAAATTAACGAATAGAAACAGCTGATTTTTAAACTTAATTTTTAAAGTGGAAAGGGATACAAAAATTTAATAAATTTGTATTTAATTTATTTAATGAATGAAGATTTAGAAGAATTTTAATTTAAATTACTGTAAACGGTTAAACAGATAATAGCGGTACGAACTTTACTGCAGTTTACGTTCTTTTATTTTGAAGTTTAAAAGTTTCGTTAAATTTGACGAACGTTGTAAGTGCCCATTTTGTGCAATAACCGTATAATCCAATTATACGCACATAACCGTCTCGTCTTGTTACGTAGCAACCTGTCCATTTTGGTTAGGAGCATGCATACTCTGGTATGTCAATCATATAAATCGAGTAGTCGTAGGAACTATTCTTTGTGATGTTGTTACTTATTATTATTTTTTAAGAATACTGAAGAATATACTAAAAATAAAACCAGATTTCCATACAATCGGGTAAATATAAACAATTTGGCAGCTATTTGCGCTTCGAAGTGCAATCGGCTTTGTTTGGTGTCTAGCACGTCTTTTTACCAGTGTGCATAGACAATAAATATTTCTAGTCTATTGGGCTAAATAACAAAACAATAAATCTGCGGATGGTTGCAGTGTATATGATCTAGTCCTGTGGTGAAGGCTTCGACTATTTTTGGGGTTTCACAGGAAATTATCTGAAATTTTTATCAGATCAGATCATGAAAAAAATTAAGGGCACTTGCCAGCTACAATGTTATTTTTTTCTGAATATTATCTGTGAATTTCGCCAAACTTATCAAACTACTCCCAATATATTTCTTCGGTATCAAGATTGTAAAGTTTCATAAAATTACGCTTTCCTCTTTCTTGTTTATTTTTATAACAATGTAGCACCCTCAATAACTATTTGGTGTGGCAAGCTGTACGCACGTTAACTTCGTGCCTGTCGAAACCGTTTCGTGATGCCTACAAGGGTGTACGAAAAACACTTATGGGCAGCGATGGCGGTGAGGAAATTTGGCGTTATTGTGTTGCCGATACGAATAACGTAATTGGTTTTGCGGTGGGCGCGATATTTGTCCGGCAAGCATTTCATGGTGAATCGAAACCAGAGGCTGAAACGATGATAAACGAAATACGCGAAGCTTTCAAACAGAACTTGTTGAAACTCAACTGGATGGATAAGCGAACACGCGATCGTGCTATTGAGAAGGCTAATGCCATTACGGATATGATCGGTTTTCCAAATTATATACTAAATGAGAATGAGTTGGATAGGAAATATGCCAACTTAAATATTACTCCGAGTGCATATTTTGAAAACAATATACAGGCATCAATTTACAATCTTAAAAGTAATTTAGAGAAACTCGATCAACCGGTGAATAAAACACATTGGGGTATGACACCGCAAATGGTAAATGCTTACTATACGCCCACAAAAAATCAAATCGTATTTCCTGCGGGTATATTACAATCGCCTTTCTATGATATAAATAATCCGAAAAGTTTAAATTTTGGCGCAATGGGTGTTGTCATGGGCCATGAGTTAACACACGGTTTTGATGATCAGGGTCGCGAATACGATAAATTCGGTAATATTAATCGTTGGTGGGATAATAAGAGTATTGATCGATTCAATGAGAAAACTAAATGCATATCTGAACAATATAGCGCTTACGAACTAAATGGGCTTCACTTGAATGGAAAGCAAACTCTTGGTAAGTTTTGATTTGTTATACATTTTTTATTTTTAATGTAATACATTTATTTAGGTTCATTTTCATACACAAGTATACATCTACGGTGACCATTCGTCCTTTTTCCAACTTAGTGTCCTCTGTGATTATTTTAACAAAATAGGACAGTACATTGTCCTTTTTTCCAAAATTGCTCTCTAAATGTCATTTTTCTCATTAACATTTTATCCATGTACATACAAGTAAACACAACCGCCTAAGCTATTCACACATTCACCTGCCATAATCTGCTGACAACGCGTCTGCGATGTGCAACATGATCCACACGCGCATCCGCTACGATAGGCACGTCAGCGCAAATATCGCTGCTGCCGTGAGAACCGTTAACGCAGCAGTTTCCTTTATATAGAATTAAGCTTAAGAGTTAAATTAAGTTGTACTTAAGAATCACTTCAATTTGGGAAGTGCCAAGAATAGGTAATAAAATTATAAACTTAAACAGGAATCTTTTATTTACAGTGGGACTAAACGAGCCAGTGACATACTCGCAACTTTATTTTTTTCGAGTGTCCTGAAGGACACTCTTTTATTTACATAATAAATATTATATTAAAAATTTGTCATTTTTAATAATTTTGTTTTTTGTATATTATCAAGAATACCCTACTTAAACCCTATTTTTGTGTGTAAACTATAATTCCTCAAACTTAATGTGAACTGTTTTAATAATACAGTAAACCCCGGTTAAGTACCTCAGCTGAAGAATAACAACAAAATATCGCCGTGAAAATCCAAACTAACCAATCGAAGGGCTATTAAAAAGATTATTTTTGACAATTTGTCACGGCCGATTAGCAATAATTAAACGATTCAATAATTCAATTATCTTTTTCTGCTGCCACATGTTTAAATATATTGGGTGGTCCATCAAATATGTGGAATTTGAACTAGTGGTTCATTGTCATTCGTATTATGACGGAAAATTTGTTTTAAATGGGTCGATAATCGCTTGAATTAAGCGATCAATTTTTATTTTTTTTATTTTAATGCATTCAACACACTGGGAAACATGTGCGTGAAACTGGCTCTTTATGGGACAAACACGTTCTCGTACTCCTACAATGGGCACAACCGACAAAATTGATGCTGTTGCTCAGAATGTGCAAGAAGAACCAACCAAATCAACTCGCCATCGTTCTCAGTAATTGAACGTTTCACGCACTTCTTTGTTGGTGTGGATTTTGGAGGACCGGTGGTATCATTGGGCCATTTTTCTTTGAAAATGAGGAAGGAAAATGAATTATAGTGGTGTAGGCTACCGCACAATATAACTGATTATTTGTGACCTATTTTGGAACATATGGACTTAGACAACATTTCGCGTGGGAAGTTTGAAAATCTAGTTATTAGCTCGTTTGGTGATGTGCATTGGCCACTAGCCAGTTGCGATTTGACTCCGTTCGCATAATATTCGTGGGGAGCCGTTAAAAATAACGCTAACTATCCAGCAACGATTGAGGCTCTTAAGGACGAAATTGGTCCAGCCATCGGACAAGTACAGTTCCATTCAGTCGAAAATGTACTGAAGAATTGTATTGATCGTAAAGACTGCAAGGCCGAGGAAGTCATTTGAATGAAATAGCGTTCCACAATTAACCGGAAGAATTTTACTTTCAAATAATAAAAGCCACATTGAAAAAAATTATTAGTTTTTCATTTACACCAAAATCAAATTCCAAATTATAAATGGTCCACCTTTTTATTTATTCTCGATAAATAACTGGACTGTGCAACAATTTTCAAACGAGACCTGTCTCAAATGAAAGGTTGGTAGAAGGTAGTAACATCCTGACTGGGGTTTGGGTATTAAAAATCATTAATAAACTTACATTTAAGATGAATCTTGTTTTTAGGAGCAAATTAAAAAATTTTACAAGGAATACCTACTTATATGGTACTTTTTTGTCCTTCTTTTGAAGAAATCACGAAAAGTCCCATTTAAAAGAGTGTTTAAGGGTTAAAATGTGCCACAAAATAATTTACCAAAAATTTCACTAGGGTTCACCAAAGACAAGAAGAACCTAAGGAAAAAGTAAAAGCTTTACATTGTAATTGTGTTACACATTGTACACATATCGCGCTGTAACCACCGTAGCGTAGTTATTCACTTTAAATTAATTGTAAGCATTTCCACATGGATTATTTTAGCAAATAATGGCAAGAGAATCAGATGAACATGGTAAAAGATATCACTAAGTAGCATTGTCTGTTGAAACAAGGCTACGATGAACTTTAATTTATTTGTTGAATATTAAAACTTCTTTCTTACTAATTGCATTGTAATTCTCGATTAATTTTTACACCACCAATTTGATTAATTTTTGGGTAAACAGATATAGAAGAGATCCTGTGCTGTCAGGAATTTGTTGGTGGAACATTTTATTCGAAAAGAAAAGATTGTGGCATCGAAACTGAAGATCAGCCTGAAGAAATTAATTTGGAATGTGTACAAATAATATGTACAATATGTAACACGATTACAATTTAAACCCGTAGGTGTCTTGTCTTTGGTGACCCTTAGTGAAATTTCCGGAAAATATTTTTCTTGAACATTTTAACCCTTAAGTGCCCTTTTAAAAGGGATTTTCCGGTAAATTTTTAAAAGAAGGACTAAAAATACCCACGTAGGTAGGAGTTAAGGGTTTAAAATATTTTGATTTAATTTCCTCGTAAAATTTTATTATGGGTTCCTAAAAACAAGATTCATCTTAAATGTAAAATAACACATGATTTTTCATATCATTTGATGCTATTTTTCGAAAAATTCCATCCACTGTAAAAACAAATTGTAAAGAGGTGGAGCAAAACCCGACTAGGGACCGGAAATGGTAGTGTTGGTGCACCCTTATAAACAATTTTAAATTATCTTTCACACTTGTTATGTTCGCTTAGGCTGTCAATCTGTGACTATTTATTCCGCTGCTTGATGCCGTATTTACGCCATAGGTGGTGCTTCTGTCATTACATGGCTATGAATATTCTAGAACATTTCGTAGTGCAGCTTTATATGTATCATAATAACGAATATGTACTTTTTGTCATTATTTAGCATAGCCACGAACAATTAGCATGACTGAAAACCAAACTGCATTTTGTAGCCTCTACATAGATGGCGCTTGTCAGTATGATGTTGGTAGATCATTATCTAGCTAACGACACATATATGGTACATAAATTGGTGAGTTTTCTTAATGCATGCGAATGCTGTTGTTCTGGAAATATCCTCACAATATGTACGGTAGGCCAGGGTAATTCTGGACACGGGGTAATTCGAGACTGAAACTTTCTCGTTTTCTTTGACGTCTGTAACATGTAAATTCGTTTTCTCATGAAAAATAAAACATATATACTCGAAAACACGGGCCGTGTACACGCATATCTCGTAACTCTCTGGATTGAAAAAATTTCATATATTTTCTGAATTTTTTGTGTTTTTAGTGTTCTGAATTTGTTTTTTGTTTTTTGCAACAACTAATACCGGCAAGTGAATTGATAGTGAAGTTTGGTCTTTTCTCTTTCATTTCGTACAAAAAACTCCAATGGTTTTATAAGTACAACATGTTATACCGACTCGGGGTAATTATGGAACCATGGCGGCAAATGTTAGCGTTGTATTCCATTGTTATTTTGTTTTGTTTTGACACTCGTTCAATGAAAAATAAGTTGGTTTTTCGATTTTTAGTCATTTTGTTGTCATCATGCCACGAAACTATGTGCGTAAAATTGATAAACCTGCTCAAAATTCAAAAAATTTATTGGCCGCATTTAAAGAAGTCCGTGTGGAAAAAAAAATTGTTAAAGCTGTTTTTGCTGCCTCAACAAGGCCAACGAAGTATTTAAAGACATCTCGAAAGTGGCCGATGACAAACTATTGGATTTTATCAAATCGATTAATTCGGTGGGGTGCCCTACATGGTATGTGAACGAAAATCTCCTTTCGATTCCTAATGATTTGATTTTAATTGTCGTTTCATATCAGATTTTCAGTTCTGATCAGGAAAAATCAGTAATGAAATATCTGGTGGAAGCCTGTAAGCTATGTCATGGTCTTTCTCGCAATCGATTGCGTTGTTTGGCGTAGGAATTCGCGCGAAAAATTGGTGTTTGATATCCTCAAAAATGGAACGAAAATTGTACGGCCGGTGAAGAATGGTATGCCTGTTTTATGAAACGTCATCCGGATTTATAGTTGAGGAAAATAGAACAAATAAGTGCAAATAGATTGACATCTTTCAACAAAGACAATGTTGACGAATTCTTTGACAAAGGGTGATCTTGGCAACTGTTCACCGTCAACACAGATTTATTTTAGCTTCAAAGGAAAAATAAAATTGTCCCATTGTTCGAATCTGGAAACTTTCCTCCGAAAATAATGTGGAACATGGATGAATCAGGCTTTCCGACGGTGCCAACTAAAACAACAAAAGCGATTTCCATGAAGGGTGACAAGCGTGTTGGTCAAATGACTTCTGGCGAAAAGGGAATTAATGTAACCATGGCGCTAGCCGCAAGTGCTAGTGGGCAATTAATTCCACCTTTCTATTTGTTTCCCCGGAAGGTCTACAAATCTGAATTCCGCAAAATTGCAACTCCAGGAGCAGTTGGTGTGGCAAATGGATCCGACTGGATGCAACAAACAGAATTTGTTCAATTTTTGAGACATTTTATTCGATATTCCGTTGCGTCGAAAGATCGTCCTACATTATTGCTGCTTGACAACCATGGATTGCATTACAATCTTGAAGCCATTGATTTGTCCCTTCAAAATGGAATAAATGGAATAACAATGAGTTTTCCCCCGCATTGTAGTCATCGTATGCAGCCTTTAGATGTTTCGGTCTTCGGCCCACTGAAAACTCTTTATAAGGCAGCATGTCAAGAATGATTAGCCAACCACTAAGGTCAAAAAATTTAAATTCAAAATGTGATGGAGATTTTGAAAGATATTTGGAATGAAGGGGCCAGTTCACAAAACATAACAGCTGGGTTTATGGCAACGGGACTTTTCCCATTGAAAAGAAATATTTGTACATGCCAAAGTCAGTGGTGAAAATGTATATGTAACCGAAGAAGCAGCATCAAATGATCCAGCCGATGTTCCAGACCATGTATTTACTTTCAATGAATCACCAGCTTCAGAAATTGAAGTATCAACGTCTGAAATAGCAAGCAACGGTTAAAAAGGCCAAAACAACATCAACCAAAAGGCAATCTCGTCGTTTGTCCTCTTGCTCTTCTTCTGATGAAGAGTTGTGCATCGTTTGTGGAAAAATGTGCCTCCTAACCAGACCAAATCAAACTCAATAAGTTGTAACACATGCAAAAAACCGGATTATTTGATATGTGCTGATTTTCCAAACTTGTTTGCCATAATTTTTGTGTTTTGAATAAAGTTTTTACATGTTGAAAAATAACAAAACAAAATTACTCTTTTGTGTCTGTAATTACCCCGTCCCGTCCAAATTTACCGCGTGGCAGACTTCAAATCGATCTAGAGGCACTGTCTTGTGCGTTTTGTCGGTCGTACTTGCTGTTATTTTGAGTTATGAACTTACTCTTTCTAATGGTACATCGATTTGAGGATACAGTTCAAATTAAGAATTTTATGGTAAAATAACTAAAACGTGTCTAGAATTACCCCGGACTCCCCTACCTATAAAATTTTCAAGTGGCACTGAAAAGGGGGCAAATTACAATACATTTTTTTAGCATAAAATCTATTGGAACCTAAGCGAGTGCGGTACTTAAGCGGTAGATAATTTGTATGGTACCTTAGCGGGAAGGACATTTAAGAGGGGAGGTACTAAACCGGGATTGTTAAGAATGCAGCTCTGCAGATCTGATTTCGTATGCAAAGTAGGCCACTCTGATTTTCGGAGTAACGGAAGAATTGAGGGTTAGGTTTTGCAGTTAGACGAGTACCGTTGATGCAGTTAATTTTAATAATTCATTCACTCTTTGTACTCGACCATTTAATTTTAAGTAAAACTAGAATATAATTAGAAAACCAAAAAGTAGTTTCTAACAGAGGATTACTGTAAATAAATATACATATGTATGTGTGTACTTTGGCAGCACTTAATAGCTGCGCCCAGCAAACTATACCCCCATATTTTTTGTATGCTTAAAGTTGTCCTCTTTTTCTTTAAAAAAAAAAATGGTCACCGTATGAATACCTCGTACCTAACCATCAAATATCAGGTGTCAATTTGAAATCCATAGTGGGAGGACCAATACTACAATTTCTATCGGAGGTTGGACTTATGGAAGTACTGTATGTATGGAAGTCCAGGTATGGTACAATAAATATTATAGGTCGTAGTATATTCCCCAACATTAATAATAACACTGTACCATAAAAAAGAACTTATTAATATTTCTTAGAGCCGTATAAGTAGTCGTTTTTGAGGAATATTTTGGTTTTACAATTTTCGATCTCAAATTTCTTTTAAACGTTATGTTTTATATAAATTTTGCTTCCGGATTCGGATTCAAAATTGAAAATCAATAAGCATATAAGAGCGAGCCTGTTCAAATACGGATAACTCAATGCAAAGCAGCAATATTTGAAAGATATAAAACGCTTTTATTCGATTTTTAGTCTAAAATTTTTCAAAAACTGTGAAAGATACAAAAATTCGGTTAAAAAAGAAATAAAAGTCGTGTTGTACAGTTTAATGGTTAATAAATTAAATAAAAAACCCATTTATGACTCGCAAATGTTTAAAAACATTTAAATTTTTATCTGACATCTGAATATCTCAAAAAATTTAATGATTTTCCGAAAAAATTTGCCAAAACTTACAAACATGAACTGCGGCATATGTGTGTATAAGTGTTTTTCGAGTCACTGATAAAGATTTTGATGTAAGATTTGAAATGCCCAGAGCAATCGCCTTGCTTTCACCGAAGCCATGGACACTGTTACTTTAACGGTAGATGTTCTTCTGAGATGCGGAAGCTGATGCCGCCAGTTCGTGTGTTCAACAGAACTACACGGTCAGCAAACGGAACTCACGCCTTCCACGTAGACACGGTGTTCCAACGCACTACGCATTACAGAGAAAGTTCGTTCATCTGTCGTACCGCGCGTATTTGGAATAAGCTCCCTGCAACAATTTTTCCCAATTATTATGACCCTTGCAAGTTTAAAGCAAACGTTCATAAACACTTCTCTCTCCTTTTTCCTCCCACCTATTAATCTTACTTCCTATCAACACAATGCTCTGCATTTATAGGGGTACACCCTCCCCTGTGTATTGATTATATAAAAAAAAAAAAAAAAATTATGTACAATTTATGCAAGAGTATTTAAATTTGGGTCATATGGAGGAGGTTCCGATCAATAAGATCACAAACCCGCACTACTTTCTTCCTCATCATTGTGGGATGAGACCAGAGAGTACCACGTGTCGTATTCGATGCTTCAATGAAAACCTCAAGCAACCTGTCCCTTAACGAAGTTGTCTACACTGGCCCAAATATCCTAGAAGAATTGCTGTCAATTTTGGTACGATTCCGGATGAACCAATATGCCTTCACAGCCGACATGGAAAAAATGTATCGTCAAATCTTGGTGGACGATCGAGATAGGTGTTGCCAACTGATTCTTTGGAGAGATGACGCTAGGCAGCAGTTAAAGTGCTTCCGTCTAACAACAGTAAGCCACGGAGTCACAACGTCCCCATACCTTGCCATAAAATGTCTTCATAAATTGGCGGCCCTATGTGAGACCCAATTCCCACTAGGCTCGTCTTTCCTTCGGAATGACTTTGACGTCGACGACGTCATTTCAAGAGCCGACACGGTGGCGGAGGCTCGTGCCAAGCAGGATGAACTCAACAGCATCATGAAAAGCGCTGGCTTAAAACTGCGAAAGTGGTACTCTAATCATTTATCACTCCTCGCCAACATTGCGCTGGAGGACAGAGCCATCCAAGTGGGTTTCGACAAAGAGGACTGCACGGTCAAAACATTGGGAATGATCTGGCAACCGCTGGCAGATGCGACGAGTAATGTCCGACATAGCACACGTCTTTGATCCATTGGGAATATTGGGGACAGTCATAACAAGTGCAAAAATATTCCTTCAACAACTCTGGAAATTAAAGCTGGATTGGGATGCCAATGAAACTACACTCCCAATGGAACAAGTTTAGAGAAGAATTGGACGACGTCGAAATACCACGCACCGTATCCTGTGGAAAAACCGCCAGCAGAACAGAACTCCATGCATTCTCGGACGCATCAGAAAAGGCATATGGCGCAATTATCTACATCAGGACCATACGTACAGATGGCTCCGTTATGGTGCGACTACTGTATTCCAAATCCAAAGTGGCGCCCGTTAAGGTGGTATCTCTCGCTCATATAGACTAGAGCTACGTGCTGCAAAATTAGTCGCCCACCTTCACCAACGTGTCAAAAAAACAAGAACCCGCAGATTTGATCTCACGCGGGCAGTACCCACGGAAATTCAAAAACAACAGCCTGTGGTTTTATGGACCCTTATTCCTACACGAGTCATCATCAGGATGGCCACAGCAACCAACACATATCCAGACCAACCTGAAAAGACGCCAAGACATTTGTCATTATGAAAGAAATAGGGAAAGGAAAGTAAAGTAAGAAGTCACCAGCAACCGCAATTTAACTGCACGTATATGATTCCAAAATAGAAACGATCGATTCAGAAACGGAATCTAACTTATTAAAAGTAAAATCCCTATCAGAATTCGGGCTTCTATAAAGAAAACAGAAATGCAGCACATGAGACTGCATGCTGAACTTAACCCACATAGAGCTGAACTCAGCATCCTTCAAATAAAGTTGTTGCTGACACTGGTACGAGACATCCTCATTTATAAAAAGGGCAAGACTCCTGTGGGGAGAGAATAATGACACCAGCCAATACCCTGCTACGTGAAAATCCAGTGGATCTGCACCCTCACATATCTGAGTCTCACCTAGTGCCATTTTATGGAGGTTTATAAATGCATATACAGAGAAAAAATTTTATCTAAGTCCGCAAATATTACAAAAAGCTATACTAAAATTTCCCAACATTTACAAGCCTAGACAAAATTAAAACAAGAAAGGAGGCAGGGAATGCAATCATAGGACATTGCATTCCCTCTCTCATTCTCCCTCCTTCTTCCTCCCACCCATCAATCTTCCTTCCAATCAACCCAATGTTGAATGTATCAATAACAAAAATAAAATGTTAATTGAAAACACACATGCCAAGTATAGATACAGCCTCAGGAAAAATTATTAAAAAAATTTCTTCCGTTCTGAATTTCACGAAATGGTCAGCACCTTTGCTACTTGCCATAGTTACGATTAAGGCTTGAGAGCACTGATTTTCTAAAAATCAATTTTCTTATATCACTGATATTTTCATATTAAATAATTTCGATTTCAGGTGAGAACATTGCTGATAACGGTGGATTGAAAGCTTCTTATCATGCATTTTTAAAGTCAAATGGATTGAAGAAAGCAGACTTACTTCTTCTACCGGGACTAAATCTAACACATCATCAGTTATTTTTTGTTTCATTTGCTCAAGTAAGTATATGGCATACATATACATCACTACATTAAACATACAATTACCATGTTTATCCGACGATAAAAACGATTTCAAGTTTCGTGAAACAAAAGCATTACCCAATTTTTTAATTCGTTTCGAAATTTGCAATTCATTTTGTGAAAAACGAATACTAAAAACGATTTTCTGAGAGAAACGGTAAATTTTTTGCTCATAAAAAAAATTGAATTTGTAAACACTCATGAGTGAATAAAAGCTAGTTTTGGTGGCAAACGGTTTCAGTGTCGTATAAGCATAGTAAATCTCTTAAAAAAGGAAAGATTTCCAAAATCTACATACTTATGAATATTTGCAAGAAAAGTTCTCCTAAAGTTTTAAAAAATGTAAATACCTGAGAGTGGATTGAGTTGCATCATCTTTTACATACCTAAATATTTCACATGATATGGATATAGTAGGCACAATATATTTTATAATTTTGTAAAGAAAAATGCTAGTTATCTTCTTCTTCCTCTACGAATTTTCGCGCCACTTTTCAAAGGGCCAATGTGTAAGCTACGTAAAAGTTGTATAAAGATTTAATTTTCGGTCACAAAGATTAATTTCGTATTTTAGTTACCACAAACCGATTGATTGTCTCGTTGTTATAACTTGAACCTATGGATATTTCAGAATAATAAACAATATTTTGACGATATTTCCAGAACAACAACATTGGCATGCATGCATGTATGCATGCATAAAGTCCAGCGCACATGTTGATGTACTTATATGACTGTGAGTGATCTGTAGTGGTATCCACACGTTTGTAGTTGTTACATATTGGCGTAGATCTAGCGACTTCGGAATGCATTAGAATACCAAAAAGCTTTCGGGGTTCGTGGCCATGCTAATTGTTCGTGGCCATGGTTATTGGTAGTAGCTTCGAAGTTTCATCATCTGGAAACTTCGAAGAGCTTAAGAAACGTTATAGAAGTAGGAATCAAACGAACTCATTAAAGAGGTAAGCATAGTGAATCCGCATAAGGGATAGAGCCAGGCAGATTCAATGGCCAGCATGACGAAATTAATGCAGCAACTGATACACCATCAAACTAAGCAGATTCAAAAACAAGCTGAGTAGCTGCAACTCATGCAACAACAAATTGAGAAACAACAAGCTATGCAGCGGTAGCTGACTGATATTGACCATCAACTGACATTGATAATAAATTCGGAAACAGCTTAGCTCTTACTTTCGAGAAGCTGGAGGAAAAATGTGCTAGAATGGACTAGAAGTTTGAGGAAATGTCTACTAATAATAAAAGTGGAAAAAAGTGAACAATTCAACAAGTAAAAACTATTTCAACAAACAATAAAAATTTAAAAATTAATACAAAAAAAAAAAAAAAAAATAACCGAATTGTGTATGCAGACAGCGCTGGATCTAATTTGAACTCTAGGCAGAGATGCATCGTGGGAAGATATAAAGAGGGCACTCAACAACAATTTTGGCATCAAGGAGTCATATCACCAACTCTATCAAAAGGCTCTGGAGGCGAGGAACAACCATGTAAGAGAGTACTTCATAGTGTTAAGAAATATTTTAAGTATGTATGTTAAATGAAAAATTTTAATACGACACAAAAAAACCTGTGGAATTCGCACTTAATAGTAATGAAGCTATAATTTTGAGAACATTCCTTAATAACATTGATGTCAATCTAGCTAGTATTATAATTAATAAAAATGTGTAAACCCTACGGGATGCATTTGATGTATTAGAAAATGCGGGTATGATTAGAGGGATACAAAATTACGACCAAATTAATAGAAGAAAATATTTTAACAATCAAAGGGAATATAATCAGAAGCCAGGAACAAACACAAAATAATTCTAGACAAAATACATGGCAACGTAACAATAATGACCAAACACAAAATAGTTCAAGATAAAACCCTAATAATTATAGACACAGCTCTAAATTTGTACAGAACAGACATATACCCATGGATGTGGACCAAATCGAACATTAAGTAAATTATTTAATTAACGGGCCAGAAATACCAATAGTGGAACTAACAGTAGATAATAAAAAAATTAAATGCTTGATAAAGGATCTTCTACCACTCTTTTAAATGAAAAAATTACCACAATACGAAAGACGTTGGATACAAAAACCGATGACATTTAAGACTCTAAATGAGGATGCATATTTAATGTGGAAATTAACAAAATATAATGGCAAGCATTTTGATGCAATAATAGCTCAAAATTTACTGAAATCGTTAGGAGCTATAATAAATAAAGAAATTGTAACAAAGAGACCGCCCGCTTGATGTTGTTATTTCTGACATGGAGGTTGACAAGCTTTCCAGATCAATTGGGTTCTTTTGAATTTCAGGCGTTATAGTCATCTAATAAAATATCGTCGATACTTCTAAATGTAAATATTATATTTGTATTGCATATCCAACTTGAATGAATTTCTTCCAAATATACCAATACCACTTGTAAGATTCGCGTAGTCTATAAAATACATTTGCAATTAGAATACCGAATATTTGCTGCTATTTTCTTGTCCTACCGTCTGACTTTACATTGGTGGTTTCTCTCCACGCGCGGTTAACAACAAACACTAATAATACATATACGTAAATTGGAGCTGAAATACTTACAAAATAATAATTACGCGTTTAACACGTGCCAAAAAAATGCATAACAACAACAAAAAAGCTGTTTTAATTTAATATGTGATAAAGATATGAAGAAATTAAACAGGCGGACAAAAAATTTTTTTTTTTGTGCGGAATAAGATAATGGAATCAATTTAGATACATATGAAGTGGTTGTTGTTGTTTGAGTGGTTGTTTTTAACTGAAAAACATAATTAGTGCAAAGTATCGTTTTACTACCACATTCCTCATTTGTTGTTATTTAATAGCCTTTTGGTAAAAGGTGATGTCATAATTAATGTAAGTCACTGCATCTGAACCCCAAAGCACTCTTTGTGAGTTTCAAATATATGAAATATATTTATCTCGATTTCTGAGATCTCATTAATATTTTGGAGGAATGGTTTGCCAAATGAGGGAAGTCTTGCTGTTGTCAAACCTGGGCAGGCACCTAAATAGCGAAAGTGATTTTCCGTTTCTCCCTCTTCCTGGCAGCTACGACAGGAAGTATTGAATGGAAGATTAAGTCTTGCTGCATGTTCTCCCACCTTCCAGTGACCTGTGAGAATAGCGGTAATACGTGAGATATTGAAACGAAAACACTCTATCAGTGGTTTTGTCCTGACGTCATTATATGCTGGCCACGTTTTCCTAGACGTGGCGCAGATAGTCAGTCGTTTCCACTTCTATCCGGCTATAATGAGGTAGTGAGAAGCAAGAGTGGCCTAAAAAACTGCTAAACGGAATTGCGACAGATTCCGCTGTAGCGATGTCAAGGGCTGAACCCAACCTAGCTAGCTCGTCTGCTCTTCCATTACCCTCGAAGTTCCTATGGCCTGGAAACTATATGAGAGTAACATCTATCCCTTGACCAAGAAGAACGAGATCTTTCTTGGAACAATCTAAGGCTTTAGTTTGACTGTCTGCAAAGATAGCTTGGCCCCTTTATTCCTGATGTAAAAAAGTGAACTGCACGCCTCCCATATTCCCATTAATTCAGCTTGGAATACACTGGCTTCGTTGTGGAGCCGTATGGATGAGGAGCAGTATGGATATAGGGACGACTTGGTTCTCATGATAAACCGTTATATAAAAAATGTGTGTCGTCAGAAATACTTACTGTTGTCGGAGATTTTAATGCTCATAATTTTTGAGTGTTAAGAAATCCCAGTTGATTATATTAGTAAATTTATTGGAAGTTATTGTTACAAAAGGTATAAGTTCTTCACGCAAGTCTTGTGTTAATAACCCCGACCATTTCTGCTACCTATGTGATAAATCTTGTTAAGAAAAGCAATGAAGGAATATAAATGATTTTCTAAAACTAAAATGTAGGGCATATTTTGAAAAACAACAAGAACAATGTTGGGTCCCACATAACTCTTAAATCTTATTGATATGTTTTTGTTTTATATGATTAATTTTATTATTCTGTGTATCATTTATAGTTTATTTATTGTTTGTTTGAAATCATTTGATAATTTTTAAATAAATATTTTAAAAAATATTATCTTTTTTAAAATTCAATTTCCAATTAGCCTCAATTTGAGTCAATTAAACAAAAATATTATTATTTCCGTATTCATCAGACCAAAATTACCTAAATTTGTTTTTCTCTGTGTTATCCAACGATTTCGGAGTAAATCACTCGGATGTTTTGCATCCATGCATTTTGGAACTCAGCCTATTTGCGAGACGCTAAAAGTCCCGGCATTACAGATAAAAATAGATTTTATAATTTTACTAAACATTTGATACACAACACAACGACGATAAATGATTGATTTTTTAAAATAGCACTTTCTGACACTGTTGGTTGCCGTGGTGTATTTGGAAGTTCGCTGGCATGCTTCACAGAGGCTCAAATCTCGGCGCATGCAAAAATCAAACTAACAATTTCCTCCAAGAGTAAAATTTACGTATGAAAAACTTTTCCCTTCGCCGTTCGGATTCTTTGCCTGCGATTCAGTTCGATTCGCATACAAATATAACACGCAGAACATGAATGGATGCGAGAAGCTCAGCCTAGGCCCTCCATGGGCTATTGTGTCATGGAGGGCCTTCTTCTGACCAATTTCTCCATATGGACTTTTAACAAAACAAGTTGTCTTACTTTTTAAATCGCTTTTGATACAAAGAAAGCTGCCATTAGTTCTTTATGAAAACTCCCAAAAAGATTCTGAGAGAGATAGGGAATGAAATACTAAAAAAATTTCAACAAAATACTTTTAATTCTGTTTTCGGGTTATGTCCGATATGGAGTTGGAAACCCTAGTTTCAATATACAAAAAGGGTTAAAATTATTTAACAATTTTCTTAAATTTTCAAGTGTTCAAACTCGGTTCGGTGCAGTTTATTTGACGCCATTCTACAAGTCTCATAGCATAACATAAATTGCCCACACACAAAAATGTCACTCTCTAGTAAAGACGATTAGTATTAAAGCTGTATCGCCGGCACCAATGATCTGAAACGACTTTTGATTATACTGTTGGGGAAAGAAAAAACACCTTTCCTGGTTGTCTTCCGAAGTGCAAGTACCTCTTTATTTTATGTACATATGTATATTCACATTACCAGATATATAAAATTCGAGAATAGGCAAATTGTGATAATCCGTTATAATATTCAAAGTTTTCGATAAGTATAGATAGATTAGTGTTGATGAAATTAATAATAATTGCATTTAAGTATTCGGTACAATTTATGAGTCTTATGATATACTAACTGTTTTGAGTTATAATTAAAAACAACTGTTTACAAAATTTATATTATATAGTTATTCTGCCCGAACATGCTTCTCCCGTTGAAAGAACCTACTTTCAAGCATCATCGGCAGTTGGCAGCGGCGTCAGTTTATGAATTGGACGTCGCAGCGCCCCTTGTGGTTTTAAGATCTACTACCCGCTCCTTTCCATCAGTACCAGTAATCGTGTTGGTGATGCGTGCTAGTAGCCATTGTCGTGGAAGATTATCCTCGTGAACCGGTACCATTTGCTCTAGTGCCGAATTCTTCTCGGGATTTCGCCACTTGGAACGCTCTTGGAGACTTAGTACATAGTCGCGCATCCAGAGGTACCAGAATCGTTGCTTTGGGTATGTAATCCGCTGCCAGCGTGTCAAGTACGACGTTTTTGTGTCGTCGAATCTTTCGATGTGACATGCTTTGGAGGTGAAGCATACGAAAACCGCCACATAAACTTTATATAGTTGCTTCCCATGCAGCCGGTATGAAATAAAGAACGGGCTACAAAAATCGACTCCACTAATCAATAATGGACGCTCTGATTGTAAGCGGTCAGCAGGAAGGTTACCTATGATTTGAGCCTTGGTTTGTAGTGGAAACAATGCACGCAGTTACGCACAACCTTACGAACAAGGTCTCTAGCGTTTGTTACCTAGATCCTCTGGCATGCAAGTGCTTTCGATGAAGATGCTCAACGAACAGTTTAGTGAATCTGTGCTCCTTAGGCAATAACCTAGCATCATATGGAATTGGTGCGTTACCCAAACGCCCTCCAACTCGTAAAATACGAACTAGGTTCTCACCTATTTCTAGTTCATGTAGAAATGGTGATAGTTTTTGAATGCTAGATTTTATTAGCTTGTTGGTACTCAAACACTCAATTTCTTCCATGTAGTGCAATCAGAAACAATTTTCCAAAAACAATTGTCTAGCTCTTTATATGGTACGTGAATAATTTGAGATATCGTGATGATTGCGTTGGCAGAAATCTTATTTAAAGCGCGGTACACGTAGCAGACGATGTGCAAAATTCGATAATATTATGAATTTTGCTCTATTACAGTGTTGATGATGGATCCTCCGCTGCCACTGTTGCTACATTTGAATGAAACT
Source organism: Palloptera scutellata (assembly GCA_958295655.1). Lineage (NCBI taxonomy): Eukaryota > Metazoa > Arthropoda > Insecta > Diptera > Pallopteridae > Palloptera > Palloptera scutellata. Next base: position 16,883,439 of record OY282453.1, read on the forward strand.
GCTTTACAGTGTTCCTTGTCGACAGGAAGTTTTGATCGCTACAGGGCCATGACCTAAAATCATTACGTAAAAAGTCGGGACCAGAGAACCAAATTGAATGTGAACTGTCTAATGCATTACAACCTCTCGATATTATATCTGCTGGATTAATTGCAAATGGCGCATGCTTCCATATTATATGCTGAGTATCTTGCTGCAGTTCAGCGACTCGGTTGGCCACGAAACAGTTTAATTTGGATGAGTGCATTTTGAGCCATTGAAGGATTATTTTGCAACCGGTCCAGAAATACACAGTGTTTGTGTATTTTGACAATTTGGATTTTATTTTTTTCCATGTTGTGCTTAGCAGCACGGCTGCAAAAAGCTCAATCCTGGGCAATGTTTTTGCCTTGATTGGCGCCACTTTCGATTTGGCGATGAGTAACGAAGTTTTATAAATATTGTTATGCCTTGTACGTGCGTACAAGCAACACCTGTACGCTCGTTTAGATGCATCTGCAAACCCGTGGATTTCACTGATGCAATTTGTAGAGGTAAAAATAAATCGAGGTACGTCAATACGATTAATGTTTGCTAAATCGTCATGGAGCTGACTCTAAAGTTCACGTAGATCACTAGGAAGGTTTTCATCCCAATCAATGTGTCGAATCAATATTTCCTGAAGCAATATTTTGCACCGAATAGTTACGGGACCCAGTAGTCTGAGTACATCAAATATTCTTGCGGTTACAGCAAGAACTGAACGCTTGATGGCTGGCTGTATATCTGGAAGTTCAAACTGAAAACAAAATATATCTTCCTTAGGTTTCCAGGCCATCCCGAGTGCTGTGATAATCTCTTCCTTTGCGATTTTCAAATGTATTTCCTCTGAGTTGTCAGCAAACATCTCAAGATGATTACTATTCCATTTTGGCAATTCAAGGCCGGCTAACGATAAAATGCTTATTACTTACTCTTTGATTCGTGTCAACTCACCCAAATCATCGGCTCCTGTTAACAAGTCATCAACGTACATATCTTCTGTCAGTATGCGCGCGCCTATTGGGAATTTTTCCCGCCTATTGAAAAACCTCCAATGGTTTCTCCGTATCACTCCTCCATAAAATTAGTTGATATTTCCGATCACGCTCATCGATTAGAAATTGGCGATATATCTTACAGATGACAGCGGTGAGTGCGTACCTGTTCAAACGAAATGACATCCACCAATATATCATTGAGGGACCGATTTGACGAAGTGCGCGATGACGCATCAAAGACAATACATAACTTTGTTGTTACGCTGTGTGGTTTTAAAATACAATGGTGGGGTATAAAGTAATGTGATCTGGGTAAATCAATGTTCCTTGAGAGAGACATGTGATCTAACTATAAGTATTCGTTCATAAACTCGATATACATTCTTTTGAGAGATGCATTTCGTTCCAATCGTCATTCAAGTAACATAAATCTGCGGTTAGCAATTTCAAATGACTTACCTAAACTATCAGGTGATTCTCTAAAGGGAGGTCGTGTGATTACACAACCATCTGCTGACATCGTTACATTCTCAGTGAAACACTTTTCGCAGCGTTGCTCCTCTTCTGATAGTGATGGTATTTGATTTAGAAAGTCCTCTATTTCCCAAAATTGCTGTAAAGTCGAATCTAGATTTGGTAAATGGCGACTAGTTGCTTTATTGCAAGTTGGTGCACGAGATTGGAATTTTGATTTGAATTTGCCACCCACCACCTAACCAAACACGGTGTTGATTAGGTAAGGCATATCTTTGCCAACCGAGATTTTACCATCTCGTAGGCGATCGAATAACAATTCAGTGTTTATTAGTAAATCTATGCGCTGGGGTTTGTAGAACAGTGGATTAGCGAGTTGAATTTCCTCTGGTAATGCCAAATCCCTGGTATTGATTTGATTTACGGGCTGGTGGGCCGAAATTGATTTTGAAACTGCGAATGTAGCTGCATATTGAAACTTGTTGAATCGTGATCTTCTTGTTGTGAATACACTGTATTTCAAATTTGTACGAACTTCTCCAATGCCCGCGACTTCTTGATCGTTTTGATGAAAGTCGAGCTGAAGCTGTTTTGAAATTTCTTCTGTAATAAAGTTTAATTCCGAACAAGAGTCCAGGAGTGCTCGAACTGGTTGCATCAACCCAAACTTGTCATTAATTAACATGATTGCCGTAGATATGATGGTACCTGCGTTTAATCTGTTAACCAACGTAATGGCTTAGAATTCAGGTTTTTGTTAGGTTCAACTACAGATGCTATAGTAGCAGACGTAGATAGACTGTCATGATTGGATTTCGAACTAGAGGTTATGACAAATATGTGTAAACGAGTGTGGTGAGATGCCTGGCAGATTTTACATCGAGAAAAGGAGTGATATTTAGACACCAAATGTCCCTTTCGTAAGCAGTTAATACATAACCCTAATCGCTTTACGAACTCAAACCGTTCCGAGACTGGAAGGTCCATGAATTTGGAACAGCTTCTGAGTGGATGCTCTGATGAATTGCAATGTGCGCAGCTTACCTTCGCGTTGAGGAATGTATGTGAAGTTCTTTTCGAGTTTTGATGACCCTTCTAGTCTCGTTGCCCTTCATTTTTTCTTGTAAGTTGTGGCTTTTCGATACAATCTATTTTCCTTTTGTGTCCCTGTAAGAGCTTACACCGCCGACTTAACGTTTTATAGAAGGTGTCCAATGTACACAATACTTCAAACTCCTGTTTCTCATCAAACGCGCTCTTTGATTCATGATCTATCTTGGATAGTACAATATGGATTAGAATAGCATTCATTACATCCATTTCTGTGCCAAGCGATAATCACGATGCACGAAATGCTGATAAAGAATCGACTATAGTACGTAGTCCAATGGATCCCCCTTGTTCATGGTGGGGAGATTGAATAGCGCGGTAATATTTTCCAGAAATATCAGGACGTTGTCGTCATATCTTTCTTTCAGAAGTTGCAACGCTTTTGGATAGTTGTCATCAGTAACCTGGATCGGTTCAATGACTGCCAGGGCCAGAAAGACAATTTAGTAAATAGTTAAACTTTTCAATAGGGGAAAGTGTAGACTCTTCATGAACCATATTGTGGAATGAGCCTATAAACCGTTTGTACTCTGCGTATTTACCATCAAATTTTGGGAGCTTTAGATTTGGTAAGCGCTTGCGATGACCAATCGATGAGGTTACATGTGAATCTACAAAACTGTTTTCAAAACTATTATTTCCGTGCTTACTATTTAATAAGGTGAGTATTTTTGACTTTACTGCAATAAATAATTCCTCTAACTCGCTTCTAGAATTGCCCTCTGACACTCTCTTAATTTGCCCTTGAATATGGCTTAATTGTTTGAAGTATGATTCCAATATTTGTAAGCGGTACTCGAGAATAGTGGAGTCAACTGTGTCTCCATCCCTATCCACCTTGAGTTTCACATTGGTAATGTTCCGTTTAATGCCAGAACATTGTTGTTTCAATGATGAAAGGCACGAATCACTTGACAGTAAGTTATCGCCATCCTCTTTTACTGTAGCCATTTGTCCAACGATTTGTTGCTACGAGCAACAATAGGTATGTGAGAATGTAGTGAGCGTGGTATAGAACCTAAGCTTGAAAACTGAAATGGGATCGAGATAAGTCGGAGGCCAAATAGCAACAGTGGATCGAACAACGCGAACGGCAAGAGAGTAATATTACGTATATAGGTGATGAATATAAGTTTAAGACTGTTAATATATGTATGTATGTTAACAAATAAAGTTGATAAATGCATAAGCTAGTACGGTTACCTTGTAACTATCAATAGTGCGTACCAATGATGAGCTGATGATAACGGTGCTAACGGTTGTTAGCGGTACTCTCGTGGTGAACGGTTGTGTTGTAGCAGCGAAGCGACGTCAACGTCGGCTGTAAATGTTGGCTTCGACATTGAAAATATGTCCACGTGTTCACCACTCATACTGTGATGAATAGTACTGCTAATCAATTTAGCAGTAGTAGCGAAATGGCTTGATTTGTCAGCGATCGACAAAACTATGATGCAAACGTTGTGCTCTATCAGCGGCAGCTGCAACACAGTAATGTGTGTATGTATGCAGCGTTCACCACTTATGCGTGATGAAAAGTACTGCTAATCACTTTAGCAGTAGTAGCGAAATGACTTGATTTGTCAGCGATCGACAAAACTATGATGCAAACGTTGCGCTATGTCAGCGGCAGCGGCAACACAGTCATGTGTGTATGTATGCAGCGTTCACCACTTATGCGGTGGTCTTGAGCGCTGACAGCAGCAACGAACAAAGTGCGATTCTTACTTGGCAGCGTTAATGGCAGCTGCTGTGGAATCCTTGCAATTAATTGCGTCTGTGTTCAACTTGATGAATGTGTTGCACTTGCGTAGACGGTTATCAATAGACCGTCCTGCCGTGGTCGCCAAAAATGTTGGGGAAAGAAAAAAACACCTTTCCTCGTTGTCTTCCGAAGTGCAAGTGCCTCTTTATTTTATGTACATATGTACATTACAAGATATATAAAATTCGAGAATAGGCAAATTGTGACAATCCGTTATAATATTCAAAACTTTCGATAAGTACGGATAGATTAGTGTTGATGAAATTAATAATAATTGCATTTAAGTATTCGGTACAATTTATGAGTCTTATGATATACTAAATGTTTTGAGTTATAATTGAAAACAACTGTTTACAAAATTTATATTATATAGTTATTCTGCCCGAACATATACTATAAACCAATTTTCTTTATTGATTAACAAAAACTATTGAACAATTTAATAATAATTTAAAGTTAATTACTTGAACAATTGAAAGTTTGAAATCGCGGCATAATATTTTACGTTTGCTGAAGGTGAAAGAATACGAAGAAAAGAATGAATGTGGAAAAAGTGTTGAAAGGTAGTATAATTAAAACAGATTTGTAGTACATACTTACATCAAAAAAGCATTAAGGCAATTTTACATTTATATAGTATGAATGGATTCAATTTTAAATATGAAACTTAAAATGAATAAAAAAAATATTTGCCACAGACTTGATCCAAAACTAAATATGTACTGAAGTAAAATTTTCTTAAAACTACATTCACCAAACTTAAATTTAATTTTTCCTTTTTTCAATTAAGGTCTGGTGCTCGAGCACAACTGATGAAACAAGTATATTGCAAATGGAAAAGGACGCTCATTCGCCATCGCAATTCCGTGTAGTTGGCACTCTATCCAATATGCCAGAATTTTCTGACGTCTTCCAATGCGAAAAGGGCTCGAAGATGAATCCTACGAACAAGTGCGAAGTGTGGTAAATATGCAATTGTAATTAAAATTAAGTGCATGGCAAAGCCATTATGAATTTATATGTATGTAGTTAAATGAATGTACAAAGATATACTTATTTGAATGTATGTATTAATTTAATTTTATGTAATGTTACATTATGTAATGTTACATGTTATGAAACAAATCCAAACCACAGTAAACACACTAATCAATGTATTCAGATAAGAGAGAAATCCAAATGACTAGCGCAAGTAGAATAAGACTTAAGAGTACATAAATATAAATTTGTAAAAAACAAAACTACAATACGAAACAAAGAACTTATCATAAACTTATTAATTATTGAATTGTAATTTATAATTCACAATGAACTAAAAAAAATTTAAAAAGATTTTCCTTTTCGCTAATATACGTATTTAAGGGCCAAATTTAATTAAAACAAATATTTTTGATAAGTGCAACTTATTAGATTTCAACTATACTTATACACCACTCATTACAACAGTTAACACAGAAATACCAAATATTAAGGTGGATTGCAAAATCATCAAAATTATGAATTGAAATTAAATGTCGATAATACAGAACTCCTTTGTTTGAAATGTCTTAAATTTACATATAATCTTTGAACATGAAAGGGTTCCCTCTCATTTTTCATTTATGACTTTATTTATCAATTCGCTTATTTGTAGAGGTATCAGCTAGAGATGGGCGCGAGCTGTGATTTTTGTTGTGACAGGACGTGTCAAGGAATATTCATCCGTGAGCGTAAACGATTTTTGGATAAACTAACAAATATATCGCAAGTGTAAGTTAGTGATATTTTATCGTACGTGATCGTGCGTGAATTAAATTTCTTCGAATCGTCATTAATCAAAAATTTTAATTTCTTATGTATATTGAACTTAACAAAAATTTTTATATATATACATTTTCCGTGGGTGTTCATGTATGAATCGTAAATTTTAACTGGTATAATATAATATAATAATATAATATACTGTATACTGTAACTCAAAAAAGTTGAGCATAAATTTTAAATTTGCAGATAATAGATGTTCCCGCGTAATAGAGTCACGGATAATCGAAATTCAACTGTACATAAACAATGACCTTTAGACAGGTCCATAGGAGGTAAAAATATTAATGTTTCGACACTTATTTTGCATGTTTCCTCTTGGGGATCTTGACTGTCTTTTCGTTTTTGTCATAATTATGTTTATTTGATGTCCAATAGTCAAGTACACATAGTATATCGTTGGGAAGTTTTCTCTCTCTCTCAAATAATAAAGTTGTAACAAAAAAAAAAAAACATAGTGCACTCGATAGAAGCGTAACTTGGGTAGTATTTTACAGCCTGTTCTGCTAATTCAGTAATTTCAAGCCAACACCAATGTTAATTGGGTCACATAAAAAGTATACGCGGTCTTTCGTCACAAGATGATGTTGGTACCCACAAATCACTTGTCTAATTATGTCAAACGAACACAAGAAAAATGTTTACGAGTACTTGAATGTAATATTATAAATTATTTTTGATAGTGGTCGCTGTGGCGTAGTGGTAGTGTGTTGGGCTGCTACGCAGAATGTCCGGGGTTCGAATCTCGGCACAGGCAAAATCAAAAAAAAGTAGAAAAAATAATTTTTCTACACGGCACCACCTCTTGGCAGGGAATGGCAAACCTACTAGAGTAAAAATTGCTATGAAAAGCTTTTCACTTCGCCGTTCGGATTCGGCATTAAACTGTAGGTCCCTTCCATTCATGTACAAATATAACACGCACAACATAAGTGGATGCGAAAAAGCTCGGCCTAGGCCCTCCATGGGCTGTTGTGCCATTAAAAGTAAAGTAAGTAAATTGTACTTATGTTCAAATCAATTAAAAACTTAATTTTTAGGTTATCTAAAATATTTACTGAAAATTAAATTATATTTTTTGTATTGTTTTTGCTATTTTAATACAATACACAAAATTTTAGTAACATTTAGTAACATTGCTTAGTAATTTTGAGAATGGCAAACGTGATCATTGCAGAAGGTATTTTTTGTATTTTTTTTTTAGCAGAAATCATTTTCATGCTAAATAAACATTGAGGCATTAAATTTTTTTTGTGCTCGCACATACAGTGTCCGACAAAACTATGTATACCTTACCAAATTTTATATTATTCTTTCAATATTTTTTTCAAATGGCAATTGAATAATACCAAATACTATTTTGCAAGCTAACAATTAATAACGGTGTAATATTTACCGTTGTTTCGATTACATAATCAGCACATGCTGACCACTTGAGCTTTGAGTGCGACAAAAGTATGTATACCGTGGCGATATTTGTCCGTAGTGTTTTTGTGTTCTAATTTGTTCTTTGCCAATTTGAGTAAGGAAATATTTTATACTTTTTCTTAATAAAACTCTTTTAGTCAATAACCGTTAAATTTTATTCAGTGAAATGACAAAATCAGCAGAAATAATCATTGATTTGCGAAAATTTATTGTACAGGATTATTTAAATGGACTGGGATATGGCAAAATTTCGAAAAATTATTCTAAGAGCAAAGCCACAATCTAAAAAAAATACATAATAAATAAATAATTACAAAAAAATGATGGACTAGAGAGTGCTCCGAGAACAGGTCGACCAAGATTAACTACAGCTCGCGATGAAACTAAAATTGTGAGAGATATTTAAATAGAAACTGACAGTTTCAGCCCGATTTATTGAGCAGAGTTTATTAATCAATGTTTCTGAGTGAACAATTCAACGGGGAATTCGAGAAAATGGGTATTCCAGTCATTAAAAGATCAAAAAACCTTTCATCAGCAAGAAGAACTTACTGAACGACTGGAATTTGCAAAAAAGTACTACGAAATGCCAATAAGTTTTTGGGAGAAGGTAATTTGGAGCGATGAGAGCAAATTTGAGTTTAAAAATACGAAAGATAGAAAAATAGTTTGGTGGAAGAGTCATGAGAAGCTACAAAGTAAACCCAAAGCACTACAAAATTCGGAGGCGGAAATGTTTTAGTGTGGGGTTGCTTCAGCTACAAAGGTCTGTCAGATTTTGTAATGATTGTAGGTAAAATGACGGGAGAGTCTTACGTCCAAATGCTGAATACTAATTTAGAGCCTACGACGCAAAAAATGGGCTTGCAGGATAACTTCATATACCAGCAAGACAACGATCCCAAGCACGCCAGTCGAGTTGAAAAGGAATATTTAGCTCAGAAATCAATGGAGCTGCTAGCATAGCCTGCCCAAAGGCCAGACTTAAATCCCATTGAGAATTTGTGGTAATTTTTGGATGATAAGCTCGACCGATACGCTCAATCAAACAAAAAAGAGATTTTTAAGAAATTGAAGGACCTCTTGGAAAACATACCACACACGCTTCTACAAAAATTGGTACACAACATGCCTCGACGTCTTTTGGCCATAATTAACGCTAAAGGCGGTAACAACCGACAAACGTAAGATATTGGTTCAACGAATTTAAATGTGGTCCTACAGCCGAACGAAAGTGGGCGAAGTAGCAGAGGCCGTAGGAGTGTCGTACGGAACGGTAATTAATATTTTACATGATAGGTTAAGCATGAGAAAGGTGTCGGCCGATGGGTGCCACGATTGCCTACGGTGGAAAACAAGCGGATCTTTACGCAAAATTCGCAAGAGTTTTTGCGTCGAGTCGTCACCGTTGATGTGGTGGTCGCTGTGGCGTAGTGGTAGTGTGTTGGGCTGCTACGCAGAATGTCCGGGGTTCGAATCTCGGCGCAGGCAAAATCAAAAAGTAGAAAAAAATAATTTTTCTACACGGCACCACCTCTTGGCAGGCAATGGCAAACCTACAAGAGTAAAAATTGCCATGTAAAGCTTTTCACTTCGCCGTTCGGATTCGGCATTAAACTGTAGGTCCCTTCCATTCATGTACAAATATAAAACGCACAACATGAGTGGATGCGAAAAAGCTCGGCCTAGGCCCTCCATGGGCTGTTGTGCCACTAAAAGTAAGTAAAGTAAGTCACCGTTGATGAAACCAGAATCCATTATAATACGCCAGAGACCAAGCGACAGTCAAAACTATGGATTTTTCGGGGTGAATCTGCTCCGAAGAAGGCAAAGACGGTCCCATCAGCCGGAAAGGTCATGGCCACGATTTTTTGGGATCCCAAAGGAATAATCCTCATGGGCTTTTTGCAGAAAGGACGAACGATCACGGGCAGTGAATTATTGGACCGATTCGATACAAAATTGAGGGAGAAACTGCCCCATTTGTTTAAGAAAAAAAGTGCTGTTTCACCACGATAACGCACCAGCACATTCATCCGGAATTGTCGCGGCCAAATTGCATGAATTGAACTACGAATTGCAGACGCACCCACCGTACTCGCCCGACTAGGCTCCCTGCGACTTCTTTCTGTTCCCCACATGAAAAAGTGGCTCGGGTGAAAAAAATTTAACTCAAACGCGGAGGTTATCGTCGAGACAGAAGCGTATTTTGAAGAGTTTGACAAATCGTATTTTTTGGAGGGGTTAAAGAAATGGCAGAAACGTTGAGAAAAGTATATTGTACTAAAAGGAGATTACGTTGAAATTTTCAAACTTCCCACGCATACGATAAGATTGTTTCACGGCTGTTCCACAAGCCAAATCTTCTAAAATAAGCCATAAATAATCAGTTAACGCATTAAGCGGTAACGCATAATGAATGGTGCACTGTAAGGTATCTTTCTTCCTCTGAACAACAGCAGTAATTTTTAACTGGGTACAAGAACGTCTTTCGTGGAAGGCGCCTCTCTGCTACCGAATTTTGAACGTAATTTTCTTACACTTTTGGTAGAAGAGTAACTATTTTTCAACGGGTTGCAAAAAACGTTGTTCAGGCGTATAGCCATTTCGTTAACCGAAAATATAAAACTAATTTTCCGTCATAATACGAATGACATTAGAGTTGCCATGACCAGTAGTTCAAATTCCAAATGTTAGTTGGACCATCCTTTATTTACATATGATCTCGAATGATCTCATTATTGAGAGACAATTGTACAAGTCGGTCGTGTTTTTTTTGTTCTCTGTGGAATTTTAAATTATTATTTGTTTCATTTTGATTTTGGTGTTTGTTTCGAATTTGGTGATTTGTCGGACTTGAACCACTTGGTGATATTGTTTAATTTTATCAAATTATTAATTTTTAATTAAATAATTTTGCTATTAATTTTTCTTATTTTTCCCATTTAATTTAATGTGCAATATATATACATATATACAAACATGCATACATAAGCAGTGAGAGCGAATTCTGTTCACCTATTTTTGTATTAAAAGTTTCTCTATTTTTCGTATCTTTACTGTTTTAGGAGCTTTTACGCTCGCAACATTATACATATTTATTCATATCTGCAAACGGTAATTTATATTTGCAGCTATTTCCAATCTTTTTTCATCTTCTTATAAATATATATTTGCAAACGGTACGGTTTACATGTGCAGTGGTTCCCAAACGTTTTAAATATTTGTTATTTGCCTAGTCTTTTTATTTTGTTTTAATATTAATAATAAAATAATGAGTTGCGTTTATCCAAATTGCATAGTAAAGAATGAGTCCGAGCGTCAGGTGTCTTGCTAGCTTTGTGATGGCCTCGCTCATATTAAGTATGCTAGTCTTTCTGGCAGAATCGCGGACATTATACATGAAGGGAGTGGTCTTCGCTGTCATGCTTAAAATGAAGTTGAAATAAGAAAAATGTTCAATACTACTAGGAGAGGATTTAGTGAGATTAATAAAGAGTTGTCAGTACTCGTTGAAAAAATTTAAAAAGTACGAATAACTTTTTAACGATTTCAAGTGCCATGACGAGGATAATAATGTTGAGCTCCCAATTCAAAATCGATATAATTTACGCACTTTATTAAACCCTGCGGGTAAGAAAGCTACGGAATCTCTTATCCCGTCTAGTCCCATCGATGTTTCTCCAACATTTTTTTCTGCTCCTTCGGCTATTAATCACTCTCCCATAGTTATTGATGAATTAACATCTATTCCCACTATTGAAATCTCAACTTCGACAGAAACAAAAAATTTACCTTCATCTATCAAAAAACAGTCGATGATATAAAATTTGATATAAAATAATAAATAGAAATTGCTGATATTTCTGTTCTGAAGTTCAACTTACTTTTACTTTACTTTACTTACTTTTAATTGCACAACAGCCCATGGAGGGCCTAGGCCGAGCTTTTCGCATCCACTCATGTTGTGCGTGTTATATTTGTACATGAATGGAAGGGATCTACAGTTTAACGCCGAATCCGAACGGCGAAGTGAAAAGCTTTTCATAGCAATTTTTACTCTTGTAGGCTTGCCATTGCCTGCCAAGAGGTGGTGCAGTTTAGAAAAATTATTTTTTCTACTTTTAGATTTTGCCTGTGCCGAGATTCGAACCCCGGACGCTCTGCGTAGCAGTCCAACGCACTACCACTACGCCACAGCGACCACAAGTTCAACTTCTCATATCAAAGAAATATTTCGACTTTTAAAATTAGTATTCCGGCTGAGATGTTTGACAAAATCGTTGATATTAACTGGCCAAAAGGTGCAATTGTGAAAGAGTTTGTTTATAAACCTAGGCCAGACTCAGAGAGTGTTGTGTGCATTCCTCGTGTGGATCCAAAAAACTAGCTGGGATAAATGATTTTTTGAAAATAATATACCAAAGTGTCAGAGGGTTAAATTCAAAGTTGAACAAACTATATCTTAAAAGTTTTACTTATAATGCGCACATTTTAGCTTTCACTGAAACTTGGCTTAAACCATCTATATATGATGCTGAAATTCTATGTTCTAATTTTCAAATTTTTAGAGAAGATCGCCTTCATAAACATGGTGGAGGCATTTTAATTGCCGTTCACTCTTTATATCCATCTGAGGTTTCCCCATTAGATTATTCTGGGGATATGGAATTCTTATGTGTCCGCATAAGGATTGATGAGCAATATGCATTTATTACATGTTCATATATGATATTTATTTTATTTTGATACAATTTGCTCTAAAATATGAAAAACTGATTCACTGATTGTTATTGGTGATTTTAATATGCCAAGTGTTAGTTGGAACTTTTGTGAAGAAGTTCGGCATCTTTATCCTTGCACTGCTATAGAACACAATAATAACTTTTTGGATATACTTTCTGAATTAAGTTTGTATCAGATTAATAACACTAAAAATAAGAATGAAAAATGTTTGGATCTTGTTTATGTACATGATGACTGAAAAATTTTAATTCTTCGTTCCCAACCTTACGATACACCTGAGGATGGTCATCATCCTACCTTAGCATTATTCTTTGAATTACCTTATAGCCTAAAAATTGATTTAAAAACTTCTAAATTGAAATACTGTTTTCAAAAAACTAAATATAATAAACTTGTTGATAGTCTTTCTGTTACAACTTGGCCGTTAGATAATCTGAACATTGACAGCTGCGTATCTCTATTTAATAATGTTTTATATAAAGCATTTGAACAATGTGTACCTAAAGTTAAAACTTCTTTTACGAATACTGGGTCCATTTGGTTCACAAAGGATTTAAGAAACCTAAAAAATCGGAAGTCGCGAACTTTTAAAGTTTATAAAAGATCTGGCAGAAATATGGATTATTGTAACTATTCCCGTCTACGTCATGAATATATAAAGATGAGTGATGAATGTTATAGAAACTATTTAAATAGTATAAAAATGAAAATTCATCACGAACCTAAATCTTTTCATGACTTTGTTAATTCAAAACGTAAGGCCAGCGATTTCCCTCCCTCTATGTGTCTTGGTGATCTTGTTTCTAGTGATGACATTATAATTGCGAACTTGTTTGCTGATTTTTTCAAATCTACATATTTCACATTTAGCTTCAATGACAATGTCTCTTACCCTTTCTCCATTGATTTTAAGTTTAACACTACTTTTTTTCCAACCATAGATCCTCTAGATGTTCTTCACCACCTTAAGTCTCTTGAGCAGTCATTTAAATCTGGGCCCGATAATATTCCGAGTTGCATATTAAGAATTGTGGCGAACTTTTATATAAACCTCTTGTCATAATCTTTGACAAATGTTTAAAATCAGGTTATTTCCCTGATTGTTGGAAAGAATCTTTTATTGTTCCTCTACACAAAAATGGTGTTAAATCTAATATATCAAATTATAGAGGTATTGCGAAATTAAGTGTGATACCTAAGTTATTTGAATTAATTGTTACTACCCAAATTATGCACCCTGTTGTAACATTGATCAACACATCGCAGCATGGGTTCCTTAAGGGGAGATCTACTACGACTAACCTTTTAGAATTCACTACATGTGTAATGAATGGATTTATTAATAACCAACAAACTGATTTTAGCAAAGCATTCGATAAAGTCAATCATGGCCTCCTTATTAAAAAACTAGGTTTGATTGGATTTCCGCCCTTGCTTTAGAGATAGAGTCATATATGGTCGCTGTGGCGTAGTGGTAGTGCGTTGGACTGCTGCGCAGAGTCTCCGGGGTTCGAATCTCGGAACAGGCAAAATCAAAATGTAGAAAAAATAATTTTTCTACACGGCATCACCTCTTGGCAGGCAATGGCAAACCTACAAGAGTAAAAATTGCTATGAAAAGCTTTTCACTTCGCCGTTCGGATTCGGCATAAAACTGTAGGTCCCTTCCATTCATGTACAAATATAACACGCACAACATGAGTGGATGCGAAAAGCTCGGCCTAAGCCCTCCATGGGCTGTTGTGCCATTAAAAGTAAGTAAGTAAGTAGAGTCATATATCACTAAAAGAAAACAAAAAGTGATTTTCCGAAATGCAGTATCAAAAAGCATTGCTGTTACTTCCGGAGTTCCTCAAGGCAGCTATCTGGGACCTTTATTATTTCTTCTGTTTATCAATGATTTGCCATCTGTTATTCGAAATTGCAAAGTTTTAATGTATGCTGATGATGTAAAGTTGTTCTTATCTGACAACTTTATAATACAACAAAAACTTCTGCAAAAAGATCTAGATAATTTTTCAAAATGGTGCCGATTAAACTTGATGTTACTCAATCTGGATAAATGTAAGTTTATGACATTTACAAGGAGACAACCCATGTCTGCTAAATATTCTTTACAGGATCAGACTCTGAGTCATGTATTGATATTTGTTGATTTGGGTGTGACAATGAACTCAAAATTAAGTTTTACCTTACATATCAACTCGTGTGTGAACAAAGCTAAAAGTTCGTTAAGATTTATTAAACGCTGGTCAAAAGAGTTTAACGACCCTTATACAACAAAAACGCTATTCACTTGTTAGACCCCTCCTTGAGTATGCATCTCCTGTCTGGAATCCTCAATATAATTGCTACATAAGTAAAATTGAGTCGGTTCGGCATTTCCGATTCTCTGGAACACATCAAAATAAACTTCCTTATCATATTAAATCAATAAACAGCTGATGATTTTATATCTGTAGTTGTAAAGAATGTCTATTTGGATATACGCGGCTCGTTATATATTTTTTTGTGTAAAGCGGTTCCGTCGGTCACCGATCCATACATTATGTGGATGCGCCCCTCGGTCGTGTTAAACGGGAGGAGGGTTCGTTGGGATTAGTTCGCAAAAACAAAAAAAAAAAAAAAAAACAAAAAAATTAAGAGCATTGTGTTGATTGGAAGGAATATTGATAAGTGGGTGGAAGAAGTAGTTATGAGCGTTTGCTTTAAATATGCAAGGATCATAATAATTGCGAAAAATTGTTGCAGGGATGCGTAGTCCGAGGGAACACCGTGTCTACATGGAAGGCGTATAGTTCTGGTGAACACACGAACTGCCGGCATCAGCTTGCGCATCTCAGAAGAACATCTACCGTGAAAGTAACGTTACAACAGTGAGATGCAAGCCACGTTTCGACGATGTTCCAAGGAGTCAGTAAAGCTGGAAACTATACTGCTTCCTATTAGCTTTGTCGGTCGATGTTGGATTCGATCCAGGTGCTCCAGTTGCGTTCGTGAAGCTCCAGCCCATACGTGTGAATTTAACTCCAATTTAGGTCGTATATAGGTGGTGTAGATCATGCGCAGATCAGTCGGAGTGAAATATTTTTTAAACTGCTTAATAAAGCCTTCTTTCCACACGTCAAAAATGTGTTTATTCCAACAAACATCACATTGGATGCACATGCCCAGAACATCAAGAGTCGCTGTCTCCGCAATACCTACCCCACCCATATCTAGGAGGTTAACGGGGGGTTGGAAAACACGTTTGTGACATAACAGACAACATTGGGTCTTACGCGCATTGAACTCAACTCTATTCGTGAGACCCCACTCGGAGATTGACTGGAGATCTTTATTGAGTGAGTCATTCATTCATTCCCATCGGGTCCCGAAGCCTTGTTTCTGTTAAGATTTGCAAAAACTCTTTCAACTACTCGAGTTCGAAAATGTATCTGTGCTATGCCACAAGATACAGATTCGATAACGGGCAATGGTTGATGGCTAGCTGGCTAAAATGTTCGCTTTATCAACCGAGCTAGTTACGAGGTTTCTATGTTTTTACCGGTAAAACACAATTTAAAATTAAAGTTTTCAATAAACTTATTGAGATCATTCCAATTTGCCTTTTCGTAAAGCCACGTTAATCGCTTTGGGGCTATCGTCAAAGGGTTGTGGATTCTAGAAAACGGAAAGGATGCTAAAATGGTTCAGTGGTCCGAGTTTCCAAGAGATGCGTGGCTTGCCCTGCAATACATGGAATGTGTGTCGGTTCGGTCACTAATTGAGTCAGGTTGTTCGACTCGCAAATAACTTGTCATACAGACCTTCGGGTGTTGTATTACTTGAGTGCCACAATGAATCCGAATTGTGAACATTGAAGTCACCAGCAACCACAATTTCACTGCACGGATATGATTCAAAAATTGAAGCGATCGAATCGGAAAGGGAATCTGACTTATTAAAAGTAAAATCCGTGTCAGAATTCGGGCTTCTATTAAGAAAACAGAAGTACAGCAAATGAGACTGGATGCTGAACTTAACCCACATGGAGCTGAACTCAGCATCCGTCATATAAAGTTGTTGCTGGCAAGACCCCTGTGGTGAGAGATCAATGGCATCAGCCGATACCCTGGCACGTGATCTGCACCCTCACATGGATCTGCACCCAACATATCTAAGTCTCACCTATAATAAGAGGTTTATGAAGGTTTATAAATTCATGGGAATGCAATCACAGGACACCGATAAAGGGATAGACAGCCATTGTGGCAAGTGTTATGCCTTTACCACAATGAACTTCAATTTATCAATGCCAACTATGACCACATGTAGCGCCAACGAAAGGGATAAGAAAAGGAAAAAGAAATCAACACCAATGGGATTCTGCTGACTGTGTATGCTGTTTTGTTGATATTATTGGTTTATTGTTGTTTCCGTTATTTGGGATTATATATTATTTAATTTAATTTATTAAGTATTATTTATTTTTAAGCGTTTATAAACTCGCGGCGTGTATATTGTACATTAAAAGGAAAAAAAAAAAAAATTACGCGAGTGCACTATGGACAAAAGATAGGTTTATACACTAAAACCGGTGGGGACATCCGCCCCCTCGACGATCACAACTAGCAATTTTAGATACATATGTACCTATATACAGAATTAAATTTTTTGGTGCCCTTGTACCTAAGCTGCATCCAAATTAGTAATTTTGAAAGCTTTTCTTCACATTTAAAAAAAAAATTATTCATTTCGGCCATTTCTAAATTATGATGACTATACATACAAGTGGTGGTCGCTGTGGCGTAGTGGTAGTGCGTTGGGCTGCTACGCAGAATGTCGGGGTTCGAATCTCGGAACAGGCAAAATCAAAAAAAAAATAGAAAAAATTATTTTTCTACACGGCACCACCTCTTGGCAGGCAATGGCAAACCTACAAGAGTAAAAATTGCTATGAAAAGCTTTTCACTTCGCCGTTCGGATTCGGCATTAATCTGTAGGTGGTTTCCATTCATGTACAAATATAACACGCATAACATGAGTGGATGCGAAAAAGCTCGGCCTAGGCCCTCCATGGGCTGTTGTGCCATTAAAAGTAAGTAAGTAATACATACAAGTGCATATGTATGTATATATAGGTACTATATGTCGCACTAGACATACATGTGGTACCCTGTATCCGTTCACATTTATCCAAAGTAAAAAAGCTCACTCAAATGTAAGCTTTCCATTTGTTTGCAGTTTTACCGTTTTAGAACTTCTATGTTTTTAAAAGGCATTAATGAAAAGATGCGATCATTAGCGTTTCAACTGCGGACGTTGCAGCATACAAATAATTAAGTTAAGACCTACTAAGGTGAACTTTAAGTAAACCAAATACATATAAGTACATACTACATATGTGACAATTGAGGCGATACGACCCTGAATACGACACTTTTTGAATACCACATAAATTAAAATGTTCAACATAGTTGGCAAAAAGAAATAAGTTCTATTTATGTATTTACTTACTTACATACTTAACTGGCGCTACAACCGATGATCGGTCTTGGCCGCCTCTACAAAGCTTCGCTAGTCACCTCTGCTATGCGCGCGCTGGTGCCAGTTGATAAGGCTAAGTGCAGTCAGGTTGCCCTGCACCTGGTCTTTCCAACTGAGATTAGGACGTCCTCTGCTGCGTTTTCCTCCACCGTGGTTCGAATAAAACACCCTTCTAGCCTCAGCGCTTTCTTCCATTCGCTGGACTTTTATATGCTTGACTATGTCAGTGTCAGATTACAGCTCATACAGCTCATCGCTCCATCTTATTTGATACACGTCAATGTCCACGTCTCTGCGCCATATATTACTTAGGACGGGAAGGATGAGGGACTTTTGTCGGTCGAGAGATGACTCTGCTTCTCAATTGCCTACTGAGCCCGTAGTAAAACATGTTGGCAAGAGTTAATCTCCGCTTGATCTCAAGGCTGGCATTATTGTTGGTATTAATGCTGGATCCTAGTTAAATGAAATTCTTGACGGCTTGAAAAGTATAATTGTCAACAGTAACATTTTTTCCAAGATGCCATGACCCACTAGACCCACTCGACGAGACTCCCTTTCCAGGTGGGAGAATGCTGCACTGACTGCTCGAGCGTTTTTGCCAATGATGTCAATATCATCAGCGTATGCTAGCATCATGACACTCTTGTAAAAGATAGTGCCAGAGATGTCGATATTCGCAGCTCGAATTATTTTCTCCAGCATAAGGTTAAAGAAGTCGCACGATAGGGAGTCACTTTGCTTGAAACCTCTTTTGGTATAAAATGGCGCGGAGAGGTCTGTCCCAATTTTCACTGCGCTGGTGGTGTTGGTCAGTGTCATTTTGCAAAGACGAATGAGCTTTGCAGGTATACCAGGATACCAAAATCAGACATTGCGGCGTACAAGTGATCCAAGTGACAAGGTCCAATCAGTTTGTTGACGATGGGCTTCAGTCTTTCGCACAGTACGCTCGATAGAACCTTATATGCAATATTAAGAAGGCTTATCCCACGGTAGTTGGCGCAGATCGTGGAATCACCTTTCTTATGGATTCCAATCACTTGGCATGCTTTCATCTGACCATATTCTGCATAGAAGCTCATGCATGCGTTTTTTTAGCTCTTCGCCTCCGGTCTTAAACAACTCAGCAGGCAGGCCATCTGCACCTGCAGCCTTATTGTTTTTCAGTGACTGGGGTTTCCGGAGTGGGTTCCGCAGTGGCGGGATTATTGCCGTCATCGCCATTAAGCAGCTGCGAAAAGTGCTCCCTCCATAATCTCATTATGCCCTGAACATCTTTCACCAGATTTCCGTCTTCATCCTTGCAGGAAGAGGCCCCGGTCTTCAAATCATCAGTCACAAGTCTTATTCTTTCAAAGAATTTTCGGACCTCGTTCCTGTCCCGCAACATTTCGATATCATTGAACTCGCGTCGTTCTTCATCTCTATTCTTGAACCTGAAAAGACGTTTCTCCTCCCTCCTCAACTTTCTGTATCGCTCCTTAGCAGCTCGCGTTGCAACTGACTGCAGGGTGGCTCTGTAAGCAGCGTTTTTTGCTTCAGTAGCATCGCGACACTCTTGGTCGTACCACATATTTCTCCGTCGACGGTGGTAGCCTAGCACCTCTTCGGCAGCAGTACGCATAGAGCGGGAAATGTGCGTCCACTGTGTGCATATATCATCAAGTTGAGGGGTGTTTTGCGAAAGGAGAAGTGGAGGTTGGTTGGCAAAGACTTTGGCTGTCTGTTGTGATTGTAGCTTTTCGACATCCAGCTTTCTCTTTGTACTTATCCGTACGCGATTTGCTACACATATACGTGTGCAGACCTTGGCTGCAACCAAGTAGTGGTCTGAGTCGATGTTTGCACCACGTATTGTGCGTACGTCTAGTACATTGGAAGCGTGCCTTCCGTCGATCACAACGTGATCAATTTGGTTTCGTGTGTTTTGATCAGGGGACAGCCAAGTGGCCTTATGGATATCTTTATGTTGGAATCTGGTGCTACTTACTGTCAAGTTTCGTGCTGCGGCGAAGTCGATCAGTCTCATACCGTTATCGGTGGCTTCGTCGTGGAGACTGAATTTTCCGATTTTCGGACCAAAGAGACTCTCCTTGCCCACCTTGGCATTAAAGTCGCCTAACACGATTTTAACATCGTGGCGGGGGCAATGCTCATAAGTTTTGTCGAGGAGTTCGTAAAAGTCATCTTTGGTCGTTTCATCCTTCTCATCCGTCGGGGCATGGACACAAATTAGGCTGATGTTGAAGAATTTTGCCTTGATGCGGATAGTGGCTAGGCGCTCGTTCACCGCAGTGAACCTCGAGGCTAGATGACGCAGTCTCTTCCCAACCACAAATCCAACACCAAATTCGTGTCTCGACGCATGACAGCTGTAGTAGATATCACAGGATGCTCTTTTGGAGCAACCCTGTCCCGTCCATCGCATTTCCTGTATAGCGGTGATGTCAGCTCTATATTTTTGGAGGACATCCACCAGCTGGATAGAGGCACCTTCCCTGTAGAGAGTTCGGACATTCCAGGTGCATATCCGTAAATCGTTGTCCTTTGGGCGTTTGCGGGAGTCGTCAACATTAGAGGTGCTCTTTATCCGAGGCTTATTTGGAGGATTCATTGGTGGGTATTTTAACGTGGTGGGTTCCAAGCCCGACGCACAACCATTCATTCAAGGCCATGTAGAAGCCCGCCGCACACATTAGTTAACTCCCTGACTGTTATCAGATCGCTATCCAGGGGACGCCACGAGGAGGCTGTGTGTCGACTTGAAACGTAGAAGCGCAAGGATCGACCATGGACGCACCTGCGACTGTCACGAACTTTACCTTGTGTCCTACGCCCCAGGCCCCCTATTTTATGTATGTACGTATTTATGTGTTTACATACGTATTTTGTTACGAATTCTTGATAATTATAGTATCTGTAATTATAAAAAAATGCCCAGTTTCAGCAAAAGAAACGAAAAATACAGAAAAAAACCAATGATACTCAATTTTTTGAGAGGCAAGTAACTCTTTTCACAAGTGATATAAAGTAATTTAATAAATTAAATTTAATATTTAGTATGACCACCTTTAGTGGAACTATCCAACTTTTGCATATCATACATAATTGCTCGGTATCTTATGTCATTCTTCCAATATAGCAATTTTAAATGCTGTTCTGTTTATCGGTTGCATTTAAGGTACTTTTTTTCTTCAGATATACCCACAAACTCTCGCTGCGATTTAAGTCGGGGCCTTTGCTTGAGATGCAAATCATAGTAGAAAATTTTCCAAATTTAACAGTGCTTATGATGTTGGGTCTCCGTGGTGGGTCCGTTATTGTAGTACAGCATCATTTTTGTATCAACACAAAATATTACGTCGTCCCAATTCCCAGCAATCACCAATTGCCCTTGTACCTAAGCTGTATCAATATTATTAATTGGTTGAGAAATGTGCATCGTATATCCTGCAGAGGTTTCTCGCGAGTAGCTCTTGATTACTTAGCATTTGTTCCGCATTATGGCTTGTCGTATGAGTTCATGGGAAACGACATTTCATTCTGCCTTAAGTTCACGAGCAGCTAGTTTTAGCTTAGGTCCACCTCCATACTTTGGCTCCAATCTGCCCTCATTTTCGGCTCGATTTAAAATAATATATATTTGCTTCCGCGTTACAGAAAACATCTCTGATAGTTCCTGCACATTTCTTTTACCTGGCATATTAATTAAACAATGTTGTGTACACAAAACGAAAATCAATTAGCAACTAACTAAGAAAATCATAAACAAACATCATTACAAAGCTTAAATAACGGTAAGTGTCCTGCTCATCATTGAATAAGGGCAAAAAAAATTTGAAAAAAATGTGAAAGAAAGAAATGTTACTTGACACGCAAAAAATTTAGAAGAGAGGTTTGTAAATTGATGCACTATTTTTCTGATTCCGATAACTCAGAGTAAAATAGGAAAACACGTAAAGTTATGTATATCTTTGCGAAAGTCTCAGCTACAATTTTGCTGAAGATACTAAGTGGGAGATACACATGAGAAAATAATTACAGCTCATTTACCAAAATGTCCCAAAATGGCCATTTTAAAAAATCTCAATGTAAAACGCCGAAATCATTGAATTTATGCTATTTTATTGAATTTAAAGGGCAGCCATAGACATTTGATATCTATTTGGAATCGCAATTTGGGCAAAAATAAGATTTGTTCGTTTTCTCATTGCAAGTGGCGTGGACGAATTTTGGGTGACATTTTTTCGCAGCAAACGAGGCAAAACTCACTTGATGATTGCCGCTTCTTCTTTAGTAGTTGTGGCGGCGCTTTTGCTGGTGATTTTCGTTTTTTTTTGTAGATTTTTGCGTTTTTCTGTGAGAGTTTTTTCTGAGCTTTTGCAGCATTACGCTTTTCTTGTTGTTGTCGAAGAGCGTCTCTGGAGACGTTATAATTGAAAAAAGTAAGTAAAGTAAGCTACTGGTTATACCGGTGTTCGCTGTTCGACGAACACATAATATTTTACTCTCGTGCTGGCTGTAGTGGTTACATTGGTGTTCGTTACAGAGTTGCTCTTTGTCGAAATTCAGTTTTTTTTGTAATACTATATTGTTTGCAACGGCAACACTAAATGGTATACCAAAAAACTTTAAACAATTTTATTAATATGGAGCTTTAAATTAACAATATAATTGAAAAATTGTGAAAATAAAATGATTTTTCTTCAATAGTTTTATGAATAATATATTTAATATTCGCTTTTAAAAACTAAAAAAATCGCTACTTCGCTTTTTTGCATATGAAAATAATGATGTACAGGTTTGCATGTTTTCCTTCAATTTTACATACATTTTTGTTCCTTTTTTGTAGAATAACTCATTGTTAACCCTGAATACTCGGCGTGCTCGGTGTACATTTCACCCAGCATATCGCGTTCGATGTGAGAGTGGTTAAAAGCTCTTTTCTCGTGTTCGGGCAACAACAATTGCATGGTGTTCGCCGAGTAAACTTTGAATATAACCACAGCCTAAGTAAGTAACTCGTTCGATGAAAAATAAGTTGGTTTTTCGATTTTTAGTCATTTTTTTGTCATCATGCCACGAAACAATGTGCGTAAAATTGATAAACC
Source organism: Palloptera scutellata (assembly GCA_958295655.1). Taxonomy (NCBI): domain Eukaryota; kingdom Metazoa; phylum Arthropoda; class Insecta; order Diptera; family Pallopteridae; genus Palloptera; species Palloptera scutellata. Next base: position 16,906,424 of record OY282453.1, read on the forward strand.
TGCTCAAAATTCAAAAAATTAATTGGCCGCATTTAAAGAAGTCCGTGTGGAAAAGAAAATTGTTAAAGCTGATTCTGCTGCCTCAACAAGGCCAACGAAGCATTTAAAGACATCTCGAAAGTATTGGATTTTATCAAATCGATTAATTCGGTGGGGTGCCCTACATGGTATGTGAACGAAAATCTCCTTTCGATTCCTAATGATTTGATTTTAATTGTCGTTTCATATCAGATTTTCAGTTCTGATCAGGAAAAATCAGTAATGAAATATCTGGTGGAAGCCTGTAAGCTATGTCATGGTCTTTCTCGCAATCGATTGCGTTGTTTGGCGTAGGAATTCGCGCGAAAAATTGGTGTTTGATATCCTCAAAAATGGAACGAAAATTGTACGGCCGGTGAAGAATGGTATGCCTGTTTTATGAAACGTCATCCGGATTTATAGTTGAGGAAAATAGAACAAATAAGTGCAAATAGATTGACATCTTTCAACAAAGACAATGTTGACGAATTCTTTGACAAAGGGTGATCTTGGCAACTGTTCACCGTCAACACAGATTTATTTTAGCTTCAAAGGAAAAATAAAATTGTCCCATTGTTCGAATCTGGAAACTTTCCTCCGAAAATAATGTGGAACATGGATGAATCAGGCTTTCCGACGGTGCCAACTAAAACAACAAAAGCGATTTCCATGAAGGGTGACAAGCGTGTTGGTCAAATGACTTCTGGCGAAAAGGGAATTAATGTAACCATGGCGCTAGCCGCAAGTGCTAGTGGGCAATTAATTCCACCTTTCTATTTGTTTCCCCGGAAGGTCTACAAATCTGAATTCCGCAAAATTGCAACTCCAGGAGCAGTTGGTGTGGCAAATGGATCCGACTGGATGCAACAAACAGAATTTGTTCAATTTTTGAGACATTTTATTCGATATTCCGTTGCGTCAAAAGATCGTCCTACATTATTGCTGCTTGACAACCATGGATTGCATTACATTCTTGAAGCCATTGATTTGTCCCTTCAAAATGGAATAAATGGAATAACAATGAGTTTTCCCCCGCATTTTAGTCATCGTATGCAGCCTTTAGATGTTTCGGTCTTCGGCCCACTCAAAACTCTTTATAAGGCAGCATGTCAAGAATGGTTGGCCATCCATTTAGGTCAAAGAAGAGCTAGTCCACAAAATATAACAGCTGGTTTTATGGCAACGGGACTTTTCCAATTAAAACTAAATATTTTCACTAGGGTCTAGGACCTAGGCTTAAAAAAAAACAAATTTAAAAAAGAGAGTGATCTTGGCAACTGTTCACCGTCAACACAGATTTATTTTAGCTCCAAAGGAAAAATAAAACTAGAAGTGTAAAGTGAGAAATAAAGGTAGTGATTACATCCAATCGATACCGTGTAACCGACTGCACTGATTGCCATACGAGTGCCTCTGATTCAAAGTGAGTAGACTGAGATTAAACAGTGAGAAACTTAACAAAATTGCATCAGCTGAAGAGATCAGATGATCAAAGTCCCAAAAAAATCTTTTTCGGAAAGTTCTTTTTCGAAAAGCTTTTTCGGAAGTATATTTAGTGAAGACACAAACTAACCTGCTTACAAAAGACAAAAGCTTAAACTCAAATCGTATTAATAGTTGCCACATTTACATATTTACATATTACCTTTAAATCCTAAAATATTATTTAATATATCCCAATCAACCCAAATTATGGGAATCGATCGAACTCCGCCACCAGGAGGTTGAGCAAATAATACTAATACTGAAAACCCACTCCCATCTACATCAAGTCGATTGATACCGCTAACAGCCGTCAACGTTTAGCATCCCTAAGCGAGAATCTGATATTTAATCGGCAAAACAACAACAAAAACTCCCATCTTAGCCCATCATGCCATCTGAAAATGTGCAGTGTAGTCAAAAATATGGTTGGCCGAATGTAAGCAACCCTAAGAGGCGAAGAGAAAGCCCTCTTAAAAATAAAACAAAATCCAAGCAAGTTACTTTAGACAAGTATTGGCTAGGTAAAACATCTACAGCTAATAGATATCGAGAACTTAGAGATGAGGAGCTAGAAAATGTCGAATTTAAAACTTCTGATGGAAATGAACAAATTTCCAAACCATCACCAATATTTGTAGATAACGTCGAAAACATCCAACCACTGCTTGATATGTTAAAAAATAATTTTAAGGAATTATATAATATTAAAGTTGTCAATTCTAATCAAATAAAAATCCAACCGAACACTGCGCAAGTCTATTCAGATATTATTAAAGAATTAGATGCCAAAGGCACAGAATTCTATACTTATAAGCTTAAGCCAGAAAGGGGGTTTAAAGTGTTTTTGAAAAATATACACCCTTCTGTTGTTACAAATGAAATTAAAGAAGAACTTGAACACTTCGGGCATTTTGTCTCAAACATCTTTAATATCAAACATAGAGTAACGAAAAAACCATTTCCATTATTTGCTCTAGAATTAGCCCAAAACAGTAATAATAACCAAATATACGATATACATAGCTTGTTGCAGTGTCGAGTTGTTCTGAACCACCACGACCCAAGAGAGAAATACCTCAATGTTCAAATTGCCAGCAGCAGACACACAAAGGCATACTGTCGAAGCAAACCAACGTGCATAAAATGTGCTGGAAACCATGTATCAGCAAACTGTGAGCGAAACACTTGGTTCGATGATGTAAAATGCGCATTATGTGAGCGAAATCACCCAGCAAATTACAAAAAAAAACAAATACAAATAATGCTGTAACAGCCCAAGTAAATAACGCAAATCAACCTCCACAATCAAATCCTACCTATGCTCAAAAGGCAAGAGTCAATACACAATCGGCCACACTCAACTAAAATTCAAATACTTATGCATAACAAGCAAGAGTCAGTTCTAACACAAAAACAAACAATGAAGTAACTTCACACGTCGTACAGCCTGCCCCTACGAAGGATGATATGAATAAAATCATTTCTCTTCTTAAACAAGTAATGCAGGAACTTACCACATTAACAAATCTTTTCATTCAAATGACAAATAAATCATTAATAAACTGAATATAGTTATTTGGAATGCAAATGGATTAGCCCATCATACCCTTGAAGTAAAAACTTTCCTTAAAAGTCACTCTGTCGATATTTTGCTTATTTCAGAAACTCGGTTTACTAAAAAAATTACTTTTCTATGACAAATTACAACTTTTACCATACAATGCACCCTGATGGTACAGCCCAAGGTGGATTAGCTATTTTAATCAGAAGCAATCTACACCTTTTTATACAAATGAAATCCAAACAACGAACTTAATTGTCATTGACTGGAGTGGCACTCTTCCGGTTTCAGCTATTTACAGCCCACCCAAACACAACATCAAAGCAGAAGCCCATGAAAAATTCGTTATATCTCTAGGGCAAAGATTTTTCTCAGGCGGCGACTTTAATGCCAAACACACTAGTTTGGGGGTCAAGACTTGTTACTCCAAAAGGGGAAAGCTACAAAAAACACCTAATTTGATAGACTTCTGCATAATAAAAGGTATTCCTATACAAAACACACAGTGTAAGTCACTCTATGAGCTGTCTTCAGATCATTCGCCGGTACAAATTCTGGTTGGATGTAAGCTCGAAACAAAAACAGACTATTGCATATTGCATAACAGACTCACTGATTGAACATCATTCAGAGGATTAGTAACAAAATCATTGGACATTCAAATGCCTCTGAAAGCAGAGAAGATATCTCTGAAGCATGTTCCATGACAATAAGAAATATTTTAGCAGACAAACGTCGAGCAAGAAAGCTGTGGCAACAACACAGGTCTCCAAGTCATAAAAGAAATCTAAATTCAACTACTCGGTTACTGAAACGTCAGCTGAGGCAAGAAATAAATCAAGGGTTTCAGGCTTATTTAAGTAATCTGGACACTACTGTGAAAACCAATTATTCGTGGAAAGTAACAAAAAAGCGCAAAAGGCCAATTCTGCACAATCCTCCTCTTCGTAAAGTAGACGGCACTTGGGCAGAAACAAGTACCGAAAAAGGCTGACCTATTTGCAAAATATCTCAGAGTAGTAAAAATCCCAAATCCATACGGCAACTTATACTCTCTTATACTCAGCTGGTTGAAAGTGAATGATTCTCTAGCTGAAACTCATCAGCTGGAATTACCAATCAAGAAATTCCGTAAATCATAGGTAATAAATGTCATGCATCATCTGAAACTGGGGAAAGCTCCAGGTTATGATTTAATAACCGCCAACATTTTCAAAGAATTACCAGAGAATGGAGTTACTTTCCTAACACACCTTTACAATGCTGTATTAAACAGAAATACCATCACACAGCAATGAAAGGTTGCACAAGTAAATATGATACCAAAACCTGGTAAAATCGTAGACGATGCAAAGTCTCATCGGCCAATCAGATTACTGCCAGTTGCTTCAAAAATTTTAGAAAGCCTCTTCCTAAAAAGATTATGTCAAATAATCAAAAATTGACACCTTTATCCTGAACACCAATTCGGTTTCAGAGAAGGTCATGCAACGATAGAGCAAACTTTCGATAGACTATGTCACGAAGGCCTTCTATATAAGTACAAAATTAAGAAAAAGCTCCAATAAACTATTATCTATTTATTAAAGTGTTCCTAAGCGATCGAAATTTCTTCGTAAAACATGGCGAAGAGGTCGGCGACCTTTACAATATTCAAGCTGGTGTACTACAAGGAAGTGTAACGGGTCCAGTTTTCTACCTTCACTTTAAATCAGACCGTCCCTTGACAGAGTCTTGATTGGAACTTTAGCAGATGACAATGCTACTTTGGCACTTAGTGAAAGTCCCGGAGCAGCTTCCAATCTACTTCAGATAAGTGCTAATAATATTTCAGAATGGCTGAAATGTTGGCGAATAACTGCCAATGAAGCGAAGTCAACTCAAGTTACTTTCACAACAAGAAGAGATACATGCACTCCAATTACAATGAATGGGAAACAAATTCCACAAGCAGATGATGCTAAGTACTTGGGTATTATTCTCGATCGACGCCTCACTTGGAGAAAACATATATTCACCAAACGAAAAGCGTTAGGTCTCCAGATGCATAAATTTTTACAGGCTAATATCCCAAAACTCGCAGGTTACACTGCACAACAAACTCCTAATTTATAAATCAATTTTAAAACCTATGTGGACTTATGGTATTCAACTGTGGGGCACAGCAGCAAACAGCAACATTGAAATTTTGCAAAGATTCCAAAACAAAGTCTTACGAATGGTTGCAAATACACCAGAAGACAGAAGACGAATACACAGCCATGGCCTCAAAAACACAATTTAAACCTTAAACGTAAAGCCACGCAAAATCTCCTTGATTAATTTTGTATTTATATAATACATTATAATATTATAAAAATTTAAGAAAATGTATATAAATGTAAATTTACATATTTATTTTTTTGGTTGCATCAATGGATGTATTCCATTCAAGTTGTTTTTTTTTTTTTTTTTTAACATAATCAACATAATCAATAAATGCAGTGCATTGTGTTGATTGGAAGGAAGGTTGATTAGGTGGGAGGAAAAAGGAGGGAGAAGTGTTTATGAACGTTTGCTTTAAACTTGCAAGTGTCATAATAATTGGGAAAAATTGTTGCAGGGAGCTTATTCCAAATACGCGCGGTACGTTGGAACACCGTGTCTACGTGGAAGGCGTGAGTTCCGCTTGCTGACCGTGTAGTTCTGTTGAACACACGAACTGGCGGCATCAGCTTCCGCATCTCAGAAGAACATCTACCGTTAAAGTAACGGTAGAACAGTGAGACGCAAACCACGTTTCGACGATGTTCCAAGGAGTCAATAGAGCTGGAAACTCTACTGTCTGCTATTAGCATTGACGGTCCAGGAGCTCCAGTTGCGTTCGTGAAGCTTCAGCCCATAGGTGCGAATTAAACTCCAATTTAGGACGTATATAGGTAGATATATGTAGATAATGCAGAGATCAGTCGAAGTAAAATATTTTTTACACCGCCCAAGGAAGCCGAGACACTTGGCTGCTTCTTTCGACACGTCAGAAATATGTTTATTCCAACAAACATCACATTGGACGGACATGCCCAGAACATCAAGAGTCGCTGTCTCCGCAATACCTACCCCACTCATATCTAGGGGGTTATTGTGAGATAACAGACAACATTGGGTCTCACGCGTAAGACCCCACTCGGAGATTAACTGGAAATCTTTATTGAGTGAGTCATTCATAGCGTGCTTTTTCCTCCAATCTCCAAAGAGTTAGGGCGTTTTGAATAGGCATATGAATGAGAAATGGTGCTGTCATCTGAAAACGAGTAAATTGGATTTTTCGTTGATGACAGAAGGTCAGGAACGAACCCTGCAGCACTCCAGCATTAATGGCACGATCTTCCGAAACAATACCGTCTATCACAACACGGATAGAGCGTCTGCTCAGAAAGTTCGTGATCCATCGTGTGAAGTTACTCCCGACCCCATGCGCAATTAGTTTTGACACTAGTGCTTTTTGCCACACTCTGTCAAACGCCTTTGAAATATCCAGAGCAACCGCCTTGCTCTCACCGAAGCAATGGACACTATGGTACCAGTGCTCAGTGAGGACCGCCATGAGATCGCCCGTAGAGCGATTTCGACGGAAACCGTATTGGTGGTCATTAAGCAATTCGTTTTGATCAAGATATTTCACCAAGTAGAAGTTAACTACACTTTCCATTACTTTGGATAGCGTAGAACAGATTGCGATGGGACGATAGTTCGCAGGGTCTGTAGTCTTACCGTTTTTAGGAACTGGTTGGACATTGGCAACTTTCCAACAAGACGGAATTGCACCAGTTGCGTATGAAATATTGAAAAGATTGCGCAACGATCGCGCCAACGTTGTCGCACAAGCTCGCAATATGTGGGCTGGAATGCCATCGTGTCCCGAATCCTTGTTTATGTTAAGATTTGCAAGAACTCTTTTAACTACTAGAGTTCGAAAATGTATCTGTGCTATGCTAGATTCGATATCGGGCTGTGGTTGATCGCTAGCTGGCAGAGAAGAATTCTCTGAGAAAATGTTAGCTAAAGGGTTCGCTTTATCCACCGACCTAGTTACGAGGCGATCACCTGTAAAAAGAGTTGGAATTGACGAAGTCGTTTGGTTCTTTACTCTCTTTACAAATGACCAAAAATTCTTACCACCCTATGGAATTGTAAGACTTTGGGCCTCAAGCGCTGTTCGTGTAGAAACTTTTCGCGCTTTAGAGTGGTATTACAGCGATTTCTTTCCTGTTTACGCAACTGTTCAGTATTGACATTCTTTCTTGTCAGCTTGCCAGTTCCTGAAAGCGACCTCTTTGGACCTGACTGCTTGTCTGCAAGTCGCATTAAACCATGCATTGTCTTTGGGTTTAACGCTAATCGTTCTATTGGGAATGGAAGACCGCATTCCGAATACAATTATTTCTTCTACCATTTTAGCACTGGTTTCTATGTTTTTACCGGTAAAACACAATTTCCAATTAAAGTTTTCAAAAAAATTATTGAGATCATTCCAATTTGCCTTTTCGTAAAGCCACGTTAATCGCTTTGGAACTACCGTCAAACGGTTGTGGATTCTAGGATACGGAAAGGATGCTAAAACGGTACAGTGGTCCGAGTTTCCAAGAGGTGCGTGGACACTTACATCATATTTGTCACGATGAGAGGTAAGTTCGGTCACTAATTGAGTCAGGTCGTTCGACTCGGCAAATAACTCGACATACAGACCTTCGGGTGTTGTGTGACTTGAGTGGCACAACCAATCCGAATTGTGAACATTGAAGTCACCAGCAACCACAATTTCACGGCACGGATATGATTTCAAAATAGAAGCGATCGAATCGGAAAGGGAATCTAACTTATTAAAAGTAGAATCCCTATCAGAATTCGGGCTTCTATAAAGAAAACAGAGGTGCAGCAAATGAGACTGCATGCTGAACTTAACCCACATAGAGCTGAACTCAGCATCCGTCATATAAAGTTGTTGCGGGCACTGGTACGCGACATCCTCATTAATTAAAAGGGCAAGACCCCTGTGGAGACAGAATAATGACACCAGCCGATACCCTGGCAGTTGAAAATCCAGTGGATCTGCACCCTCACATAGCTAGTGCCCTTATATGGGGTTTATGGAGGTTTATAAATGCATGTACAGAGAAGAATCTAAGTCCGCGAATATTACAAAAAGCTATACTAAAATTTCCCAACATTTATAAGCCTAGACAAAATTAAAGCAAGACAGGAGGTAGGAAATGCAATTATAGTAAGACACAGATAAAGAGATAGGCGGCCATTGTGGCAAGTGTTATGCCTTTACCACAATGAACTTCAGATTATCAATGCCGACTATGACCGCATGTAGCGCCAACGAAAGGGTTATGAAACAGAAGGAAAGGAAATCAACAGCAATGCAATTCTGCTGACTGTGGGTGCTGTTTTGTTGTTATTATTGATTATTGTTGTTCTCGTTATTTTATATTTATGTTATATATTATTTAATTTATTAGTTTTTGATTGTTTTTATTAGAAACGCGCGGCGTGTGGTTGAATTAGGAGAAAAAAAAACAGAAAAAAAGGAAGATTTGCGCGAGTGCATTGTACATACATATATGTACAAAATACAAGTTTATACACTAAAAAACGGAGGGGACATCCGCCCCCTCGGCGATAACAACACAATTCTCTTATTAAATTTATAACATCGAATATTAGAAATAAGTATTTCTTACTGTTAGCATGAATAACAAATTGCATATATTGAATTTTAATAAAAAAAAAACCAATGCTGACTTTGTACATGCCAAAGTCAGTGTTGAAAATGTATCCGCAACCGAAGAAGCTGCATCAATTGATGCAGCCGATGTTCCAGACCATGTATTTACTTTCAATGAATCACCAGCTTCAGAAATTGAAGTATCAACGTCTGAAATAGCAAGCAATTCTATATATTGTCAGGCCTCTTCAACCAGGCGTTCCAAAACCGAAATAGAACCGAGGCTGAAAATCGATGGCTTCCTACGTCATCACTTCATCAGAATCACGAGCACGTTTATATGATTCGGCTATCAGAAAAGCGGCTAACCAAAACAAACGGCCATTACAAAAATCAACTTCCAAATCAATGACACAGCTTAAAAAGGCCAAAACAACAACCAAACGACATTCTCGTCGCTTATATTCTGATGAAGAGTTGTGCATTGTTTGTGGGAAACATATGCCGCCTAAACAGACCAAATCAAACTCAATAAGTTGTAGCTCATGCAAAAAACCGGATTATTTGAAATGCGATAAAAATGTTTTTTTTTTATCATTTTCCATCATTTATGTGGTTTGAATAAAGTTTTTTCATGTTTAAAAATAACAACAACAAAATTGACCACAATTACTCTTTTGTCTATAATTACTTCGTCGTGTCCAGAATTACCCGGTCACAGACTTCAAATCAATCAATAGAGACACTTTCTTGTGCGTTTTTTCGGTCTCGTATATAGTTTCAATAAAAATTGTTTTAATGTATGTATGTGTGTCAAGTATTTTATATACATGTATACGCACACTCATACAGACATTTTTTTTTTATGGCATTTCGAACAAATTGTAACTAAAACCAAAATAGACATTTGAATTTGCAAAAAAGATATGTTTACCGATTTTTGGGCCATCATCTTGGTGTTAAAAAACTTTTCCTGAGGTAGCTCCGGAGTAAACATTAATAAAATCGGGGAGAATTCGAATTTTTTCCAGTTTTGTTAAAGTTTTGTTTATTAGTTTTTTTCTAAGCCAGACATTTTTGGCCTTATCGGTTTAAGAGACCAACCGATTTGGTTGAAACTATATGTAGCAGGGTTTCTTACAGGGTATATTAAAGTTTATTTCGTTTAGTAAATACGAAGATGATAAAATGACATTACAAAGCTTTACAAGAAATGTTCAGCATTTTGCTTCTGCTTATCAATGTCGGTAGATTAATAAGTTTTAATCGATGTTCATACGGAGGAACAAAAGCTTCTCAGTACAAAAATAAAAAATTGTTTTTGAACCGACCCAATTTTACTTATATAGGAGTTATACTCAAGGATGGGTCTAACGAGTGAAGTGAATAGCGGTTTTGTTGTATAATGGTCGTTAAACTCCTAAAAAGCTTTTAGCTTTGTTCACACACGAGTTGATATGCAAGTTAAAACTTAATTTGGAGTCAATGGTCACAATCAACAATTATCAGTACATGACTCAGATTAAGTAAAGAAAATTTAGCAGACATACGTTGTCTCCTTGTAAACACCCCTCAACTTAATGATATATGCGCGCAGTGGATGCGCATTTCCCGCTCTATGCGTACGGCTGCAGAAGAGGTGCTAGGCTACCACCGTCGACGGAGAAATATGTGGTACGACCAAGAGTGTCGCGATGCTACTGAAACAAAAAATGCTGCTTACAGAGCCACCCTGCAGTCAGTTGCAACGCGAGCTTCTAACGAGCGATACAGAAAGTTGAGGAGGGAGGAGAAACGTCTTTTCAGGCGCAAGAAAAGAGATGAAGAAAGACGCGAGTTCAATGATATCGAAATGTTGCGGGACAGGAACGAGGTCCGAAAATTCTTTGAAAGAATAAGACGCCTGGTTTAAGACTGATGGTTCGAAGAACGGGGCCTCTTCCTGCAAGAATGAAGACGGAAATCTGGTTACAGATGTCCAGAGCATAATGAGATTATGGAGGGAGCACTTTTTGCAGCTGCTTAATGGCGATGACGACAATAATCCCTCCACTGCGGAATCTACTCCGGAAACCCCAATCAATGACGGCGTTGAAGTACCGCCGCCTGACTATGAGGAAATCTTAACAGCCATTGCTCGGCTGAAAAACAATAAGGCTGCAGGTGCAGATGGCCTGCCTGCTGTGTTGTCAACAAACTGATTGGACTTTATCAATGTGGCTTCAGGCCTGGTAAATCCACCATCGACCAGATATTCACACTACGCCAAATCCTGGAAAAAAACGCGAGAAAAACAGATCGACACCTATAATCTATTTGTCGATTATAAAGCCGCCTTCGACAGCACGATTAGGGATCACTACGCCGCAATGTCTGATTTTGGTATCCTGGTATACCTACAAAGCTCATTCGTCTTTGCAAAATGACACTGACCAACACCACCAGTGGAGTGAAAATTGGGACAGACCTCTCCGCACCATTCGATACCAAAAGAGGTTTCAGACAAGGTGACTCCCTATCGTGCGACTTCTTTAACCTTATGCTGGAGAAAATAATTCAAGCTACGAACATCGACATCTCTGGCATTATCTTCTACAAGAGAGTCATGCTGCTAGCATACGCTGATGATATTGACATCATTGGCAAAAACCCTCGAGCAGTCAGTGCAGCTTTCTCCAACCTGGAAAAGGAGTCTCGTCGAGTGGGTCTAGTGGTGAACGAGGACAAAACGAAATACCTTGTGTCAACAAACAAAGAGTGTTACTGTTGACAATTATACTTTTTAAGTCGTCAAGTATTTCGTTTGCCTAGGATCCAGCATAAACACCAATAATAATGTCAGCTTTGAGACCAAGCGGAGATTAACTGTTGCCAACAGGTTTTACTACCTGTCGCTGAGATGTGGACATTGACCATCAATGATGAGAAGCTGTTAGGAGCATTCGAGAGGAAGATACCCGTAAGATCTACGGTCCAGTATGCGTGGACGACATGTATCGAATGAGATGGAATGATGAGCTGTACGCCGACACTTGTATAGTCAAGCGTATAAAAATCAAGTTTTTTCGCTGGCTGGGTCATGTTGAGCGAATGGAAGAGAGTGTTCCAGCTATGGTAGAAAGGTGTTTTATTCGAGCCACGGTGGAGGAGCACGCAGAAGAGGACGTCCTAATCTCCGTTGGAAAGCGAGCGAGTTATGGCTTCCTCCCTCCTAATAAGCAAAATTGTATCCACCATTTCACTGGTGGAGGTTTAGTGGTAATTGGAGTCAATACTCTAGCGTTCCGAGTTTATTAAAAATACGTTCACTAGTTAACTGTTGAATAGCATTCGATTTGGTTTCATTCGATTTCGATTGAAACCTTTAATTACTGATTTTACAAAGTAATTCCAGTTAAATTTAATTGCTTAAAATATTGGTGTTATTCAATTTAGAATGAAACCTTTAGTTGATGATTTTACAATATAATTCCAATTAAATTTATTTGCTTAAATTAAAAATTTTTAATTTCATTTCTTATTTGCTAATTTTATAATAATGTTGACTTAACAATTTTTATAAATGCTTATTCTACTTTCTGCTTGCTGCGGTCGTTGGTCTCATGGGCTCCGGTGGTGCGTTTGTTGTTGTTGTTGGCGGTGAGGTTGCGGATGTAACTCGCGCATAGCAGAGGCGACTGGCGAAGCTTTATAGAGGCGGCCAAGACCGATCATCGGTTGTAGCGCCAGCTAAGTAAGTAAGTAAGTAAGGTAAGAACAACTTTACATCATCAGCATACATTACAATTTTGCAATTCCGAATAACAGATGGCAAATCACTGATAGAAGAAATAATAAAGGTCACATATATTCCAAATAGTAAAGGTTCCCGTGAGGAACTCCGAAAGTAACAGCAATGCTTTTTATACGGCATTTCAAAAAATCACCTTTTGTTTTCTGTTAATCATATACATATGGGGGCTCAATAAAAAAGGTAACACCTCAAGCTACATTATAAACCAATCGCGAAAACGAGCGAAAGAACTTTTAAAACAAGCGCAAAATATGCCGAACGGTAAACAAAACGGGGATATAGATAAGCAAAGGCAGTTGGCGAAGGTGTTGGCGGCGGGAGTGAGGATAGCCTGAGTGACCTCGTAAGACTGTTGACATTGAAATTCGCCAATGAAGGAAAAAGTGATAATAAGCCTAACATATCAATTGAAAATTTTTCTAAAGTTGTCCCCGATTGCGATGGAGAATCTATTTCATTTAAAAAGTGGTTCGAAAACTTTGACCTTAACGCGGAAGCATATGGTCTCAGTGAAAAACAGAAATTTGTGCATGCGCGTAATAAAATGAAACGCAGAATTATTTTTAGAAACGGTTCTTGTGAGTGATTTTAGAACCTTACGAACAGTTGTAGAAAATGAGTTCCACGAAGAGTATAGTAGCGCGGAGTTGCACAAAAAGTTGAGTTTGAAAAAGAAGAGAGACGACGAAAGTTTTCACGAATACGTATTGCAAATGAAGAAAAACGTTGCTCTCGACAATATCGAAGATAATTCGGTAATAAAATACATTGTGGATGGACTAAACTTAAAATGCGAGTTTAAATATTTGTTGTATAATGCTAAGACGTTCAGTGATTTAAGAGCACAATACGAAATGATGGATAGAGTGATCAACTCCGAGAAAACGAAATCATGTAAATCGTTTGAAAAACAGACGGACAGAAGTGAAAAGAAAATGAACATAAAAGAAGAATATTGCTTTAATTGTGGCTCAACGGAGCCATAAACGACAAGAATGTAAACAAGAAACAAAATGTTTTAAATGCAACAAAACGGGACCTATTTCAAAAATTTGCACAGAAAAGAAAGTTGAAAAAAGAGCGAACATCGTAACCGAAAGTAAAAACAACAAAACGAAAGACAATCGTGCAAAAACAATTCGTTCAAATGGAACTGCAGTTGAGTGCTTACAGGACACAGGGTCTGACGTGTCAATTATACAAGAAGATGTGTTCAAAAACGATTTAAAAAATACAATATTAAACCCAAACGAAATAACTTTGCTCCATTTTGGCACACACCAAATAGATTGCCTCCAGCGTAGCAGGATGTTGTCAAAAATCAAGTGAAGGAATGGCTGCATCAAGGTATTGTGCGCCCATCAATGTCAGAATACGCAAGCAGAGTGGTTACTACGAAGAAGAAAGACGGTTCCTTTAGAGTTTGCATAGATTTTCGGCAGCTGAATGATATGGTGCTGAAGGATAGCTTTCCCCGTCCCTTTAATAGACGATGTGCTGGGTAATTACTAAAACCTAGCTATTTTACGGTGATGGACTTAGAAAATGTAAAGGTGAAGAAATTTCCCTAAGCTGAAGAATGTTAAAGCAGTGCAGTCCTTTTTGGGTTTAACAGGATATTTTAGAAGGTTCATCAAAAATTATGCCCAAATTACTTATCCCTTAACTAATTTGCTGAAGAAAGAGGTAAAATTCAATATGTAGGCTGCTGAGCTAAATGCTGTTAATCAACTAAAGGCAGCTCTGATAAGTGGCCCTGTATTAGGCATCTATCCATCCCAAAAGCACGGGCGGAAATCCAATCAAAGCTAGTTTTTAATAAGGAGGCCATGATTGACTTTATCAAACGCCTGGCGGAAATCAGTATATATAGGGTGATCTTTTTTGCTACTTGGTTTTTGACGTTTATATTTCTAACAGTTCACGCGTAATTCTTGACATGTGTCAAAGTAAAAACTGCTCAGTTTGGTTTGCCATTTCATCATGAATAAACTTACGACCGAACAACGTTTGCGAATTATTGAAATTTATTATCAAAATTCATGCTCTGTGAAAAATGTGTTTCGCAAGCTACGTCCATTTGATGGTCATCATAATCGACCCACAGTGCAGGCTATTCAACTCATTGTGACCAAATTTCGCAACAGTTTCACTTTATAGAGAGCGTACCGAAGAGAATATTACTGCTGTATTCGCCAGTGTTGAATAAGATCGCGATATTTTCGTCCGGCGCCGATCGCCGCAATTGGGTTTGTGTTATTCGACCACCTGGAAGACTTTACCCAAAGCTCTCGGATTAATGCCATACAAAATACAGCTGGTGCAAGAATTGAAGCCAGGCGAACTACGATTGAGAGGCGAATTTGATGAGCACCACGCTATGGTGCAGTCAATTGGCCACCAAGATCGTGTGATTTGACCCCGTTGACTTATTTTTTCTGGGGCTATGTTAAGTCTCTTGTCTAAAGGTACAAGCCAAACTCGATTGCTGCTTTGGAAGCCAACATTGAACGCGTCATTGGTAAGATTTCGGCCGAAATGTGTGGACCTCCAGAATGGGTCACTTGAAGCGTAGCCGCGGGCAACATTTAAGTAAAATTATCTATAAAAAGTAAATGGCAGAAATTGATTTATCGATCCAAATTAAAATTTCATTCACTTTTGTAAAATTTCTGCGTTTTCTCTCACCAAATGTGTGTATGTAAATATATATTTTATGAATTACAAATATTGAACGCATTTATACACTATATCTTTCTTTCTCTCTGTCTCTACATTTCTCTCTAAGAATATAATTGAGTACATACTTAGTTTTATTCTAAAGTGGATTTATTTTTTTTTAAATGCTCATACATTATATGTCAATTTAAGCGTTTTCCGTTCCGAAAAAAAAATTATGCAAAGGAAAACAAACAAAAGTTACAAAATGATATGAAAAAACACGTTGCATTCAGACTGTTTTACAAGCAAAATTTTTTTTTAAACTTAATTTTTTTTACAATATATTACTATTAAATAAATTATTAAACAAATAAGACAATGTTGAAAACAGAGATAAAGTCTTCTTTTCGCCCGGTGCCGTAAACCCATTTCATATCGAAATTTTTGGAGTTGTCATTGTGTACAATAAATATGTTTATGTATTTTCATATACGGCGGGGTTGGAGCTCATATGCAAAAAAATTAATTTTGAATAAATTAATGTTTTTTAGTTAATCATCATTATTTGCATGGCCGTCTAAAACTAATATTACAATTTTTAGTCAAAAATATACGCTACATAATTCAGTTGATATCAAACAAAGGAAAGTACATATAATAAATTTAAAAAAAAAATATTAATAGGGGTTCTTCCGTACCATTTGGTTTTATAGCATAAAATTGGTTTGTGGGCTGGAACTAGTGTTCCTCAAACTCAAAAACTTAAATTATCGGGACTGCACTGATAAAAATACGAGGTTTAGCTGAAAATGCGGAAAAGTTTTGGAACTCAAATACAGATAAATGAAATTTGTAGCCCTTCCAAAAATGCTTAATTCTACAGCACAACTGTCTGCTTTTTTCTGCATTTTTGATCTAAGTTTAAATTTGAGACTAATTTTGTTTTTGTTTTTTTTTATTGATTTATTCAACACACTGGGTGCACCCCTATGAATGCAGACCATTGTGTTGAGTGAAAGGAAGATTGATTGGTGGGAGGAAGATTGAGAGAGGGAATGCAATCACACAGGCCACCGATAAAAAGATAGACAGCCATTGTGTCAAGTGCCTTTACCACAATGAACTTAATATGAGTTTCGGTCTGGATTTTGGTCTTTTTACATTTTACATCAACCCTTATCCCTTTGACCTTGAAGGGTCAAAACCTCGAAAACTGTACGCACAACCCAAATCCATTGTCAAGCAAAAAGTTCGAAATTGTAAATGGCTTGAAACAATGATATACTTTATTTCGCAAATTTGTCTCTCACAATAAATTAAAGAAGGCGCAGCAAAATCAAAATTTCAGTAAATATTCTGGACTTTAAACCGTTAAAAACCTCCGGCTCTCTACGGGATAAACAAAAACTACCTGAATTCCGGAAAATCCTGCTAAAATTATCTGTGTTTACGTGATATGTATAGAAAAAATATGCTACGATTACAACGCTACCCCCACAATGGAACAAAGAGTGACAACCCATTATTTAAGTCGGATACTTGCTAGTATATGAGTCAATGTCATATTGAACTTGTTAAAAATTTACTATTTACTTGTATATAGCCCACTTCTAAATAAAATATCTCAGAAGAGATTTACATTTTGCTTACCAGAGTCTCTTGTTCTTTTTCTCTCCGTTAAGCGAAAACGTACTATAGCCAATCCGATCACGGCATAGGGTCTAGTATCACGCACATGTGCATTAGATATGCAAATAAAATCTGTTTTATATCTGTTTAAGCATTTTCTCCTTATTTCTTTTTGTTCTAAAGGGTGATTTTTTTCCGACTTGGTTTTTGACGTTTATATTTCAGACGTGATTCTTGACATGTGCCAAAGTAAAAAATGCTCAGATTTGTTTGCCATTTCATCACAAATAGACTTACGCCTGAACAACTTTTGCAAATTATTGAAATTTATTATCAAAATTCATGCGCTGTGAAAAAAGTGTTTCGCAAGCTACGTCCATTTACCGACGAGGCTAATTTTTGGCTCAATGGATACGTGAATAAGCAGAATTGCCATATTTGGAGTGAAGTCCAGCCAGAGGCAATGCAGATGCTACCAATTCGTCCCGAAAAATACACTGTTTGATGTGGTTTATGGGCAGGTGGCAACATTGGGACGTACTTCTTCAAAGACGATGAAGGCCGCAACGTTACGGTCAATGGAGAAAGGTACCGTTCGATTATAACACTTTTTTTTGCCGCAAATGCTAGGATTGGACTCGGCAGACATGTGGTTCCAACAGGACGATGTCACACTTCACGCGAAACTATGAATCAATTGAGTTGCGAATTTGATGAGCAGTTGATCTCACGTTTTGGTGCAGTCAATTGGCCACCAAGATCATGTGATTTGACCCCGTTAGACTATTTTTTGTGGGGCTATGTTTAATCTCTTGTCTATAGGGACAAGCCAAACACGATTGCTGGTTTGGAAGCCAACATTGAACGCGTCATTGCTGA
Organism: Palloptera scutellata; assembly: GCA_958295655.1. NCBI lineage: Eukaryota > Metazoa > Arthropoda > Insecta > Diptera > Pallopteridae > Palloptera > Palloptera scutellata. The sequence continues at coordinate 16,924,160 of OY282453.1, forward strand.
GATTCCAACCGAAATGTGTGAAAATTGTGCTAAAATTGGACCTTCAGAATCGACCATTTGAATCGTAGCCGCGGGCAACATTTAAGTGAAATTATCTTTAAAAAGTAAATGGCAGGAATTGATTTATCGATCCACATAAAAATTTCATTCACTTTTGTAAAATTTCTGTTTTTTGAATTTCCAAAAACCAAACTCTTAAAAAATCACCCTTTATATTTTGCTTTCTTTTTCTGTCTCTTAGTTCTTCTCTAGAACAAAAAAAGTATTTTAAACTATTTTAAAACCATGGGAAATATTTTGATATTTTATTCCCAAAAGTTTTTTATTACAGCAGTTGACGAAAAATATTTAGAGTGGGACTGATAAAGTTTAAATAAAAAAGAATTTTATTATTTTAATTTGGGCTTTCACCAACAGTCAGTAACGTGAACCTCATTCTGTTTTCGGCAAAAGTTGTTTAAGCTTCGGTTGAACTGAAGCTTGGGTACTGATTTTGATCAAAAGTACTGTTTTGTCTTCAAAATTCATAATTTTGTACCGAATTTCAGAGTTTATTACTGATTTGTACTGATTTTTCTGTATTACAAAAACGTTTAAAAAATTTGTTTAAGCTTTGATCGATATATTTGTATTGTTGCAAGGATTAGTTTAAAGGACTATTTTATTAAAAATATCATGCCTAGTAATTCTTGTTTCGACAATTTAATGAAAAATGTAAACTAATTTTGTGGATTATAAACCTCCCACTTGGTTATAATTTTAGAAGAGTGCTTGGAATATCCTTATGGAAGTGCAAATTACTTCCATAGTTTCTGAAATTTGTTTTAAATTTTCTTTAAAATTGTTTAAATATCCCGATTAATGAAATGTTATTTTAAAACTGCAGATGCAAACTCCACCACCAAAACAAAATATCATTAGGATATGAATCAACCAGACTTGCTACAAGTTGTAGGCCTAGTTGAACTCAACTGGAGATTTCGAATATATTCTCAAAATCTAGACTTAATTCCAAAAAACATTATAGTACTGTCAAAAACCTTAAAACTGTAATCCAAAACATGTGGAAAGCTCCACTTTTTAAATATTTCTTAACTTTTTCATATTTTGCACCAAATAAAGTTTGCAAAACTGCATTCGAGCTAGGCTTACCAACCGTCTTCCTTTAGGGAGGACAGTCCGTCTTATATAAGGTGTCATATAGAATATTTCTTAATAAAAATCATCATTTATCGCCATCTTCCATCCATGCAGAGAAAACTCTCTCGTAACGAGCTCTCTTAACCGCTTCATACAGATGCAAAATGTGATTGAATGTTTCTTGGCTAGCACTGGTTTAGAACGAATCGCGCCGGAAAGCTAAGTTAGTTTTGATCAGGCAACAGTTGGTTGTAACGCCCACAATTGTCAACATTGGGCTAAAGCCATACCCTTACTTTACTTTTAATGGCACAACAGCCCATGGAGGGCCTAGGCCGAGCTTTTCGCATCCACTCATGTTGTGCGTGCTATATTTGTACAAGAATGGAAGGGACTTACAGTTTAATGCCGAATCCGAACGGCGAAGTGAAAAGCTTTTCATAGGCAATTTTTACTCTTGTAGGTATGCCATTGCCTGCCAAGAGGTGGTGCCGTGTAGAAAAATTTCTTTTTCTACTTTTTGATTTTGCCTTTGCCGAGATTCGAACCCCGGACACTCTGCGTAGCAGTCCAACGCACTACCACTACGCCATATCGACCACATACCCACCTCGCATTAAAGTTAAATATTCAGAAAGAAAACATTCCATTTTTAAATGGCTATTTAGATCCACTTACTACGGTCAAAGCAATGCCTTAATCTTATATATAAAATTCGAGATAACGTTTTTCCCCTATACTTTGCATTTGGCATCCTACAAGATGGACCATTAATAATTTAGAATTTGATTTTGATGTAAATAAGAAACGAATAATTTTTTTTCAAATATGGTTTTTATTATCCCCACGAGGGGTTATTAAAGCCTAGCGGAGTCAAATTGCAAATGCTAGGAGGCCAATGCACATCACGAAAAAGGCTAATAACGCTTTTTTCAAACTTCCCATGCAAAAGATTGATTATTGCACGGATTGTGTGAAATGTCGCGCCATTCTGTTGGAACCAAATGTTGTGTAAGTCCATATCTTCGAAAATAGACCACAAATAATCAGTTATCATTGTGCGGTAGAGCACACCATTCACTGCAATGCATCTTTCATTCCTCATTTTGAAAGAAAAATGGTGCAATGATACCGCGCTTTACGAGTACGAGAAAGTGTTTTTTTATCCAATAGAGATCCAGTGGTCGCTGTGGTGTAGTGGTAGTGCATTGGACTGCTACGCAGAGTATCCGGGGTTCGAATCTCGGCACAGGCAAAATCAAAAAGTAGGAAAAAAAATTTTTCTACACGGCACCACCTCTTGGCAGGCAATGGCATACCTACAAGAGTAAAAATTGCCTATGAAAAGCTTTTCACTTCGCCGTTCTGATTCGGCATTAAACTGTATGTCCGTTCCATTCATGTACAAATATAACACGCACAACATGAGTGAATGCGAAAAGCTCGGCCTAGGCCCTCCATGGGCTGTTGTGCCATTAAAAGTAATTAAGTAAAGTAAGAGATCCAGTTTTACCACACGTTTCAGAAATTAATCCACAAATTGAGTGGAGGGCGCTCCTCTTCTATTGAAGTTCGAACGTAATTTTCTTACGCTTTCGGTAGAAGATTCACCATTTTCCAAGTAAAGTTTTAGTATTTCCCAAAGTTGTTCAAGCGTATATCATTAATGACATTAGAGTTACCCCACTCAAAATAACCAGTAGTTCAAATTCCAAATGTTAGATTGACCACGCTTTTATTTTTAATCTGTACCCGGATATACATTTAATATGCATTGAATTAATGGTAGAGGTGTAAAAAATGAAGTCATTTCAAGTTTTAACTCAGATGACTTCCTTTAAAAATTACAGAATCATTCCATTCGTTTTGTGAATGAAGCATTAATACCAAGAAGTAGTAAGTCATTTTGAAGTCTATGACTGACCATTCTTTTGTAAGGGCTGAAGACCAACGTATATTTTGATGGTCTTCGCCTATTTTGAAGGTTTATTTATAGAATTAATTTTGTAAATAAATAAATAATCATAACAATTTGAATTTGAATAATTCATTGATTGACTTGAAGTCAATTGAAATCATTGAAGTCAATTTAAGTCATTGCAGTCAATTGAAGCAACCAACAGGAAGGTGAGAGCCAATATTTTTACTTCTGCATCACTACCTTTCGCAGATGGGGTATTTCATATAGAATGGAAAGGGTACATACCCAGGATCAATGACCCAGTTGTAATAATCTAAGTTGGCCAAGTTAAGAAACATTTTGACGGCTGAAGTTCGCGTTTTCCATTAATAAAAAAAAACATAGATGTGAAGGCATTTGCCATTAACGCTATCAGGGGTTCAAATCGAAGGTAATTGATAGTAGAATCTGAACTGATATATGGTACATCTTACTTTTTTCATCGCCAGAGGGAAGGCAATCCATCATAATAGGAAACATTTATATGGTAGGTATGAGAATAAATTATTGGATTGCATTAATAAGGGACTTCACCCAGTAAAGGTGCAGTCGCAATTGACTGTAAGACTTCAACAAAGTTTGAAGTCATAACTATGGCTTCAATGATCTGTTCCTACTGGGGTCCCAGTTGACTTTTTAAACGACTTCATGACTTAATTTTTGAAATAGAATGAAGGACTGCATTCAGAGAACTGAATTCATTCACAATGACTTCAATTCAGCTCAAAATTATTTCATTCTTTTTTCTCCTTAAGTGGTATAAAATTTAGTTTTTACAGTCCCAGACTATTTGGGTTCAAATTATCATAAAAAATTTTATTTATTTTGAATAGGTCGAAAAATGTTGTTAAAAATTTATTATATAACTTTAAAACCTTCCATATACACATGTACTCGCATGAGTGCTGAATTAGTGGTTTCGACGTGATAATATAATTCATAATTAAATATATTCGTTGTTTTGGTTTTTCTCTGTTTAGAAGATAAATGCTCAGTTGGTGTAAAGTTAAGGCGTGGCAATACTAAACAGTTGATTTTATTAAAAAATAAATTTATCCATTAGATTGACTCTTAATGACACTTATTTGATTGTCCTCTTTTGAATCAATTTTTGTTATCTTAATTTCACATTATTTTCATGTTTATTAGATTTTTTTCTATTTTTTGATTGTTGCAGTTTGGTGTTTGTTGTAAGTAGAATAGAAGAATCTCACAGTAAACACAATAGAACATGTGATGAGCCCCCTACTCTACTGACCATTTGCCACCAATATTTAAAAAAATCCATATCTCATTTTATTTTCGAGAAACTTAAAAAATAACTTTACTAACTATAACTATCATTTATATCAGCTACTTCACGGTTATCGCAGAACTTTCAACTTCTTTAATCTCATTTCTAAACTAACACTTAGAAGCAAACAACGATAAAATATATTTCACTAATTTCGGGGGAAATATTTGATTTTGGTGAACAACTTGAACAGAACTTCACTTCACACTTCGATGTCCGATTACAAAATAATGACAAGTTTTCTTACTGGTATTGTTTTTATATGATATTTGTTATCTTCAGGTATGAAAGCAGAAAATAATAACTAATAAATAAGGGTAAACATTTTATAGGTATATAAAGGGTGAACCGTTAAGAGAGCACGAACTAATAAAAAAAACTCATATTTTTTCAGCAAGTGATAATATATTTCTTGCATTGTAAAGTAGATATGTTCCGATTGAATATGAAATAAAATATCCGTTAAATAGCCCCCGCGGCTCTGATTACAGACCCTTGCTCTTTGAATGATATTTTCGCTGACATTTTGAGAAAGATGTCGCTCGATCTCACCGATGGCGCGTTGGATCCCGACCTTGAGCTGAGGAACTGTTTGCGGATTTCACAAAACCCCAAAGATAGAAATCGCACGATCTTGGTAGCCAGTTGACATCGTAATTTCGGGAGATGATTTGGTCTGAAAATCGTTGCTCCAATAATTCGATTGTTTAATGCACGGTGTGGCAGTTGGCGCCATATTACTGAAACCACATGTCCCCAGATCCATATTTCCAATTGAAGCCATAATAGCTCCGTTATCATGTTATTGTAACGAATGCCTCGTTTTCACGTGTTAACTTGCGTTGTTCTTTGCGTAGCGCTCCATTTTTGATAATCGGAACAATTGTAGACAACAGCTGTTAAATTTCAGAGTTGCTTCTTGCACAGAAACAAATGGCTCAAAATTTAAATCGTCCACTCTTATTGGGACACCCTATATATGCATACCTATTTGTAGTACAACGTGGATTTGGATTGAGTATGTATATGTTACCGACATCAATATCAGTTAGTCCGATAACCATCCGTCCAGTCATATTGTTTGTTGCTTGCTGGTGATATCATGTACACCCTCACACACACACGCGCATGCACACAACTCCATTTCACCTAACCGCGTTTGTTTGTGTTTGGGCTATGGGTAAAAGTAGTACTATATGGCATGCTCAGAGAAATGCACCACAAAACTAAGATTTTCATATCACCCCAATAATTAAGGAGCATTTCATACTCATATTTTATTACATGAATATTATCTAAAGAAGGTATTAAATTAATACAAAATCTCAATCTACTCATATTTGTACCTACTATTGCTTTAGAAATTTATATTTATATACATATATTTATTTGTATGTATTTTCATAAGAACTACTTGTACTCATAATATCAATTAGTACTTACTTACTTAGCAGGCGCTACAACCGATGATCGGTCTTGGCCGCCTCCACAAAGCTCCGACAGTCACTTCTGCTATGCGCGCGCTGGCGCCAGTTGATAAGGCCTAGTGCAGTCAGGTTGCCCTGCACCTGGTCTTTCCAACGGAGATTAGGACGTCCCCTTCTGCGTGTTCCTCCACCGTGGTTCGAATAAAACACCCTTCTAGCCGGAGCGCTTTCTTCCATTCGCTCAACATGACCCAGCCAGCGAAGCCGCTGGAGTTTTATACGCTTGACTATGTCAGTGTCGGCATACAGCTCATACAGCTCATCGTTCCATCTTATTCGATACACGTCGTCCACGCATACTGGACCGTAGATCTTACGGAGTATCTTCCTCTCGAACGCTCCTAACAGCCTCTCATCATTGATGGTCAATGTCCACGTCTCTGCGCCATACATTAGGACGGGAAGGATGAGGGACTTATAGAGCGTTATTTTCGTCGGTCGAGAGAGGGCTCTACTTCTCAATTGCCTACTGAGCCCGTAGTAACACCTGTTGGCAAGAGTTAGTCTCCGCTTGATCTCAAGGCTGACATTATTGTTGGTGTTTATGCTGGATCCTAGATAAACGAAATCCTTGACGACTTCAAAAGTGTAGTTGTCAACAGTGACATTTTGTCCAAGACGCCGTGACTCTTTGTTTGTTGATACAAGGTATTTCGTTTTGTCCTCGTTCACCACTAGACCCACACGACGAGACTCCCTTTCCAGGTTGGAGAATGCTGCACTGACTGCTCGAGCGTTTTTGCCAATGATGTCAATATCATCAGCGTATGACACTCTTGTAGAAGATAGTGCCAGAGATGTCGATGTTCGCAGCTCGAATTATTTTCTCCAGCATAAGGTTAAAGAAGTCGCACGATAGGGAGTCACCTTGTCTGAAACCTCTTTTGGTATCAAATGGTGCGGAGAGGTCTGTCCCAATTTTCACTGCGCTGGTGGTGTTGGTCAGTGTCATTTTGCAAAGACGAATGAGCTTTGCAGGTATACCAGGATACCAAAATCAGACATTGCGGCGTACAAGTGATCCCTAATCGTGCTGTCGAAGGCGGCTTTATAATCGACAAATAGATGATGGGTGTCGATCTGTCTTTCTCGGGTCTTTTCCAGGAGTCTCAGCTCTATATTTTTGGCGGACATCCACCAGCTGGATAGAGGCACCTTCCCTGTAGGGGGTTCGGACATTCCAGGTGCATATCCGTAAATCGTTGTCCTTTGGGCGTTTGCGGGAGTCGTCAACATTAGAGGGGTTCGTTATCCGAGGCTTATTTGGAGGATTCATTGGTGGGTATTTTAACGTGGTGGGTTCCAAGCCCGACGCGCAGCCATTCATTCAAGGCCATGGAGAAGCCCGCCGCACACATTAGTTAACTCACTGACGGTTGTCAGATCGCTATCCAGGGGACGCCACGAGGAGGCTGTGTGTCGACTTGAAACGTAGAAGCGCAAGGATCGACCATGGACGCACCTGCGACTGTCACGAACTCTACCTTGTGTCCTACGCCCCAGGTCCCCCTTATTAATTAGTGTCTTAACGAATATACATATACGCGTTTTGCGTATACGTTTCAAAGGAATATAATTTTGGACTTTCGTTTTGTGAACAATCGTTTTTAACTGTTCCTTTCATTCAAGAAGTCGTCGGCAGGGACATATCTCGGCCAACGAGGGGAGGTCAAAAAGTTCGAGGAATGGCAGGTAAGGGGGGTTGAAATTAAACAAGTTATTATTTTTTATTTCAATATATTCCCCTTTAGGTAAAGCCTGGGGCGTAGGGCACAAGGTAAAGTTCATGACAGTCGCAGGTGCGTCCATGGTCGATCCTTGCGCTTCTACGTTTCAAGTCGACACACAGCCTCCTCGTGGCGTCCCCTGGATAGCGATCTGACAACCGTCAGTGAGTTAACTAATGTGTGCGGCGGGCTTCTCCATGGCCTTGAATGAATGGCTGCGCGTCGGGCTTGGAACCCACCACGTTAAAATACCCACCAATGAATCCTCCAAATAAGCCTCGGATAACGAACCCCTCTAATGTTGACGACTCCCGCAAACGCCCAAAGGACAACGATTTACGGATATGCACCTGGAATCTCCGAACCCTCTACAGGGAAGGTGCCTCTATCCAGCTGGTGGATGTTCTCCAAAAATATAGAGCTGACATCACCGCTATACAGGAAATGCACCGCTATACAGGGTTGCTCCAAAAGAGCATCCTGTCATGCGTCGAGACACGAATTTGGTGTTGGATTTGTGGTTGGGAAGAGACTGCGTAATTTAGTCTCAAGGTTCACGGCCGTGAACGAGCGCCTAGCCACTATCCGCATCAAGGCAAAATTCTTCAACATCAGCCTAATTTGTGTCCATGCTCCGACGGATGAGAAGGATGAAACGACCAAAGATGACTTCTACGAGCTCCTCGACAAAGCTTATGATCATTGCCCCCGCCACGATGTTAAAATCGTGTTAGGCGACTTTAATGCCAAGGTGGGCAAGGAGAGTCTCTTTGGTCCGACGATCGGAAAATTCAGTCTCCACGACGAAGCCACCGATAACGGTATGAGACTGATCGACTTCGCCGCAGCACGAAACATGACAGTTAGTAGCACCAGATTCCAACATAAAGATATCCATAAGACCACTTGGCTGTCCCCTGATCAAAACACACGAAACCAAATTGATCACGTAGTGATCGACGGAAGGCACGCTTCCAATGTACTAGACGTACGCACAATACGTGGTGCAAACATTGACTCAGACCACTACTTGGTTGCGGCCAAGGTCTGCACACGTATATGTGTAGCAAATCGCGTACGGATAGGTACAAAGAGAAAGCTGGATGTCGAAAAGCTGCAACCACAACAGACAGCCAAAGTCTTTGCCAACCAACTTGCACTTCTCCTTTCGCAAAACACCCCTCAACTTGATGATATATGCGCGCAGTGGACGCACATTTCCCGCTCTATGCGTACGGCTGCCGAAGAGGTGCTAGGCTACCACCATCGACGGAGAAATATGTGGTACGACCAAGAGTGTCGCGATGCTACTGAAGCAAAAAATGCTGCTTACAGAGCCACCCTGCAGTCAGTAGCAACGCGAGCTTCTAACGAGCGATACAGAAAGTTGAGGAGGGAGGAGAAACGTCTTTTCAGGCGCAAGAAAAGAGATGAAGAAATACGCGAGTTCAATGATAACGAAATGTTGCGGGACAGGAACGAGGTCCGAAAATTCTGTGAAAGAATAAGACTTGTGACTGATGATTTGAAGACCGGGGCCTCTTCCTGCAAGGATGAAGACGGAAATCTGGTGAAAGATGTTCAGGGCATAACGAGATTATTGAGGGAGCACTTTTCGCAGCTGCTTAATGGCGATGACGGCAATAATCCCGCCACTGCGGAACCCACTCCGGAAACCCCAATCACTGACGGCGTTGAAATACCGCCGCCTGACTATGAGGAGGTCTTAACAGCCATTGCTCGGCTGAAAAACAATAAGGCTGCAGGTGCAGATGTCCTGCCTGCTGAGTTGTTTAAGACTGGAGACGAAGAGCTCGAAAAATGGGTGCATGCGCTTCTACTTATGCAGAATGTGGTCGGATGAAAGCATGCCGAGTGATTGGAACCTCAGCGTACTCTGCCCAATCCACAAGAAAGGTGATTCCACGATCTGCGCCAACTACCGTGGGATAAGCCTTCTTAATATTGCATATAAGGTTCTATCGAGCGTACTGTGTGAAAGACTGAAGCCCATCGTCAACAAACTGATTGGACCTTATCAGTGTGGCTTCAGGCCTGGTAAATCCATCATCGACCAGATATTCACACTACGCCAAATCCTGGAAAAGACCCGAGAAAAACAGATCGACACCCATCATCTATTTGTCGATTATAAAGCCGCCTTCGACAGCACGATTAGGGATCACTTGTACGCCGCAATGTCTGATTTTGGTATCCTGGTATACCTGCAAAGCTCATTCGTCTTTGCAAAATGACACTGACCAACACCACCAGCGCAGTGAAAATTGGGACAGACCTCTCCGCACCATTTGATACCAAAAGAGGTTTCAGACAAGGTGACTCCCTATCGTGCGACTTCTTTAACCTTATGCTGGAGAAAATAATTCGAGCTGCGAACATCGACATCTCTGGCACTATCTTCTACAAGAGTGTCATACGCTGATGATATTGACATCATTGGCAAAAACGCTCGAGCAGTCAGTGCAGCATTCTCCAACCTGGAAAGGGAGTCTCGTCGTGTGGGTCTAGTGGTGAACGAGGACAAAACGAAATACCTTGTATCAACAAACAAAGAGTCACGGCGTCTTGGACAAAATGTCACTGTTGACAACTACACTTTTGAAGTCGTCAAGGATTTCGTTTATCTAGGATCCAGCATAAACACCAACAATAATGTCAGCCTTGAGATCAAGCGGAGACTAACTCTTGCCAACAGGTGTTACTACGGGCTCAGTAGGCAATTGAGAAGTAGAGCCCTCTCTCGACCGACGAAAATAACGCTCTATAAGTCCCTCATCCTTCCCGTCCTAATGTATGGCGCAGAGACGTGGACATTGACCATCAATGATGAGAGGCTGTTAGGAGCGTTCGAGAGGAAGATACTCCGTAAGATCTACGGTCCAGTATGCGTGGACGACGTGTATCGAATAAGATGGAACGATGAGCTGTATGAGCTGTATGCCGACACTGACATAGTCAAGCGTATAAAACTCCAGCGGCTTCGCTGGCTGGGTCATGTTGAGCGAATGGAAGAAAGCGCTCCGGCTAGAAGGGTGTTTTATTCGAACCACGGTGGAGGAACACGCAGAAGGGGACGTCCTAATCTCCGTTGGAAAGACCAGGTGCAGGGCAACCTGACTGCACTAGGCCTTATCAACTGGCGCCAGCGCGCGCATAGCAGAAGTGACTGTCGGAGCTTTGTGGAGGCGGCCAAGACCGATCATCGGTTGTAGCGCCAGCTATGTAAGTAAGTAAGTAAGGTTAGACTTCCCTTTTTACGGAGTGGGGAAGTATAGGATTCGCTGAAGAACCTGGCTATGATCTTAATACTTATGGATGATAGTTCAGACAGTCTAGTGAAGAAAGGTGAGTCTAGCAGTTTTATTCTCCTAAGTCTTTAGACTTTGTCCTCTCTCGTTCAGAAACATCTGTACGCAGAATTTCCAGTGTCTACCGTTTCCTCCATCCATTTTTCTCTGCTGTGATGGAAAACTTGTGGTTTGGATTTAGAGTAGAGCAGATATACTTATACATATATTTGTAGGTACAGACGTATTTCGGATATGAATCTTGTCCCAGGTCCGATCTGGTTTAGCGGGATATGGCATTGAGTCTGACAGCTTTCCTTTTCTTTCCCATTAAGTCTAATACATTTGTAACTCTTCTACGTGCGTTGACCTAAACAATTTCTGACCTACTTTTGTGTGCTGATATTGCTGACAGTGATAATAAGCTTTAAGTGCAGTCTGTCGAATTGTAGCGCCTTTGACAATATATCAAACTGGGTGATGTGCAAAGCCTTTTGTAACCGAAAGCTCCATGGTGTATGTATGGCTGCCCCCAGAGATTGGTATCATCCGTATCTTGACGAGCATTTTATATGTACCGATTGCCAGAGTGTGGAGAAGTTATTAAAGTGTATGTACGACAATGTTGTGGGTCACATCGAGAGGCTTAACTACGACAAGGATAACCTCATTTCTAAGCACCACACGCAATCCTTGGCCACTGAGGAAAGCTTTAAAGAAATGGCACGATGCTTCGATAGTCTTACATGTGCATTGTCAAAAACCAAGCCTGTGAGAGAAAATTCACTGGAAGAAATTAAAAAAAAAACTCCAGACCTGGGGTGCTAAGGATGCCTCGTCCATTGCCGAAATCAGCAAAAATACCAAATCGCTGCAAGAGGTCACCAGCTGCCAGTTTATTTGCTGACTATACTGCCTCTAAAGGACATGGCGTCGAAACTCGTTGCCCTGCAGCTGTTCCACGCAATTTTATTAACCAATTTGGTACAACGTGGACACCTTCTGAATAGGAAGATAGGCTCAAAAAGTTTCGCAGTGACAATCATGAGGATTTTATTACGTTATTCCTCAAAGGCATACCCCGAAATGCTGACTCTTCTTGGGTCTGTAAATTCTTTCTTCAGAAATTCACCATTAACCTAACTGAATGTCAGAGAGTTTCTCAGACCAAAACGGCTTGTAGTTGTAAACTCAACATTCCGTCTAAGTTCGAATGTATATTTCTAACAGCGCAGGGCTGTCAAGCCGAAAGGAAACCAAACACAACCCTAAACCTAAATTTGATTCATAAAAAAATCGATTAATACTCTTAAGCCTAATTTTAAGTCTAATAAACCAAACTCTAAGTGCTAAGCTAGCCTTGAAAATAATTCCACCCTTGATCCGAAATGGAAATTTAAAACTAATGCTTACTTACTGAACTGGCACTACGACCGATGATCGGTCTTGGCCGCCTCTATAAAGCTTCGCCAGTCGCCTCTGCTATGTGCACGGTGGCGCCACTTGATAAGACTGCACCTGGTCTTTCCAACGGAGATTAGGGCGTCCCCTTCTGCGTGTTCCTCCACCGTGGTTCGAATAAAACACCCTTCTAGCCGGAGCGCTTTCTTCCATTCGCTCAACATGACCCAGCCAGCGAAGCCGCTGGATTGGAGTTTTATACGCTTGACTATGTCAGTGTCGGCGTACAGCTTATACAGCTCATCGTTCCATCTTATTCGAAACACGTCGTCCACGCATACTGGACCGTAGATCTTACGGAGTATCTTCTTCTCGAACGCTCCTAACAGCCTCTAATCATTGATGGTCAATGTCCACGTCTCTGCGCCATACATCAGGACGGGACGGATGAGGGACTTATAGAGCGTTATTTTCATCGGTCGAGAGAGGGCTCTACTTCTCAATTACCTACTGAAACCGTAGTAATACATGTTGGCAAGAGTTAGTCTCCGTTTGATCTGAACGCTGACATTATTGTTGGTGTTTATGCTGGATCCTAGATAATCGAAATCCTTGACGACTTGAAAAGTATAATTGTCAACAGTGACATTTTGTCCAAGACGCCGTGACTCTTTTTTTGTTGACACAAGGTATTTCATTTTGTCCTCGGTCACCACTGGACCCACTCGACGAGACTCCCTTTCCAGGTTGGAGAATGCTGCACTGACTGCTCGAGCGTTTTTGCCAATGATTTCAATATCATCAGCGTATGACACTCTTGTAGAAGATAGTGCCAGAGATGTCGATGTTCGCAGCTCGAATTATTTTCTCCAACATAAGGTTAAAGAAGTCGCACGATAGGGAGTCACTTTGCTTGAAACTCTTTTGGTATCAAATTGCGCGGAGAGGTCTGTCCCAATTTTCACTGCGCTGGTGGTGTTGGTCAGTGTCATTTTACAAAGACGAATGAGCTTTGCAGGTATACCAGGATACCAAAATCAGACATTGCGGCGTACAAGTGATCCCTAATCGTGCTGTCGAAGGCGGCTTTATAATCGATAAATAGATGATGGGTGTCGATCTGTTTTTCTCGGGTCCTTTCCAGGATTTGCCGTAGTGTGAATATCTGGTCGATGTTGGATTTACCAGGCCTGAAGCCACACTGATAAGGTCCAATCAGTTTGTTGACGATGGGCTTCAGTCTTTCACACAGTACGCTCGATAGAACCTTATATGCAATATTAAGAAGGCTTATCCCACGGTAGTTGGAGCAGATCGTGGAATACCTTTTATTATGGATTGGACAGAGTACGCTCAGGTTCCAATCATTTGGCATGCTTTCATCAGACCATATTCTGCATAGAAGCTCATGCATGCATTTTTTGAGCTCTTCGCCTCCGGGCTTAAACAACTCAGCAGATATCTTTATGTGTGAATCTGGTGCTACTAACTGTTATGTTTCGTGCTGCGGCGAAATCGATCAGTCTCATGCCGTTATCGGTGGCTTCGTCGTGGAGACTGAATTTTCCGATCGTCGGACCAAAGAGACTCTCCTTGCCCACCTTGGCATTAAAGTCGCCTAACACGATTTCAATATCGTGGCGAGGGCAAATGCTCATAAGTTTTGTCGAGGAGCTCGTAGAAGTCATCTTTGGTCGTTTCATCCTTCTCATCCGTCGGGGCATGGACACAAAATAGGCTGATGTTGAAGAATTTCGCCTTGATGCGGATAGTGGCTAGGCGATCGTTCACAGGCGAGAACCTCGAGACTAGATGACGTATTCTCCTTCCAACCACAAATCTAACACCAAATTCGTGTCTCGACGCATTACAGCTGTAGTAGATATCACAGGATGCTCTTTCGGAGCAACCCTGTCCCGTCCATCCCATTTCCTGTATAGCGGTGATGTCAGCTCTACATTGTTGGAGGACATCCACCAGCTGGATAGAGGCACCTTCCCTGTAGAGGGTTCGGACATTCCAGGTGCAATCGTTGTCCTTTGAACGTTTGCAGGAGTCATCAACATTAGGGGGGTTCAATATACGAGGCTTCGTTTGAGGATTCATTGGGGAAATATTTTGACGTGGTGGGTTCCAAGCCCGACGTACAACCATTCATTCAAGGCCATGTAGAAGCCCGCCGCACAAATTAGTTAACTCACAGACGGTTGTCAGTTCGCTATCCAGGGGACGCCACGAGGAGGGAGTCTGTCGACTTGAAACGTAGAAGCGCAAGGATCGAAAATGGACGCACCTGCGACTGTCACGAACTTTACCTTGTGTCCTACGCCCCAGGCCCCCTGGGGTCTAATATTTTTCCTTATTTTTCTCCACAATCAATCCAACCCTCAAATACTCCTAATAATACATTAACTAATTCACAAAGCACACTTCGCTCTGCTAAACCCACTACTAAATGCCCAACTACTCAACGTAATCGCGTATCCTTTAAGTTATCGTCAAATTCCTCTCCTTCTCCATTTCAGACGCCAAATGCTATTAGCACTCTTCCCACCGTTAATCACCCAAATTTTATTTGTTCTCACGTTCTTAATCCGACATCTTCCTCCTCAATATCTTCAAGGGAAAACAATGATATTAGTTCTTCAAAGCCCTCCCAAAGCCCGCATATAGTAAAGCCCCTATAAGTAAACTTACTAAAAAACTTACAGATAACAGTGACGATAACCGGTTTATCTCATTTGAGAGATCGCAGATAAATCGGTTTCTATTTGCATAGATGATATTACTAAAACAAGCGTTCTTGTATCAATAAATCAAGAAGGCCTCCCAATTAAGTGAGTTGAGAAAAATCTTTGCACCTTCAAAGAACACGTTCTAACTTTAAAAATTACTATCGCTCCTAACCCACTTCCCCCAAGCCCTTCTCAATTTGTATCTATATACTACCAGAGTGTAAGAGGGCTACGTACTAAAATCTCCACAGTGTTTCTAAACTCCCAAAAGCTTCCCTACGACATATTTACCCTTTCTGAAACCAACTTGTGTTCCGATTACAAAGATACAGAGTTATTTACCGCTGACTTTGAGGTCTTTCGAGACGACGGTCTCAACAAACAAGACAATTCCTCCGGTCGTGGCGTCCTTGTGGCAGTACATAATCACTTCGACCCAGCATTTGTTAATTGCTCACATACGGCCTACTTTCGAGTATATTTGCGTCAAAATAACTATCTTAAAACGCTACCTTTACATATTCTTCTGTTATATTCGTCCCTCTCAACCTATTAATGGGTATCAACAGGCTATATATGCTTCTGATTATATATTAGATCTCTCGGACACTGTCATAATTGTTGGGGATTTTAAACTTCCCAATATCAAATGGGTACAATCTAATGATGAATCGTATTATTTCGCTTCTAATCCCTGCTCAGACAAGGAAATTATTTTACTGACTGTCTCTTAAACTCGGGTCTTTTCCAATTAAGTGGTATTACTAATAACCTTTACCGTCAACTTGACCTGGTTTTCGCTGCAGATGCCAACAATAGCATTACATCACAGAGCCACCATCTTCTCTCAAATTCAGACTATTATCACCCACCTCTATCAATTACTTATTCCTACGACAATGTTAACAATAATAATAAGTATTAAAATCAGAGTACTCATATAGATTCAATTTTCGTAACGCGAACTTCGAACTATCGATGTTGCAATTACTCAGTTCTAATGAGAAATTTTCAATTGCATTCAACAATCTGTCCCTTTTGTTCCCCAGAAAAACTTTTTATCGTCCCCTCCCTGGTACAACAAGGATTTGCGAGAACTTCGTAATAAAAGGAATCAACTATGGCGTGCCTACCTACAAACTCGTTCTGTTTCTGACTTTCAAAATTACCAAAATGTTTATAAAAATGTTTCTGAACTCTGTGAATCTCTTTACCTGTCATACTTAAACCAAATCCAGTCCAACATCATCTCTGACCCTAAAAGTTTTTTCCACTTTATTAAGATTAAAAGAAAATAAACCCAAAGGAAATTGCAAATTTGTTTGCGCATTTCTTTAGCCAGTCTTTTACCAGCCATATACTACAACCTGACCCTGATAACTTTTCGTACATGAGTAATTGCTCCCAAACGTCTCTAATTTCAATCGAAATACCCCTCGATGTTGTAAAAGAGAAGATACAAACACTTAGGAGCGAGTACTCCCTCGGCCCAGATGGCTTGCCTGCAATAGAATGTGAAAACGTCCTAGCGCAACCCATTTGGACTCTTTTCCAACTTTCTATCTCACAAGCAATTTTTCCCACACTCTTGAAGAGTTCTTACATTACTCCACTTCACAAAAAGGGCAGAAATCGCTAAGCTTTCTTGTATACTTAAGCTTTTCGAAAGCATAGTTTATGATGCAATGTTTTCCATTGTAAATCCATTTTCTTACCCAAACAGCACGGATTTCTAAACGGCAGATCAACAACAACTAATTTAAACAAATTTTTATCCAGCATCCTGTGTGCATTGGAGGATGGCAAAGAAGTCGATGTAATTGCTACCGACTTCAGTAAGAGCTTTTAATACAATTTCGCAGGCTTTCAATCGCTTCAGGCGTTCAATCGGGGTTTATAATATGGATATAATCTTACCTTGAAAATCGGATATATAATGTCATATTTAGGTCTTCCACATCTGAACCCTTAGTTCCCATATCCGGAGTCCCTCAAGGTAGCCACCTTGGTCCCTTGATTTTTGTCCTCACAAATAACGATGTAGATTGTATCATCAAAAACTCTCAGCTTTCTATCTATGCTGATGACACATTGAAAATTTACCGACACATTCTAATACCCCTTGACTATCGCCCACTACAAGATGACTTGAATAATTTTTCAAAATGGTGCGATAAAAATTTTCTTGAGCTCAATGTCAGTAAATGTCAATTCATAACATATTCCAGAAAGCGAATTCCTTCAGTGCCTAGGATATATTTTATACGCGACAACATTGTCCCCTCTGTAACTTCGTTACGAGACTTGGGTGATATCTGTGATAAGGAACTAAATTTTCGTTCCCATATTGATGACATTGTAAATAAAGCCAACTCCGCTCTTGGATTTGTGAAACACTGGTCCAAAGGATTCTGAAACCCATACGTAACAAAATCTCTCTATTTTATATTTGTCTGGCCAATTCTTGAATATGCTAGCCAAATCTGGTCTTATTATAACACCCATTCCCTTAGAATTGAATCAGTGCAACGCAGATTTATTCGGTTTGCCTTGCGTGGCCTACCATGGTCTGATTCCTTTATCTTGCCCCTATATAAGGATCGTCTAAAACTAATTACATTACGTACAGTCCCTTGAAATACGCCGAAAAACCGAAAACCGATACAGTATTTGTTCACCAATTATTACCTGAAAACATTGACTGTCCCGAGTTGCTCCAAACTATTTTTATTAACACCAACACACGTAAACTTAGGTCTGTGCCCGCTTTTCGTCTTAATAATCTCCGAACAGATGATGGCGGCAACGAACCAATGTCTAGAATGCTTCGAATGCGCACGGTGGCGCCAGTTGATAAGGCCTAGTGCAGTCAGGTTGCCCTGCACCTGGTCTTTCCAACGGAGATTAGGACGTCCCCTTCTGCGTGTTCCTCCACCGTGGTTCGAATAAAACACCCTTCTAGCCGGAGCGCTTTCTTCCATTCGCTCAACATGACCCAGCCAGCGAAGCCGCTGGATTGGAGTTTTATACGCTTGACTATGTCAGTGTCGGCGTACAGCTCATACAGCTCATCGTTCCATCTTATTCGAAACACGTCGTCCACGCATACTGGACCGTAGATCTTACGGAGTATCTTCTTCTCGAACGCTCCTAACAGCATCTCATCATTGATGGTTAATGTCCACGTTTCTGCGCCATACATCAGGACGGGAAGGATGAGGGACTTATAGAGCGTTATTTTCGTCGGTCGAGAGAGGGCTCTACTTCTCAATTGCCTACTGAGCCCGTAGTAACACCTGTTGGCAAGAGTTAGTCTCCGCTTGATCTCAAGGCTGACATTGTTGTTGGTGTTTATACTGGATCCTAGATAAACGAAATCCTTGACGACTTCAAAAGTGTAGTTGTCAACAGTGACATTTTGTCCAAGACGCCGTGACTCTTTGTTTGTTGACACAAGGTATTTCGTTTTGTCCTCGTTCACTACTAGACCCACACGACGAGACTCCCTTTCCAGGTTGGAGAATGCTGCACTGACTGCTCGAGCGTTTTTGCCAATGATGTCAATGTCATCAGCGTATGACACTCTTGTAGAAGATAGTGCCAGAGATGTCGATGTTCGCAGCTCGAATTATTTTCTCCAGCATAAGGTTAAAGAAGTCGCACGATAGGGAGTCACCTTGTCTGAAACCTCTTTTGGTATCAAATGGTGCGGAGAGGTCTGTCCCAATTTTCACTGCGCTGGTGGTGTTGGTCAGTGTCATTTTGCAAAGACGAATGAGCTTTGCAGGTATACCAGGATACCAAAATCAGACATTGCGGCGTACAAGTGATCCCTAATCGTGCTGTCGAAGGCGGCTTTATAATCGACAAATAGATGATGGGTGTCGATCTGTTTTTCTCGGGTCTTTTCCAGGATTTGGCGTAGTGTGAATATCTGGTCGATGATGGATTTACCAGGCCTGAAGCTACACTGATAAGGTCCAATCAGTTTGTTGACGATGGCCTTCAGTCTTTCACACAGTACGCTCGATAGAACCTTATATGCAATATTAAGAAGGCTTATCCCACGGTAGTTGGCGCAGATCGTGGAATCACCTTTCTTGTGGATTGGGCAGAGTACGCTGAGGTTCCAATCACTCGGCATGCTTTCATCCGACCACATTCTGCATAAGTAGAAGCGCATGCACCCATTTTTCGAGCTCTTCGTCTCCAGTCTTAAACAACTCAGCAGGCAGGACATCTGCACCTGCAGCCTTATTGTTTTTCAGCCGAGCAATGGCTGTTAAGACCTCCTCATAGTCAGGCGGTGGTATTTCAACGCCATCAGTGATTGGGGTTTCCGGAGTAGATTCCGCAGTGGCAGGATTATTGCCATCATCGCCATTAAGCAGCTGCGAAAAGTACTCCCTCCATAATCTCGTTATGCCCTGAACATCTTTCACCAGATTTCCGTCTTCATCCTTGCAGGAAGAGGCCCCGGTCTTCAAATCATCAGTCACAAGTCTTATTCTTTCAAAGAATTTTCGGACCTCGTTCCTGTCCCGCAACATTTCGTTATCATTGAACTCGCGTATTTCTTCATCTCTTTTCTTGCGCCTGAAAAGACGTTTCTCCTCCCTCCTCAACTTTCTGTATCGCTCGTTAGAAGCTCGCGTTGCAACTGACTGCAGGGTGGCTCTGTAAGCAGCATTTTTTGCTTCAGTAGCATCGCGACACTCTTGGTCGTACCACATATTTCTCCGTCGACGGTGGTAGCCTAGCACCTCTTCTGCAGCCGTACGCATAGAGCGGGAAATGCGCGCCCACTGGTGGATATATCATCAAGTTGAGGGGTGTTTTGCGATAGGAGGAGTGCGAGTTGGTTGGCGAAGACTTCGGCTGTCTGTTGTGATTGTAGCTTTTCGACATCCAGCTTTCTCTTTGTACTTATCCGTACGCGATTTGCTACACATATACGTGTGCAGACCTTGGCTGCAACCAAGTAGTGGTCTGAGTCAATGTTTGCACCACGTATTGTGCGTACGTCTAGTACATTGGAAGCGTGCCTTCCGTCGATCACAACGTGATCAATCTGGTTTCGTGTGTTTTGATCAGGGGACAGCCAAGTGGTCTTATGGATATCTTTATGTGTGAATCTGGTGCTACTAACTGTCATGTTTCGTGCTGCGGCGAAATCGATCAGTCTCATGCCGTTATCGGTGGCTTCGTCGTGGAGACTGAATTTTCCGATCGTCGGACCAAAGAGACTCTCCTTGCCCACCTTGGCATTAAAGTCGCCTAACACGATTTCAATATCGTGGCGAGGGCAATGCTCATAAGTTTTGTCGAGGAGCTCGTAGATGTCATCTTTGGTCGTTTCATCCTTCTCATCCGTCGGGGCATGGACACAAAATAGGCTGATGTTGAAGAATTTCGCCTTGATACGGATAGTGGCTAGGCGCTCGTTCACAGGCGAGAACCTCGAGACTAGATGACGTATTCTCCTCCCAACCACAAATCTAACACCAAATTCGTGTCTCGACGCATTACAGCTGTAGTAGATATCACAGGATGCTCTTTCGGAGCAACCCTGTCCCGTCCATCCCATTTCCTGTATAGCGGTGATGTCAGCTCTACATTGTTGGAGGACATCCACCAGCTGGATAGAGGCACCTTCCCTGTAGAGGGTTCGGACATTCCAGGTGCAATCGTTGTCCTTTGAACGTTTGCAGGAGTCATCAACATTAGGGGGGTTCAATATACGAGGCTTCGTTTGAGGATTCATTGGGGAAATATTTTGACGTGGTGGGTTCCAAGCCCGACGTACAACCATTCATTCAAGGCCATGTAGAAGCCCGCCGCACAAATTAGTTAACTCACAGACGGTTGTCAGTTCGCTATCCAGGGGACGCCACGAGGAGGGAGTCTGTCGACTTGAAACGTAGAAGCGCAAGGATCGAAAATGGACGCACCTGCGACTGTCACGAACTTTACCTTGTGTCCTACGCCCCAGGCCCCCTGGGGTCTAATATTTTTCCTTATTTTTCTCCACAATCAATCCAACCCTCAAATACTCCTAATAATACATTAACTAATTCACAAAGCACACTTCGCTCTGCTAAACCCACTACTAAATGCCCAACTACTCAACGTAATCGCGTATCCTTTAAGTTATCGTCAAATTCCTCTCCTTCTCCATTTCAGACGCCAAATGCTATTAGCACTCTTCCCACCGTTAATCACCCAAATTTTATTTGTTCTCACGTTCTTAATCCGACATCTTCCTCCTCAATATCTTCAAGGGAAAACAATGATATTAGTTCTTCAAAGCCCTCCCAAAGCCCGCATATAGTAAAGCCCCTATAAGTAAACTTACTAAAAAACTTACAGATAACAGTGACGATAACCGGTTTATCTCATTTGAGAGATCGCAGATAAATCGGTTTCTATTTGCATAGATGATATTACTAAAACAAGCGTTCTTGTATCAATAAATCAAGAAGGCCTCCCAATTAAGTGAGTTGAGAAAAATCTTTGCACCTTCAAAGAACACGTTCTAACTTTAAAAATTACTATCGCTCCTAACCCACTTCCCCCAAGCCCTTCTCAATTTGTATCTATATACTACCAGAGTGTAAGAGGGCTACGTACTAAAATCTCCACAGTGTTTCTAAACTCCCAAAAGCTTCCCTACGACATATTTACCCTTTCTGAAACCAACTTGTGTTCCGATTACAAAGATACAGAGTTATTTACCGCTGACTTTGAGGTCTTTCGAGACGACGGTCTCAACAAACAAGACAATTCCTCCGGTCGTGGCGTCCTTGTGGCAGTACATAATCACTTCGACCCAGCATTTGTTAATTGCTCACATACGGCCTACTTTCGAGTATATTTGCGTCAAAATAACTATCTTAAAACGCTACCTTTACATATTCTTCTGTTATATTCGTCCCTCTCAACCTATTAATGGGTATCAACAGGCTATATATGCTTCTGATTATATATTAGATCTCTCGGACACTGTCATAATTGTTGGGGATTTTAACCTTCCCAATATCAAATGGGTACAATCTAATGATGAATCGTATTATTTCGCTTCTAATCCCTGCTCAGACAAGGAAATTATTTTACTGACTGTCTCTTAAACTCGGGTCTTTTCCAATTAAGTGGTATTACTAATAACCTTTACCGTCAATTTGACCTGGTTTTCGCTGCAGATGCCAACAATAGCATTACATCACAGAGCCACCATCTTCTCTCAAATTCAGACTATAATCACTGATAACTTTTCGTACATGAGTAATTGCTCCCAAACGTCTCTAACTTCAATCGAAATACCCCTCGATGTTGTAAAAGAGAAGATACAAACACTTAGGAGCGAGTACTCCCTCGGCCCAGATGGCTTGCCTGCAATAGAATGTGAAAACGTCCTAGCGCAACCCATTTGGACTCTTTTCCAACTTTCTATCTCACAAGCAATTTTTCCCACACTCTTGAAGAGTTCTTACATTACTCCACTTCACAAAAAGGGCAGAAATCGCTAAGCTTTCTTGTATACTTAAGCTTTTCGAAAGCATAGTTTATGATGCAATGTTTTCCATTGTAAATCCATTTTCTTACCCAAACAGCACGGATTTCTAAACGGCAGATCAATAACAACTAATTTAAACAAATTTTTATCCAGCATCCTGTGAGCATTGGAGGATGGCAAAGAAGTCGATGTTATTGCTACCGACTTTAGTAAGAGCTTTTAGTACAATTTCGCAGGCTTTCAATCGCTTCAGGCGTTCAATCGGGGTTTATAATATGGATATAATCTTACCTTGAAAATCGGATATATAATGTCATATTTAGGTCTTCCACATCTGAACCCTTAGTTCCCATATCCGGAGTCCCTCAAGGTAGCCACCTTGGTCCCTTGATTTTTGTCCTCACAAATAACGATGTAGATTGTATGATCAAAAACTCTCAGCTTTCTATCTATGCTGATGACACATTGAAAATTTACCGACACATTCTAATACCCCTTGACTATCGCCCACTACAAGATGACTTGAATAATTTTTCAAAATGGTGCGATAAAAATTTTCTTGAGCTCAATGTCAGTAAATGTCAATTCATAACATATTCCAGAAAGCGAATTCCTTCAGTGCCTAGGATATATTTTATACGCGACAACATTGTCCCCTCTGTAACTTCGTTACGAGACTTGGGTGATATCTGTGATAAGGAACTAAATTTTCGTTCCCATATTGATGACATTGTAAATAAAGCCAACTCCGCTCTTGGATTTGTGAAACACTGGTCCAAAGGATTCTGAAACCCATACGTAACAAAATCTCTCTATTTTATATTTGTCTGGCCAATTCTTGAATATGCTAGCCAAATCTGGTCTTATTATAACACCCATTCCCTTAGAATTGAATCAGTGCAACGCAGATTTATTCGGTTTGCCTTGCGTGGCCTACCATGGTCTGATTCCTTTATCTTGCCCCTATATAAGGATCGTCTAAAACTAATTACATTACGTACAGTCCCTTGAAATACGCCGAAAAACCGAAAACCGATACAGTATTTGTTCACCAATTATTACCTGAAAACATTGACTGTCCCGAGTTGCTCCAAACTATTTTTATTAACACCAACACACGTAAACTTAGGTCTGTGCCCGCTTTTCGTCTTAATAATCTCCGAACAGATGATGGCGGCAACGAACCAATGTCTAGAATGCTTCGAATGCGCACGGTGGCGCCAGTTGATAAGGCCTAGTGCAGTCAGGTTGCCCTGCACCTGGTCTTTCCAACGGAGATTAGGACGTCCCCTTCTGCGTGTTCCTCCACCGTGGTTCGAATAAAACACCCTTCTAGCCGGAGCGCTTTCTTCCATTCGCTCAACATGACCCAGCCAGCGAAGCCGCTGGATTGGAGTTTTATACGCTTGACTATGTCAGTGTCGGCGTACAGCTCATACAGCTCATCGTTCCATCTTATTCGAAACACGTCGTCCACGCATACTGGACCGTAGATCTTACGGAGTATCTTCTTCTCGAACGCTCCTAACAGCATCTCATCATTGATGGTTAATGTCCACGTTTCTGCGCCATACATCAGGACGGGAAGGATGAGGGACTTATAGAGCGTTATTTTCGTCGGTCGAGAGAGGGCTCTACTTCTCAATTGCCTACTGAGCCCGTAGTAACACCTGTTGGCAAGAGTTAGTCTCCGCTTGATCTCAAGGCTGACATTGTTGTTGGTGTTTATACTGGATCCTAGATAAACGAAATCCTTGACGACTTCAAAAGTGTAGTTGTCAACAGTGACATTTTGTCCAAGACGCCGTGACTCTTTGTTTGTTGACACAAGGTATTTCGTTTTGTCCTCGTTCACTACTAGACCCACACGACGAGACTCCCTTTCCAGGTTGGAGAATGCTGCACTGACTGCTCGAGCGTTTTTGCCAATGATGTCAATGTCATCAGCGTATGACACTCTTGTAGAAGATAGTGCCAGAGATGTCGATGTTCGCAGCTCGAATTATTTTCTCCAGCATAAGGTTAAAGAAGTCGCACGATAGGGAGTCACCTTGTCTGAAACCTCTTTTGGTATCAAATGGTGCGGAGAGGTCTGTCCCAATTTTCACTGCGCTGGTGGTGTTGGTCAGTGTCATTTTGCAAAGACGAATGAGCTTTGCAGGTATACCAGGATACCAAAATCAGACATTGCGGCGTACAAGTGATCCCTAATCGTGCTGTCGAAGGCGGCTTTATAATCGACAAATAGATGATGGGTGTCGATCTGTTTTTCTCGGGTCTTTTCCAGGATTTGGCGTAGTGTGAATATCTGGTCGATGATGGATTTACCAGGCCTGAAGCTACACTGATAAGGTCCAATCAGTTTGTTGACGATGGCCTTCAGTCTTTCACACAGTACGCTCGATAGAACCTTATATGCAATATTAAGAAGGCTTATCCCACGGTAGTTGGCGCAGATCGTGGAATCACCTTTCTTGTGGATTGGGCAGAGTACGCTGAGGTTCCAATCACTCGGCATGCTTTCATCCGACCACATTCTGCATAAGTAGAAGCGCATGCACCCATTTTTCGAGCTCTTCGTCTCCAGTCTTAAACAACTCAGCAGGCAGGACATCTGCACCTGCAGCCTTATTGTTTTTCAGCCGAGCAATGGCTGTTAAGACCTCCTCATAGTCAGGCGGTGGTATTTCAACGCCATCAGTGATTGGGGTTTCCGGAGTAGATTCCGCAGTGGCAGGATTATTGCCATCATCGCCATTAAGCAGCTGCGAAAAGTACTCCCTCCATAATCTCGTTATGCCCTGAACATCTTTCACCAGATTTCCGTCTTCATCCTTGCAGGAAGAGGCCCCGGTCTTCAAATCATCAGTCACAAGTCTTATTCTTTCAAAGAATTTTCGGACCTCGTTCCTGTCCCGCAACATTTCGTTATCATTGAACTCGCGTATTTCTTCATCTCTTTTCTTGCGCCTGAAAAGACGTTTCTCCTCCCTCCTCAACTTTCTGTATCGCTCGTTAGAAGCTCGCGTTGCAACTGACTGCAGGGTGGCTCTGTAAGCAGCATTTTTTGCTTCAGTAGCATCGCGACACTCTTGGTCGTACCACATATTTCTCCGTCGACGGTGGTAGCCTAGCACCTCTTCTGCAGCCGTACGCATAGAGCGGGAAATGCGCGCCCACTGGTGGATATATCATCAAGTTGAGGGGTGTTTTGCGATAGGAGGAGTGCGAGTTGGTTGGCGAAGACTTCGGCTGTCTGTTGTGATTGTAGCTTTTCGACATCCAGCTTTCTCTTTGTACTTATCCGTACGCGATTTGCTACACATATACGTGTGCAGACCTTGGCTGCAACCAAGTAGTGGTCTGAGTCAATGTTTGCACCACGTATTGTGCGTACGTCTAGTACATTGGAAGCGTGCCTTCCGTCGATCACAACGTGATCAATCTGGTTTCGTGTGTTTTGATCAGGGGACAGCCAAGTGGTCTTATGGATATCTTTATGTGTGAATCTGGTGCTACTAACTGTCATGTTTCGTGCTGCGGCGAAATCGATCAGTCTCATGCCGTTATCGGTGGCTTCGTCGTGGAGACTGAATTTTCCGATCGTCGGACCAAAGAGACTCTCCTTGCCCACCTTGGCATTAAAGTCGCCTAACACGATTTCAATATCGTGGCGAGGGCAATGCTCATAAGTTTTGTCGAGGAGCTCGTAGATGTCATCTTTGGTCGTTTCATCCTTCTCATCCGTCGGGGCATGGACACAAAATAGGCTGATGTTGAAGAATTTCGCCTTGATACGGATAGTGGCTAGGCGCTCGTTCACAGGCGAGAACCTCGAGACTAGATGACGTATTCTCCTCCCAACCACAAATCTAACACCAAATTCGTGTCTCGACGCATTACAGCTGTAGTAGATATCACAGGATGCTCTTTCGGAGCAACCCTGTCCCGTCCATCCCATTTCCTGTATAGCGGTGATGTCAGCTCTACATTGTTGGAGGACATCCACCAGCTGGATAGAGGCACCTTCCCTGTAGAGGGTTCGGACATTCCAGGTGCAATCGTTGTCCTTTGAACGTTTGCAGGAGTCATCAACATTAGGGGGGTTCAATATACGAGGCTTCGTTTGAGGATTCATTGGGGAAATATTTTGACGTGGTGGGTTCCAAGCCCGACGTACAACCATTCATTCAAGGCCATGTAGAAGCCCGCCGCACAAATTAGTTAACTCACAGACGGTTGTCAGTTCGCTATCCAGGGGACGCCACGAGGAGGGAGTCTGTCGACTTGAAACGTAGAAGCGCAAGGATCGAAAATGGACGCACCTGCGACTGTCACGAACTTTACCTTGTGTCCTACGCCCCAGGCCCCCTGGGGTCTAATATTTTTCCTTATTTTTCTCCACAATCAATCCAACCCTCAAATACTCCTAATAATACATTAACTAATTCACAAAGCACACTTCGCTCTGCTAAACCCACTACTAAATGCCCAACTACTCAACGTAATCGCGTATCCTTTAAGTTATCGTCAAATTCCTCTCCTTCTCCATTTCAGACGCCAAATGCTATTAGCACTCTTCCCACCGTTAATCACCCAAATTTTATTTGTTCTCACGTTCTTAATCCGACATCTTCCTCCTCAATATCTTCAAGGGAAAACAATGATATTAGTTCTTCAAAGCCCTCCCAAAGCCCGCATATAGTAAAGCCCCTATAAGTAAACTTACTAAAAAACTTACAGATAACAGTGACGATAACCGGTTTATCTCATTTGAGAGATCGCAGATAAATCGGTTTCTATTTGCATAGATGATATTACTAAAACAAGCGTTCTTGTATCAATAAATCAAGAAGGCCTCCCAATTAAGTGAGTTGAGAAAAATCTTTGCACCTTCAAAGAACACGTTCTAACTTTAAAAATTACTATCGCTCCTAACCCACTTCCCCCAAGCCCTTCTCAATTTGTATCTATATACTACCAGAGTGTAAGAGGGCTACGTACTAAAATCTCCACAGTGTTTCTAAACTCCCAAAAGCTTCCCTACGACATATTTACCCTTTCTGAAACCAACTTGTGTTCCGATTACAAAGATACAGAGTTATTTACCGCTGACTTTGAGGTCTTTCGAGACGACGGTCTCAACAAACAAGACAATTCCTCCGGTCGTGGCGTCCTTGTGGCAGTACATAATCACTTCGACCCAGCATTTGTTAATTGCTCACATACGGCCTACTTTCGAGTATATTTGCGTCAAAATAACTATCTTAAAACGCTACCTTTACATATTCTTCTGTTATATTCGTCCCTCTCAACCTATTAATGGGTATCAACAGGCTATATATGCTTCTGATTATATATTAGATCTCTCGGACACTGTCATAATTGTTGGGGATTTTAACCTTCCCAATATCAAATGGGTACAATCTAATGATGAATCGTATTATTTCGCTTCTAATCCCTGCTCAGACAAGGAAATTATTTTACTGACTGTCTCTTAAACTCGGGTCTTTTCCAATTAAGTGGTATTACTAATAACCTTTACCGTCAATTTGACCTGGTTTTCGCTGCAGATGCCAACAATAGCATTACATCACAGAGCCACCATCTTCTCTCAAATTCAGACTATAATCACTGATAACTTTTCGTACATGAGTAATTGCTCCCAAACGTCTCTAACTTCAATCGAAATACCCCTCGATGTTGTAAAAGAGAAGATACAAACACTTAGGAGCGAGTACTCCCTCGGCCCAGATGGCTTGCCTGCAATAGAATGTGAAAACGTCCTAGCGCAACCCATTTGGACTCTTTTCCAACTTTCTATCTCACAAGCAATTTTTCCCACACTCTTGAAGAGTTCTTACATTACTCCACTTCACAAAAAGGGCAGAAATCGCTAAGCTTTCTTGTATACTTAAGCTTTTCGAAAGCATAGTTTATGATGCAATGTTTTCCATTGTAAATCCATTTTCTTACCCAAACAGCACGGATTTCTAAACGGCAGATCAATAACAACTAATTTAAACAAATTTTTATCCAGCATCCTGTGAGCATTGGAGGATGGCAAAGAAGTCGATGTTATTGCTACCGACTTTAGTAAGAGCTTTTAGTACAATTTCGCAGGCTTTCAATCGCTTCAGGCGTTCAATCGGGGTTTATAATATGGATATAATCTTACCTTGAAAATCGGATATATAATGTCATATTTAGGTCTTCCACATCTGAACCCTTAGTTCCCATATCCGGAGTCCCTCAAGGTAGCCACCTTGGTCCCTTGATTTTTGTCCTCACAAATAACGATGTAGATTGTATGATCAAAAACTCTCAGCTTTCTATCTATGCTGATGACACATTGAAAATTTACCGACACATTCTAATACCCCTTGACTATCGCCCACTACAAGATGACTTGAATAATTTTTCAAAATGGTGCGATAAAAATTTTCTTGAGCTCAATGTCAGTAAATGTCAATTCATAACATATTCCAGAAATCCTTCACTGCCTAGGATATATTTTATACGCGACAACATTGTCCCCTCTGTAACTTCGTTACGAGACTTGGGTGTTATCTGTGATAAGGAACTAATTTTTCGTTCCCATATTGATGACATTGTAAATAAAGCCAACTCCGCTCTTGGGTTTGTGAAACACTGGTCCAAAGGATTCTGAAACCCATACGTAACAAAATCTCTCTATTTTATATTTGTCTGGCCAATTCTTGAATATGCTAGCCAAATCTGGTCTTATTATAACACCCATTCCCTTAGAATTGAATCAGTGCAACGCAGATTTATTCGGTTTGCCTTGCGTGGCCTACCAATGTCTGATTCCTTTATCTTGCCCCTATATAAGGATCGTCTAAAACTAATTACATAACGTACAGTCCCTTGAAATACGCCGAAAAACCGAAAACCGATACAGTATTTGTTCACCAATTATTACCTGAAAACATTGACTGTCCCGCGTTGCTCCAAACTATTTTTATTAACACCAACACACGTAAACTTAGGTCTGTGCCCGCTTTTCGTCTTAATAATCACCGAACAGATGATGGCAACAAAGAACCAATGTCTAGAATGCTTCGAATAGCCAACGACATTCCAAATGTTTTTGACTTTCATCATAGCAAATTAAAGAATGCTCTGTATAAAGCCTATTCCCCTCCCTCCTCTTGCTGAGCCATGTATTTAACTATTTTCAAGTATAATTTAAGCTGAATAAATAACAAAATGTTGTTCCCATCCTTAAAAAATAAATGAAAAATACCCTCCCCCTATATTAAGTATAGATTTAAGTAATTTTAAGTAATTTGCTCGCTTGTACTAAGCTAAATAAATAAATACAGGGTGTTTTGTTAGAAGTGTGGTTTTCAAGAAGAAATAAAACGCTTATAATTTAATGTTATGGCCAAGAATTCAACTTTATTATAAAGATAAGGATTTGCCATTATGTTTTAAAAACGATTTCAGGCAAGTAGCCGCCGCGGCTGGTTCGAATAAATTCCAGCCGAGAGGCCCAATTTTCGACCACTTTTTGTAGCAATTGGGGCCGTATGTCAGTAATAACGCGCCGAATATTCTCTTCCAAGGCGTCAATCGTCTCGGGCTTACCTGCGTAGACAAGTGACTTCAGATAACCCCACAAAAAATAGTCCAACGGTGTTAAATCGCACGATCTTGGAGGTCACGACGCAAGATAATGCGCTCATTAAAAATTTCCTTCAATAAATTGATTGTTTCGTTGGCTGTATGGCATGTAGCGCCGTCTTGTTGGAACCAAACGTCGTCCACATCAACATCCTCCAATTCAGACATCCTCCAAGTCATTAATCATGGCTCTATAGCGTTCCCCATTGACTGTAACATTATGAACAGCTTCATCTTTGAAGAAATATGGACCAATGATTCCCTTTGCCCATAGAGCACACCAAACAGTGACTTTTTGAGGATGTAACGGCGTCGCAACAATGGCTTGTGGATTACGAAAGCTCCAAATGCGACAATTTTACTTATTGACGTACTCATTCAACCAAAAGTGAGCTTCATCGCTGAAGAAAATTTTCTTGTGAAAATCGCGCGAACCAAGCCATTATTTTGGTAATAAATTTGCACGATTTGCAAACGTTGTTCAGGAGTAAGTCTATTCATTATGAAGAAATGGCAAACCAAACTGAGCATAAATCAAGTGACAGCTGTCAAAAAGACCAACTCCGAAAAAAGTATTGCCAGATTGAAAACCACACTTCTAAAAAAACACCCTTTAAACTTATCACATCTTTCAAATAATTTTTTTATATCTTCGAAAACAAAAATTTTGTTAAGGTCGTCAAAATAGGCTAAACTTGCTGACTTCACCTCTTCATTGTCGGCAAACTTTTGATATTGTGCAAAATGCAAAGCAGCATCCTTTTTCTTTAAAATCGATCTACAAATCGCTTCTGTTTCCCAAAAAACCGTGGCCATGATTGTGCAGCCGATTGTGATACCTTAAACTTCTTAGGGGGTGCTGCGCATACCACTGCTATGACTCAGGCCAATAATGATGAACCCAAGTTTCGTCTCCAGTGAAAATTCGGTTCAATATTGCAACAATATTGATCGCTTTGGTAGCGAATTTTTGAGTATCTTGACATAAAAAAGTCTGAGAAGAGATTACAAATTGTTTCTTAACTTTCTGATTCAATTTCATTAAATGACATCCTTGAAGGAAATCCAGAATCTTTAGGTTTTATGTATGTTCACAAAGTCCTAAAAGAATTTAGCTGTTTTAGCGAATCTTTATCCTTATTCTTTATAACAAGTTATGCAATGGAGTTGATACCAGTAGCGAAGATTTGCATATTTAGAAAAATCAGTTAAGTTATTAAATCTGCGTCTTTTGGTTTCTCAGCTTGCGGAGAATATTCAGATTACATTTGGTTTATTCAGATTACATTGGGGGACTGAAAAACTAAAGCTCTTAAAAAAAATTAATTCCAATCAACTTGGAAAGGTAATTTTTTTTTAAATTGTAATTTAAAGAAATAATAGGATAATGAGGCAGGACAAAAGGTAATGAATTTGCGTTAGAAAAATCGTCAATGAAAATGAGATCCAAGATTTTATTGTTGGTGTTTAAAACTAAGTTTAGTTGGGAAAAGCCATCGCTAGTTCTGGATTTTATTATATCAATGCAGTTATAATTTTTACAAGTAGGTAGTAGCATAAAAGGATTATCGGGGAAGACATCCCAAATGACATCAGGCAAATTAAAATCTCCAACAACGACTATTTTATCATTTGGTTTTAGCATAGAACAAATTTCACTATTCGCTGAAACATGCATCTGATATACTTCGGAAGAAGAGTTAGGAGGAATATGAGAACACGATATATCACAGCAAATGAATTGACAACTTAACTTAACACAACAAAATTCGATGTTTAGAGCAGTTGAAAGCGTCACTTCCTCGGAAAAGCAACAAGACCTAACAGCAATCAAAATGCTACCTCCCGTAGCAGTATTGCCAACGATAGAATTTCTGTCATTACGTAAAACCGTGAAACCATGGCAAAAAAACCTCGGTATTATGTAGGATAGTCTCAGCCATGTCTCACTAAAGACAACAATGTCACATTCGAGCTCAAGGCTGGCTAAGAATAAATCTTTTAGCTTAGTGTTGAGACCTCGAACATTTTGATATAAAATACTACATTAGGTGTATTTAATAATTTTTTTTTGGTTCGTAGGAAGTTTAGGTAGTGTTGCAGTTTTAGGTAACCTAGTACTCTTCCGAGAAATGAACTTCTTCAGAAATGCATTATCTGGCCACGCTGGATACGCTGAAATTCTTAATTTTCGGAAGTTATATAAAAAACTAAAAACATATGGTGAGAAGAAGCCCCTACAAGGTTTCAATTTAAGACCGATTTCGCATTAATTTTCACTCACTTCCATTTTTACAGAACATAGTTACTCCCAATTTCTAACCCTTGAGGGGTTCCCTCTTTCTCTCTTGACTTCTAAAGTAAATTTCTTTGTTATTTAATTTGTTTAACAGTTTTACTTTTACACCAACCCACTAATTCCTCCCTAGACCCCTATATTTGGGATTTTTTTTTGATGATTTGATTTGCTTTTGTATAGATCCTTTGGATATCTATGATCTTTATTTCTAAAATTACATCTTTTTCTAGCTCTTCTTCAGTTATTTGTATGGGGATATGCTATATGATTCCTACCTTGCTTACAGCTGTGCAAATATTTATTCTTCATATCCGTGTTTTGTCTTCCAGACTGTTAGCAGTTGCTGCGTTTTTTAAGAGTTAAAATCCTCTACCACAACCCACATCCTAAACCTAAAACTAGCTCCATACCACACTGATTTCTATAAAGCTTAGCTTTTTCAGTAATAAGCAGCCCAAAAGTTCGCTTATTTTTTTGTTTATTGTTGTTTTCCGGTATTTTATCCATACACTCTATATACGGAACCTGTTGGCCTTTGTCGTACTTTTTGCTTGCTTTGGTTGGCCGCGCCACCGCTTGCCTTATTTTTTTTTTTTCTTTTATATCGCTTCTTTCGTCTCGGCTTTTTGTTTCGCCTCCAGAAACTTCCGCTCATTCCTTCTCATCTTCTTCCATGTTCGAAAAAATTTCATGGGAGTTTTTCGTTAAGGATAGGGAAAATAGGATAAACATTTTGGGAACTCTATTCGCTATATCTCGATAATAAAGTTTCATTGGGCGCTACTTTAAACAATTGAATGTTTCTAAAGAAAGTTGGAGATGAGTATTTAAAATATATATTGAAATATAAATTCAATAAATTAAAAAAAAAGTGTTAGTCATGAACAATATTTACTGTCACTACGCCACATGGTCAATAAATTTATTTTCGGTGCTCAACTCTTTAACGATACCCCCAAAATTCGTTCCATTATCGCTACGAATTTATAACTGGAACTCCTCGTCGGTTGATGAAATTTCGAATGAAGAGTATGCATGAATCGCTGCTCAGATCTGATGCAATCTCTAAATGATTGGCACGAACAGTCAAGCAAGTAAAAAGTGCCACCCATCTTTTCTCTTTTCGACGTGCTACGGTAACCTGCAGGGGGCCAAAATAGTCAAGACCCGTATAAGTGAAAGGACATATGGTGTGACTCTATCGATTGGCAATATACCCATCATTGGTTGCGTTGGCTTAGATTTACGAATCTTACATTCGTTGCATTTCGCTTGCACACTGTTGATGAGAACTCGCAGAGAAGGAATCCAAAATTTACGACGTATTTCATTTATGGTTGTTTGTGCATTAATGTTATGAAAACGTTTATGGTACATCTCAACGATCAGACGTGTTAGTGTGTGGCTTTCCGGCAAAATACACTGTCGCTTTGTCATGAGAGGCAAATACGATGCGTTATAAACCTGCCCATTACATAGAATGATTCCTCTTTCATCCATATAGGGGTTAAAGGATTTTAAGACACTGTCCGGGGCAATTGGCTTTCCATTTTTCAACCGTCGATAATCGTCGTAGAATGAAATTTCTTGTGCATTTCTTACCAGAATCTCTTCTCCATCTCTTTCTTTTTCACCGACAAGCTCACCCTTTAAAAAAGGTTGTTGTAAATATTTAAATTTTGAATTTCTGACATACCTCAATCCATTCATGTACAAATATAAAACGCACAACATGAGTGGATGCGAAAAAGCTCGGCCTAGGCCCTCCATGGGCTGTTGTGCCACTAAAAGTAAAAGTAAAGTAAGACATACCTCAATATCCAAGCTATTGCTCTTTTTAATCTTGAGTAGCTTGAAAAACGTTCTATATCATACAGTTGCACGTTATTCTGATTGGTGGTAAGTATGACGTATTTTGATCGGATTTCTTGGTCACATTTAGGTAGATCATTCTTTAACCTGTCGCCTTCAACTGGCCAATCACTTTCCGGTGATAAAAGAAACTGAGGCCCGTGTTTCCAGCGTCCTTCCGGATCATATTTTGCACTAACACGTGTACCATCATCTGCTGGGGTAAGTGAACCCGGCACCCATCTCCATTCCGATGCCTGCGATGACTCCATTATCTCACTCAAACGATTAGCAACAAACTGTTTATACTGGAATGTATCCGTGTTGATCCATCTTACGACGGTTAGCGAGTCGGAGCACATAAACACCTTTTCAACCTTAACCTTACAACGCTCGAGAATGGGGCACCTCAACCTTACTGCAAATACAGCTGCTTGCAATTCTAACCTCATAGAAACATATTTCATCGTTGCACAATTAGTTTTCCCGGCAACGAATGACAGTTTAATACCTTCTGGTGTTTTTAACCTCCAATAAGCGACAGCTGCTGTTGCTACTTCACTTGCATCGCTAAACACGTGAAGTTCCTTTTTAGTTTTACCAAAATCTTTAAAATATATGTGTAGTGTAATTTTAAAATCCCTTACCTTTTTCATTTCCTTAAGCCACGACACCCACCGGCCATGTAGTTCATTGGGCAATTCGTCATCCCATTGCATTCGTAGCTTCCATAGTGATTGCATTAATATTTTGGCGGCAATCGTAAAATTCCCTAGTAACCCAAATGTAACCCAAAGTGGAAAATCGACATGATTATGCTCAACTTCTCTCTTTTTGTTGGCTTTCGAAGTTGATTTAATATATCTTTTGGGACTTTGTGAAATTTAAGGTCGAATTTGAATTCATAGTGCAGTATATCCCACTGCATACCTAATATGCGCTCTACATTGTCAAGCGAAACATCTTTCGATGTGATGAGGTTGTTTACATTAAAGGCTTTATATATTTTTTCGAATTAGACATAATTTGACGTAAATTAAACCCAGCTTCAGCATGAATATTGATAACATCACGTACCACAGTAAGTGCTTCATCCTCAGTTTGAAAACAATCGGCGTAGTCATCTACATAAGGATTCTCTAATATAAGTGTTACAGCTCTAGGGTGTTTATCAATAAATGTTACAGCGTTGGTATTCTTTACAAATTGGGCAGTTCGGTTCGTGATATCATAACGAAAACACGCGAAAACGGATACTGTTTAGGAAAAATCTAACTCGAAAAACAAGATTGACTTTTATGCTGCTCATATCTGTTTTTATTGTCGAATTACCATATTAAAAGAAAAGTAAATTGCAATGCATATTAAACATAAGCAATGGAAAAGAAAACACAAATAAATCTAATTAAAACCCGATCAAAAACGATAACTGTAGAAAAAAGCACTAACCCATCGACAGGTAGTGGAAACAGCGTCAATCAACATGACATACTAACTACCAAAGAACAAATCCAACAAAACAAATCCTACCACTCAAACACAACCGATAATAGAGAGCAATCGAGATGCTCTCATAGCGTCACAAACACAGACTCAAACCCGAGCATCAGTCTTAAAACTTGGCGATATTGAGAATCCTACCAACAATACCCCTGCAGCGAGCGAGCTCTCATGGGCAAAACAATGCACAACGCCAGTAACACCACATACGAAACACCAAAAATTGATAACGGATAATACTTACTTACTTACTTAGCTGGCGCTACAACCGATGATCGGTCTTGGCCGCCTCCACAAAGCTTCGCCAGTCACTTCTGCTATGCGCGCGCTGGCGCCAGTTGATAAGGCCAAGTGCAGTCAGGTTGCCCTGCACCTGGTCTTTCCAACGGAGATTAGGACGTCCCCTTCTGCGTGATCCTCCACCGTGGTTCGAATAAAACACCTTTCTAGCCGGAGCGCTTTCTTCCATTCGCTCAACATGACCCAGCCAGCGAAGCCGCTGGAGTTTTATACGCTTGACTATGTCAGTGTCGGCGTACAGCTCATACAGCTCATTGTTCCATCTTATTCGAAACACGTCATCCACGCATACTGGACCGTAGATCTTACAGAGTATCTTCCTCTCGAACGCTCCTAACAGTCTCTCATCATTGATGGTCAATGTCCACGTCTCTGCGCCATACATTAGGACGGGAAGGATGAGGGACTTATAGAGCGTTATTTTCGTCGGTCGAGAGAGAGCTCTACTTCTCAATTGCCTACTGAGCCCGTAGTAACACCTGTTGGCAAGAGTTAGTCTCCGCTTGATCTCAAGGCTGACATTATTGTTGGTGTTTATGCTGGATCCTAAATAAACGAAATCCTTGACGACTTCAAAAGTGTAGTTGTCAACAGTGACATTTTGTCCAAGACGCCGTGACTCTTTGTTTGTTGACACAAGGTATTTCGTTTTGTCCTCGTTCACCACTAGACCCACACGACGAGACTCCCTTTCCAGGTTGGAGAATGCTGCACTGACTGCTCGAGCGTTTTTGCCAATGATGTCAATATCATCAGCGTATGCTAGCAGCATGACACTCTTGTAGAAGATAGTGCCAGAGATGTCGATGTTCGCAGCTCGAATTATTTTCTCCAGCATTAGGTTAAAGAAGTCGCACGATAGGGAGTCACCTTGTCTGAAACCTCTTTTGGTATCAAATGGTGCGGAGAGGTCTGTCCCAATTTTCACTGCGCTGGTGGTGTTGGTCAGTGTCATTTTGCAAAGACGAATGAGCTTTGCAGGTATACCAGGATACCAAAATCAGACATTGCGGCGTACAAGTGATCCCTAATCGTGCTGTCGAAGGCGGCTTTATAATCGACAAATAGATGATGGGTGTCGATCTGTTTTTCTCGGGTCTTTTCCAGGATTTGGCGTAGTGTGAATATCTGGTCGATGTTGGATTTACCAGGCCTGAAGCCACACTGATAAGGTCCAATCAGTTTGTTGACGATGGGCTTCAGTCTTTCACACAGTACGCTCGATAGAACCTTATATGCAATATTAAGAAGGCTGATCCCACGGTAGTTGGCGCAGATCGTGGAATCACCCTTCTTATGGATTGGGCAGAGTACGCTGAGATTCCAATCACTTGGCATGCTTTCATCTGACCATATTCTGCATAGAAGCTCATGCATGCGTTTTTTGAGCTCTTCGCCTCCGGTCTTAAACAACTCAGCAGGCAGGCCATCTGCACCTGCAGCCTTATTGTTTTTCAGCCGAGCAATGGCTGTTAAGACCTCCTCATAGTCAGGCGGCGGTACTTCAACGCCGTCAGTGATTGGGGTTTCCGGAGTGGGTTCCGCAGTGGCGGGATTATTGCCGTCTTCGCCATTAAGCAGCTGCGAAAAGTGCTCCCTCCATAATCTCATTATGCCCTGGATATCTGTCACCAGATTTCCATCTTCATCCTTGCAGGAAGAGGCCCCGGTCTTCAAACCAAGAGTCAGGCGTCTTATTCTTTCAAAGAATTTTCGGACCTCGTTCCTGTCCCGCAACATTTCGATATCATTGAACTCGCGTCTTTCTTCATCTCTTTTCTTGCACCTGAAAAGACGTTTCTCCTCCCTCCTCAACTTTCTGTATCGCTCCTTAGCAGCTCGCGTTGCAACTGACTGCAGGGTGGCTCTATAGACTGCGTTTTTTGCTTCAGTAGCATCGCGACACTCTTGGTCGTACCACATATTTCTCCGTCGACGGTGGTAGCCTAGCACCTCTTCGGCAGCCGTACGCATAGAGCGGGAAATGTGCGTCCACTGTGCGCATATATCATCAAGTTGAGGGGTGTTTTGCGAAAGGAGAAGTGCAAGTTGGTTGGCAAAGACTTTGGCTGTCTGTTGTGATTGCAGCTTTTCGACATCCAGCTTTCTCTTTGTACCTATTCGTACGCGATTTGCTACACATATACGTGTGCAGACCTTGGCTGCAACCAAGTAGTGGTCTGAGTCGATGTTTCCACCACGTATTGTGCGTACGTCTAGTACATTGGAAGCGTGCCTTCCGTCGATCACAACGTGATCAATTTGGTTTCGTGTGTTTTGATCAGGGGACAGCCAAGTGGCCTTATGGATATCCTTATGTTGGAATCTGGTGCTACTAACTGTCATGTTTCGTGCCGCGGCGAAGTCGATCAGTCTCATACCGTTATCGGTGGCTTCGTCGTGGAGACTGAATTTTCCGATCGTCGGACCAAAGAGACTCTCCTTGCCCACCTTGGCATTAAAGTCGCCTAACACGATTTTAACATCGTGGCGGGGGCAATGCTCATAAGCTTTGTCGAGGAGCTCGTAGAAGTCATCTTTGGTCGTTTCATCCTTCTCATCCGTCGGGGCATGGACACAAATTAGGCTGATGTTGAAGAATTTTGCCTTGATGCGGATAGTGGCTAGGCGCTCGTTCACCGCTGTGAACCTCGAGACTAGATGACGCAGTCTCTTCCCAACCACAAATCCAACACCAAATTCGTGTCTCGACGCATGACAGCTGTAGTAGATATCACAGGATGCTCTTTTGGAGCAACCCTGTCCCGTCCATCGCATTTCCTGTACAGCGGTGATGTCAGCTCTATATTTTTGGAGGACATCCACCAGCTGGATAGAGGCACCTTCCCTGTAGAGGGTTCGGACATTCCAGGTGCATATCCGTAAATCGTTGTCCTTTGGGCGTTTGCGGGAGTCGTCAATATTAGAGGGGTTCATTATCCGAGGCTTGTTTGGAGGTTTCATTGGAGGGTATTTTAACGTGGTGGGTTCCAAACCCGACGCACAACCATTCATTCAAGGCCATGGAGAAGCCCGCCGCACACATTAGTTAACTCACTGACGGTTGTCAGATCGCTATCCAGGGGACGCCACGAGGAGGCTGTGTGTCGACTTGAAACGTAGAAGCGCAAGGATCGACCATGGACGCACCTGCGACTGTCACGAACTTTACCTTGTGTCCTACGCCCCAGGCCCCCCGATAACGGATAATGCTCTCCTCAAATCAACACAAAATATGCAAAAACAAAAAAAAAAGAGCACAAATACAAACAATATGCAAGCAGCAGCAAACCATAATGCAAAGTTTAGCAACATGTTATGAAACATCCGCTCATACATCTACAACTACACCAAATCAACATAAGTCCCTACAATTTGTAATACCAATAAATACTAAAAATACTATTAATCTCACCACTCCACCAATTAATACTATCACAACTACAGCTTGACCGCTAATAAAAATACTGAAGCAACTAACACTGTTAAAATTATCGTATCTAGTGCAACTTCTACGGCTATTATATTACAACAACAACTAAAGTATCAAATAGCTCATCATCAGCGATGACAACAAGCATTATAAATAATAAACCATCTGTATCTGTTGAGATATCCACAACAACACCAGCTAAAATATTAAATCTAACAGACAACCCAAAGTCTAAGAATAGCCAATCTAAGTATAAGAGCTGCTGAAAGTTGCAACACGCCTCAAAGTATCAAACAAGTTAAAAATACCGGAGTAAGTAAAAAAAACAATAATTTAACGCAAAGTTCAGGTAAAACCTCTAATAAAAACACAAATACTAGTCAAACAACTTTAAATTATTAGCTTAGTAAACCCCTAGTAGCAAGTAGAATAAATAGATTTGAAATTCTTTCGACCGATGATGGTAATGATAAAGCCAAGCCTGAAAATCAACAAATGAACGAAAAAGCAACTAAACAAAATAAACCACCACATATCTTTATGGAAGGAGTAGAACAAATAAAGGTCCTGACAAATGCACTTAAAAATACAATTGGGGAAAAATTTGTACTTCAATCTCTTGCAAATAATGAAGTCAGAGTGCAAGTAGCAGACTCGGATAGTTATAGAGCGTCTGTAAAAATGCTTACTGAAAAATATAAAAAATTTTACACATTCAAGCCGAAAGAAGAACGTAACTTCAGAGTCGTGTTAAGAAACATGTACTATTCGGTTGATACTGAAGATATAAAACTTAAATTAAAAGAGAAAGGTCATGAAGTAGCCCATATTCATAATATGCAGCAAAAAAACACTAAAAAACCATTAACAATGTTTTATGTGGAATTCTTACCAAATAAAAATAATAAAGAAATATGCAAAATAGATACTCTTCTACATACAAAGATAATTTCTGAAGCTCCGTACCCAAGGAAAATCATATCACAATACAGTAACTGCCTGAGATATGGCCACACAAAAAATTATTGCAAAAGAGATCCAGTGTGCGTCAAATGTGCTGGAAAACATAAAACAATCGATTGTCAGTTAAGTAAAGGGGCTCAAAATGCCAAATGCGCTTTATGTGGTGGTGAACAAACAGCTAATTATAAGGGATGTTAAGTCTACAAAACTTTAAAAATAAAACGCTTTCCACCTCTACGTGAAAAAACACCTATAAACAATGAAGTACCAAGACCGGCAGATTTCTGGTATAAGAAGGTATAAGCTACGCTGACGCAGCAAGACGAAATCTATCGAGCGACACAATCCCAGCAGCTATAGAAGCTAAATTGATGCAGCAAGGCCAAATCTATTGAACCACACAATCCCAGCATCTAACATTGATGTTGCCTGTACAACACAAAATCAACAACATAATCTTAATGAACTTAAGGAAATGATGATGTTATTGATTCAACAAGTTGCCAAGATGATGGAAGCTGTAACAATGCTTGTGCCAAGCTTAGTTGTCGAAATGTATAGCGGCCTAAAAATAACATAGATATTGCACTAATTACTGAGACTCATTACATGGAAAAGCACTTCCTTAGAATACCTGGGTACACAATTTATAGCACATATCATCCAGATGGCACAGGCCATGGTGGAACAGCAATAATTATACGGCAAAAAATCAATTGTATCGATTTAAATGCATATAAAACTGAACATATACAAGCAACAAACATTCAAATAAAAGATGAAAATGTATCCATAACAGTGCCAGCAATATATTGCCCCCCAAAACATTCAATATCAACTGACCAATATGTCAGTTATTTTCGATCAGTGGGAAATCTATATCTCATAGGTTGGGACCTAAATGCAAAAAATACTCTCTGGGGATCCAGGTTAACTAATAAAAAAGGTAAAAGTTTGTATAAAGCAATCCAAAACAGCAACGCTAAATACCTAAGTACAGGTGAACCAACCTATTGGCCTAGCGATTCAAATAAAATACCGAAATTAATTGATTTTTGCATTATCAAAAATTTAAAAAAAGATGCACTAAAAATAAAATCGTTGTTTGAACTTTCATCTGACCATTCTCCATTACTTGTTGAATATAACACGATGGTCACCAAAACTGTAAATGAAACCATTCTACATAATCGAAATACCTGCTGGGCTACTTACAAAGAGTATATACTTAGTAGCAAACCTTGAATTGTATATTCCATTGAAAAATGAAGATGAAATCGAAAGTGCCTTGCTATTCTTAAGCGAAACCTTAACTAAGGCTGCTATAACATCAACACCGGCCCCAACATTAGCAACGGATAAATTAAATTTGCCACAATCTATTCAAAATCTAATTAAAAGTAAAAGGAAATTAAAAAAAATATGGTAAGTTACAAGGCTACCAAGTGATAAAACATACATCAAAGCTACAACAAAGCAATTAAAAACCTGAAAAAACATTAATAGAAAACGGAAATCAAAAAATAAAAAATATCTTAGTAATCAACACCAACAGAAGAAACAAATTATTCATTGTGGGAAGCTGTAAAAAATCTTACCCACAAAGTTTTTACCCAGCCGCCTTTAAAAAAAGGAAATGGCACTTGGGCTAGATCTAATGAGGAAAAAGCAGCAACAATTGCTAACTACTACGAAAAAATATTCTCAAACATTGAGTCAACTAAATGAAATTGAAGAAACGCATCAAACAATTGAATACAACACTCAATATATAAGAGTACATGAAATTGAAACTTACATTACAAAAAGAATAAGCCATAAAAAGCACCAGGTTACGACAATATAACAGACAAAATGCTCAAAGAACTTCCGATAAAAGCGCTACAATACCTTCGAAACACAATGAATGCAATGCTTAAACTAAAATACTACCCCAAATTATGGAAAGTGGCCGAGATAATTCCCATACAGAAACCAGCTAAAGATGCCACACAAGCGTCATCATATAGACCAATCAGCATTTTACCAACACTATCAAAAATAATGGAAAAACTCATATATGACAGACCATAACCAATTTTAGAAAGAACTCACGCAATACCAGATCACCAATTTGGCTTTCGCTGCAAAAACTCCACAATCCAGCAGATGCACAGAGTAACGCATAAAATTCTCACGGATTTAGAGAGAAAACAATTTTACACTGGGATCTATTTAGATGTAGAAAAAGTTTGGATAAAAGGACTTCCCTACAAACTCAAAAGAATATTACCAAAATGCTTTTACCAATTGATAAAAAGCTATCTCACAGACCGTCACTTCTATGTGAGACACAAAAATGAAATATCCACACTACGAAAAATTACAGCTGGCATTCCGCAAGGAAGTGTACTAGGACCAATTTTATATACCCTCTATACAGCAGATATACCACAGTCTACCAGCAGAAATTCACTTATAGCTACATTTGCAGATGACACAGTCCTCTTCGCATCACACCAAAATATTACAACTGCAACAGCAACACTACAAGAAAATATTGATGAAATCACGAATTGGTTCAGCAAATGGCACATAAAAGTAAATGAACAAAAGCTTTTCAAGTTATATACACAACGAGAAAAATTATCAATCCTCAACCCCTTAACATTAATGGAA
This sequence comes from Palloptera scutellata, assembly GCA_958295655.1. Taxonomy (NCBI): domain Eukaryota; kingdom Metazoa; phylum Arthropoda; class Insecta; order Diptera; family Pallopteridae; genus Palloptera; species Palloptera scutellata. The sequence goes on from OY282453.1 coordinate 16,967,376, forward strand.
CAAATGTTAGGAATGAAACCGTCGCCAAATATTTGGGAGTATACATAGATAGTAAGCGCACTTGGAACTATCATATAGAAAAAAAACGCGAGCAAATGAAAATGAAATTTCGGGAGTTATACTGGCTACACAGAAAGTCTAGCTTAAATCTTAACAACAAAATACTAATATAAAAAACAAAAATAAAGACCATATGGACATATGGGCGGCTACTATGGGGAATAGCAAAGAAAAGCAATATCTTAAAGATACAACGTCAACAATCAACAATACTGAGACGCATAGCAAACGCGGACTGGTACATCACAAACAATAACATTCATCATGATTTAAAAATACCTACAATCACCGCGGAAATTTCAAACTACAATACTCTCAAACTTTACTTTTAATAGCACAACAGCCCATGGAGGGCCTAGGCCGAGCTTTTCGCATCCACTCATGTTGTGTGTGCATTATTTATATTTTGTACATGAATGGAAGGGACCTACAGTTTAATGCCGAATCCGAAGGGCGTAGTGAAAATCTTTTCATAACACTCAGCGTAACAGTCCAACGCACTACCACTACGCCACAGCGACCACTAGAATAATGTTGAATTCTACATTTATACTTAAACTTTTCAGAGCAATTTAAGTAGCACTTATCTTTTAAGTAGGCTCAATATCAACAAGGAACATGCTATAAGGAAATATGATTTGATATGCTTGAAAACTTATAATTGTAATTACTTAAAATTTTAATCTTTCAATAATGCCTGTATAGATTTCCCTAAAGTTTATCATTTAATAGATTTTTCCGATTCATAAAAATCAGTGAAAGATAAAATTCTTCTAAAAATAATAATTAATTAATAATTAACTCTTTCCACTACCCAGCCATTTTGTTCTTAGTGGAGTTCTCTCCCCTCGCGTAACCTACACGTAGTTGGGTGCGCCCCTCGGTTGGCTGGGCGGGATTTAGGCGTAGGATTCCTCGAAAAAAAACAACCAAGTTGTTAAATCTGTTCTTCGTAGTATTTCGTATTCATAATGAAACTTCGCAATAGCACTGGCAACTGTAGGTGGTCTTCCAGCATATGAGCATAGGCATATCTTCTTTTTATTATACGGGTGAACTCGTATCATTTTTAATTTCAAACTGCCAAACTGTTCTTCTTCTTTCATTTACAGATCACAGTAGGGTTGTTGTAGAAGGAAGGGGTGTTAAAGACTATGCTAGCTATAATTATACGTGTTCTCTCTGCAGCTCCCATACAATTATCGCTGCTTTTATAATTATACAACTAGTGGTGCAGCTATTGCATAATTTCGTTGAAGAATAATACAAAAAATTATACTACATAGATGCTAAATTTTTTTTTCATTGCAGGAGAAAATATAAGTTATTTAATTAATTCATTCTTATTTCATAATGTAGACTTAATATCAAGCATAAGCATCCTGATCCACTTTTAGCTCTGCATCAATACTTGTTGAATACTCAAGCAGCGACAAATGAAGTCTCTGTATGCTAACTTTTGGCCTTAAGTTTATTTCTGGTTCATTTGAGTTTTCTATGGTTGCAATAAATGTAATAAATTGACAAACAATACCAAGAATATCTTCTACCTGTAACAATATTATACAGTTTTAAACTGTCTTTTTTTCGATAAAAACTAATAATATTTGTCGCTAACAGCTTTATCAAAGAACAAATCAAAAACGAAAAAGCTAAATTTAAAAAAAAAATGTTGAAAAGGTGAATTATTATTTATACCTATGTAATTTTCCACACGGCAGGTAGTTATGTTACCCAACTGGCATAGAATCGAAAACAATCAAATTGGCATCCACAATACTTTATTCAAAACTAAAGAAAAACAACTTCGTTTACGGTTGCCTTCAGATACATTCTACTTTAGACTAAAAACGCAGCCTTGTCAGTACTGTTCTCAAAACATATTAACTAAAAGAATAAACTTATTTTGTTGAAATTATTAGCTTTTTTGAATGGTCGGCCGATGTGATTCCACAGTTTGTATTAAATTTCTTCTGCAATTAGTTGAAATATACATATTATAAAACAATGATAATGTGGGTTGATGTTTAGTGCCTTCCCTATCTCTTGACAGCTTGCGTGTCGATCTTGCGCAACCGGCTTTTTCAGTGACTTTCAGTGCACCTTTGACTTTCCTGTGTCCGGCGTGCATTCACAGCATCCTCACCGTAAACCGCACAAATTTTTCGACATGTAATATATTAACAAATCATCATATAGCGTATTTTTTGAGATATTTCACTCATTTTCAAATCAATGTAACTTTTTACATCAGCGACGAATTACACAACTGTCTTCACACAAAATGTAACCTGCCATCTTTCAAAAATGTGTTGGCAGATTTGCGGGTACCAACATCATCTTGTAACGAAAAACGCAGATACTTTTTATACGATCCAATAATACATACTTTGTCTTTGTTTTCTATCTAAACCAGTAACTTTATTGACCCATGCACACAAATTTTTTTTCACTCCTCACTAATGGACAGTCGTTCACTTTAAAAAGTCTCAATGACTTCATTTGTGAAGTCATAAGTCTCAAATGGAATGAAAGAGTGCAATCATAAAACTGAATTCAATCGCAATGACTCATTCAAGTGCAGCTCGAAATGATTGCATTATTTTCCAGCTCTGATGGTGAGACATTCAACTTTGATTTTACCCCATAGAGGTTTACCTGATCTAATGTACATAAGTATGTACGTATCGTATCACCTAGTATAAATTTATTAATATGTTATATACATTCATAGTATGTATATACATATGTATGTATGTACATATGTATGTATTTACATATATATATTTTATGTAGAATCATACATGGTACATATGTAAGCACATTTGTATACATGTTTAGTGATATAAAATATATAGATACTGATACTATTTGAATTGTCGATAAGTTATTGCTGATAATAAAATGTCGATTTCACTTTGAACCTATTACAAAATCTTTCAAGTAAAAAAATAACTACATGTTCGTTCTATAGTTGAAAATCTTTTAAATAGTTTTATTTACATACGTACAGTTGATTACGAAGAAATAATAAATCATATAAAAATGTTAGGCATGAAAAGGAGCAAAATATATTAATAGAGATTAGTATTGAGAAACCGATTAAGAGGCGATGTAAATATGTACTTTTTTGTACATATGTACAATAATTTAAAAAAATACATACATACATACATTTAAAGTATGGTAAGTAGGTGCATATACGTACTCCAACCTTATTTTCCGTTGAATATCTCAGCCATGTGAATCGTTGCTCGGGTATTTAAGACATTTTTAAGGAACAAAACCAAACTTCCACAGTCTTTGGATTCACTAATGGTGCATAGGTACACATCAGAGCAATTAAGTCGAACATCAAAAAAATCTTTAAATGAGAGAGTATAAACCAGGCTTCAGGCGTAGGTATGGGAGAAAAGGGGATATATCTCTTTCTTAGATCATTGTTATGTTCAGATTTTGCTCGGCGAACACCATGCAATTGTTGTTGCACCGAACACGAAGAGAGAGCTTTTAGTCACTCTCACAACGAACGCGATATCCTGGGTGAAATGTACACCGAGCACGCCGAGCATTCAGGGTGTCAAAGACTTCTTCTACAAAAAGGAACAAAAATGTATGTAAAATATAAAGAAAACATGCAAACATAATATTTTACATAATATTTTCATATGCAGAAAAGCGAAGTTCGAATTTTTTAGTTTTTAAAAGTGAAAATTAAATATATTATTCATAAAACTATTGACTAATAATCATATTATTTTCATAATTTTTCAATTATATTATTAATTGCACTCTCCATATCGATAAAATCGTTTAAAGTTTTTGGTATACCATTTAGTGTTGCCGTTGCGAACAATAGTATTAAAAAAAAACTGAATTTCGACCAAAAGCAACTCTGTAACAAACTCTAATGTAACCACTACACCGAGCACGAGAAAAAATATGATGTGTTCGTCGAACAGCGAAAACCAGCATAACCACCACCTTAGGAACATTTTGTATTGATCGAAGTCGAAGAGGTTGACTTTCTCGAGCCTATGTATAAAATAAAAAAAAATTCATTTCATTTCAAAATCATATCTATGTCACTGCTAGGCATTCAATTTAATGTAATAAAAGATTTTATAATTATTTTGTATGCAAATATTGAGCATGCACTGTTTTCGTTCCGAATACACAATATATATACTATATATATATATATATATAGAAATACAAACTAATAAGCAGTTAATCTGAAAACTGGGAAAATTAACGGCGTATTAATTGCAACCACGTGTATACTAGGGGTAGGGTCGTGAACAGATTACGGGCCTTTTATTTTCGAAACGTCACATACAGGTTAGTATAGTTTCAATTTTTAATTTCAACGGAGTGATTGAAAAACCCCAGATATCTCATTTGAGGCCGCTGTGGCATCGTGGTAGTGCGTTGAGCTGTTAAGTAAGGGGTTCGAATTTCGGAAAGGCAAAATCAAAAAGTAGAAAAAAGCAATTTTTCTACACAGCACCACCTTTTGGCAGGCAATGGGAAACCTACAAGAGTAAAAATTGCCTATGAAAAGCTTTTCACCTAGTTGTGCGTATGCATATATAAATAAGCTACTTATACGAACATAGATAAACATAAAAAACAAGTTGATAATATATACATTGGGTTGGAGTGAAAATAAATATATGGAGATTTTTAAAATATTTTTTTTGTAATGACATAGCAATAAAAAGTTGTTATTATATGAGCTTATAAAACTTAAAAAATATTATCTTCTTGTGATGGCATCTTCAGATACCACCAGCTCCAGAACTCAAACATCAAACATTTCAGAAAACAAATGTAGAAAGGCCCGAACTAACATTTCAAATTTTTTTGCTGGAGAAGCAAAAAACATTTTTATGTACAAATCCAGGGCCATACAAAGTATCATACAATTATCGTTTTAGTATGGGATATCTAAAACTTCATAAAAACCAATTTGGGTAAAAAATTAAGTTAGGGAGGTTTCTACATTTCAGTAACGATATATACATACTAGTACATACATACTATAAGTAATATGCAAGCTCATATACGATGAGACAAATAATATTATAATAACATACGATGAGACAAATAATATTATAATATGAAAATTCGGCCACCTCAATGACTGCTTGGTGCTGTATAATCTGAGGACCTTCGTCGGGACTCATTGAGACGAGTGTTGATGCAATTATTGGCTCTAATCAACTCATTTGCCATTCATGATGTCTTGCCGCATTAGTCTTTGCGAGTTGTTTTTCAATGAAATTCTGTTGTGCCTCAAGTTGCTTGCGTAGTCTACACTCTAGCGATCTCTAGGTGCTGGTTTTTGGGATTTTTTCACGATTTTGAAGGGCCTCCATTTTCGATGAAATCTACATTCTCGTTGTCTCTCAGCCGCAGTTTTTACTGGAGATTTCATCGTAACACAATCGCTATTTTTATTTGTGCCTCGTGTTTATTTTTTTCAGTATACTCTTTCAGCTCTAGAAATTTGTAACGAACATTTTTTGAAATGTAAAATATTTGTTTGTCAAATTTAGCTAGAAACTGAGGGGCAACACCAACTATCAGTCGAGTATGAATCATATGCGAATCAGCGCCCTTTATCAATCGGTAGAGGGATAGAGCGCTCCTCTGTCGATTGATAGAGGTCGCATAGTGGATGTATATGTGAGGCCCATCATTTATGAGTATATACATATGCATCCTAATTTTTTTCATACTTAATTGATGTAGGGCGCTGCTCATCATTTCCGTGAGAATTTTCAGTACGATTATCTTCTATATGATCGTAAATATAAAAACAATTCTAAAGAGGTATATTTGTAAAATTTCATCATACAAATCCGTAGGTACATACATACATAAATAGCATATCTAGGTCAATTAGGTTCGATTGGCATCCAAGCTTGAACTCTTACCGTATACTAGAATATATATGTACATAAAAGCTCTAAGCTTGGATTGCAACAAAGCTGTTATCGATTAACCAAAAAAGTAAAAACGCTATCGTGCTTAGGCTGTGGTTATATTCAAAGGCCTTTACTCACTCTCACAGCGAACACGATATGCTGGATGTGAAGCTATGTAAAATAGAGGGAAAACATGCAAACCTGTACATAACTATTTTCATATGCAGAAAAGCGAAGTTGCGAATGTTTTTAGTTTTTAAAAGTGAATATTAAATATATTATTCATTAAACTATTGAATAAAAATCATAATATTTTCATAATTTTTCAATTATATTATTAATTGCACTCTCAATATCGATAAAATTGTTTAAAGTTTTTTGGTATACCATTTAGTGTTGCCGTTGCGCAAAAAATAGTATTACAAAAAGAACTGAATTTGGACAAAATGCAACTCTGTAACGAACACCAATGTAACCACTACACCCAGCACGAGAGTAAAATATCTTGTGTTCGTCGAACAGCGAACACCAGTATAACCAGCACCTTTGGAGAATCCACAAATGTGCGATGGAGTAAAATCGATGCACACATTGCAATTATTGATAATGTAAGATTTTCAGTTGCTACAGGCTACAGCAACGTACAGTTCTCATGACACAGACTTACTACATATTATATACTATGCTTATCCGACGCTAGAACCGTTTTCTACCCAAAACCAGTTTTTATTCATTCATGGCTGTTTATGAGCAACAAATATTAACGTTTCTTCTTAACGTTAACGTTTCAGAATGTACTAACAACCGTTCTGCAATCTCAATTCGGTTTAATAATCGTTTTATGTAAATCGCTATTGTTTTACGAAAGTTGAAACCATCGGATAAACATGGTAATGAAACATGAAATGGGTTGGTACGGGAAGTTTTTTTTAGGGCCACCTGCACTAATAACTTTTAGTAATCATAATGTAGTAAAGAGTGCTTTTTCTAGAAGTGTGGTTTTTTGACAGCTATCACTTGATTTATGCTCAGTTTAGTTTGCCTTTTCATAATGAATAGACTGACGCCTGAACAATATTTGCAAATTATGTATTGAAATTTACTATCAAAATTCGTGCTCTGTGAAAAATGTGTGTTATCGCAAAATTGTCTTCAGGGACCATGTTAATTTTTGGCTCAATGGATTTGTGAATAAGCCATATTTGCCATATTTGGAGTGAAGACCAGCCAGAGCCATTCAGCAGCTACCAATGCATCCCGAAAAATGCACTGTTTGGTGCGGTTTATGAGAAGGCGGCATCATTGGGCCGCACTTCTTCAAAGTCTTCAAAGACGATGAAGGCCGCAACGTTACGGTCAATGGAGAAAGGTACCGTTCGATTATAACACTTTTTTTGGCCGAAAATGATAGAATTGGACTCGGTCGACATGTGGTTCCAACAGGACGGTGCCACATGCCACACTGCACGCGAAACCATGCATCAATTGAGAGGCGAATTTGTTGAGCAGTTAATCTCACGTTTTGGTGTAGTCATTTGGCTTCCAAGATCGTGTGATTTGACCCCGTTAGACTATTTTTTGTGGAGCTATGTTAAGTCTCTTGTCTATAGGGACAATCCACACACGATTGCTGCTTTGGAAGCCAACATTGAACGCGTCATTTGTGAAATTCCGGCCGAAATGTGTGAAAAATATGTCAAAATTGGACCTTCAGAATGGACCACTTGAAGCGTAGCCGCGGGCAACTTTTAATGGAAATTATCTTTAAAAAGTAAATGGCAGGAATTGATTTATCGATCCAAACAAAAATTTCATTCACTTTTGTAAAATTTCTGTGTTTTTTTTTCATTTTCAAAAACTAAACTCTTATAAAAATCACCCTTTATATCATAGAGAAATGTGGTGCTGTGTAAAATTCTAATGACACAAACATAAGATTTTTCTGTTTGAGACGTTATTTATTTTTGTCATAAGTTTGTTTCACCGTTTTTGAGCTGTCTAACTGACTGACCAAAACGAATTCACTTGTGTGAAAAGTAGCTCACCTTTTTGAATGATGACGAACCGGGCCCATTTGTGGATACAAAAATGTTCATAATTTCTTTTTTTAAATTTACATAGTGCTTTTACCAACAGACTCCGATAGTTAGGTATGGTAGGTAAAACGACTCGGCTATATATGCTAGAGTCGATTAACATACAGGGGGTTTTGTAGCAACCATCATCTTACCGCTGCGCGTATTTAATCAAGGCTATGACGGCAAGAGAAAGTTCATTCGTCTTTGCAAAATGACACTTTCCGACACCACAGCGCAGAGAAAATTGGCACAGACCTCCCCGCGCCATTTGATACCAAAAGAGGTTTCAGACAAGGTGACTCCCTATCGTGCGACTTCTTTAACATTATGCTGGAGAAAATAATTCGAGCTGCGAACATCGACATCTCTGGCACTATCTTCTACAAGAGTGTCATGCTGCTAGCATACGATGATGATATTGACATCATTTGCACCAACGCGCGAGCAGTCAGTGCAGCATTCTCCAACCTGGGAAGAGAGTCTCGTCGAGTGGGTCTAGTGGTGAACGAGGACAAAACGAAATACCTTGTGTCAACAAACAAAGAGTCACGGCGTCTCACAAAATGTCACTGTTGACAACTATACTTTTCAAATCGTCAAGGATTTCTTTTACTTAGGATCCAGCATTAATACCAACAATAATGTCAGCCTTGAGATCAAGCCGACATTAACTCTTTCCAAAAGGTATTACTACGGGCTCAGTAGGCAATTGAGAAGTAGAGCTCTCTCTCGACCGACGAAAATAACGCTCTATAAGCCCTTCATCCTTTCTGTCTTAATATATGGCGCCGAGACGTTGACATTGACCATCAATGATGAGAAGCTGTTAGAAGCATTCGAGAGGAAGACACTCCGTAAGATCTACGGCCCAATATGTGTGGACGACGTGTATCGAATAAGATGAAATGATGAGCTGTATGAGCTGTACGCCGACACTGACGTAGTCAAGCGTATAAAAATCCAGCGGCTTCGCTGGCTGGGTTATGTTGAGCGAATGGAAGAAAGCGCTCCGGCGAGAAGAGTGTTTTATTCGAGCCACGGTGGAGGAACACGCAGAAGAGGATGTCCTAATCTCCGTTGACCAGGAGGCGATCGGTTGTACTACCAGCTAAGTAAGTATGACGCCAAGGGTGCTCTCAGGTTAAGGAAACCAACGTGTGGTTAAGCCAACAATGGGCGATGTCCAATTTTGGGTTAGATAAAACAGAGGAGTCAAAGTGGGACCATAGGTTACGGAGTGCACGACTTCTATACTAGAAAAAACTGTAAGTCTTGATCTGTACCAGGTAATTCGGGGATTACCATCTATACTGACGTTTAGAAGATGGAGGGAGGAATTGGGGTTGTTATGTACTCGGAAAGCCTGCAGATAAGGCAAGCGGAAATCCATGCAATTAAGAAAGCAGCTAGGCTAATGCAAAAGACTAACCGAGATAACTGCGAAGTAAACGGAAGCTATCGCACTAAGGCTCAAATATTGATGTATTCAAGCGAGCAGACTGCAAAAGTTGTCACGATGAAGAGTAAGTACATTCAATCCTCCACTTCTGCTGTCGATCTCCAAGGCTACAGATTAATCGACTCCGTTGCCTGGGGTTATTTGCACAGTAGTCCACATAAATATGTATGTATATATCAGTTACACCAATACCACTAACCGGAAAAAACAATCGTTAAAATACTATTTAAACTTCGCTAATCTAAAAAATTCCTCATGTACATATGTACTCTTAAAATACATATGAAAACCACCACGCTTAACAAATTATTGTTAACAGTTTTTACCATATACCTTTTTTAGAGTAATTTGTAGAGTTCATAACGTGACGTTCGCAATTATGTACATTCTTAGCTGAGATAAGATTGTAAAAGTGTCGAGTCATGAGGTAAGTACGAGTATACATATTATAAAATAGCATTGTGCTGCATAAATTTTTTGTATTTTGAAGTTTAACAGAATTTTTAACAGTGCCTGCCGTATGCAAGGAGATATTGGTATATTTAACGTATGTAAGTGATCAGGATATTTCATTACACTTCCATAATCAATTCAGCATGTTACTCGTGAGAGAAAATTTTACTGGTCGTATTTTTGGTGTTCTTTTATTTATTTAATGTTTTTAATGTTTCCTTTTGAATTTAATAATTTATCTAATTTAAAAGGAAACCACTTTAACAACTTTAATTAAATATCTTATTTAATGGAAGTGAAAAATTACAGCCCTCAGGGGGGAAAGCAGCCATAATTTGGCTCCGCATTGTCTGCTTGTAGATAGTACAAGTTTTGCATTGGAAAATGCACTTTTTGATTTTTAATTTTAGGCGGGGAATGAAATATTCCTCACCATGCGAAGCATGAGACTGGGTTCGCCATATTGTAGAGAAACTCCAAATAGAAAATGAAAGAGCAGGAATTCTCTGGAATGATGGTAGGATCTCGTTCGAGCGGCGTGAGCGAGACGACTATTAACTCTGCGAATATTTTCCTTATCTAGAAAAAGATGTAAGGAAAAGAATTGTCCTTATCTCAGGTGCGAACACAAAGGTAAGCACAATAAACTTTTTTCGAAGGTGACTTATACTCGCTAAAGGCATTTTGCTTGCAGGAGGGCCGTTTAACGCTTTGCCACCAAGAGATGAGGATCGGAGTAGTCCTTCTCCTGAGTATGAGAACAAAAGGTAAGCACAATAAGCACGAAGAGATGAGATGGTCGGAATTGTCCTTCTCTTGTGTGAAACCAAAAGGCAAACACAGTAATATTCGTCCCAAACAGTTTGGCAACCGAATGAATAGTTTGTCGCTTTGCGACAGAAGTTAGCACCGGAATGGAAAGAATGGTATGGTCTACTGAATTTTTTGTTAAAATTTTTTTTTGTTTTGACAAAATCAATTTATATATATTTACATATATTATATTTTTAAAGAAAAAAAATTTATATATACTTACTATAAAAAATTTAACACAATTTAATCAGTTAAAGTGTAACTAAATAAATACCACAAAGTGTAATTTTGTACAGGTTGATCGTTTAGAGGTAAAAGAAATAAAAAGAAATTAGCAAGGAACTTTCTGTGTGTATTTGTTGTTCTACACGAAATTTGTTTACTTTATACTTATATACATACATACTCGTACAAAAGCTATTTTTGTACGAATCAATATATATATATGATATATTATATGATAATATATGTATACAATTTATACACAATATTTTAAATATGGGAAAACTTAAAATATTATGTATAGTAAAATATAAAATTTATGGAAGAAAATTACTTATACTTACATATATAAAAAGGGAAGTAATTAATTTCGAGTTCTATATCAAAAAATTGTGTTGAACTTTTATATAAACCGCTTACAAAAATCTTTGGCAAATGCTTAAAATATGGATTTGTCCCAGTATGTTGGAAAGAATTTTTATTTTATTATTTTTTATTTTATTGTTCCTCTTCATAAAAATTGTGTCAAATCAAATTACTAAATTAAGTGTGATACCTAAATTATTTGAATTAATTGTTTCTACTCAAATTATGCACTCACATTACAACATTGATCAACACATCGCAACATTTCCTTAAGGAGAGATCTACAACGACGATCCTTATAGAATACACTACAAGTGTAATAAATGGATTTATTAATGACCAACAAACTGATGATTTACTGATTTTGGCAAAGCATTTGGGAAAGTCAATCATGGCCTTCTGATTAAAAAACGATGTTTGGTTGGATTTCCGTCCTTGCTTTTAAGATGGATAGAGTCATATGTCACTAACAGAAAAAAGTGACCTACCGAAAAGCCGTATCAAAAAGCATTGCTGTTACATCCGGGGCTCCTCAAGGGAGCCATCTGGGAACCTTGGGGGTCGGTTTATTAATGATTATTTTTGCTGTTTATGAATGATTTACCGTCTGTTATTCGAAATTGCAAAATTGTAATGTAAAATTGTCCTTATCTTACAACTCTATAATCCAACAAAAACTTCAGCAAGAAGATTTTGATAATTTTTCAGAATGGTGCCAATTAAAGGTAATGTTACTTATTCTTGATAAATGTAAGTTTATGACATTTACGAGGAGGCGAACTGTGTCTGTCAAATACTCTTTACAGGATCACACTCGGAATTATGTATTGTTATTTCTTGATTTGGGTGTAACCAAAACTAAATTTTAATTTGCATATCAACTTGTGTGAAACTAAAAGTTCTTTAGTTCTTAAGACGATCAACAGAATTTAACGACCCTTATACAACAAAAACGCTATTACTTCACTTGTTAGACCCATCCTTGAGTATGCATCTTCTGTGTGGAACCCTCAATATAATTGCGACATAAGTAAATTGGGTCGGTTCAAACACCATTTCTAATTTTTGCACTGCTGTTACTCAACTATGCTCAAAATTATCCTTTTCGTGGAATAATTTAATACATTCAAAATTTTAATGAATATTATAATATACTTATTATCATATTATATCTGTAGTTGTATGGATTACCTATTCCTAACCCTGAATTCATTCACCGAAATTAAAACTGAAATGAATTTGTGTTGATGTTTCGCGTTGAATAGTATATTTGAGAAGAAGAATTTAATTTCACATTTCCAATTTGTTTTCTTTTAAATATAATTGAATTTATATTTTTTTGCTTGATTGATTTTTAATATCACACGTATTTTAAATATTTAAATATTAAAGATTTTGCAATACACTCTTAGCTCTGAAGCCATTGTCTCTGCAAATGCAATATGTCAGCAATTAACAATTGACGCTTCCTCCGATGCTGTATATTAAAAAACTTGTTTTCATGTTGGTCGGAGTCGAAAAAACACCCTAGGTCAATATTTTCTGAATGACCTATCTGACTTAGGGTCAGTTGATTTAGAGGATCTACTTAATTACATAACAATGTCCAAATGGTTTGCAAAATTGTTTTGTTTGTTATAAGAAAAGGAAAGAAGAGAAATCCACGTGGTATTACAATGTGGATTTTTCATCTCTAAGTACTCGTGATACTTCGAGTAAAGTTATTACCTAGCACATACGCAATCAGTTCGATATAATTACAATCAATTACAATCATAAATTGACTCATAAAGAAGCTAAATATGTCTTACCTCTCAAATTGGTTGATACCGAATATGTGTACAGAGAGTTTAATTCTTTTCAATATTTCAGTTTTTAATTTAATTTCTTCGAATGCTGATAAGCAGCAGGCACTTCTGTGTGTTTGCGGTGTGAAATTTTCAAAACCAGACACCATTAGATATCACAATCCTAAATAATATGAACTGATAAATAAATTTTAAATTAACATTGTGTTTCACTACTTACTTACTTTACTTTTAATGGCACAACAGCCCATGGAGGGCCTAGGCCGAGCTTTTCGTATGCACTCATGTTGTGCGTGTTATATTTGTACATGATTGGAAGGGACCTACAGTTTAATGCCGAATTTAATTTTTACTCTTGTAGGTTTGCTATTGCCTGCCAAGAGGTGGTGCCGTGTAGAAAAATTATAGCGATCACCTACTTACCTAAATCATTTATACTTTGATTCATGTACTGAATATTGTTTATGTACTTACTTACTTACTTACTTTTAATGGCACAACAACCCATGGAGGGCCTAGGCCGAGCTTTTCGCATCCACTCATGTTGTGCGTGTTATATTTGTACATGAATGGAAGGGACCTACAGTTTAATGCCGAATCCGAACGGCGAAATGAAAAGCTTTTCATAGCAATTTTTACTCTTGTAGGTTTGCCATTGCCTACCAAGAGGTGGTGCCGGGTAGAAAAATTATCTTTTCTACTTTTTGATTTTGCATGTGCCGAGATTCGAACACCGGACACTCTGCGTAGTAGTCCAGCACACTACCACTACACCACAGCGACCACATGTACTTACATTTACTTATTCCAAATAAAAATAAAACACAAGTTGATCCCTAAAATTATACTTCTTCATTGACTTCCTTTTTTTTTCTTTTTTTTTTTGATAAATTCAATTCGCAGTTTGTACCTCTATGAATAGAGAGCATTGTGTTGATTGGAAAGAAGATTGATAAGTGGGAGGAAGAAGGAAAGATAATGAGAGAGGAAATGCAATCACAGGACATCGATAAAGAAATAGACAGCTATTGTGGCAAGTGCCTCCACCACTTCAGTTTATCAATGTGACCGCATGCAGCGCCAAAGGCCGAGTTTTATGCCGAATCCGAACGGCAAAGCGAAAAGTTTTTTCATAGGCAATTTTTAATTTTGTAGGCCATTGCCCGCCAAGAGTTGGTACCGTGTAGAAAAATTGTTTTTTTTACTTTTTGATTTTGCCTGTGCCGAGATTTGAACCCTGGATACTCTGCATAACAGTCAAACTCACTACCACTACGATTGTTCAACGACCTTGTTCAACTATGTTAAAACTTTAATGATTTTAATAAAGGTACTCTTATAGATAAGTAGGTTTAGTTTATTGAAGTGAAACTTCTTATTCAAGAATTTTTAGAGTTGGGAGTAAAACTGAAATATTGCACTCTAATTTCACTCCTATTTTCAATCCTAAAAGTATGTACAAGTTTTTCGTTGTAATTTATATCATTTGCTCATCCATATGGTTGTGCCGTTTTTTTTTTCTATAGCATCCTAAAAGCAAGCACAAGTTTTTTTTTTATAGTTTTTATACATTACAATATCAAATAAAGTAAATCTTTTGTAAAAAAGAGGTTTTTAGTTTATTTTAGTTTATTTTTTCCAAAAATAACGTTTTTTTATTTAATAAAGAAAAATATTTCTAAATAAAGTTTCAGCTAGATATTAAATTGAAATATTTTGGTACATGTAGTAGACGTAATTTCAGCACATATTTAAAATTATGATTAATTCATGTTTATTGAGTTTACAACTAAACAATTTTTTTATTTTTGTTTTGTATTTATTGCAACTAACTTCTATAAGTAAATATACAATCAAAGTCAACGAGCAATTCATTTTGTATACATACTTTAATTTAATTATAATGTACTTTATATTCAATCATTGAATATGCATGCTATATGTAGAATCTGGTTGTTAAATTAGATCTATTCGTTTTTTTCGTTTGAGTATTCGTTTCCGTCCAGTTGAGTTGGTAAGAACTGAAGTTTCTGAACTACTAACGAACCATGGTACATTAAAAGCATGCCGTAACACTGTGTTTCGAAATCGATGAATTTTACATATGTTACGTTTGTTGGAACCTCCCTAGAGTTGTGCTCCGTATGTCGACACAGGCTTCAGAATTTGTCTGTAGATTAATAATTTGTTTTGTGAGGATACAGCAGATTGTTTACCCATTAAATATTGCATGTTTTTTAATTTTAAATCAAGTTCCGTCTTGTTTTTCTTAACGTGCTCGTTCCACCAAATTTTGGTGTCGAGCGTCATGCCACTTAGCTGTGTATATGCATCGGCATTTGTTGTAAGTAAAATAAATGTGTACTGATTTTAAGTTGTTTAGTTTTACCATATATGCCATTTCTTGTCTTTCTGTCTTGGCAACAGCCTGTTTGCGTGTCGTCAGCCAACAGCGTGTACGTATACCTTTGGGCATACATATACGCATACATGCGAATGCCGTTGTTTTGAAAATATCTTCACACTGGCCTCCACCAGTTCGTCCCGAACAAGTGAAGAATACTTTTTTTGATAAGACACTTGTCTCTTCAAATGCATTGGTTACGGTTGTTGCCTCCTGATTTGGCATCGGATACACCTTTGGCCAGTTGCTGAAGTATTCAATCACTACCAGCAAGTTTTTATTACCATTTCAATTTCACTTGCTGGAAATGGACCTGCTACATATATTCATTGCGATTCTCTCAAACGGCTCTCTCATGTTGTACTGGCATATCTTACCAGAACTTCTTCTTTTTGGTCGTTTTACCGCCATACAATGCTCACATCGACGAATCCATTCTGCAACAGAGTCCTGACAACCAACGCAGTAGAATTGCAAAGTAGAATTTTGGCAAAACCAACCAATTATTTGTTAGACCATTATAGAGGTGCAAGCTTCGCGAGTAATACGTTTTTGCAATGGTACTCTCATCTACCATTTCCTCCCAAGTGGGCCTGTCGTTGCTTTCCATACCCTCCATAATTACAGCAACATCTTCATCGACCAGAAGTCACCCCGAATTTTCTCCAGTCCGTTTAATAGCCGGATATCAATAATGTCTTCCTTTGGTTGGCTTTTGAACAGTGTTTGCAATCCTTTGTAATCGCGCTAGCTGACCTTCTGGAATTTTGAACTGCAAAACTATCTTAGCGCGGAGTGGTCAGCTCTCAACTGGAATTGCTGCCTTTGCAAATACTTATGAAAATTTTTGACACACTCAACTATTGTTAGAAGCTCTCTCATTGTAACGCAGTAGTTCCTTTTCGTGTTTGGATAGAATTTGGCTGTAATATGTAATTACTTTCTCTTGACCATCTATTATCTGGGGAAGTACCTCGCCTACTCCGAAACCATTGGCATTGGTGTTCAAAATAAATTTCTTTCCAGATATTGGAAATTGTAGTATGTACTGGTGATGAGGAAAGTAGATCTATTAGTTGCTGGAAAGCTCTTTCTTCATCGTCATTCCATCGGAACGGTAGATTCTTCCTTGTCAACTCATGCAAACTGCTAGCAATGTTTGCAAACCTGCGCGCAAATCTTCTACAGTAAGTGCATAATCGGAGGAAACTTAGAAGTTCATGTAAATTTTTTTCGACGTGGCCAGTCTTTTACAGCGGCTTACCTTCTCTTCGGTATGAACGCCTTCCGAACTTACTTTATGACTCAGGTATTTCACTTCCCTATGGAAAAGAGGTAATTTCTTTGCAGCAAGTTTTAGCCCAGCTGCCTAAAAACTTCTTTCAACTTTTCCGCATGGTCATCAAAGTCTTTTCCTATTACTATGATGTCATATAGATAAACAAAGCAGATATTCCAGTGCAGTCAAAGGCCAAAGTGCAGTACAAAAGCAAAAGGGCATAACAGAAAATAACCACATACCATCACCAATGCTGAATGTAGTTTTCTTCTTATCTTTGTCGTCCAATTCAACTTTCCAATAGTCACTGTGCAGATCCAGTATAGAGATCGATTCTAGGCAGAGGGTAACTGCCTTTTTTAGCTTTCGCTCAGCTTCCTGTAGTTTAGAAAGAATCGAGTGCTGCCACCTTTTTTATCCACGAGAATCACCGGTGAACTTCACGGACTTATTGATCATTCTATCACACCATCCTTCTGTATATCTTCTCTTCTTCTCTCTTGATAAGAAGAACTCTTCGGAGTGGTTGACGAATAGGCTTTGTATATTTAGTATCGATCTGGTGTTTAATAACTACCGTTCTCCCACTTAATTTGCTGCCGAATGCAAATATGTTCCCGAACTTTGTCATCATGCTATATGCTTTGCTCTCTTATTGCTCCGTAAGGTTACCAGTCCCTTCCTACCTTCGTCTGCCACTTTTAACACTTACTTAGGACTCGTGTGAACAGTATATTTATTCGACTGGCTCACCTTGCAGTTCACAATGGCAGCAACCTCCTGCCATAGCCAATTATCGTTCACTTTCTGATTATGGTTA
Source organism: Palloptera scutellata (assembly GCA_958295655.1). Lineage (NCBI taxonomy): Eukaryota > Metazoa > Arthropoda > Insecta > Diptera > Pallopteridae > Palloptera > Palloptera scutellata. The sequence continues at coordinate 16,985,071 of OY282453.1, forward strand.
GAGTATTAGTTGGGTTTAAAACCCTTACTGGTACTTGCCCGTCCTTTCTAGTTTTAACGAGGGGTTTTCCGAGTACGATGTTTTTATCGTCAAATCTCATGCCCACCTCCCACCCATCCAAAAGAAGGGCGCTCCCAACTACGTTTAGGTTACCGCAGAAGAGTGATGGGACCCACAAGTTCATAGCAATATTCCTTAAGAATACATTCAGCAATGTTATCAGGGCCAGAATTAACACAGGTTTATACTTTCCTCATATGATCCTACACAGGTGTTTCATCAACAGGTGGGAACGAAATATCCACTGGAGATAACGAATAAGGATAATGATCGCTTTGGTAGTGAATTTTTGAGTATCTTGACATAAAAAAGTCTGAAAAGAGATTACAAATTGTTTCTTCACTTTCTGATTCAATTTCATTAAATGACATCCTTGACGGAAATCAAAAAACCTTACGTTTTATGTTCACAAAGTTCCAGAAATATTTAGCATCCTGTTTTAGCAAATCTTTAACCTTATTTAGATATTCTTTGTAACAAGTTTTGCACTGGAGTTGATACCCGTAACGAAGATTTGTATATTTAGAATAATCACTCAAGTTATTAAATTTTTTATAGCGCTTGTAATAATGAGTCTTGTGGTTTCTCAGCTTATGGAAAAGCAACAAGACTTAACAGCAATCAAAACGCCACCTCCTATTATGTGCGGAAGGTCTCAGCCATGTCTCAGTAAACACAAGAATATCATATTCGAGCTCAAAGCTGGCTAAGAATAAATCTCTTAGCTTAGTGTTGAGACCCCGAGTATTTTGATATAAAATACTACATTGGGTGCGTTTAATTAGGTTTTTTGTTTCGTAGAAATTTAGGCAGTTAGTATTGCAGTTTTAGATAACCTAGTGTTCTCCCGAGAAATTAACTCTTTCACAAACGCATTTTCTCGCCAAAAATATGGACTAGAAATAGTTTTATAAATGTTTTATAATGTACAAGCAAGACACGAACACGGACTTTCTGGGCTGAATAACGACTAGCTTTTTAAACTAAGTAAAACCTTCTTTAAGTGGAGCCAAAGGTGTAGATTTTGCTTAATCTTGGAGTATCAGTATTCAGCGTGTTCAAAACAACCGGTGTATTTAAAACAACCGGTGAAGAGTCTGTGACGACAATGGCAGGAATAGACGCCGAAGATGGAGTTGGGGCCTCGTCCACATCTACCTCTACCACAAAATCTGACACCTACTGTTCACCACCGGATATTCCATTTTTTTCATAGATTTCAATAAAGTTTATCATTTAATTTATTTTTCCGATTCACAAAAATCAATTAAAGATAAAATTGTCCACTACCCAGCCATTTTGTGTTTAGTGCCCCTCTCTCGGCTGGGTGGGAGGTGGGCGTGGGATTCGTAGAAAAAAAAAAAAAAAACCAGCAAGTCACAAAGCGTTCAGCATCACCCTTAACGATGCAATTGGAATATGTGCAAATCATAGATAGATAAAATAATTAAATTATAATCAAATTATACGTATTAGTTGTAGCCAAAAATTAAATGTCCTCAAGGGAAACAATATAAATAGCACCCACTGTAATTGTAGTAGATCTGTCACTATAAAATTTATAGTTGGAGAAAAGTACGGATCGTAAAAGATCACGTCCGATCGATTCGAAAGATGTTGTTTAAGGATTTCTTTGTTAGCTTCGAAAATTCACAATTAATCAATTGAAGGGGATGCTCGGTAGTCGTGAAATCTCGAGAAATGGTCCTGTCGAATGTCTACCTCGCTCATGGGATTTAACACCGTTGGATTAATTTTTATGGAGTGCTTTAAGCCGTTGATTTATGCCAACAAGCAACAAGAAAAATTTACTCCAAAGAATCGATCGCTGCAAACGTGCTCACGGTGGTCATATGAACGAACACTATTTCCATACTTAAATGCAACAAGTGCATGACACCTGGGCTATTCAACGCGTATCTCAATTATTCTGTGTTCTATTTAAGTACAAAGTTGTTATGTCCCTATTGAAAATTCCTAAATATTATAAATTGTAAATAGGCCGTGCGAGGGCGGTCAAATTTTTACACTCTATTACTTAAATGAGGGGGTGAGATGTAGCATTGTAAATCAGGTGATCGTTGCAAAAGAAATTACTTTGAAATATGTATGCCACACAAGTGTTATATATAATGGCACAACACCCCATGGAGGGCCTAGGTCGAAGTTTTCTCATCCACTCATGTCGTTCATGTTACATTTTTGTACATGAATATAATGGAAATACGGTTTTATGCCGAATCCGAACGGCGAAGTGAAAAGCTTTTCGTAGGCAATTTTTACTCTGGTAGGTTTGCCATTGCCTACCAAGAAGTGTAGAAAAATTATATTCTCTACTTTTTGATTTTGCCCGTGCCGAGATTCGAACAACGGACACGCTGCGTAGCAGGCCAACGCACTACCAACTACGCTACTGCGACCACAAGGATATACACCTAATTCTGTTTTTACACGGTAATTGGTTCCAGGAAAACTCGTGTAAAAAAAGACATTGATCGTATGCAAAATAGGTGATTGGTTCCTTATCTCTAAAATCTATTGAAATTCAGGAACTAAAAACAATTATGTAAAACAGCTATGTTATTAACAAAAAGAATAGGTTATTCAATATTAAGGTAAAAAAAATTTAAATAAAAATTTAAATGATAATCATAAATACAGGAACATAAATTTAATTGCTGTCATCATTATTTACTCGCATTTGCTTGCATCGAATGCGTATAAAATCACTATCATCGCTGGAATAATTTTGAACTGGACTTTCTCTTGCTCGTTCGGAATCTACAATTTTAACAGTGAACTCTGTTATGAGCCGTTGTTCGCTACCTCTTTGTATAATTCTTTGTAACTAGCCATACAAGAATTAAGCTCACGTTGGAATTGTGCAGCTCTTTCGACATTGGGATAGTTTGTGACGAAATGGTATCCTAATTTGTTTGCAAGTTGAAGTCCTTCTTGGATTAAATTTGCAGTAACTTTAATAGGTTCTTCACTATCGCTTCTTTCTATAGCATCAGCATTCTGTGTAATAGCAAAATGTAATATTTTGTCTTCGCTAAGAACTTTATCAACCATCACTTCATCAATGTCATGGAATACCAAGTCATCAAAACCTCCCCACCAACGGTATGTACCAAAGAAATTATATTGCGATATTCGTTTGTATTTGGATCCACATGATTTTTACTTTTAACACATTCTGGCCAAATTAATCTCCAACATGCGTTAAAGGTTGATGGCCGTAAATCTGATAATGCTAAAGCAGCATGTGTTACGCAATCTTTAATATTAAACTTTTTCCAGGCATCTATCACTGTAAAAGCTTTATCCTTATCCAATGTGTCCAAAATGTACTGGAATGTTCGTTTGATGTAGTAAGTTTTAAATGTTGCGATAATTCCTTGGTCCAGTAGTTGGATTATTGATATGGTATTCGGTGGCAGGAATAAAACGTGTACATTTTCGTGTTCCAACTGAGGATGCCCGGGTGCATTGTCTGCCAACTGAAGAACTTTAAAGTCTAGACCTTTTTCATTCATATATTTTCTAGTTTCTGGCACAAAATATTTAGTGAACCATTCTGTGAAAACTGTAGTTGTCACCCATGCTTTTTTATTGGCCATCCAATTGACCGGCAATGTTTCAAAATTGACTCCTTTCATTGCTCGAGGCTTACGTGCCCGATTGATAAGCAGGCGCTTTAACATCCGATCTCCAGAAGCGTTACTGCAAAATATAAATGTGACTCGATCAGCTTTAAAACCACCAGCACTCGTTTGCGATTTGGCCACATATGTTCTTCTCGGCATTTTTTTTTCCAAAAAAGACCAGTTTCGTTGGCATTAAAAACCTGATCTGGACTGTATGCACCTTCGGCAATTATTTTTTTAGGTCTTAGTAGAAATTCTTTGGCAGCTTTCTGATCTCCAGAAGCAATCTCGCCCCTTGATTCTTATGTTATGAAGCGCATGCCTTTGGAGAAATCCTGTCAACCATCCTGTGCTTGCAGAAAATAAGTAACTCTTCTCAGGAGTTGATTGTGTAGAGGTAGACGGTTGTTCGTCTTTTATCATTTGATAAAACCTTAATGCTTGCTGTTTGATATTGTTCCCGTCTACGGGAATCCGTTTTTGTGCATTGTCCTCAAGCCCTATTATGAGTGCTTTTTCCATTTTTACTTTAGTAGCATCTGTAGTGTATGATGAAGATTTAACAGATGTTTCGTTGCGGAAATCACCGATTGCCTAATTGAAATTTAATTTTTTTATAGTTCTTACTGTGGTTTTGTTTAAACCGAACATTTTGCCAAGAAATGTTGAGCCTTCTCCATTTCGAATATAAAATTTAAATTTTGGTTTCCAAAGTAATGGCTTTATGTTTTAGTTTTGTTTTTGTAGTTTTCGACATTTTCTTTTAGGGATACATAAAATATTTAACAAAATTAAGAAAATATAAATAACTGAATGAATATAAAATATTTTTTGGCTTACCTTTTATCTTAATGCGTTAAAATTAAATTTAATGTAACGTTGGAAAATCAAATTTGCCTATAAAAAATTACTTTAGCAAACACGTCTGATTGCAAGGATAGTTTAGAAAATATTAACACATTCTAGTTGCTGTCACAAATAAATCGTATGCACTAAAAGGGAATTTCCCTAAATTTGTGATATGAACATATTTCGCAAAAATTAAATTTAACCAACAAAAATTTAAGCCCAAAAGATTTTGAATCGTGCTAAATGGAATAAAATCGTGTAAAAAAATTTAAAATTTGTTTATTTTCAAACCGAGTTAAATCAAAACCGTGTAAAAACAGAATTAGGTGTATATACATATTACATTCTTTTGATGATTTACTGCATTCATCTCTTTCTCATCGGATACAGATGAAAATTGTGTGAAGATAGTTGTGTAATTCGTCGCTAGTGTTAAAGTTACATTGATTTGAAAATGAGTGAAATATTTGAAGAAATACGCTGCAAAAACATGCGGAAAAATTTGTGCCGTTTACAGTGAGGATGCTGTGAGTGAAAACCGGACAGGAGTGGTTTGCTGGATTCCGTTCCGGAAATTTCGATATCAAATATGCACCTAGCTCCGGTCGGCCGGTCACTGAAAAAGCCGCTGAAAGTTTGCATCTGGTAGAGCAAGATCGACACGCAAGCTGTCAGAAGATAGCGGACCCACTAAACTTTGTTGGTACCACCTGCGCATATTTTTTATATGACCCAATATTTTTTACTTCTTTATTTAGCGTTCGCGATACATAGAGATGAAAATTACAAATGTCACCAAAAATTACTGACCGTCGTTTTCGGTCTTTTTGATAAAAAACTGTCAAAAACGTCATTTAAGTTGTATAATTTTTGGTCATTTTCAATACAATGAAAAGATATCTTAAAAAATTAATATTACTCTATTATGTATGCCTGTGTTATTATGTATTAATCTGACCGAAAAAGACTGAAAGTTACCGGTAATTTTCAGTTAAATACCATTGGGATCGGTAACTTTCTGTATTTTTACATCTTTAATCACAAAACAGCAAGATTAATATCGCAAGGTTACCTTTGTTTGTTCTTTTCTCTTTATATATGGCGGTGGGTCAGTGCGACAGTTAAAAAATATTACTTTAATATAACTAAAAACATTACATGCGAAAACCACAAAAATTAAGCCCATCATTGAATGCAAATAGGTGTTATATTTCATAGGGTGGGTAGAATATATAAATTTCTGCCACACCCGAAATTTACTTTCGTGTTTATTGTATTTTGATAAATAATAATATAATAGTATTTAGTACCCAACAAATTTTATTCGAGCCACGTGGAGGAACACGCAGAACAGGACGTTGAAAAGACCAGGTACAGGGAAAACTGTCTGTACTTGGCCTTACCAACTGGCGTAGCTCATATAGCAGAGGCGACTTGCGAAGTTTTATCGTGGTGGCCAAGATCGATCATCGGTATAGTGCCAACTAAGTAAGTAAGCACTACCCCTACTGTGGAGCATTAAGCTGCACAGTAGGGGTTTTGAGATGAAAAATACTTTGTGCGCTCAAAAATTTATAGTATAAAATCTTCTAGCATAAATTTATTAGTGTAACTAAATCCAGAAGTATTACATTATCATATTCCTTATCAATTGAAAGATCTGGACGAAGAGGCTTACCCAAAATGATCAGCCCTATTCTGAATAGAAATTCCCGCGGAGATTTTTTCCTTTTCCCTTTCCTCCAATCAAACCTCCAATTCAAATTTAATACTATTAACTGAACTATATTTATTTGCGATTATAGTAGGCCGTTACAAAATAAAATATATGATACACAAAACACAAGATATACCTATAAATATAAAAATTTGAACATTTTCAAAAGCAAATAGGAAAAAAAAGAACCAAGCATAAGCAAGCTTTGCGTTTCTATATTTCGTTTGAAAAATGCAATTTCATTCATTTCATTTCATTGTTTGTTTGAATTTTGTTGCGTTAACATCAAATTTTCGTTGCTTGATTTTGAATATTAAGAACAATTAATTGTGTTTATTGAGTATTTCTATTAGCATAATTTAAATTTTGATTTGAGATTGATATTTTCAGAACAACCAACAGTTTTTTTTAAAACTACCAAGACCAACGTTGTTGCTTTCATCATTTAATAATTCTTAATTCACTCAACAATTATACCATTTTATTTTAAAAAAAATTATTGAAAAATATACTTTAAAATGAAAAGAACTTTCGAGTCTGGCGCATAAAAACGACCACGAAAAAAAATTCAAATTAGGGAATATGAATAGCAAAGAAACTCCCTTGCAAAATTTACTGCGGTGGCAGATAAAAATATTTCACTACCAGTAATAGCTGATAACGATAATAATCTTTCAAATAGGAGTATTTGTGTAGAAGAAGATGCAAGTAATAATTGCGTTGCTATTACCAATGACATAGAGATTGAAATTGAGAGTGGAGTAATAAAATGTACAAATACTTATCCTAACTTTACTGAACATTAATAATTGCCGGGGACAAACGTATGACAATGCTTCGAACATGTCAGGTATTTATAACGGTCTCCAAGCTAAAAAAGTTACAGCAAAAATGCTGTTTTTGTGCCTTGCGCAGGACATTCCTTAAATTTAGTTGGAAATACAGCTGCAGAATTTTCTTCTAAAGCTATTAGATTCTTTGATTTTATTCAAAATTTATTCGTCTTTTTTTCCTCTTCGACAAAGAAAACTGATAAAAAATTAAGCCATACTTTAAAACGTATATGTGACACTCGATGGTTATCCAGAGCTGAAGCTGTATTAACTGTAATGTATTTACCCATGTAATTTGTATTAACCTATCTGAAAAGCCCATAACAAAAATTCAGGCGAAAAAATTACAAAGTAGTTTTAAAGATTTAGAGACGGTACTGTTATTGATTTTTTGGAATACGCTATTGCAAAGAATTAATGCCACCAATAAATCGTTACAAAACAAAGAATGCAACATACAAAATTATTGAAATCAGCATTCATACTCAGTATTCGAACTGATGATGCATATTTTCACGAAATGGAGAAAGAAGCAATTAAATTAGCTGGTAGTACAGAATACCGAACAGCAAAAAATCGAAACAGGAAATGAAAAATACAATTCGATGAAACTTCAGATAATGACATAATTTTACGTGGGAAAGAACTATTCAAAGTTGAAACATTTTACTTAATTTGTGATACTTTACACTCTAAAATAAAAAGAAGGTCTGTAGTTTATGACGAGGTACTTATTACAAAACTTTTTAATATTTGTAATTTTGATTTGCCTGAAGAAAAATTTGATCAGTGTGTATCAAATTTAGTTGGAAACTATAAAGAGGACATAAATCAATTAGTATTCAAAGATGAGGTTGAGCAGTTCCTTCATTTTGTAAAATTGGAAAAAATATAAACACTGCATATATAAACACACTATGCGTCAATCTGGAAGGTTTAACATCAACATTTCCAAACGTTGAAATAATTCTAAAATTTTTTTTTTAAATCCCAATTGCAAATGCGTCTGGTGAGAGATCATTTAGCATTCTTAAGCGGGTCAAAAACTACATAAGAACGTCACTAGGCCAAATAAAATTAAATCACTTAGCCATAAATAGTGGTTGCTGTAGCGTAGCGGTAATGCGTTGGACTGTTACGCAGAGTGTCAGGGGTTCGAATCTCGGTACAGGCAAAATAAAAACTAAGTATATAAATAAAATTAAATTAAAAAATAAATAAAAAATAAAAAAAAATGCAACAACAAAATTTATACACGGCACCACCTCTTGGCAAGCAATGGAAAACCTGCAAGAGTAAAACTTGCATATGAGAAGCTTTTCACTTCGCCGTTCGGATTCGGAATAAAACTGTAGGTCCCCTCCATTCATGTACGAATAAACACGCACAACATGATTGGAAGCGAAAAGCTAGGCCTTTCATTCGGTCATAGTCGACACTGATAAACTGAAGTTCATTGTGGTAAAGGCACTTGCCAGAATGGCTGCCTATGTCTTTATCGGTGTACTGTGTGATTGCATTCCCTCTCTCATTCTTCCTCCCACCTAACAAAATATTTGTCTATCAAAAATGTGGTTTCTTTCGTCAAAATTTGGAATAGTAAAAACAAAACTTAAGAGGGCCAAAAAAATTTGTTTTTTTGCCTAGGGCCTCAACATGTTTAAATCCACCTCTGCCCATAACACCAGGAATACAATTCTTTATGTATAGGGCTAACGCAACTTCCCTTTTCTCCTCTGTTGTTTTGCACACGCTAATCCATTTCGGGCATAAGTGCCTTTCAAACACTTCCAGTACTTCTGTTATATATGCGCGCAGTGGACTCAAATTTCCCGCTCTATGCGTACGGCTGCCGAAGAGGTACCAGGCTACCACTGTCAACGGAGAAATATGTGGTACGACCAAGAGTCTCGCGATGCTACTGAAGCAAAAAACGCTGCTTACAGAGCCACCCTGCAGTCAGTTGCAACGAGCTGCTAAGGAGCGATACAGAGAGTTGAGGAGGGAGGAGAAACGTCTTTTCAGGCTCAAGAAAAGAGATGAAGAAAGACGCGAGTTCAATGATATCGAAATGTTGCGGGACATGAACGAGGTCCGAAAATTCTTTGAAAGAATAAGACGCTTGGTTTAAGACTGATGGTTTGAAGACCGGGCCCTTCCTGCAAGGATGAAGACAGAAATCTGGTGACAGATGTTCAGGGCATAATGAGATTATGGAGGGAGCACTTTTCGCAGCTGCTTAATGGCGATGATGGCAATAATCCCGCCACTGCGGAACCCACCCCGGAAACCCCAATCACTGACGGCGTTGAAGTACCGCCGCCTGACTATGATGAGGTCTTAACAGCCATTTCTCGGCTGAAAAACAATAAGGCTGCAGGTGCAGATGACCTGCCTGCTGAGTTTTTTAAGATCGGTGGCGAAGAGCTCAAAAAACGCATGCATGAGCTTCTATGCAGAACATGGTCGGTTTAAAGCATGCCATTGGAACCTCAGCGTACTCTGCCCAATCCATAAGTAAGGTGATTCCACGATCTGAGCCAACTACCGTGGGATAAGCCTTCTTAATATTGCATATAAGCCCATCGTCAATAAACTGATTGGACCTTATCAGTGTGGCTTCAGGCCACACTGGTAAATCCACCATCGACCAGATATTCACACTACGCCAAGTCCTGGAAAAGACCCGAGAAAAACATATCGACACCCATCATCTATTTGTCGATTGTAAAGCCGCCTTCGACAGCACCACTTGTACGCCGCAATGTCTGATTTTGGTATCCTGGTATACCTGCAAAGCTCATTCGTCTTTGTAAAATGACACTGACCACCACCACCAGCGCAGTGAAAATGTGGACAGACCTCTCCGCACCATTTGATACCAAAAGAGGTTTCAGACCAGGTGACTCCCTATCGTGCGACTTCTTTAATCTTATGCTGGAGAAAATAATTCGAGCTGCGAACATCGACATCTCTGGCACTATCTTCTACAAGAGTGTCATGCTGTTAGCATACGCTGATGATATTGACATCATTGGCAAAAACGCTCGAGCAATCAGTGCAGGATTCTCCAACCTGGAAAGGGAGTCTCGTGTGGGTCTAGTGGTGAACGAGGACAAAACGAAATACCTTGTGTCAACAAACAAAGAGTCACGGTGCCTTGGACAAAATGTTACTGACAATTATACTATTAAAGTCGTCAAGGATGCCAACCGGTGTTACTACGGGCTCAGTAGGCAATTGAGAAGTAGAGCCCTCTCTCGACCGACGAAAATAACGCTATATAAGTCCCTCATCCTTCCCGTCCTAATGTATGGCCCAGAGACATGGACATTGTCCATCAATGATGAGAGGCTGTTAGGAGCGTTCGAGAGGAAGATACTCCGTAAGATCTACGGTCCAGTATGCGTGGACGACGAGTATCGAATGAGATGGAACGATAAGCTATATGAACTGTACGCCGACACTGACATAGTCAAGCGTATAAAACTCCAGCCACTTCGCTGGCTGGGTCATGTTGAGGGAATGGAAGAAAGTGCTTCGGCTAGAAGGGTCTTTTATTCGAACCACGGTGGAGGAACACGCAGAAGGGGTCGTCCTAATCTCCGTTGGAAAGACCAGGTGCAGACCTGACAGAACTTGGCCTTATCAACTGGCGCCAGCGCGCGCATAGCAGAGGCGCCTGGCGAAGCTTTGTAGAGGCGGCCAAGACCGATCATTGGTTGTAGTGCCAGTTAATTAAGAAAGTACTTCTGTTAATATAAGTATTTTGCTTAAACTTTACTGAGTCAAAGACACATCAGAGTCTGGCCCAACACCCGTGTGGTAACCGGCTTCAGCAACAAAACGCAAACATGTGCTCAGTTTGACCACTGTTTTTTGGCCAGTAGCAGTTTTGCTGTAAGCACTTCCAACAAGTATTTGACGGCCGGTTTGTTTATTCGGTAATAATTCTCAAGCCTGCAACATCAGATCATTTATTAATTTGAACAAGTTGTAATTTTCACACAGAGTGTGAAAGATATCTGTAAAGTAATTTTAAGTGTTATGGAGTGGTGAATTTAGTAAAGGAGCATTAAATTTAATAAACATGCAATCCAGTGGCGAGAATAAATAAACAGTAGAAACTAAAAAATATTGGTATTTTTTCTTCGTTTCGTGGCACAACAGCCCATGGAGGGACTAGGCCGAGCTTTTCGCATTTAATTCAAGTTTGATTGAAGGCTTCAGTAACGGATTACAAAGTGACTTAAGTAAGGCGTTTGACGTGGTAAATCACACTCTACTTTTACTTACGAAACATGGCTTTTCCACCACTTTTACTTAAATGAACTACTTCAAACCTTACAAATCGTACCAGAGTGTTTTTGTAAAGGTTTTAAATCCAAATGTTTTCTGCTAGTTCAGGTGTTTCTCTTAGCCCTATTCTTTTTGTACTGTTTGTCAATGATTTGCCAACTGTTATTCAATACTGAAAAATTTTAATGTTAGCAGATGATTTAAAATTACTTTATACTTTTGACCATATTGGTGACACTATGATATTACAACTGACTGGTTTAAATAAATGCAAGCAAATGTCTCTCACGTAAGTCTTCTTTATTATTTAATTATAGAATTGATGATTATAAACTTGAAATTGTTGCGAAATTTGTAAATCTAGGAGTGAATATGAATGGATCAGAAGCTTCGTTTAAAAATACACATTAATAAAATTATTACCAAGTCCTGTTCTTTTAAGCAAGCTGAATGTCAACACATGCTGAGGTTACATTTTTATACGGTTAAAAACTTACAATTGCAATTACATAAAATTTAAACCTTTCAATAATGTTTGTATGTATTTCAATAAGCTCTATCACTTAATAAATTTTTCCGGCTCATTAACAATAATAAAAAGGAATAGTACGTATATTATGAACTTAAAAATTAATTAAATTTATATCCACTAACTAGCTATTCACTATTTAGTGCTTAGTGAAGCTCTCTTCCTCGCTCTCTTTTCTTTCGTTCGCGCTTCTGTAGAGTGACTCGGGTCGCTCTACTACGGTAACCATATGTAGTTGAGAGCACCTCTAGATCGGCTGGGCGGGAGGTGGGCGTGGGATATATATAAGGATATACTTTACAATATTTTTCATTTACATGGATTTTCGAAATAAGGGATCTATGCAAAGAAAGAAGAAGCAGAGTAGTTGTCTGCTTTTTTGAATCTTTGTTTTATTTGTTTAGTTTATATGTACCTACAGATGTATAAACATATTTTTAATATCGTAAATTCTGAAAATATAAAATTTTTTGTTCTTTTGTTGTACTGACTCTGGACAAATGTAGTCCGCCATAGGTTAATTTTAAACAAGTTTAGTTAGTTTATTCAGTTTAGTCTAAATAGTTTGACACTACTTATATCAAAATTCAAAAGTTGTTTTTTCGTACGACATCAGCGTTGAAAAAACCAGTATACTGCGTGTAAATGAGATCGAGGAATCAGCTAGTTATGTCTTTTTTTGAGCTAGTTGGCTGCAATGCAGTGGTTTAAATAGATATATATTACAAAAAACTAACATGCGCAATTTAGTACGCTCGATAGAAGTGAAATTTCTTTGGTAGTATTTTTTATAATGAAAAAGAAATGTTGCAAACGAAACTGTTGCAAATTAAAACGTTTTGTTAAATTTTCAAGAGGAATATTCTATGTTCAGTATTCCATTGCACATCTTTTGCAAACAAATTATTCTTAACATGGACTAGTCCCGGGCATTTCGGACTTTAAAAAGAGCGGGATCCTGGGATTGACATCCCTAGTCCGGATGCTATGCGAAATGAATGTAATTTAGACCTGACCATGTATCTCCACAGATTTAAGCGAATTGTGCAATATTAAAAAAACTTGCAAGGGATATTTTGAAAAGGAAAGAATGACGTCTATAAAAAACCATTACACAATTGAAACATTCTTTCGAATGTAACCTATTTTTCTGATAATTACCTGCTAATTCTTAAATTCATATATTAGTATAACCATAATTTAAATAGCTTCAAACATAATTTTTAATAAAATTATCATCATTGGGCAATAACTACGCCTACTTACATACACTATTTCCTTTGATATTGCCCGCTGAATATTTCAGTTTTATGGGAGGTAGGTTTAGCTATTGGAATTTTTGCGATAGTTATTCCTGAAGCTATGTATTTTATGGAGCCTGACCGACGGATCTTGTCCTAACAAACATCTGACTGACTAGCGGAATTATGCATTTTATTGCATACGTAACCAGTAAAGAATTTTTTAGATTTTAGAAAACCGTTTACTAACCCAAATTTTTAAACATAAAATAAAGCTTGCATATGCTTGGTTCTTTTTTTTCCTATTTGATTGAAAATGTAAAAATTTTTATATTTATATCTTGTGTTTTGTGTATCATATATTTTATTTTACTACAATCGCAAATAAATATAGTTCAGTTAATAGTATTAAATTTGAATTGGAGGTTTTAACTCTCCAAAATTTAAAATCTCAAATTCTACGACTAATTTATTTTTTTTTATAATTTTTTTTTTTAATTTTGGAGGCTCTTATAAATGGGAGGCCCTAGGCAAATGCCTAATCTGCCTACAGGTAAGTCCGCCGCTGTATTCAGATTACATTCATTATTATTCAGCTAAAGCTCTTATGGATAGAATTTTTAAATTACTCAACCGCTTTATTTAGCGAGGAAACAGAAGATTTTTAGCCATAACTGAGGAATAAGTTCCAATCAACTTTGGAAAGGTAATTTTTAGTAAGTGTTTTTAAAATTGTAATTTAAAGAAATAATAGGAAAATGAGGATCCTCTGACAGGAAAAGGTAATGAACGTGACACATTTGCGTTAGAAAAATCGTCAATGAAAATGAGATCCAACATTTTATTAATGGTGTTTAAAACTGAGTTTAGTTGGGAAAAGCCATCGCTAGTTATGGATTTTATTATATCAATGCAGCTATAATTTTTACAGTAGGTAGTAGCATAAAAGGATCATCGGGGGAGACATCCCAAACGACATCCGGCAAATTAAAAGCACAGGAGGAATATAAGAACACGGTATATTACAGCAAATGGATTGACAACTTAACTTAACACAACAAAATTCGATGTTCAGAGCAGTTGAAAGCGTCACTTCCTCGGAAAAGCAACAAGACCTTATAGTAATAAAAATGCCACCTCCCATAGCAGTATTGCCAACGATAGAATTTCTGTCTTTACGAAAAACAGTCGCAAAAAACATCGGTATTATGTACGGAAGGTCTCAGCCATGTCTCATTAAAGACAACAATATCACATTCGAACTCAAAGCTGGCTAAGAATAAATCTCTTAGCTTAGTGTTGAGACCTCGAAGTTAAAAGCTTTTTCATAGGCAATTTTTTCTCTTGTAGTTTTACCATTGCCTGCCAAGAGGTGGTGCCGTTGAAAAATTTATTTAAAATTTTTTTTTTTTATTATTATTTTATTTTTCTTTGCATTGTCCCGTGATTCTTACCCCAGACACTCTGCGTGCAACGCACTGCCGCTACGTTACAGCGACCACAATGGATTATACGGAAACAAATATTTTTACTTATAACAAGACTCTGCTGCATTCTTTTACAGCTCTGATATCGAGAATTATAGAATACGATATTAGGCATTGCGAAGGTTTGCCATTTTATGGCTACGTCATACCAGACCTTTGTTTACATTTTGCTTAGCATAATCTCTTGTTCTTATTTCTCTCTGCTGTGAAAACGTACTATAGCCAATCAGATCACAGCATAGGGTCTGATATGTACATATGTACATGTGCAGTATATTTAATTTCTGACCATGCAAATGTGCAATCTGTTTTCTATCATTCATGCTCTGATATGTACATTAGAGTGGGTCAGTCCCTATACAAAAAGAGTATTTCAAAACATTTTTTTTTTTTTGACCTCCTTAAAAACCTTTTAACTTTGGCAGTTGATGTCCGATTTTTATAAATGATATATTGTTGTAAAAGGCTCAACAATAGCTACGTTTTATTCTAGGTGTTATTCATCTCCGAAGGCATTTGTAATAGTTAAGTCGCGTACTTAATTGCCCCTAAAGGAAATTTTTTTGGTGCGATTCTTATTTTAAGTACTTAAATAACTTAGATCTTTTGTTGTAGCTCAAACCAAAAACCAATAGAATTAATTAAGCCAATTCAATATTTATTGTTATTTAAAAAATTATACATTAACAGTTAAAAAAAAAAGTAAACTATGAACCAATAAATATGATTTTATTGAACTAAATTTTTACGTGATTCCAGATGGCTGTAACGCTCACGACTTTCCAATTTAGTTAGTATATGACCCACACGCTTCTGTGACTGTAAGTGCAGATTCGCTTGCAACACGAACAAAACGCTCAGTGTTTTGCGAATGACATTTAAATTCTGTGAAAATTAAAAGTAATTAGTAATATATTAAACTTTTTGTGCTTCAGTAGATTTACCTGGAATATTTATGATTTCACTGGCTGAAAATTGAAAATGAATAAGTTGACTGTCTGTGTAGAACTGGAGACAAGGTGGTTCCGTACATTTGAATTTATTCCAATCAATCATACTTGTGTACGAATTACTATTGGAATTTATTATTCCA
Organism: Palloptera scutellata; assembly: GCA_958295655.1. NCBI lineage: Eukaryota > Metazoa > Arthropoda > Insecta > Diptera > Pallopteridae > Palloptera > Palloptera scutellata. The sequence continues at coordinate 17,000,829 of OY282453.1, forward strand.
TGTTTTGGCACATTAAACGTACGAAGCGATGCGGGTGGATTTTGGCGTGCGGTTCTGATTCTTTCATATGCTTCTGAACGTATGTCTTGATCCGGATCAGTTATCATTGCCAACAGTATGTTTTCTGGGTGAAAATAATATGAATTATATTCAATAGTCGGACAAATAATCAACTGAACTTCAAATTTAAGAAAAAGAAATGGCCAACTCTGACTATGGCCAACCTAACTATTACAAATGACTTCAGAGATAAAGAAAATGTAGCAATCGTTGAGCCTTTAACAACAATATATCATTTATAAAAATCGGACATCAACTGCCAACGTTATAAACAAAAATTCATTTTGGCGGTTTTTAGGGTGGTAAAAAAAAAAGCATTGTTTTGAAATACTCTCAACATAAGCTTTCCGATAGGGGGTGGTTTTTTAGGTTTTTTTTTGTGACCCGCTCTAATTTACATATATTGCTCTTTTTAACACTGGAGAGCTCTGTATCTTCTCGTATCAATATCTAAATATGATACCTCTTTTGTGTTTCAGTGTGAAATCTTTATTTATTTTCGTTTTGTTTGATGTTTTCTTGTCAAAAAAATTTAATGTATGTAATAATTCACCAAACATAATAACTTTTGATTATTCAGTAAATTTGTTTGTATTAGTTTAGTGTTTCAATTATTAAAGTAAATTTATTTCAATTAGTAATTAAGTAATATTCTACTTACTTAGATATTACAATTGGATAAATTATACAATGAAGAGAAGGGTTATTACATAATTTAAGAACTACGACCTTACTGTTACGGTTGTGTATATGTATACACACATATACCATATATACATATGTATTTGTGTAAATGCTTTTGGAGAAATACATTAGGTACAACAATGGCATTGTGTGTGAGTTGAATTCTGTTTTAAATATTTTGTATCGAATCACATTTTCCTTTTGTTAAAAAATGACCTCTATGATCGCCCATATAACAATAATAATTTTACTTTAGAATCAATGCTTTTTCGTTAAAAATTTACCATAATTAAATTCATGAAATAAATTTAACTTATTAATAATACAAAATAAAAGTAAGTCATTTCTTTTTTGTTTTGAATTGTTATTATCCAAAATAGTATTAATTTTATGTATATCTAACATTCTTATTTAAAATTTTCTAGTTAAATTATTTAGTCGCCATAGGAAGCGCCGCACAGTTGCACGTATGCTGTCAAAAATGAAAAATTTGTAATAGAATAATTTGATTAATTTAGATGCAGATCGATAATAAATACATACTTAACTACTTCAATTGGAAGGATTTCAAATAAATTTTTAAGAACAAATATTCATTTTATTTATTAAGCTTTTTTGATAACAATTTTTGCATTAAGTATAGTTCTCTCCAAAATAACTGCATTGACTCGTATAAATGCATTTTAAATTATTCCAGTGGAACTTCGATTATCTCAGATCACTATTATTCGAGGATGTCTTGTTTTCATTTCGTACGAGCTTGAGCCTCTAGATTTGGAATAAAACATTTTATTTCGAAATATTCATCAGCTCTTAATTCGAAATTGTTTTGCAGTAAAACCTATATAATGCGAACCTCGAAGATTCGAAAAATCTCTAATTTGAAGAATTTCATCATTCCTTTCCGAGAACTAAAGGCTATACTCCTCAAGTAATAATGGAAAGAAACTTCTCATCTATCATACCCAGCACACAGGAATAGATAAAGCGGTTTTAAACAGCACGATTCACTTCTACACTGACGAATGAGGGTACTAGATCTCGGGTATTTTGCGATACACTTAAAATCACGGAGTCTTATAAACTCCCTGATTACTACAGTGCTTTCCAAGCTTTCACAAGAAATCTTGAATCCTCACGGATTTCTGTTTTTGTTGACAGCCAAACGGCTGTTCGGGCCCGGCCGAACTCAATTCCATTCCGGAAATTTCGATATCAAAGATGCACTGAAACCGATGAAATTTTTCAACTGAAGATCGACAACTGGAGCAAGATCGACACGCAAGCTGTCTAACGATAGCAGAGCACTAAACATCAACCACATATTTGACATATTTGTGGGTACCAACATCATCTTGTAACGAAAAACCGCGGATACTTTTTATATGACCCAAAATAAGGATTATTCTCTTTCGGTCAATTAAATCATATTGATATTTTCAGCGGTTTTGCCTTCAGAGCTCGTAACTTTGCGAAGCTAACCTCTACAATCCATGATAATTATAACCTAATATATATTTTAGTGTTTCTTTTACCTATAAAAACCTCTACTACTCGAATTTTTGTTCAGTAGATCTTCGATAATTTGGAGAAGGATTTCTTTATAGCTTTCCCCTCGATGTCGTAAGCCTTTAGATTTCGCATTTAAAAGTCTCGCAACACAAAGTTGTTTTCCAGTACTTTTACTATAAAAGCTCTTGTTAAGTTCATTAAAGCAACAAAATATATCACATTGCACTAAGACAGCTAAATTCCAATTTGTGTCGTAAGCATAACATACATTACAACGGAATATGCATTGTTGACAAATTGCAATATGAGCCTTAAGAGCGATGCACCGGTAAAACCAAATCAACGCCAATGCAAGTATTTGTCAACAATGCATTTCCTGTCCGCAAAATAGAGTAATTAGTAATAAGCAATAACATGTAAATTTAGCATTAAGAAAAATTCAATAAATACCCTGATTGGTTTTTAGATACAGTCAGTCAATCATCAACCACCTAAGTTATTTCTCCATGACAGCGCGGTATATTACCGTAGTTGTAAATGAGTATATTTAAACATTTTGTGACCCCGTGAAGCAAACACGCTTCTGAATTTCTTCGAGCACATCACGGTATATTACCGGTGTCGTGCATTTTCAGCCAGATATCAGCGGTAGCTTCCGTAGTTCTGCGAACACATCACGGTATATTATATGTTGTATATTTTCATCAAGATATCAGCAGTAGCTTCCAAATTGCTTTAAGCACATCACGGTACAAGAAAACTACAATCGTTCGGACGTGTTTTTTAAGCATCCTTTAAATGTCCAAAAAATTATTGTATTTATTAGTCGTATAAACCTTAAAGATCGCACAGTTTAATCCGGGGCGCCTGTGCTACGATTTTGTTGTGTTTGTGAGTCCAAGCTGTTTGCACGTATTAGCTTTTTAATTTGTGAAATTTGAAAATGTTAAAATTGATTTGATTGTTAAAAAACAGTAAATCAATAAAGTTCAGTACTGATAGAGACAGTCGTATCGGAAAAAAATAATAGAAATATCAGGTGTTCTTGTCACCCACAATAAATGTCAGCGTCACTAACGTTATTTCACTAAGGTCCACTTAGGATCCACTAATCAGTGGTGCAACACTTTTGCGAGCACGTTTGCAGCGATCGCTTCTTTGGAGCTAGTTTCCCATCTCGTTTCGGCTGTAATCGTTCCCTTGGACACTATTTTGAAATTATTTAATTATGGCTTGTGTATGTGATCAAATGTTGATCGTAGTCAACCCACGGTACTTTGTACAATATGCAATGAACTTTATCATTTAAAATGTGTTAATTTGAGGCAAATTGATTTGGACTTTATGCAAAATTCATGCAACCCATATATTTGCAAGGCCTGTTCGGTTGCGCGGCGAAACTCCATATGTACGCCCCCACCGGCAGCTAATTTGAACCAAAACGCTGTCAGCAATAACAACAATGCTTGCGTCTCTTTAAAAGAAAAAGACAATAATGACAATGACGAAAAAGTCACTCAGCCCAAGCAACAAGTGCAAGGCAATGTAACAAAATCGAATGCTCAGCTAATACAACAGCTCAGCTAATACAACAACAGCCGCGACGATCCGATTTATTCTCTTCAATCGATTTATAACGAAGTCATTTTGCTTTCAATAATAAGCTCTCTAGTAAATGAGAAAAAATTATTAAATCAAAAAAATTTACAATTTGCAACTAGAACTGTTCTATAAAAAATAAATTAGCCGAAAATGATGCTGCGTCTGCAATTTGTTCTCTTACAAATGAAGTGAAAACTATACGCGGAACTCTTAATGATTCCCTAAACCATAAGACTAAACTGTTTAATGCTAATACAGCAAAGCAAAACAATTAGAATAAACCACCACTTGTTGAGCCGAAAAATAATAATGGCCTGCGCCCTTTGAATGCTAGTTCTGCCAATATTTTAAGTTCTCCATTGTCGGCCTCCGCTATTCACACTATCCCTGCCGAATTTAATGCATCATGCACCGCTCCTGCCTCTGCTTCAACATCGCTTGCTACTTCTGTCACCTCCACTGAGGGCGTTTATCCTACCTTCTCCGAAATCGTTGCTGCTACTGTGCCGTTGATTGCCTCTCCATCTCCTTGTTTTTAATGCTGCATTTGCCCCCCACCCGCTCGCTGTTGCTGATTCTCATCCCTCGCCTTGGAAGAAGGTGAGCAACAAGAAAATAAAGAATAATAAAAATGTAGTCGTCGGGAGCAGCGAAAGCACTGAGTTAGATGTAATTGTAAAAAAGAAGTGGGTAAACCTCTCTTCGTTCAAGCCATGAGTTGCAAGCGCTCAAATAATGACGTACGTTCAAAAATATGCAAACATCGACGAAAATCATCTGGCTTGTCGCAGTCTTTATGATTTTCGATTTTTTTCAAAAAATCTGTACCTAATCTAAGTAATTGCGACACTTTGCTTGATCAGCCCTGTGTTTCTGTTTTTGGATCGAAAGAACAACTTATTTTTTGTGTTTCCTATATACCACCTAATAGCTCGGACATTTTGTATTTTGCTCATGTAGATAATATTTTAAATTTAACGGATGTAAATAAATCCAATGTTAATTTTTGTGTTTTAGGCGATTTTAATCTCAATAAACTCTCCTGGTCGTACATTGCAAATGAGTGTAATCTCACTCCAATAAATGTTAATACCACAAATGAAATGTATGTGCTTGATAGCTTTTTCTGCTATGATCTCGTCCACATAAACCATTTTTAGGTCATAATAAATCAGGTCGTATTTTAGATTTAATCTTTATTAGCGATACATTCAAATGTAAATTGGAAGAATGTATGTATCTCTCCTTCAGACATGCATCATGTTCCACTCGTTCTCCATGTTGAGTTTTATGAGTATTTAAGTCTGCCTAAGTTCTGATAAGCTAAACTTTAAATTTAATTTATGCAATTATGAAAATGTTAATGCTATTATTGAGAGTATTGATTGCAATCAAACATTTTTTAATAGCGATACTTCTTGCTGTTTTGATTTGTTTTGCTCTGAAATAAACAAAATTTGCATTAAGAATGTTCCTCTGGTACAGCCAAAAGTATACAAGCTACCGTGGTATACCAAAGGCCTTAAAAAATAAAAAAACTTAAGGAATCAATTATTCACTAAGTATAAAGTCACAAATGATACAATCGATAAAAACAAATACCTATATGAGTTGACTGTTTTGGAAAAATTTCTGTACAAAAACTACATTTTGAATTTTGAGAAAGGCATAAAAAGTAATCCGAAATCGTTTTAGCGGTTTGTTAAATAAAAAAAAACTCGATCAGATATTCCATCCAGGATGACAATGGAATTACTTCGAATTCTGTTGTTAGAATTTCAAATATTTTTGCTAACTTTTTTATTTCAAATTTTTAAACTGATCCGGATTCCATTGACAGTTCTTCTTTTGATAATGTTTGTTCTTCTGTTGATTTTGGCTCTCTGAGAATAAGTGAAAGTGATGTAATGAGAGGCATACATAATTTAAAAATGCCTGCTAAGGCTGATAGCAACGGTTTCTCAGCATTGTTTTTTAAAAATTGTGGTTCTTCAGTTTGTATTCCATTGTGCCATATATTTAATCTCTCTCTGTCAGCTGGTGTCTTTATTGATAAATGGAAAATTTCGCATATTACCCCGATATTTAAAAGTGGTAGTAAAAATTATATTTCGAACTACCGTCCCATATCAAAACTTTCAACTGTATCTAAATTATTTGAAGTTATTGTGAAGGAAAGCCTGGTTTTTCTCTGGTAAGTACTATTTCTCCCCAGCAGCATGGTTTTGTTGCTGGTCGGTCGACTGTTACTAATTTGGCAGTTTTTACAGCTTATTGCTTTTCTGCCTTAGAGGATCAGGTTCAGGTTGACACTGTTTTACTGATTTTTCAAAGGCTTTTGATAAAGTATCTCATAAAATCTAGGTTTTCATTCCGCTTTTTTGAAATTGGTAAAATCGTACTGGCGCTATAGACTATGCCATGCACTGTTGGATGGTACGAAATCTAAAGCATTTGTTGCCTCTTCGGGTGAAATTTATAAAAGTTGCTCTTTTTCCAGGAGCCGATTTCTTCATATAAGTCGATCTGAAGTCGTTAGAGAGTATCTTATTAATTCTCTAATGTTTGTCTATGATATCGTTAGTGGCAATATTGATTGCTCAATACTGCTTAGCCAAATTGATTTTTTTGTTACAATCAGGACTACTCGTCAAACTAAGATTTTTTTATTTAATGCTATTAAACAAATTATGCTTTAAATCAACCACTTACGATGTCTCTTATTGAATTTAATGAATTACCTTCAATTACTGAATTGGCTTTTCTCTATCAAAACCAATATTCAATAAACTTGTAAATAATAAGTAATTACTTTTAGTTTTATTTTTAATTATTGTAAGCTCAAAATTTTGTATACTTTGTAGCTTGTACCGGTAGATCTTATTCAAATCAATGGCTTGAATAAATAAATATATTACCGGTGTTGTGCATCTTCAGAGAGATATCAGCGGTATCATCCAGTTACCAACGTCATCTTCAGCCAGACATCAGCAGTAGCATCCAGTTACCAACGTCATCAGCTTGAGTACGACGTTATCGATAGCATCCAGCTATCATCAAGTTAGTCAGCGTCAGTCCAGGCACATAAGGTACAGGACACGTCGATAGCACCGACAATAGCACACCAGTGTGTGCCATTTGGAAAGTTGGCTTCTGAGGAGCTGTCTAGGCACACGATTAATTACAAAAAATATGCGGCTGAACGAAAAACCAGAGCTGCATACTACAAAGAGAGGCTGCACTACTCAACTCAGCATGGAATGAATATGAAGCAAGGGATACTCAACTGAGAGCCCATATAGATCAGCCAATGTCTCACGAATATTTCACCACTCAGTATGACAGTATTCGTGAAGTTGCTCAATTCTTCCAAGAACTCTGCAGCAAAGCGATAAAACGGCTTGAAGCTGTAGAACAACACGCACAACCATCCAAAGGAGCAGTAAGTAAAGCAGATACAAGAGAGAAATCTGCTGCATCACTAGAGGTTGAAAACAGGGCTGACAACGTTCATCAAGGCTTGGTACAAAAAATCGTCGCACGCTTGACAGTAGTACGGCGCTTGATCCGCACACTATCGACCAGGCATGAAGAAGAACCGGCTCACATTAATATCAACACCATTCAACAGTTATGGAAACATTTAGAGGAGTTACAGGATGAAGCCTGGGAAAAGTTGGAGAATCCAGCAGAATTCGAAAAAGTAGATGATATGGTCAGACAACAACTGGCTAATCTCTCCGTTAAGGCAGATCAGCTTAAAAAGAGTAACACATACGTACCAACCTCCTTAACCCTTCTGTTCTGAGTACGTTGCCACTGCCAACTGGAGAAGCAGCAAGATTAATCAGTGATTTCACCCTTACCAAGAAAATTTCAACGCTGTCTGGACTCTATTATACGACACACGAATTATTTTCGCAACGTTATTTCTAAAATTATTGGTCCAGCCCTGTGGCACTTCATCAGCTGCTGCCGTAAAGTATTTACATGACACAACGAAAGAGTGTCTGTCAGCTTTGAACAACCTAGGAGTTAAAGCTCACTCATGGGACCCGCTTTTACTTCAAATATTGATTAAAAAACTGTACCATGGCACCCGCATACGTTTTGAGCAGTCACTTGAAAATTAAAAAGAACTCCAAAAAGTGAGCAAATTCCTGTCCTTCCCGGAGATGCAGTTTCAGTCAATGGAAGCAATAGGTCAAACGAAAGGCCTTCAGCTACACAGTCAACTACCAGACTTTTCTCATCAATTACATAATTTCACAGCAGTGCTTGCATTATATGTAACAGCGGCAAGTACGTATTGTACTTTTGCACGCAGTTTCTACAATGGTCAGCATCGGAGCGTTTGAATTGGGTTCTAAAAGAACGTTTCTGAGTTAACTGCTACAAGAATGACCACATGGCAAAAATCTGCACTTCAAGGAACTGTAGTAAATGTGACAAAAAACATAACTTTTTTCTACACTTGAGGACATCTAAGTCCTCAAGATCAAATCAAGCTTCATACTTTGGCCAGTCTTCAAGGCCAAGCCAATCATAAAAATTTTCAGACCAAACTTCAGGAACAAATCAGTCCATAAGCCCAGCTAACTCACCATTTGCCGAAGTTAACACAACAGGCTCCACCGCTGCAGTCAAGGCTATGTATTATTAGCCACAGCGAAAATCACAATTACAGCGGCTAACGGAAGGTCGGTCCGAACTTCTTGGTAAAAGATTGGGAATTAATCCATCAAAGACTTCACTTGACATGGAAGGCATCGGAAATGCACAAAAAGGGTAACTCAACGTGTGAACGTTAAGCTGCAATCCCTGAGCAGCAAACTTTGAAGCATTTGTACTGCCCAGCATCATTCCTGCCCAACTAAATCAGCATTTTGATTTTGTTACCTGGCCCATTCCGTCCAACATACAGCTGGCCGATCCAGATTTTCACCAACACTTGGCTGTATCATAAGTGGAGAGATTGGAGGCACTCAAAATCAAGCTTCATCAGATGCATTGACAAGTGCAGTACTCGGAGCAGAACCCAATGACATGAATGCCGCACTGGAAGAAGTAGTAGAGCGGCTTTATAAAATTGATGAAGTAGAAACAAATGACAAAAGGCTATCACCAGCAGAGAAGCAATTTTGCTTACAATATTCGCAAAAATAAAGAGGGTCGCTTCATCGTATCACTTCCTTTTCTCGAAAACACTTCTGCCTTGGGAGAATCAAGATAAATGAATTATAACAAGTTTCTAAGACTCGAACGGAGACTAATAAAAAATTAAGAAATGCGAAATCAATACATCCAATTCATGGAAGAATACGAAAGGTTGGAACACATAAAGGAAGTAGATATTGATTCCGTAATGTCCCCTAATTATTTCATTTCGGAGGACTATAGGAAGCAGCAGTGAAGGCTGCAAAGCACATATTAATCCGCAGGGTGTCAACGTCATCGCTTACACAACAAGGACTGGGTACCGTCATCACTGAAATCGAAGCGTTTCTGAGCTCGAGGACAATTACTCCGATGTCAGATGATCCAAACGACTTATCAGCTCTAACTCCTGGACATTTTTTGATTGGTGAGCCGGTAACAGCACTAGTCAACAGCAGAGCTGTAGCTCCAAATTCAACACTCTCAGCACGATAAAAGGCAATCGCTCAAATAAAACAAGAATCCTGGCAGAGGTGGTGTCATGAGTATCTGAGTGAGCTGCAACAGTGGCATAAATGGAAGACACCGTCTGCAAACATCCAAATAGGAGACACGGTCAATATGAAGAAAGATAATCTGCCGGTAATGAAATGGCTTTGGGAAGAATTGTTAATGTGTACCTGAGCGACGACAATTTGATCAGAGTTACCGACGTAAAAACCGTCTTGTCAAAGCTGCGGTGTACGAAAGAGATGAAAATGTCGGTCTCCAAGAATAATTGCTCCAAAGCTATTAATTCGCAAATAAATTGTATGTGTGTAAAAAATTTTCATAAAATCTGTATCGAAAAAGACGATGAAATTGCTTTAAATTTGCTTTTATATTAAAAAAATATTACTTATAAATGCTCGTATTGTGTTAATTAGAGCAGTGAAATATTTTCAATTGTTTCTCGATTAACTGTTGATATTAAAAAACTTAAAGAGAAATACTTAGATTTATCTCATATAATTAAATCACACACATCTGACTCTCTGCAAGTGCCGAAAATTCAGCAATCGAAAACATAAATAAACATAATATTGATACTCTGAATGTTCACTCGGAAGTAACACAACAAACGTTAGGACGTCTCGCTCTCGAGCTCGTGCATCTCCTACTTTGGCCTCACTTGATCAGTCGAGTTACTGTTACCAATTCATCTATCACAACTGCTGCTGCTGTTAGATCTACGGCTGATAATACGCTGCAAACTAATAATGTCTTACTTTAATCTGCTGTTGCTGCCCTCCTATTACTGTTAATGAAGCTGTTTATACCGCAAACTCTTCTGATGCTGCTAATGCTTTTGCTGTCACTGCTGTAAATTCTGTTGACGTTGCTGCTGTCAGGTCTGACTCTACTACAAATGCTATACCATATTCTGCGACTGCTATGAATTCTGTCCCTGTTTATAATTATGCAGCTACTGGTAATTCTTCTGGTAATATGATCACGCGAACAAATTATAATAGATTATATTCTTCGGTAAACTCTGCTACTGCAAATTTACCCGCGCCGTCAAATTCATCTAATAATAACTGCTTTTCACAAAAACACCAATCGTGGTTGTTAAACTCTGATTTGCAAGTATTCATCAATAAAAAATGGGTACACTTATCATCTTTTAAGCCATCTGTAACCGCTGAAAATATAATTTCTTACGTTAAAAAACAAACTGGAATTGATAGATAACACATAGCTTGTTTCATACTTGTAAAGAGTGATACTAATGTAGAAAACCTACTAAGTATCAACTTTAAATTGGGTATAGATCCTGCATTCTCTGATGTGATTTTACAATCTACGCTTTGGCCTACAAATGTAAAAGTACGCCCTTGTCGGCTTATCCAAAAGTCAGGCCATCGAAAATGGTCTATTGCAAATTAATAACTGTCCTAATAATCACAATAGGTTATTGGATTTAGTCTTTATCAGTGATATATTTAATTATTTAAGTAATGAATGTTATCTTCCCATTTCTGCATGTGACAGCCATCATATCATATTCCGTTGCATATTCAACTTAAATTCTACAAGTTTCTATCTCTTGAGACTAATAGTAATAAATTTTTAGCCTTTAACTACTTACTTCACTTTTAATGGCACAACAGCCCATGGAGGGCCTAGGCCGAGCTTTTCGCAAAAGCTGGCGTAGTGGTAGTGCGTTGGACTGCTGCGCAGAGTGTCCGGGGTTCGAATCTCGGCACAGGCAAAATCAAAAAGTAGAAAAAATAATTTTTCTACACGGCACCACCTCTTGGCAGGCAATGGCAAACCTACAAGAGTAAAAATTGCTATGAAAAGCATTTCACTTCGCCGTTCCGATTCGGCATAAAACTGTAGGTCCCCACGCACAACATGAGTGGATGCGAAAAGCTCGGCCTAGGCCCTCCATGGGCTGTTGTGCCATTAAAAGTAAGTAAAAGTAAATATAGACCAATCTCTACGCTTACTACTGTTGGTAATCTCTTTGAAAGTATTGTTAAAGACAAAGTATTTTTTGCAATAAAAAAAATTTATTTTAACCCTGTCAACATGTTCAGAATCGCTCGACGATAACAAATCTTACTATATTCACTGAATATTGCATTTCTGCCTTTCAAGAAGGCTATCAAGTGAATATATTATACACAGATTTTTCTAAAGCCTTTGATAAGGTTTCGCATGCTATATTAATATCTAAATTAGCAAAATTAGGTTTTCATTCATCCATGTTAAGTTGGTTTGAATCTTACCTAAATAATAGAGTCTGTTTTGTTAATATTGATAATTCCTTTTCTAAACCCTTTATTGCTACCTCAGGTGTACCACAGGGTAGTATTCTTGAGCCATTACTTTTTATTTTATTTTATTTATAAATGATATTTCTAACTGCTAAGTGTCTTTTATTTGCTGATGATATGAAATTTACTAAGTCAAGCTTGCCCTTAGTAACATCGTATTATCTTGACAAAGATCTCGGGTAATTTTTGATGCGAAATTCTCTTTTGTAGATCATTTTAACTATTTAATACCTGAGGCCTATTCGTTATTAGCTTTTATTCGCCGAAATAGTCAAAATTTCTCAGATCCGTATACATTGAAGTACATATATATATCATTAGTTCAATCAATGTTGGAATATGGTGCCCTTATTTGGAATCCGTATTATAGCTCAAATATTTTACGTCTTGAATACAAAAATCGTTTTTAAGTTTTGCCTTGCGTTCTTTGAAATTTACGAATCCAATTGCCTCATATACTGCCGCTGTAAACTAATAAATTTGAAATCTTTAGAGGGTAGAAGAATTATTTTGTCTTTAATATTTCATTTTGATATTTTAATGAGTTGAGTTGATTGACCTGATCTTCTTCGATTAATTAGTCTAAATGTGCCTGTCAATGTTCTTCAACACGTAGATGTATTTTATTTAGGCACCGTACAAACTATGCCCTAAACTCACCAATTTATAGAGTGTTAAGTGAATTTAATTCTTTGTCATCACAAGTTGATATTGACTTTGTAAATTCTAAAAGCAGTTTAAGATCCATCTATCATGAATTATATTAGATTAAGTTTTGTTATACTACTGTGGGCAAAAGTTAGTAAGACTTTTAAATTTAAATTTCGCGCGGAAACCCATTCATCAAAATATTATTTTTTTAAGGTTGGTATGACTGTCATCTGTGCCAAATGTCACATCAAAATAATAATTAGTGTTTAGTGTACGCTTGTCTTTCTGAAGTACAAAAAGTGCATTCGGCGATTTTCACATTGAGTGAAATTATTCAACAAAGAAGTTTCATTAAATTTTGTGTGCGGAATCAAATTTCTGGTGCCGAAACGTTCAGCAAAAGGCCTTCGGTGATAATTGTATGTCGCGAGCAAGTGTTTTTGATTGGTTCAAATTGTTCAAAGATGGTCGAGAACGCGTTGACGACGAACCACGTCCAGGACGGCCATCAACATCAACTGATGATCAACACGTCAATAAAATCAAGGAATTGGTGCTCGAGAATCGACGATTAACAGTCAGAGACCTTACTGGCATCGTTGGAATATCAATATCGGAAGGATCAGTGAAAACCATTTTAAAACATCATTTGGGCCTAAGAAGAGTGAATGCACGATTGGTTCCAAAATCACTGCGTTGGTTTTACGAGACCATTTTGCCAAAAATTCGACTGATATCGTTCCGCAACCACCCTATTTGCCTGACTTAGCACCGTGTGACTTTTGGCTATTTTCTAAACTCAAAAAACCGCTTCGTGGACACCGTTTTGAGTCAATTGAAGACATTAAACATGAATCGCTAAGCGCATTGAAGGCTATTCCGGAAATTGACTTTAACAACTGTTTCGAGAATTGGAAAAAACGTTGGCACAAGTGTATTGGGGCCGGGGGGGATTACTTTGAAGGGGACGAAATAGATTTGGAAGAATGAATAAACAAATTTGAAATTATGAACAAAGTCTTACTACTTTTTGCCCACAGTAGTATGTACCTAGTCTTGCCATAAGTTCTGTTACAAGCTTTTCAAAGTAGTAGGCTTTGAAATTTTAAATTGTATGATCCCGTTATATATAGGTTAGATATATATTACTTTTCATATTGAATAGTCTGAAAGAATTTTGTTTCATAGACTGAATGAATGGATAAATAAAATAAATAAATAAAGCCTAACTAATCCTTGTCCTCGAGGCAAGAAACAAAAATTACCAAACATTAGGTCAAACGGCAAGACAGCTCATAATTACGAGCCAGGGACGACACTGAAGTATCCACAAAGAAACCCAGGATAGCATTAACGTACAGTCCAGTTACGATGTTCTCATGTTGCCACTCGTGCGTTGAAAGTAGGTGGAATGTACCCTTCTGTTGGACTTGCGTTTTCCGGGATTGGTGTGTCAGTGTGTTTAGCAAATTTGTTGGCCATAATCATAGCTACAACTTTGCCGAAGACCGTAAAGAGATATTTTAAACGGTTTAGGGCCTATACACATGTAAATGTCTTTATTCTTCACCTTCAAACCTGACTTAATTAAGCAAAATTCAAATACGTATTTCTTCTAAACTAGAGCCAATCCAGCCAAATGCCGATTATATCTGAAATCTATGTCTCTGTTTTTGAGTATCAATTTCAAGCACAGTGTTATTAATGCAACAATCAACATCATCAAGTACGATCAGATAGCTGCCAAAAGACTTTTACAAAGGTCGAAAAAAGATTCACTGAAATTGTAAACCGGATTCATGCTGACGAACAAGATTCACATAATGAAAGGCTGTTCTAGCTGTTCCTATCATTAGCTATTCAATTAACGAATTGACGTCGGCAAACATACAAAGGGTACAATCATCCATTATCAATGTTTTTATCAATGTTCACCATGAACAAATCAGTCTAGTTATTATCATCACAACAACTTTACAATGAAAAAACATGTAATTTTTAAAAAAACAGTCCCATTAACTGGACCAGATCAGTTGAATTATACCGGTTGATACCCCTTCCCACCTGGGTAAATAACACTATGGTGGCCATCAGACCAACAACACCATTACTTGCCATTACTTTGCATCGTGACAAGTACTTTCCAGTCAATATGGAGGTTTTACAACCCTGCACCAAATTGGAAGAAGAAGCATACTTGTGACCCAACAACCAACCAATAAACAATAAGGGGCAGCAACGTTTCATCTGATTTTGGTGTTTTTTTCGAGTTTGGTGATTTGTCGGACCACTGGGTGATATTGTTTAATTTTATCAAATTATAAATTTTTAATTAAATAATTTAGCTATTAATTTTTCTTATTTTTCCCCTTCAATTTAATGTGTAATCTTGTATACATAGATACATACATATATATGTACATAATAGTTTGTCAGTGAGAGCGAGTTCTGTTCTCTTATTTTTGTATTCAAAATTAGTTTTCCCTATTTTTCGTATCTTTAATGTTTTAGCAGCTTGTACGCTCGCAACATTATACATATTTATTCATATCTGCAAACAGTTATTTATATTTGCAGCTATTTCATCTTCATATAAATTTATATTTGCAAACGGTACGGTTTACATGTGCAGTGGGGTTCCCAGACGTTTTAAATATATGTTATTTGCCTAGTCTTTTTATTCTGTTTTAATATTAATAATAAAATAATGAGTTGCGTTTATCCAAATTGCACAGTCAAGAATGAGTCCGAGCGTCAGGTGTCTTGCTGGCTTTGTGATAGCCTCGCTCATATTAAGTGTGCTAGTCTTTCTGGCAGAATCGCGGACATAATACATGAAGGGAGAGGTCTTCGGTGGTCTAGCTTAAAATGTAGATTAGTCGAAGTTGAAATAAGAAAAATGTTCAATACTACTAGGAAAGGATTTAGTGAGATTGGCAGAGTTGTCAGTACTCGTAGAAAAATTTAAAAAGTACGAAAAACTTTTAAAATATTTCAAGTGCCAGCATAAGGTTAAAGAAGTCGCACGATAGGGAGTCACCTTGTCTGAAACCTCTTTTGGTCATTTTGTCATTTTGCAAAGACGAATTAGTTTTGCAGGGATACCAAAATCAGACATTGCGGCGTACAAGTGATGTAGTGTTGATCTGTTTTTCTCGGGTCTTTTTCAGAGTTTGGCGTAGTGTGAATATCTGGTCGATGGTGGATTTACCAGGCCTGAAGGAACACTGATAAGGTCCAACCAGTTTGTTGACGATGGGCTTCAGTCTTTCGCACAGTTTTATGAGCGTCTTCGCTGACTGCATCGTGTTGAGCGAATGGAAGAAAACGCTCCGGCTAGGGTGTTTTATTCGAATCACGGTGGAGGAACACGCAGAAGGGGACTTCCTAATCTCCGTTGGAAAGACCAGGAGCAGCGCAACCTGACTGCACTTGGCCTTATCAAGTGGCGCCAGCGCGCGCATAGCAGAGGCGACTGGCGAAGCTTTATAGAGGCGGCCAAGACCGATCATCGGTTGTAGTGCCAGTTAAGTAAGTAAGTAAGTATTTTCGTAGGTCGAGAGAGGGCTCTACTTCTCAATTGCCTACTGAGCCCGTAGTAACAGCTGTTGGCAAGAGTTAATCTCCGCCCGATTTCAAGGCTGACATTATTATTGATGTTGTTTTTTTTTGTTGATACATTCAACACACAGGGTGTACCCCTATAAATGCAGAGCATTGTGTTGATTTTAAGGAAGATTGATATGTGGCAGGTAGAAGGAGGGAGAATGAGAGAGGGAATGCAATCACAGGACACAGGAAAACTTCTTTTTTTTTATCAATGTTGACTATGACTGCATGTAGCGACAAAGGCAGAGCTTTTAACATCCACTAATGTTGTGCGTGTTATATTTGTACATGAATGGAATGGAATGTTAATGCTGGATCCTTGGTAAACGAAGTCTGTGACAACTTCAAAAGTATAATTGTCAACAGTGACATTTTGTCCAAGACGCCGTGTTTCTTTGCTTGACACAAGGTATTTCGTTTTGTCCTCGCTCACCACTAGACCCACTCGTCGAGAATCCCTTTCCAGGTTGGAGAATGCTGCACTGAATGCTCGCGCGTTGGTGCCAATGATGTCAATATCATCATCGTATGCTAGCACAATGACACTCTTGTAGAAGATAGTGCCAGAGATATCGATTATTTTCTCCAGCATAAGTTTAAAGAAGTCGCATGATATGGAATCACCTTGCCTGAAATTTCTTTTCGTATGAAATGGCGCGGAGAGGTCTGTCCCAATTTTCACCGCGTTGGTGATATTGGTCATTGTCAATTTGCAAAGACGAATGAGCTTTGCAAGGATACCAAAATCAGACATTGCGGCGTACAAGTGATAGCGAATCGTGCTGTCGAAGGCGGCTTATATTTTCGACGAATATAGATGGTTTTTTTTTTATTGATACATTCAACACACAGGGTGTACCCCTATGAATGCAGAGCATTGTGTTGAATCAAAGGAGGATTGATAGGTGGGAGGAAGAATGAGAGAGGGAATGCAATCACACAAGACACCGATAAAGACAAAGTGGGTGGGTGTTGATCGGTTTTTCTCGGGTCTTTTTCAGAATTTGGCGTAGTGTGAATATCTGGTCGATGGTGGATTTAGCAGGCCTGAAGCCACACAGATCGTGGAATCACCTTTCTTATGGATTGGGCAGAGTACGCTGAGGTTCCAATCACTTGGCATGCTTTCATCCGAATATATTCTGCATGGAAGCTCATGCATGCGTTTTTTGAGCTCATCGCCATCGGTCTTAAACAACTCAGCAGGCAGGCCATCTGCACCTGCAGCTTTATTGTTTTTCAGCCGAGCAATGGCTGTAAAGACCTCCTCATAGTTGGGCGATACTTCAACCCGTCTGTGGTTGGGGTCTCCGAAGCAGATCCCACAGTGGCGGCACTATTGCCTTCATTGCCATTAATCAACGGCGAGAAGTGATCCCTCCATAACCTCATAGTACCCTGGACATCTGTCACAATATTTCCTTGCAGGAAAGGCCTCCAGTCTTCAAACCATTAGTCAGGCGTCCTATTCCTCCGAAGAATTTTGCGTCCTCGTTCCTATCCCACAACATCTCGTTACCAGCTCGCGTTGCAACCGACTACAGGGTGCCTCTATATACTGGGTTTTCCGTAGTAGCATCGCGACACTCGTGGTCCTCTTCAGCAACCGTACATAGAGAGCAGGAAATGTACGACCACTGCGCGCATATATCATCAAGTGGATGGGTGTTGCTGCCCGTTGTAATTGCAGCTATCCAACTTTCTCTTTGTACCTATCCGCACACGATTTGCTACACATAGTCTTATGCAGACATTGACTGCAACTAAGAAGTGGTCTGAGTCAATGTTTGGACCAAGTAATGTGCGTACGTCTAGTACATTGGAAGCGTGCCTTCCGTCGATCACAACGTGATCAATCTGGTTTCGTGTGTTGGTCGGGTGGAGAGCTTAATGGTCTTATGAATCTGGTGCTACTAACTATCTTGTTCCATGCCGCGGCGAAGTCGATCAGTCTCATACCGTTGTCGGTAGCCTTACACGATTTTTATATCGCGGCGGGAGCAATGCTCATAAGTTTTGTCGAAGAGTTCGTAGAAGTCATCTTTGGTCGTTTCATCCTTCTCATCCGTCGGGCATGGACACGAATTAGGCCGATGTTGAAGAATTTTGCATTGATAGATAGTGGCTCGTTCACAGGCGTGAACCTAGAGACTAGGTGACGCATTCTATTCCCAAACACAAATCCAATACCAAATTTTTTTTTTATTAATTTCCAATAGTATGTGTACATCTGTCTACATATGATAATTCATATACAACACTTAATACATTTCCTCACAGCAATTATTTGGATTTTAGTCAATACATTGATCAGTATCAATATATCGTTTATCTAGTAATTTTTGGATTTTCATTCTACTTTGTTAGATTAAATCTACTGGTCTTGTTTTTTTCAGTCTTCGCAGTTGTTCGATTTCTCTATTTGGTAATTGCGATACTTCACTGTTGATATGTTGTCTTACTGTTTCGTGGTGTTTTTTACTGTAGTTTGAAATTTCAGTGGTGATTGTAGGTATTTTTAAATCATGATGAATGTTATTGTTTGTCATGTACCAGTCCGCGTTTGCTATGCATCTTAGTATTGATGATTGTTGACGTTGTATTTTTAAAATACAATGCTTTTCTTTGCTGTTCCCCATAGTTGCAGCCCATATGTCCATATAGGTTTTATTATTGATTTGTATATTAGTATTTTGTTGTGTAGATTTAAACTAGACTTTCTGTTCAGTAGCCAGTATAACTCGCGAAATTTCATTTTCATTTGCTCGCGTTTTTTTTTCTATATGATAGTTCCAAGTAAGTTTACTATCTATGTATACTCCCAAATATTTGGCGACGGTGTCAATCCTAACATTTGTTCCATTAATTTTAATGGGTTGAGGATTAATAATTTTTCTCGTTGTATATATAACTTGAACAGATTTTTGTTCATTTACTTTTATGTGCCATTTGCTGAACCAGTTCGTGATTTCATCAATATTTTCTTGTAGTGTTGCTGTTGCAGTTGTAATATTTTGGTGTGATGCCAAGATTACTGTGTCATCTGCAAATGTAGCTATAAGTGAATTTCTGCTGGTAGGCTGTGGTATATCTGCTGTATAAAGGGTATATAAAATTGGTCCTAGTACACTTCCTTGCGGGATGCCAGCTGTAATTTTTCGTAGTGTGGATATTTCATTTTTGTGTCTCACATAGAAGTGACGGTCTGAGAGATAGCTTTTTATCAATTGGTACAAGCATTCTGGTAATATTCTTTTGAGTTTGTAGAGAAATCCTTTAATCCAAACTTTATCAAACGCTTTTTCTACATCGAGATAGATCCCAGTGCAAAATTGTTTTCTCTCTAAATCCGTGAGAATTTTATGCGTTACTCTATGCACCTGCTGGATTGTGGAGTGTTTGCAGCGACAGCCAAACTGATGATCTGGTATTGCGTGAGTTCTTTGTAAAATTGGTTGTAGTCTGTCATATATGAGTTTTTCCATTATTTTTGATAGTGTTGGTAAAATGCTGATTGGCCTATATGATGATGCTTGTGTGGCATCTTTACCTGGTTTCTGTATTAGAATTATCTCTGCCACTTTCCATAGTTTGGGGTAGTATTTTAGTCTGAGCATTGCATTCATTGTGTTTCGAAGGTATTGTAGCACTTTTAACGGAAGTTCTTTGAGCATTTTGCCTGTTATATTGTCGTAACCTGGTGCTTTCTTGTGGCTTATTCTTTTTTTAATGCAAGTTTCAATTTCATGTACTCTTATATATTGAGTGTTGTATTCAATTGTTTGATGCGTTTCTTCAATTTCATTTAGTTGACTCAATGTTTGAGAATATTTTTTCGTAGTAGTTAGCAATTGTTGCTGCTTTTTCCTCATTAGATCTAGCCCAAGTGCCATTTCCTTTTTTTAAAGGCGGCTGGTGAAAAATTTTGTGAGTAAGATTTTTTACCGCTTTCCACAATGAATAATTTGTTTCTTCTGTTGGTGTTGATTACTAAGATATTTTTTATTTTTTGATTTCCGTTTTCTATTAATGTTTTTTCAGGTTTTTAATTGCTTTGTTGTAGCTTTGATGTATGTTTTATCACTTGGTAGCCTTGTAATTTGCCATATTTTTCGTAATTTCCTTTTGCTTTTAATTAGATTTTGAACGGATTGTGGTAAGTTTAATTTATCCGTTGCTAATGTTGGGGCCGGTGTTGATGTTATAGCAGCCTTAGTTAAGGTTTCGTTTAAGAATAGCAAGGCACTTTCGATTTCATCTTCATTTTTCAATGGAATATTCAATTCAAGGGTTGCTACTATATTTTCTTTGTACGTATCCCAGCATGTATTTCGATTATGTAGATTGTTTTCATTTACAGTTTTGATGACCATCGTGTTATATTCAACAAGTATTGGAGAATGGTCAGATGAAAGTTCAAACAACGATTTTATTTTTAGTGCATCTTTTTTTAAATTTTTGATAATGCAAAAATCAATTAAATCTGGTATTTTATTTGAATCGCTAGGCCAATAGGTTGGTTCACCTGTACTTAGGAATTTAGCGTTGCTGTTTTGGATTGCTTTATACAAACTTTTACCTTTTTTATTAGTTAACCTGGATCCCCAGAGAGTATTTTTTGCATTTAGGTCCCAACCTATGAGATATCTATTTCCCACTGATCGAAAATAACTGACATATTGGTCAGTTGATATTGAATGTTTTGGGGGCAATATATTGCTGACACTGTTATGGGTCCATTTTCATCTTTTATTTGAATGTTTGTTGCTTGTATATGTTCAGTTTTATATGCATTTAATTCGATACAATTGATTTTTTGCCGTATAATAATTGCTGTTCCACCATGGCCTGTGCCATCTGGATGATTAGTATTATAAATTGTGTACCCAGGTATTCTAAGGAAGTGCTTTTCCGTGTAATGAGTCTCAGAAATTAGTGCAATATCTATGTTATTTATATTAGGAAAATTTTAAGTTCTAGTGAGTGGTTAAACAGACCGTTTGCATTCCATACTACCACTTTTAGGCGGCTATACATTTCGACAACTAAGCTTGGTCACAAGCATTGTTACAGCTTCCATCATCTTGGCAACTTGTTGAATCAATGACATCATCATTTCCTTAAGTTCATTAAGATTATCTTGTTGATTTTGTGTTGCACAGGCAACATCAATGTTAGCTGCTGGAATTGTGTGGTTCAATAGATTTGGCCTTGCTGCATCAATGTAGCTTCTATCTGCTGGGAATGGGTGGCTCGGGAGATTTCGTCTTGCTGCATCAGCGTAGCTTATACCTTCTTGTATTTCTGCTGGTTTTGGTAGTTCATTGTTTATATGTGTTTTTTCACGTAGAGGTGGAAAGCGTTTTATTTTTAAAGTTTTGTATACTTGACATCCCTTATAATTAGCTGTGTGTTCACCACCACATAAAGCGCATTTGGCATTTTGAGCCCCTTTACTTAACTGGCAATCGATTGTTTTATGTTTTCCAGCACATTTGACGCATACTGGATCTCTTTTGCAATCATTTTTTGTGTGGCCATATCTCTGGCAGTTACTGCATTGTGATATGATTCTCCTTGGGTACGGAGCTTCAAAATTTATCTTTGTATGTAGAAGAGTATCTATTTTGTATATTTCTTTATTATTTTTATTTGGTAAGAATTCCACATAAAACATTGGTAATGGTTATTTAGTATTTTTTTGCTGCATATTAAGAATATGGGCTACTTCATGACCTTTCTCTTTTAATTCAAGTTTTATATCTTCAGCATCAACCGAATAGTGCATGTTTCTTAACACGACTCTGAAGTTACGTTCTCCTTTCGGCTTGAATGTGTAAAATTTCATATTTTTTTCAGAAAGCATTTTTACTGACGCTCTATAGCTATCCGAGTCTGCTACTTGCACTCTGACTTCATTATTAACAAGAGATTGAAGTACAAATTTTTCCCCAATTGTATCTTTAAGCGCATCTGTTAGGACCTTTATTTGTTCTACTCCTTCAATAAAGATAGGTGGTGGTTTATTTGGTTTAGGTGCTTTTTGGTTCATTTGCTGATTTTCAGGGTTTGCTTCATCATTACCATCATCGGTCGAAAGAATTTCAAATCTATTTATTCTACTTGCTACTAGGGGTTTACTAAGCCAATAATTTAAAGTTGTTTGACTAGTATTTGTGTTTTTTTTAGAGGTTTTACCTGAACTTTGCGTTAAATTATTGTTTTTTTTACTTACTCCGGTATTTTTAACTTGTTTGTTACTTTGAGGCGTGTTGCAACTTTCAGCAGTTTTTATAGATTGGCTATTCTTAGACTTTGGAGTGTCTGTTGGTTTTAATAATTTAGCTGGTGTTGTTGATGTGGATATCGCAACAGATACAGATGGTTTATTATTTATAATACTTGTCATCGCTGATGATGAACTATTTGATGCTTTAGTTGTTGTTGTAACAGCCGTAGAAGTTGCACTAGATACGATAATTTTAACAGTGTTAGTTGTTTCAGTATTTCTATTAGAGGTACAAGCTGTAGTTGTGATAGTATTAATTGGTGGAGTGGTGAGATTAATAGTATTTTTAGTATTTATTGGTATTTCAATTTGTTGGGACTCATGTTGATTTGGTATAGTTGTAGATGTATGAGCGGATGTTTCATAACATGTTGCTAGACTTTGATGTTGAGATGCATTATGGTTTGCTGCTGCGAGTTTGTATTGTTTGTATTTGTGCTCTTTTTTTGTTTTTGCATATTTTGTGTTGATTTGAGGAGAGCAGTATCCGTTATTAATTGTTGGTGTTTCGTATGTGGCGTTACTGGCGTTGTGCATTGTTCTGCCCATGAGAGCTCGCTCGCCGCAGGGGTATTGTTGGTAGGATTCTCGATATCGCCAAGTTTTAAGACTGATGTTCGGGTTTGAGTCTGTGTTTGTGACGCTATGAGAGCACCTCGATTGCTCTCGATTATCGGTTGAGTTTGAGTGTTGCTTGACTTGTGTGGGTTCCTTCCTTTTGAATTTGTTCTTTGGTAGTTAGTATGTCATGTTGATTGACGCTGTTTCCGTTATCTGTCGATGGATTATTGTTTTTTTCTAAAGTTATCGTTTTTGATCGGGTTTTAATTGGATTTATTTGTGTTTTCTTTTCCATTGCTTATGTTTAATATGCATTGCAATTTACTCTTCTATTACCCAATACGGTAAATCGACAATAGAAACAATTAAAAACAAATATGAGCAGGCATATAAGTCAATCTTGTTTTTCGAGTTAGATTTTTCTTAGACAGTATCCGTTTTTGCGTGTTTTCGGTATGATATCACGAACTGAACCAATACCAAATTCGTGTCTCGAATCATGACAGCTGTAGTATTTATCACAGGGTACTCTTTTGGAGCAACCCTGTCTCTTCCATCGCATTTCCTGTATAGCGGTGATGTCAGCTTGACAAATCTCGAGGGATATAGGCACCTTCCCTGTAGAGTGTTTGGACATTCCAGGTGCATATCCGTAAAACATTGTCGTTTAGGTGTTTGTGGGGGTCGCCAACATTATCCGAGGCTTTTTCCGTGACCTTGAACCGTTCATTCAAGGTCACGGAGAAACCCGTGTTTTTCATTTTGCTTTCAGTAAAAAGGAGGAAAGTTTGGGAGTTCCTTTCTCTTACCCCCACCTAGGATCCGATAGTACATAGTAAGTATAATTTACTTATGCATTAAATTTAATAGGAGTTGGCTAAACTGCGTTTTTATATGTAATTTTCACGACAGAGTTCCATCTTCATTAACGTATTTCTTTAATTTGTACGATCATATGTCTGTCAGAATTATTTTCACTTACGTTTTAAAAAGAAGCTTCGACCAAAAAGGTTCCTTCCAAGGGTTGGCTAGGTTGGCTGTGTTGAAGGGGTCCTGTTGCTGGCATATATTTTCCGCAAGCCTATAGAAATTGTATAAAACAGAAGAATAGTTATAAGGTTATTGTGTATACTAATGTACATATAAATATATATAAAGTACATTTATATATATGTATGTATGTATTATTCAATTTTGACTAAAAATTAAGTCGGAATTTTGTTGTCTCGAAAAATATAGTGATGAATTCCACGTCAAACACTACTGAAGCTACTTCTAATTATTTTCTCCTATATCAAAAAGAAATATGTGTCTTAATTGGATTATAAATACGACTCATATTTAGTGCATCGGTAAATTTAAAATTACCAATTAGTAAAGGTAAACCGGAGTCCCGTATTCCGATCCTGTACTCAGGATTTCTCTGGAAAAAAATATTCATATAGAAGAGACCCATTAAAAAATTTGTATATGTTAGCATCAAAATATTGCATGTTTGGGTAATAAAAGTATTACCCCATTATAAGACCATTTTTGCATTATGTATGTTGTTATTAAATACTTAAATTTCTCATATTACTTATTGTAAATGCTCTCAGATAAATTCAGTAATGTAAAGTAATTTTGTAACATTATCTTGTGACGTTTTGTGAGTCATTGTCAATTATGGCATTCTCTATGTTATAAATCATTGTGAATTGCAACCAATCAATAATCAAATGACAGCTTCTATTTGATGAATATTTCGCTGCAATGATGAAAGCAAAAAGAAGCGTCATTTGAATTGATACATAAATCACAATAAAGTCTTAAATTTAACAGTAATAAAAAACTTTTTATTTGATTGTGTAATATTTCATTTATTGGCAATTGGATTAGTAAAGGCAATAAAAAAAATTTATTAGTAACAGTCTGATAAATAATATGAAATATGTTAACTATATTTTTGTTTGAATAAAAGTATCTGATTTATGATATTTTATTTTACGTAAACCCCGGTTAAGTACCTCTCTTTTACCTAATATCCACATAAATTTCCCCTTTTAAGTGCATTCACCACTTAAGTACCTCGAATGTCTGACATTTTCAGCTGAGGTACTTAACCGAAGTTTACTGTATTTGCTAATCAAATTCAAATATCTTTGAAAGACATTTTTAAGCACAAAATATCTCATAAAAATCCTGGGACTGCCATTTTAAAGTCCTGAAATCACGGGGTTGTAAAAGTATCTCCGGATTGAACGTCTTAGTATTTACCATATGTATAACATTTTATTTTTTGTTTTTTTTTAAATACATGAATAGAGGTATAATACGAATATATTCTTTAATCGTAGCGAAACTCGGTATATGGCGGCCACTGAATGAAGCCCGTTTTCGGAAAAACAAAATTGCGGTTCCAAAATGGCATACCACTTATAAGAAACTGTATATATTTCCACGAAGGTTGGTACATGGGGCTTTTGAATTTATTGATTACGAATATGACGTTCCTTAAGTATTAAGCTGCATTTGGCAATGCAATGACAACGCGTTGATTGGAGAGAATAAGTCCAATATGGCTTTACAACTATAAATTATTAGTAGTCATCAGTTGTTTAGCGATTGAGAAAATTCAACAATGTTTACTTTATAAAAATGATAAAAAACTAAATGGAATGAACTGTTCTTACGAGTGCAGTGTTAAGTGATTTTGTAACATATGGATCATTAAATTCTTTTGACCACCGCTTTGAGGCACCGAGAGTGCCCTTAGCTTTGTTAATAGTTGAATTAATATGTAAGTTAAATCTTAATTTGGTGTCCATTTTGACACCTAGATCAATGAATGAGCAAACTTTTTCCAGCTCGTGATCACTTAAACCATTTCTAGGTAAAATAGGATGCTTTCTAGAAGAAACAATGAAATAATGAATTTTTAAGTTTAGAGACATAAGGTTACTGCGGAACCGATTATTTAAAGCAAAAATATCAGACCGGAATAATTTTTGGTCATCAATTAAGTTCGAAAGCAAAAAAGTTAACACTTAAACTTTCAGTTGAATAGGTAGATATAAAAAGGTTTGCAAACATATTTGATAAAATTGTTTCATCATCAGCTATGTAGTTGGTTTTCTTGGGTACGGAAATACAAAATGGCGGACCACTTAGTGAAAAACTGCATATATTCCCACGAAAGCCGGTACATTGGGGTTTTTCAGATCGATATTTATGAAAATGAAGTCTATTTTTGGAAGGACAAAATAGTGGACCGCTTAGTGCAAAACTTCATATATTCCACGAGGTTTTGAGGCAGCGGGTGATGAAATCCATTTTTGGAGAAAAAATTTTGTGGATCTAATATGGCACCCGACTTTAAGGAACAAATTTTGGATTCGTCTCAAAATGTGTATTGTAAAGTTTTAGAAGTCACTGTCTATGAATCGATTATTTTCAAACATGAATTTGAACTCTGAGAAATTTCCTTTTTCCAAAGATTTAATATTTCATTTTTTGTTAATGTTGTCTTTTATGTCAGGCAAAGATTCTGAAAAAAGAATACCGTTGTAATTAGTTTACCAATTACACTATGCTACAAATGGAAATAAATTTAATAGGTATACGCTGACATGCCTTTCATCGCGGATGCGCGTGCAGATTATATTGCACATCACAGGCGCGTTGCTTAATTCTACCTAAAATAAACTGCTGCGTTAACGGTTCTCACGGCAGCAGCGATAGTTGCGCTGACGTACCTATCGTAGCGGATGCACGTGTGGATCATGTTGCACATCGCAGACGCGTTGTCAGCAGATTATGGCAGGTGAATGCGTGAATAGTTTAGGCAGTTGTGTTAACGGCGTCCACCACCAAGGAGAAGTGGAAATTCTGGCCGAGTCTTTGGAGGCGATCAATGTTATTAGTGCTTAGCTCGTGAATGTATTTATGGTTTGGTTTAACTCCCTGATTCGTTACATTGATTAGGGCCGACGGTAATGCTTGTGAGCTCTTTAAGGCTCTGCTAATGAAGGTTTGATTCTTCACCCATATAGTTTCATTGTTGAGTTGGGTAATGAACGTGCCGCTGCGGCATGTTGTCATCGATTAGTTCTATGACTTCCCTGGATTCGCGTTCGAAGTGACACCTGGCGTCCCCTTCTTTTATTAGGCGTGCTGCACATCCTTCTTCGGATAACTTTTTCAGATGACCTTCTTCGCATATCGAAGATTGATTGAAGGACATTCATTTATTATGCCATACGTTTCATCTTTACTGTCTAACATCTCGGTATACCTCACATCTACCTTCTTTCCGGCGTAAGTGGTGGCTCTCGTTACCAGGAAGCGAAGTTTATCTGGTTTGACCTTAGGAATCGAAAGTACGTAAAGCAGCAGAGTGCCATTTGAGAATAGCAAAGGCTTCGCATATTCTGTAGCTTCTATTGCGTTCTGGTATGGTAGGGCGGGCTTCTACTTCGTCGATTAGTTGCTAAACTTCTTCCCGATTTAGGAGGTTAGTATTGACTATGCCCGTTTTTGCCATTTGGCATGCACGTATCACCTCGCTTATCTCTTCCTCAAGAATCTGGACTCGGTTGAGCAGCATTGCTTCCGAGTTTTCTGTGCTGTCCTCTTTCCCGATAGCGGATCATTTGGTTCATATGGTTCATTGATTCTCGAGTGGCATTGAAAAGTTGCTCATTGATTTTGAATGGCCGGTTGTCACCGTCGATTATGATGTTCTGGCTTCTAAGGATTGTGTCCCAATCAGTTGCGTCGGGTGAGCCAGCGATCCACCTCCAAGCTGAGCCAATCCAGTTGTTTGATCGAATTTTACGTGTTTTTGTTCCCCGTAGTTCGGCAAGGCGTTGTTCCATCTGACTTAAGTTGTAGTTGACGAAGGATTTCCTGACAGCATTCCTCATGATATTTGCGGAGTTCTCGAACTTTCCTAATGCTGTGGCAAAGAGATCTAGATCGATTTTATGAATTAATTTGAAATGATCATTCACGATCCAGCCATCACCTCGGTGTATCGCTACCAGGGGCATCATATTTGAACATGCCGAATCCGCTAGCGCTGGATATCATCAGTAATCTAACTCGTAATATTAAAAATTTAAAAATTAACAAACTTATTCAAATATTGTTGAAAAGCACATGTTTTTGGCAGTACGGTTCTTAGTTTCCCGCTTAAAACGGTTCCTTCCTTAGTGTTGCTGTATGGTTCTTAGGTAGCTCTTCTTGAGTACAAGAGGGATAATACTCTTGGCGTAACCAGAAGTAATTTGTAAGTAACAAAATTGTCTTAACGGTTGAACATTTTCTTTTGCCATAAAATCTTACAAATGGAAGCGATTGCATAAAATTGTTACTTCGAACTTTATATTATGTTTGATAACTTGAAAGCTTATAAATTTCTTATTAGAATCTTATTCATTAAGGCGTAAATTTTTATATGTTATTAGAAAAAATTTCAAATTGCGTTAACAATATTTAGGATTTCGTCTATTATTATTATTATTTTACTTTTGTTTTTTGTTTTCCGTTTTTAGGATTAACTTTCTCCTTTTAAGTAAAATTTTAAATGTTACCCTAATAAGTGTATTCAAATTATTCTAATTAAAGTACGTTAGTTGTTGTACCTTTAAGTGCTCGTGAAGGAAGGTGGAGTGAATAAAAGACAAACGTTATTTTATTTACTTGCCTATACATTTTTCACTTGTGTCTTATGGAATTTTTTCTCTTGGTTTGTGGCTACAGTTACTCTGTTATCACTTCCTATAATTTCCTTTTTATAGAGTGGTTTCTCTTTTGCTTTTATTTGTTTATTCCTTACATAAACCACGCCCCCTTGTTCATATTTTTTATCCTCGCTCGTATTTCGGTTCACGCGCAAATTACGAATTTCTTGGTTTTTTTCTAATTTGCTCCCTTATTTCTTCGAAAACCTGTTCGCGGAAGTTAGTCAGAATCTGGTAATTTATTCGCTGCGTTCTGTTGAAAAAAATATCGCTCGGTTTATTTTTGGTTACCGAATGCACTGTGTTATTATAGCGATCGACAGCTATGTACAACAGTTGTTTAGGAGCCGTATTCCTCATCTCTTTTTGCAGGCAAAGGTATATTTCCAGGATAGTGGAGTGAAGTCTCTCCACTTGATCATTTACTTCGCTCCTCTGGATTGGAGTTTGACAAAGTCTAATACCTAGAGCCCTTATGTAATAAGCGACAACAGGGCTCACAAAACTTCCCCCGTTGTCGGTAACTATCATCTGTGAATTATCTTTGCGAACTTACCCCGTAAGTGTATCGCGGACTTATCCTTTATGTGGAAAAATTTGGGAAATTTTGAGACTTTGTCTTAACAGCTCAGGAATTTCTGGCCTTGAATTTGGAACATATCTATGTGCAATATGTCGCAGGGGTTAACTGGAATAGAAGTGTCTTTCAGCTTTGGCACAAAAGGATGCCTGTCATACTTATTTTCCCGGCATACCTCACATGCCTTGGTATAAAACTTTATTCTATTTGTCATTTTGGGGAAATAATAGCGCTTTAAGATTTGCGTTTTGTTTTCTAAAGTGTTCCTATGAGCTCTTTTGTGCTCTCCCTCAATTATTCCGCAAATCCTCTCTTCGTTAACAACATCCTCGCCTAACCTCTGTGTAATTCATATATTAAGTACCGGAAATGCTCAAGGTACACCTCTTGAAGCAGTTGAAAGCTGTCTTCGGGTATCTTGATGCCATTTATCACATTCGGCCTCAAAAGCTCCTTTAGGACTCTCGTCAGTGTTTCTCGATCAATTCTATCTAAGGAAACATAATAACGAGTGTAGCCGTTATGTGGGTTTTCTACGTAAAAAAGGTCTTTACCCTCCCTAATCACAAATTGGTTTCTGAAAACGTTTAAAGGTGCTTCAACATAAATAATTAAGTCAGACGCATCTCGCATGGTCGCTGTGGTGTAGTGGTAGTGCGTTGGACTGCTACGCAGATTGTCCGAGGTTCGAATCTCGGCACAGGCAAAATCAAAAAGTAGAAAAAATAATTTTTCTACACGGCACCACCTCTTGGCAGGCAATGGCAAACCTACAAGAGTAAAAATTGCTATGAAAATCTTTTCACCTCGCCGTTCGGATTCGGCATTAAACTGTAGGTCCCTTCCATTCATGTACAAATATAACACGCACAACATGAGTGAATGCGAAAAGATCGGCCTAGGCCCTCCATGGGCTGTTGTGCCATTAAAAGTAAAGTAAAGCTTCTTGCTCGGCACTGTGCATTGCTTCACCTTCACTCCCAGCTTTGCTAGGAAGACTATCCTCTTTCTCCATTGCCAACAGGTGAAGTCCTATTTGGTGTGTAGGTTGGCACTTCATTCTTGACAAGGCGTCACAAAATTGGATATACCTGGTGTGTAAATTAATTCGTGATTGTATTCTTCGATACGAGCCTTCCACCTTTTCAATTTTGCATTATTGTTTCTATTTCCTAGGGCAAAAGTAAGAGGTTGATGGTCCGTGTATACTTTAATGTTTTTAGCACCATATAAGTAAGACCTAAGGTTGTCCAGCGTCCACAGGATATCCAACATCTCTTTTACGTTGGTGGCGTAATTTTCTTCAGTTTTACTCAAGGAACGAGATATATATGCCACTGGTT
This sequence comes from Palloptera scutellata, assembly GCA_958295655.1. Taxonomy (NCBI): domain Eukaryota; kingdom Metazoa; phylum Arthropoda; class Insecta; order Diptera; family Pallopteridae; genus Palloptera; species Palloptera scutellata. Next base: position 17,031,425 of record OY282453.1, read on the forward strand.
TGTCCTTGTCGTGTTCACCTTGCGACAGGACAGCGCCTATGACGTAATAAGAGACATCAGCGGTCAGGTTGAAAGGTTTTTCGAAGTCGGGAAAGGCAAGGATGTCTCAGGAAACAAGAAGCTCCTGAAGATTAAAGAACGCCTCCAGAGCTGCGGCGTCAAGTTCAATCTTAACCTTATTGGATTGGTTGGCTTTTGCATGAGCATTTTCTCCACGGGTCAAATTTGTCAGTGGTTTTGCGAGTTTAGCGTAATCGCGTATAAATTTACGGTAGTAGGAAGTCATCTCCAAGAAGCGTTTTAGTTCCTTCAGCGTTTCAGGGGGTGCTAAATTTTTTATTGCAATCACCTTCTTTGCATCAGGCTTAATGCCATCTGGAGTAATGACGTAACCGAGAAATTCAACACTAGTTTCCATGAATTGGGTTTTTTCCAGATTCACCTTCAAATTGTCTTCAGCCAGTCTTGAAAATATTGTGTCCATATTTTCCAAGTGTTCTTCTTTGTTTTTACCAAAAACGATTATTTCATTAATGTAGACATAGCACAGTTCCCCAATGAAATCCTTCAGCACGTCGTCAGTCATTCGTTGAAATAAACTCGTATTTTCCGTTCATAGTGGAGAATGCCGTTTTTGGGATATCAGACTCTTTCATTGCAACTTGTTGGGAGCTGGAAGTGAGATCGATCGTCGTAAAGTATCTAGCGGCTCCTAGACTTGCAAGTGTTGAACTGTTGTCAGGAATCGGATATGCATCGGATACCGTTAGGCGTTGAGGCGCCTAAAATCTATAACCATTCTATATTGCTTCTCGCCGGAAGGCTTTGGATTTTTAGGGACCACACATATGGGAGAGTTATAAGGACTCTTTGGCCTTTCTCTCAACTTCGTCTCTCATACAAGCAGGATACGGATAGCTTTTAGTATAAATTGCTTCGCTGGTAGTTGTTTTGATTTCGGCCCTTATGTTGGTGTTAACAATTTTTTCATTGCTGATTGGTCCGAAGAGAGATACATATTTCCTGGGGATTCGAAGTAGCTTATCTTGAGCGCTTTTTGAGAGGTCTAACATCGGGCATACTTGTTTCGAAATCTCTTCTAGTAGAGGGATTTTAATATTGGGGTTTAGTATTAGCAGTTTCCTGTCAAATATCGCTTCTAACTCTTTGAGAGTATCGTCACCGATAATGCCATCGAATGACTCTAGACCCGGCAAGACATAAAAGGTTATTAAGGAATCATTTCCTACCTTTTGGAAAAATCTACCTTTGACCTCCTTAGATATTATGATGCGGCCACCAGCAGATTGAGCAAGGAATGGTTTAGAGAGTTCAGTACTATTTGTAGAAAGGGGTGGACTAATAAAATTTTTGTTGGCACCGGTGTCCACAAGGAATTTCCAAACCGTGCCCTGGCTACCAACATACTCTATGTAAGGTACTTCGTCCTCGGCCAACTCCGCGTATGTATCCTCACCTTGTTCTCTTCCGTACTCCTCGCTTACGGGTTCAATGTTAAACATCCTTTGCTGTTTTGGACGAAAGTTATCCGAGCCAAACTTCATTTTGGCAGGGAAGGATTGTTGTTGTCTGTTCCCGTAGCTTCAGTTTTGCATGGAAGAATCCACTTCCATCTTTTCCACTAGTTTCAGTGCTTCAAGCCTCGGAGGAATGTAGCGTTGGTTATAAAAACTGTTTCGCAGCCTTTGGGTGAACCTCAAGTTGCCACCACTCGGGGCAAAGTTATTTGGTCGTCTTAGGAACGCAGGAGGAGGGTTGTCCCTCATGTACATGTCATTCCTTGGCACCGTGACCGGAGTTTTTCTATATTCCTCAAATCTTCTTCCGTGCAAGGTCCCCGTAATGGTTTTTCAAAGGGAACATGTGTAGAGATTTATTTGGCCTTGGGGTAATTATATCGCCATAACTGTTAATTGAATTGTTGCTTTTTCTTTTATATTGTTAACTGTGTTTCTTTTTTTCATTTGTGTTTTTTCTTTTCTTTACCGTGGTTTTTGTATATTTGTGTATAAGCTTTTATTATAGCTTTTGGGTTTTTTTTATCATATTTTGTTTCTTTTTTGTTTTGTTTTTTTTGTTACTTAGTTAATAGTGAAGCTATTTTTTCATTATACAGGGTGTTTTTTTCAGAAGTGTGGTTTTCAAGATGAAAAATAAACACATATGATGAAAAATAAACACATATAATTTAATGTTATGGCCAAGAATTTGGCTTAATTATAGAGATAAGGATTTGCCATTATGTTTTAAAAACGATTTCTGGCAAGTAGCCTGAATAAATTCCAGCCGAGAGGCCCAATTTTCGACCACTTTGGGGCCGTATGTCAGTAATAACGCGCCGAATATTCTCTTCCAAGGCGTCAATCGTCTCGGGCTTACCTGCGTAGACAAGCGACTTCACATAACCCCACAAAAAATAGTCCAACGGTGTTAAATCGCACGATCTTGGAGGCCACGACGCGAGATAATGCGCTCATTAAAAATTTCCTTCAATAAATTGATTGTTTCGTTGGCTGTATGGCATGTAGCGCCGTCTTGTTGGAACCAAAGGTCGCCCACATCAACATCCTCCAATTCAGGCACGAAAAAGTCATTAATCATGGCTCTATAGCGTTCCCCATTGACTGTAACATTATGAACAGCTTCATCTTTGAATAAATATGGACCAATGATTCCCTTTGCCCATAGAGCACACCAAAAACTTTTTGAGGATGTAACGGCGTCTCAACAATGGCTTGTGGATTACGATCACTCCAAATGCGACAATTTTACTTATTGAAAATTTTTCTTGTGAAAATCGCGCGAACCAAGCCATTATTTTGGTAATAAATTTGCACGATTAGCAAACGTTGTTCAGGAGTAAGTCTATTCATTATGAAGAAATGGCAAACCAAACTGAGCATAAATCAAGTGACAGCTGTCAAAAAGACCAACTCCGAAAAAAGTATTGCCAGATTGAAAACCACACTTCTAAAAAAAAACACCCTTTATTTACAGCGAACCTGACAAGGAGTTGAACCTTGATGACACGCTGCAACGAGGAGCATCCACCCATTTTGCCAAAGGTTTCGCTTCATTATATTTTATATTTTATGAGTCACTTTTAACCTTTTTTATTCCACAGAAGGGTCCTCCCGAAGGTAGGAATCGCTGTGTCTTTCAATTAAGAAAATTTTTTATTATTTTTTTATTTCACTTTACTATTCACTTACTATTAGGATTCCCATATGGGAGTCCATACAAAGGAACCCGTCTTTTTAAAACGGGTCCCTACTCGGGCGCCAATTAACGAGTGTCCTTCAGGATACTCGAAAAAATTAAAGTTGCGAGCCTGCCACTGGCTCGTTTAGTCACACTGTAAATAAAAGATTTTTGTTTAAGGTTATAATTTTATTACCTATTCTTGGCACTTCCCAAATTGAAGTGAGTCTTAACTAAAACTTAATTTAACTCTTAAGCTTAATTTTATATAAAGGAAACTGCAGTGTTAGCTGTTCCCACGGCAGCAGCGATAGCTACTGCCGTACTGCACAATCCAGGCGAGTTGCTTAACCCTAAGCTTATTCTACCTAAAATAAACTGCTGCGTTAACGGTTCTCACGGCAGCAGCGATAGTTGCGCTGACGTACCTATCGTAGCGGATGCACGTGTGGATCATGTTGCACATCGCAGACGCGTTGTCAGCAGATTATGGCAGGTGAATGCGTGAATAGTTTAGGCGGTTGTGTTAACGGCGTCCACCACCAAGGAGAAGTGGAAATTCTGGCCGAGTCTTTGGAGGCGATCAATGTTATTAGTGCTTAGCTCGTGAATGTATTTATGGTTTGGTTTAACTCCCTGATTCGTTACATTGATTAGGGCCGACGGTAATGCTTGTGAGCTCTTTAAGGCTCTGCTAATGAAGGTTTGATTCTTCACCCATATAGTTTCATTGTTGAGTTGGGTAATGAACGTGCCGCTGCGGCATGTTGTCATCGATTAGTTCTATGATTTCCCTGGATTCGCGTTCGAAGTGACACCTGGCGTCCCCTTCTTTTATTAGGCGTGCTGCACATCCTTCTTCGGATAACTTTTTCAGATGACCTTCTTCGCATATCGAAGATTGATTGAAGGACATTCATTTATTATGCCATACGTTTCATCTTTACTGTCTAACATCTCGGTATACCTCACATCTACCTTCTTTCCGGCGTAAGTGGTGGCTCTCGTTACCAGGAAGCGAAGTTTATCTGGTTTGACCTTAGGAATCGAAAGTACGTAAAGCAGCAGAGTGCCATTTGAGAATAGCAAAGGCTTCGCATATTCTGTAGCTTCTATTGCGTTCTGGTATGGTAGGGCGGGCTTCTACTTCGTCGATTAGTTGCTAAACTTCTTCCCGATTTAGGAGGTTAGTATTGATTATGCCCGTTTTTGCCATTTGGCATGCACGTATCACCTCGCTTATCTCTTCCTCAAGAATCTGGACTCGGTTGAGCAGCATTGCTTCCGAGTTTTCTGTGCTGTCCTCTTTCCCGATAGCGGATCATTTGGTTCATATGGTTCATTGATTCTCGAGTGGCATTGAAAAGTTGCTCATTGATTTTGAATGGCCGGTTGTCACCGTCGATTATGATGTTCTGGCTTCTAAGGATTGTGTCCCAATCAGTTGCGTCGGGTGAGCCAGCGATCCACCTCCAAGCTGAGCCAATCCAGTTGTTTGATCGAATTTTACGTGTTTTTGTTCCCCGTAGTTCGGCAAGGCGTTGTTCCATCTGACTTAAGTTGTAGTTGACGAAGGATTTCCTGACAGCATTCCTCATGATATTTGCGGAGTTCTCGAACTTTCCTAATGCTGTGGCAAAGAGATCTAGATCGATTTTATGAATTAATTTGAAATGATCATTCACGATCCAGCCATCACCTCGGTGTATCGCTACCAGGGGCATCATATTTGAACATGCCGAATCCGCTAGCGCTGGATATCATCAGTAATCTAACTCGTAATATTAAAAATTTAAAAATTAACAAACTTATTCAAATATTGTTGAAAAGCACATGTTTTTGGCAGTACGGTTCTTAGTTTCCCGCTTAAAACGGTTCCTTCCTTAGTGTTTCTGTATGGTTCTTAGGTAGCTCTTCTTGAGTACAAGAGGGATAATACTCTTGGCGTAACCAGAAGTAATTTGTAAGTAACAAAATTGTCTTAACGGTTGAACATTTTCTTTTGCCATAAAATCTTACAAATGGAAGCGATTGTATAAAATTGTTACTTCGAACTTTATATTATGTTTGATAACTTGAAAGCTTATAAATTATTTATTAGAATCTTATTCATTAAGGCGTAAATTTTTATATGTTATTAGAAAAAATTTCAAATTGAGTTAACAATATTTAGGATTTCGTCTATTATTATTATTATTTTACTTTTTTTTGTTTTCCGTTTTTAGGATTAACTTTTTCCTTTTAAGTAAAATTTTAAATGTTACCCTAATAAGTGTATTCAAATTATTCTAATTAAAGTACGTTAGTTGTTGTACCTTTAAGTGCTCGTGAAGGAAGGTGGAGTGAATAAAAGACAAACGTTATTTTATTTACTTGCCTATACATTTTTCACTTGTGTCTTATGGAATTTTTTCTCTTGGTTTGTGGCTACAGTTACTCTGTTATCACTTCCTATAATTTCCTTTTTATAGAGTGGTTTCTCTTTTGCTTTTATTTGTTTATTCCATACATAAACCACGCCCCCTTGTTCATATTTTTTATCCTCGCCCGTATTTCGGTTCACGCGCAAATTACGAATTTCTTGGTTTTTTTCTAATTTGCTCCCTTATTTCTTCGAAAACCTTTTCGCAGAGGTTAGTCAGAATCTGGTAATTTATTCGCTGCGTTCTGTTGAAAAAAATATCGCTCGGTTTATTTTTGGTTACCGAATGCACTGTGTTATTATAGCGATCGACAGCTATGTACAACAGTTGTTTAGGAGCCGTATTCCTCATCTCTTTTTGCAGGCAAAGGTATATTTCCAGGATAGTGGAGTGAAGTCTCTCCACTTGATCATTTACTTCGCTCCTCTGGATTGGAGTTTGACAAAGTCTAATACCTAGAGCCCTTATGTAATAAGCGACAACAGGGCTCACAAAACCTCCCCCGTTGTCGGTAACTATCATCTGTGAATTATCTTTGCGAACTTACCCCGTAAGTGTATCGCGGACTTATCCTTTATGTGGAAAAATTTGGGAAATTTTGAGACTTTGTCTTAACAGCTCAGGAATTTCTGGCCTTGAATTTGGAACATATCTATGTGCAATATGTCACAGGGGTTAACTGGAATAGAAGTGTCTTTCAGCTTTGGCACAAAAGGATGCCTGTCATACTTATTTTCCCGGCATACCTCACATGCCTTGGTATAAAACTTTATTCTATTTGTCATTTTGGGGAAATAATAGCGCTTTAAGATTTGCGTTTTGTTTTCTAAAGTGTTCCTATGAGCTCTTTTGTGCTCTCCCTCAATTATTCCGCAAATCCTCTCTTCGTTAACAACATCCTCGCCTAACCTCTGTGTAATTCATATATTAAGTACCGGAAATGCTCAAGGTACACCTCTTGAAGCAGTTGAAAGCTGTCTTCGGGTATCTTGATGCCATTTATCACATTCGGCCTCAAAAGCTCCTTTAGGACTCTCGTCAGTGTTTCTCGATCAATTCTATCTAAGGAAACATAATAACGAGTGTAGCCGTTATGTGGGTTTTCTACGTAAAAAAGGTCTTTACCCTCCCTAATCACAAATTGGTTTCTGAAAACGTTTAAAGGTGCTTCAACATAAATAATTAAGTCAGACGCATCTCGCATGGTCGCTGTGGTGTAGTGGTAGTGCGTTGGACTGCTACGCAGATTGTCCGAGGTTCGAATCTCGGCACAGGCAAAATCAAAAAGTAGAAAAAATAATTTTTCTACACGGCACCACCTCTTGGCAGGCAATGGCAAACCTACAAGAGTAAAAATTGCTATGAAAATCTTTTCACCTCGCCGTTCGGATTCGGCATTAAACTGTAGGTCCCTTCCATTCATGTACAAATATAACACGCACAACATGAGTGAATGCGAAAAGATCGGCCTAGGCCCTCCATGGGCTGTTGTGCCATTAAAAGTAAAGTAAAGCTTCTTGCTCGGCACTGTGCATTGCTTCACCTTCACTCCCAGCTTTGCTAGGAAGACTATTCTCTTTCTCCATTGCCATCAGGTGAAGTCCTATTTGGTGTGTAGGTTGGCACTTCATTCTTGACAAGGCGTCACAAAATTGGATTTACCTGGTGTATAAATTAATTCGTGATTGTATTCTTCGATACGGGCCTTCCACCTTTTCAATTTTGCATTATTGTTTCTATTTCCTAGGGCAAAAGTAAGAGGTTGATGGTCCGTGTATACTTTAATGTTTTTAGCACCATATAAGTTAGACCTAAGGTTGTCCAGCGTCCACAGGATATCCAACATCTCTTTTACGTTGGTGGCGTAATTTTCTTCAGTTTTACTCAAGGAACGAGATATATATGCCACTGGTTTGTCCTTGTCGTGTTCACCTTGCGACAGGACAGCGCCTATGACGTAATAAGAGACATCAGTGGTCAGGTTGAAAGGTTTTTCGAAGTCGGGAAAGGCAAGGATGTCTCAGGAAACAAGAAGCTCCTGAAGATTAAAGAACGCCTCCAGAGCTGCGGCGTCAAGTTCAATCTTAACCTTATTGGATTGGTTGGCTTTTGCATGAGCATTTTCTCCACGGGTCAAATTTGTCAGTGGTTTTGCGAGTTTAGCGTAATCGCGTATAAATTTACGGTAGTAGGAAGTCATCCCCAAAAAGCGTTTTAGTTCCTTCAACGTTTCAGGGGGTGCTAAATTTTTTATTGCAATCACCTTCTTTGCATCAGGCTTAATGCCATCTGGAGTAATGACGTAACCGAGAAATTCAACACTAGTTTCCATGAATTGGGGTTTTTCCAGATTCACCTTCAAATTGTCTTCAGCCAGTCTTGAAAATATTGTGTCCATATTTTCCAAGTGTTCTTCTTTGTTTTTACCAAAAACGATTATTTCATTAATGTAGACATAGCACAGTTCCCCAATGAAATCCTTCAGCACGTCGTCAGTCATTCGTTGAAATAAACTCGTATTTTCCGTTCATAGTGGAGAATGCCGTTTTTGGGATATCAGACTCTTTCATTGCAACTTGTTGGGAGCTGGAAGTGAGATCGATCGTCGTAAAGTATCTAGCGGCTCCTAGACTTGCAAGTGTTGAATTGTTGTCAGGAATCGGATATGCATCGGATACCGTTAGGCGTTGAGGCGCCTAAAATCTATAACCATTCTATATTGCTTCTCGCCGGAAGGCTTTGGATTTTTAGGGACCACACATATGGGAGAGTTATAAGGACTCTTTGGCCTTTCTCTCAACTTCGTCTCTCATACAAGCAGGATACGGATAGCTTTTAGTATAAATTGCTTCGCTGGTAGTTGTTTTGATTTCGGCCCTTATGTTGGTGTTAACAATTTTTCCATTGCTGATTGGTCCGAAGAGAGATACATATTTCCTGGGGATTCGAAGTAGCTTATCTTGAGCGCTTTTTGAGAGGTCTAACATCGGGCATACTTGTTTCGAAATCTCTTCTAGAGGGATTTTAATATTGGTGTTTAGTATTAGCCGTTTCCTGTCAAATATCGCTTCTAACTCTTTGAGAGTATCGTCACCGATAATGCCATCGAATGACTCTAGACCCGGCAAGACGTAAAAGGTTATTAAGGAATCATTTCCTACCTTTTGGAAAAATCTACCTTTGACCTCCTTAGATATTATGATGCGGCCACCAGCAGATTGAGCAAGGAATGGTTTAGAGAGTTCAGTACTATTTGTAGAAAGGGGTGGACTAATAAAATTTTTGTTGGCACCGGTGTCCACAAGGAATTTCCAAACCGTGCCCTGGCTACCAACATACTCTATGTAAGGTACTTCGTCCTCGGCCAACTCCGCGTATGTATCCTCACCTTGTTCTCTTCCGTACTCCTCGCTTACGGGTTCAATGTTAAACATCCTTTGCTGTTTTGGACGAAAGTTATCCGAGCCAAACTTCATTTTGGCAGGGAAGGATTGTTGTTGTCTGTTCCCGTAGCTTCAGTTTTGCATGGAAGGGTCCACTTCCATCTTTTCCACTGGTTTCAGTGCTTCAGGCCTCGTTGGAATGTAGCGTTGGTTATAAAAACTGTTTCGCAGCCTTTGGGTGAACCTCAAGTTGCCACCACTCGGGGCAAAGTTATTCCCTCATGTACATGTCATTCCTTGGCACCGTGACCGGAGTTTTTCTATATTCCTCAAATCTTCTTCCGTGCAAGGTCCCCGTAATGGTTTTTCAAAGGGAACATGTGTAGAGATTTATTTGGCCTTGGGGTAATTATATCGCCATAACTGTTAATTGAATTGTTGTTTTTTCTTTTATATTGTTAACTGTGTTTCTTTTTTTTCGCCGTTCGGATTCGGCATTAAACTGTAGGTCCCTTCCATTCATGTACAAATATAACGCACAATATGAGTGGATGCGAAAAGTTCGGCCTAGGCCCTCCATGGGCTGTTGTGCCATTAAAAGTAAAGTAAGTGTTTCTTTTTTTCATTTGTGTTTTTTCTTTTCTTTACCGTGGTTTTGGTATATTAGTGTATAAGCTTTTATTATAGCTTTTGGTTTTTTTTATCATATTTTGTTTCTTTTTTGTTTTGTTTTTTTTTGTTACTTAGTTAATAGTGAAGCTATTTTTTCATTATACAGGGTGTTTTTTTCAGAAGTGTGGTTTTCAAGATGAAAAATAAACACATATAATTTAAAGTTATGGCCAAGAATTTAGCTTTATTATAGAGATAAGGATTTGCCATTATGTTTTAAAAACGATTTCTGGCAAGTAGCCTGAATAAATTCCAGCCGAGAGGCCCAATTTTCGACCACTTTTTGCAGCAATTGGGGCCGTATGTCAGTAATAACGCGCCGAATATTCTCTTCCAAGGCGTCAATCGTCTCGGGCTTACCTGCGTAGACAAGCGACTTCACATAACCCCACAAAAAATAGTCCAACGGTGTTAAATCGCACGATCTTGGAGGCCACAACGCGAGATAATGCGCTCATTAAAAATTTCCTTCAATAAATTGATTGTTTCGTTGGCTGTATGGCATGTAGCGCCGTCTTGTTGGAACCAAAGGTCGTCCACATCAACATCCTCCAATTAAGGCACGAAAAAGTCATTAATCATGGCTCTATAGCGTTCCCCATTGACTGTAACATTATGAACAGCTTCATCTTTGAATAAATATGGACCAATGATTCCCTTTGCCCATGGCTTTTTGAGGATGTAACGGCGTCTCAACAATGGCTTGTGGATTACGATCACTCCAAATGCGACAATTTTTCTTATTGAAAAATTTTCTTGTGAAAATCGCGCGAACCAAGCCATTATTTTGGTAATAAATTTGCACGATTTGCAAACGTTGTTCAGGAGTAAGTCTATTCATTATGAAGAAATGGCAAACCAAACTGAGCATAAATCAAGTGACAGCTGTCAAAAAGACCAACTCCGAAAAAAGTATTGCCAGATTGAAAACCACACTTCTAAAAAAAAACACCCTTTATTTACAGCGAACCTGACAAGGAGTTGAACCTTGATGACACGCTACAACGAGGAGCATCCACCCATTTTGCCAAAGGTTTCGCTTCTTATATTTTATATTTTATGAGTCACTTTTAACCTTTTTTATTCCACAGGAGGGTCCTCCCGAAGGTAGGAATCGCTGTGTCTTTCAATTAAGAAAATTGTTTATTATTTTTTTATTTCACTTTACTATTCACTTACTATTAGGATTCCCATATGGGAGTCCATACAAAGGAACCCGTCTTTTTAAAACGGGTCCCTACTCGGGCGCCAATTAACGAGTGTCCTTCAGGATACTCGAAAAAATTAAAGTTGCGAGCCTGCCACTGGCTCGTTTAGTCACACTGTAAATAAAAGATTCTTGTTTAAGGTTATAATTTTATTACCTATTCTTGGCACTTCCCAAATTGAAGTGAGTCTTAACTAAAACTTAATTTAACTCTTAAGCTTAATTTTATATAAAGGAAACTGCAGTGTTAGCTGTTCCCACGGCAGCAGCGATAGCTACTGCCGTACTGCACAACCCAGGCGAGTTGCTTAACCCTAAGCTTATTCTACCTAAAATAAACTGCTGCGTTAACGGTTCTCACGGCAGCAGCGATAGTTGCGCTGACGTACTTTACTTACTTACTTTTAATGGCACAACAGCCCAAGGAGGGCCTAGGCCGAGCTTTTCGCATCCACTCATGTTGTGCGTGTTATATTTGTACATGAATGGAAGGGCCCTACGGTTTAATGCCGAATCCGAACGGCGAGTGAAAAGCTTTTCATAGCAATTTTTACTCTTGTAGGTTTGCCATTGCCTGCCAAGAGGTGGTGCCGTGTAGAAAAATTATTTTTTCTACTTTATGATTTTGCCTGTGCCGAGATTCGAACCCCGGGCACTCTGCGTAGCAGTCCAACGCATTACCACTACGCCACAGCGACCACAGCGCTGACGTACCTATCGTAGCAAATGCGCGTGTGGATCATGTTGCACATCGCAGACGCGTTGTCAGCAGATTATGGCAGGTGAATGTGTGAATAGCTTAGGCGGTTGTGTTAACTTACATATCTGTCTTTTATAATTAAATTGGTAAATGGCACTAACTTTTTCGCAAAGCCCTGCTACTCGAAAAGTATATAAAGACTTGGATTTATATTGTTGATTGGACAATGGAAAGTACCGCTGAACACGAAAATCAAAATCCCGATTTATTCCCACCACTGGAAGTACACTTTCTCGGTTTTGAAAACCGAAATAATTGTAATACTTTATACTTATTTTGCAGAAAAAAAGTAATTTTTTCTCTTGACCAGCCTCTTGGTATTTTTGACCTGTGTGCTTTCTAAAAGTAAAATTGTAGCTATTATTTACACGCTTCTCTATACATATCCAATATCTTTTGTCTACTTTAAATGACGAAAACTTATATTATTTGTTCATCCAATGTCTTGAAAATTCATGATACTCGTACCCTCAACCAATATGTTGAGACACGATCTGTATCGATGAAAAATAATTTAGGCTCTTTTTTGATGTGGTTATTGGTGTTTTCCCATTAATACCACGTTGTTCAATACATTGGTATAACCTCTGAACAAATTAGTGCATTGTTGTTTCTAATTATTTTCAGAATAATTTTGTTGTCGAAACTACTACAATTTGAGTTTCGAATTTGAATTTTCAAGTGACCCATTCTGAAGGTCCAATTTTGGCACACTTTTTCACACATTTCGGCCGGAATTTCACCAATGACTCGTTCAATGTTGGCTTCCAAAGCAGCAATCGTGTTTGGCTTATCCCTATAGATAAGAGACATAACATGGTAGCTCGCCTGGCTTCAGTTCTTGCACCAGATGTATTTTAAAATCTTCCAGATGGTCGAATAAAACAACCCCAATTACTGCGATCGGCGCCAGATGGACATATCGCGATTTTCTTCAACACTGGTGGATACAACAGCAATATTCTCTGCGGTACGCACTCTATTGATACGATTTGGTGGATTGATGTCTCTCTGTCGATTATGACGACCATAAAATGGACGTAGCTTGCAAACCACATTTTTCACAGAGCACGAATTTTGATAATAAATTTCAATAATTCGCAAACGTTGTTCAGTCGTAAGCCTATTCATGATGAAATGACAAACCAAACTGAGCATTTTTTACTTTGACACCTGTCAAGAATCACGCGTGAACTGCCGGAAATATCAAAAACCAATTAGTAATAAAATAACGCTTTATATGCCAAAAAAAGGTAAACCAGTAAAACCGGAAGCAATGCGCGTTGTTTTTAGACCTCAAATGAGACTATTGATTCGTACTCGATTAGAATTTTGTAAAAGAAAGCCATAAGCCCCTCTATTAATTTTCTAATTTATATAATATATTTACATACATACATACACATATGGTATGTATGCATCTGCTATAGGGTTTGATGTTTGGGCACTGGGTTGAACTGAATGGACACCCACTCCTTGTGGTGAGTTTTGGGTAAAGACTGTGTAAAGACTGCGTCGAATAGTTATACATAACTGTGCACTAGAAAAAAGATGAAATCTTTTGAACCAGTAGTCAGATTGTTATAAGTATTTCAGTTTGTACATTATTTATAAAGAATTATTAGTTGTAAATAAAAATTGAATTTTGTAATTTTTTGGTTTGAATTGGCTGCATAAATTCCTGTCCAGGAAGCTGGGAAATTCCGCTTACAAGTAAGTTTCGTCGTCCATTGTGCAGCATTCGACTTTTCAACAAAAACTATATCCAGCTTGTTGTTTTGCTGTTTTTTATTGACGACTCTATCCGCTTCTTAGCCTTTTCCCGATCATGTAGCCCCTTATTTCATCAGCACCTGTCTTCCGATCAATGCTCAGGTCTGTTTTAAGTGATTATTAACGCGAAAAATATTTTTAGGGTTAGCCTCTACCTCCTTGGGAATTTTTTAAAAAGGGCATATTGGTTTTGGTAGAGTAACCGTTGCTCTATCGTTCACAATTATGTGTCACGACGAGTCATAGGTGTACAAGATAACTTAAGAAATCTCAACAGAACTTGAGAGAAACAATTTTTATAGTCAGGAGAGGTTAAGCTCTGAAATGGGTGTCATATATCCAGGGCCGTGGAGAGAAAAAACGGGCCCAGTAGGAACTTTTAAATGTACAACAAATTTAGTGAAGAGCCCAACCGAACGATGTGAAATTGTTTGAGAGAAGAAATAAGAGAGAGCAATAGAAAGACAATAGAACGAAAAGAAGCAAGGATAGAGAAAATGAATAGAAATGAAAAGGAAAGAAAAGGTATATTAGGGTAGCTTCAACAATTTTGGTGAAGTTCATGAAGGAGCAATGTTTGGAAATGATTAAAAATTAGTATCAAAATTCTAAACAGTGTTCCATTCTAATTTAAAAATCTAAATGATACTCTTTTATCATATATTTCATTTTATTGACAACATTATGGAGAATTATTTAAAGAAAATATCATGCCTTCTGGCTGGCGCCTCCCTTCCTGTTCATCGGTATATTTCTTTACTTTTTAACTCCTTCCATAAATTTACCCGCTTCTAACGCGTCATCTGGTGTTGTAAAATTTCTGAGTATTTTTTGCACCTCATTATCTTTCAAACAAGTTAAAATTTACCTAAAACCAATAATACTTTCTATTTCTATTAATTTTAAAATTTTCAGACCCTTTAAGTTACTATTCAAGGTATAGTATCATAGTGTGAAAGCAGTATTGCTTAATAGCAATTCAAATTTTACATTTCAATGAATTATTTAATTGATTAAAATTAAAAGACAAGAAATTTGGACTGGAACTGTGGAGTACTGGAAAGATGCATAGATTAGAGTAGGGAGGGAGGAACAGAGGGCCACAAAGACGTGTATAATAAAATTTAATTTCGGCGTGAAGGATAGAGCTTGAAGTGTGAAACTGCTAAGAGTGTTAACTTCGAAAGGCTTATTGCTTGCAGAAGGGCATTAAACCTTTTACCGCCAAGAGAGGTAGGAACGGAATTGTCCTTCTCTCAGGTGCGAATACAAAGGCAAGCACGATAAGCTTTTTCGAAGGAGACTTATAATCGCGAAAGACTTATTGCTTGCAGAAGGGACGCTAACTCTTTGACACCAGGAGACGAGGATCGAAGTTGTCCTTCTCCAGAGTATGAGAACTAAAGCCAAGCGCAATAAGCTTTTCCTACGCAGAGTTGTAACCGCAGAAGGTTTGTTGTTTACCACCTTAACCTTTTGCCTCCAAGAGATGAGGATCGAAATTGTCCTTCTCTTGAGTGAAACTAAAAGGCAAGCACAATAACCTTCTGCACGTAACAAAGTTCTGGGAGTTCAACTTGATTACTTTGCGAGCACTGTCTCCACTGAGGGATTTCGCTATTGTCTATGGTGGAAAGATTCTCTAAGTTTCTTGTATGGATGGAATACTTCACCTATTAGCCTCAATCCGTGCCTGCCAATCAGAGCTAATGGTGTGAGATATAAAAACCCACAATTAATCAGTTAAAGTGTAACTAAATACATTGCACACAGTGTAGAAATAAATGCATACTTATAGCACAAAAGAAAATAGCAAGGAATTTTCTGTGGAAGTTTCTACACATTCGTTGTTGTACACTGAACTTATTTACTTTATGTATGTACATACAAAAGATATTTGTACGTTAGACCCAATATTAGATAATACTATACATTTGTATATAAAATTTGTAGACAATATTTTAAATATGGGAAAACTTAAAATTTTATGTAAAAAAGAAACTTGTACACTTACATTCTTATATGGAAAAAAGGGAGGTAATTTTTTCCTTTGGGTCTGCTGTTGTGTGATTTTGTGGTGGTTGATTTTTCGTTATTATTGTTGTTCCAATTAATGCAAATTTTTGAGGTGCATTAAAGCGTTGGATTACTTTATGACTCGAAGGACCATATTTAATTCCGAGATGAATTATTTAATTGATTGAAATTAAAAGACAAGGAATATGTATTTAAATCAAACAAAATAAATTTATTGAAATGCTAAATTGGAACTTTTAAATGTACAACAAATTTAGTGAAGAGCCCAACCGAACGATGTGAAATTGTTTGAGAGAAGAAATAAGAGAGCGCAATAGAAAGACAATAGAACGAAAAGAAGCAAGGATAGAGAAAATGAAAAGGAAAGAAAAGGTATATTAGGGTAGCTTCAACAATTTTGGTGAAGTTCATGAAGTAGCAATGTTTGAAAATGATTAAAAATTAGTATCGAAATTCTGAGTCAATAGTCGCAACTTTAG
Source organism: Palloptera scutellata (assembly GCA_958295655.1). Classification (NCBI taxonomy): domain Eukaryota; kingdom Metazoa; phylum Arthropoda; class Insecta; order Diptera; family Pallopteridae; genus Palloptera; species Palloptera scutellata. Next base: position 17,047,381 of record OY282453.1, read on the forward strand.
GTTTGAAGAAAATCCTGATCTTCATCAATAAAGCTCATTTTTGGCTTAATGGCTTTGTCAATAAGCAAAATATGCATTATTGGACAGCAACTAACTCCTATTTGCTTCAAAAAACTCCAATGATTTCACAGTGATATATGAAGTTCGGTAATCGTTTAATCTCGAGAAATACAGTGGCGAGCATTAACGGATACATTCTGGTCACATTTGACTTTGAGTATCTGTAAAACCTATAAAAATACACCAATCGAATTGGAACTTTCGCCGTTAATTTCTTTATTTATATTTAAAAAAGGAAAATTATGAATCATTTTCAAAATTATAAAGTTAATGTAACTTTTATACTTGTATTTAATTTTTTTTATTTAATGTATCTCCGTTTTTAGTCTCTCTTTTATCACTTAGAAAAATGTGTTTTAATTTCATAAATATGTAGATTATCATGTATATTGGTTACGTATTAAATGTAAAGTTGGAAAGTATGTTATTTAATTTAAACACAAATGAAATTTAAATCACAAAGTATTTTACAGTTTAACTTAAAATTGACAAAGCTTGTTTTGTTATTTTTTATTTCCAATACCTTGTGGAGATAGGTTTAGGTTGAAGGGTAGGGCTTAGAAAAATCTGAGCGTCCACGGGGCCAAATCGGTCCATTATGATTCCCGGTTGCGTTGAGTGGCTGTCCACTTAGGCCAGAACATCCCAAAGTGATACCACATTACCACATGGTTGGACTTACAGTTTAACGCCGGATCGCAACGGTAATTTATTATTACTTAGTGGTTTTGCCAATGCCTACCAAGATGTGAACTGTACACTTTCTTATAATTGTGATTCACTTCATATTGGTAGAAATATAAGGGAAATCGAACACCCTACTCTAACCACTAGACTATCAAGGTGTTCTTTGGGAGATAAGTATATAACTGAAAATCGTAACCTGTAATATGTGCACAGAGTGATTTTCCGTTTGTATGCACTTAAGAAAGAGAATTTTTTAAGGCCACTCAAATTTAACCCCTTTGAAAAATAGTGCCAAAATATTTTATTGCGAGTTGGTCGCTGTGGCGTAGTGGTAGTGCGTTGGACTGCTACGCAGAGTGTCCGGGGTTCGAATCTCGGCACAGGCAAAATCAAAAAAAAAAAGTAGAAAAAATAATTTTTCTACACGGCACCACCTCTTGTCAGGCAATGGCAAACCTACAAGGGTAAAAATTGCTATGAAAAGCTTTTCCTTCGCCGTTCGGATTCGGCTTTAAACTGTAGGTCCCTTCCATTCATGTACAAATATAACACGCACAACATGAGTGGATGCGAAAAGCTCGGCCTAGGCCCTCCAAGGGCTGTTGTGCCATCAAAAGTAAAGTAAGCATACATAAGATTCACAGTATTAGGAAAGTGCGTTTTGCATATTATGGATTCAAATCGATAGCTTTGTTTAGAAAACCTCTAACTATAATTTTTTACAAATCAAATACAGTCAATTTGGCAAGAGTTTGAGTTTGATAAGAAGTTTAAGTTAGAGCTCTTCTAAACTAAAGTAACGAAACGAAATATGAAACGATATAAATACGATAAATAATAATAGTGTGCGCATAAAAGTGAATAGTAATAAATTCGATCGTATAGACATAAAAGGGTTAAAGTTGAATGCAAACAAAAAATAAGGAAGAACAATAGTTAGTTAATAGTGTTAACATTTTAAAGTTCATAATTAACGTGATTTTTTTCACTAATATATAATACATTTTACATATAAATAAGATAAAACAAATCGACCAAGACCATATTATTAAGGGTTTACTTAGAATAAAATAATAATCTAGAAGAAAATTAAACTGGAACAACCAATTATAACATATTCAGCATTAAAAAACTCAATATATAATATACTTAGCACTAACTAATAGTAAATTCACATTAAAAAGTAAACAAACAAAGAAAAAAGAATTTTATAGTTTTCGATTTATAAAACAAACAAAAATTTTTTTAATCAAACTTGAGTTAAACCTTTTATTGGTTCAGAGTTTAAATGGGTGCTCGCCATGATAAGGAAAATTCATCCATGAACGTTAGCGATTTTTGGGTAAAATCACAAAAATGTCGTAACTGTGCGTGAGTGAGATCTTATTGTACGTTTATTCATTTAAATTTTTTAGCTACCATCAATCAAAAATTGAATCGTTAACTTTAGCTCGTGGGCAAAAATTAAGGATCGTGCGCATGAGCGTACGTGAATTGAAAAAATTTCGTCGTGAGCGTTTGTTGATGCGAATAATTCAACTAGAAGAAAGACAATTTCAATGTCACTGTCAAGCATGATCTCGTAGAAATTATCTAACATTCACTCGAATTCACGCGTGCATCACGCCCCTATCTCTAGTGCTTATATATACCACCATCATCAGTTAGAAAGGTCCTAATTGTTATTTTTATTTTTTTTTGAGGAGAATCAAACAATTTCCAAAAATTTCAAAACATTTTAAATAAGTTTGAATTTTATTTACATACATACATATAATATCCAAAATGCTTATTTTAATATTTTACCTGATATTTCTGCGAACAACAGCGTCCGCAACATGATTGCATTAGGCCAACAGCGCTGTTTGTAGAATGCGCCGGACTAGCCACTGGCGAAGGCGAGCCAGCACGTTTTGGCTGACCATTGTATGGTATGTCTAATTCGACAAACTCTCGATCCTTTGTGGCACACACACATAGATATAAGTTATAGTAGTTTTGTTTGTAGTAGTTGTAGAAGTGTTAGTAATAGTTAGTTAGGGAAAAGAAACAACAGAAATCAATACAGAAACATGTATGGATATGTAAATATTAAGAGGTAGGTATCGTACATACATATACACAGTTATGTACATACATACATACAAATTACAACTATATACAGACATACATACGTACATACATACATTCATACACATGTGCATATATGTAAGTATAACGGATAACCAGCTATTATACATTGTATATCTTTGTTAACTTTTTGTAATACCGATCAGTAAAATGTATTAAAAATCTCAACGCGAGATTTAAGACAAACTGAAGATATAAAAATGTCTACTTTTATTGGAATTGTTAATCAATATTGCGTACAAAATACGGTAGCCAATGCTAACACTTACTAGACAATCTATGAGAAAATTAGAGAGTCTGTTAAAAAACGCAATTTCTACAGATTACGTTAGGTTTGGAAGGTGTGTGCAAATATACACGGTGGTCCATCAAACAATTGGAATTTGAACTACTTGTTATTTTAATTGTGGCAAGTCTAATGCCGTTCGTATTATGACGGAAAATCAGTTTTATATTTGCAGTTAACAAAATGGGTCGATATGCGCTTGAACTTTACTTTACTTTTAATGGCACAACAGCCCATGGAGGGCCTAGGCCGAGCTTTTCGCATCCACTCATGTTGTGCGTGTTATATTTGTACATGAATGGAGGGGACCTACAGTTTAATACCGAATCCGAACGACGAAGTGAAAAGCTTTCCATAGAAATTTTTACTCTTGTAGGTTTGCCATTGCCTGCCAAGAGGTGGTGCAGTGTAGAAAAATAATTTTTCCAATTTTTGTTTTTGCCTGTGCCGAGATTCGAACTCCAGACACTCTGCGCAGCTACTACCACTACGCCACAGCGACCACAGCGCTTGAACAATGTTGGGGAAATACTAAAAATTTACTTGCAAAATGGTGAATCTGCTGCCGAAAGTGTAATATTGTTTTTCGAACATCGCCACGGAAAGATATTTATTGCCCCAATTTTGAATCTATGTTACGTTGACCGACAAAATCGAGATAATGCGATTTAAAAAGAAGAATTCGTTTGGAGTTCGTAGGGAGGTGAAACGAAGTCAGTTTCCAACGATACGAGGTCTACGGTTAATAAAAAACAATCAAATACTGAGCATGGAGTTGACAGAGACACAGCGATTAGTTACATAGGCAAAATTAAACAAATAATTAAAAATTGATGGGAGGTGAAACAAAGTGGCTGACACACAATGATAAGTATCATGGCTTACACTATATGAGTACTTTCAAAATTTATAGACGGCACATGGATCATAGATGATGACGTCTAAGTTGTTGCACAGTCAAAGGGGTATTCATGCTAGATAAGAGTGTTTAAATATGCAAACACTAAATTTATTTCATATAACTAGCTCAATTAACATAGACTCCCAGCTACAGTTTTAGAAAGGTAATAGTGGTAGGAAAGTAATAGAAAATAGTAGTAGCAAAAACAAAATTGTCAAAAATTGGTAGCTTTTTTTTGCTTCTTTGTTTTTGACGTTTATATTTCTGACAGTTCACGCGTAATTCTTGACATGTGTCAAAGTAAAAAATGCTCAGTTTGGTTTGCCATTTCATCATGAATGGACTTACGCCTGAACAACGTTTGCAAATTATTGTAATTTAGAATCAAAATTCGTGCTCTGTGGAAAAAGAGCATGCTCGTTCATCTCATTGTGACTAACTTTCGCACCAGTTTCACTTTATTGGACATCAATCCACCTAATCGTATCAATAGATTGCGTACCGAAGAAAATATTGCTGCTGTATCCGCCAGTGTTATAGAAGATCGCGATATGTCCATCCGGCGCCGAACGCAGCAATTGGGTTTGTGTTATTCGACCACCTGGAAGATTTTACGCAAAGATCTCAGATTAATGTCATACAAAATACAGCTGGGCAAGAACTGAAACCAGGCGACCTACCACAACGTCGAATTTTCGGTGAATGGGCCTCAGGAAAGCTGGATGAGGATCCGTTTTTTTATCGCAAAATTGTTTTCAGCGACGAGGTCTATTTTTGGCTCAATGGATACGTGAATAAGCAGAATTGCCGTATTTGGAGTGAAGACCAGCCAGAAGCAATTCAGCTACCAATGCATCCCGATGAAGGCCGCTACGTTACGGACAATGGAGAAAGGTACCGTTCGATGATAACAGACTTTTTTTTGCCGCAAAATGCAAGAATTGGAATCGGCCGACATGTGGTTCCAACAGGACGGTGCCACATGCCACACTGTACGCGAAACCATGCATCAATTGAGAGGCGAATTTGGTGAGCAGTTAATCTCACGTTTTGGTGCAGTCTAGACCGTTATACTATTTTTTGTGGGACTATGTTAAGTCTCTTGTCTATAGGGATAAGCCAAACACGATTGCTGCTTTGGAGGCCAACATTGTACGCGTCATTTATGAGATTCCGGTCGAAATGTTAGAATGGACCACTTAAAGTCTAGCCGCAGGCAACATTTAAGTGAAATTATCTTTAAAAAGTAAATGGCATTAATTGATTTATTGATCCAAATAAAAATTTCATTCACTTTCGTAATATTTCTGTGTTTTTTTTTAATTTTCAAAAACCAAGCTTAAAAATCCGCCTTTATTAGTGGAAATAGTAACATCGCGTAGTCATCCCCAAGATTCACCATCGCCGACACTTATTCGATTTAAAACGAATAAACAGAAAAAAAGGTAAAAAAGTGTGACATGAATATTTACGAAATGTCCAACTGCCCTCTGGAGTTGTCACGAAGTTCTCGTCTAGAATTATAGCCGAGTGGGACCTGTACAATCGTCTAGGAATGATCAAAATAACCTCACAACTACTAACTTAACTAGTATACATTTTTTATTAATTTATCGAGACAAAAATGTCTAGGCACAATATTTCCATACTGATTTATAAGTATATTCTGGACGAGTGAGATACAACTAACCCATGTTGAATGAACGAATAGCTTTGTGAAATAAGAAATTTGCTAAGTCTGATGCTTTATCTATCTCATTTAACATTATCAAATAAAAAATTACGAAATAGAACTAAAATCAACCACGCCTGTTGATTATTCCTTACAGTGCATCTGCAATTTTATTTGTTTTTACTAATTAAGTGTAGACCTCGAAACGTTAGAAACTAACTTCATCCCATCAACCTTCCGTCAATTGTAGGTTCTGGTCTTTTTTAGAGTTCAGGATTAATATTTTAAATTTTGCCTGTGGGACTAATCACAGTGTATGTCGGACAACTTCATGCTCAGTATTTGATTGTTTTTTATTAATTAACCGTAGACCTCGTAACGATGGAAACTTTGCTTCACCTCTCATCAATCCTCCATCGAAACTTCGCTTAACCTCTCATCAATCCTCCATCGATTGTAGGTTCTCTTTATTTTAGAGGTCAGGATTATTATTTTAAATAATTTTTTTAACTTTACATATGGGGCTAATCACTGTCTATGTGTCGGCCAACTTCGTTTTTAATATTTGATTGTTTTTCATTAATTAACCGTAGACCTCGTAATATAACATTTTGACTTCGTTTCACCTCCTAATGATTCTCCATCAACTGAATGTGTTGTTTATTTTTCCTTAGACCTCGTAACGTTGGAAACTGACTTCGTTTCACCTCCCTATGAACTCCAAACGATTCCTACTTTTTAAATCGCAATATTTCGATTTTGTCGGTCAAAGTCATATAGATCAACACACATCCGCACACAGACTCAAATATAAATATACATATATCTACTTACTTACTTTTAATGGCACAACAGCCCAAGGATGGCCTAGGCCGAGCTTTTCGCATCCCCTCATGTTGTGCGTGTTATATTTGTACATGAATGGAAGGGACCTATAGTTTAATGCCGAATCCGAACGGCGAAGTGAAAAGCTTTTCATAGGCAATTTTTACTCTTGTAGGTTTCCCATTGCCTGCCAAGAGGTGGTGGCGGGTAGAAAAATTATTTTTTCTACTTTTTGATTTTGCCTGTGCCGAGATTCGAACCCCGGACACTCTGCGTAGCAGTGCAACGCATTACCACTACAGCGACCACATTAATACATATATCTACGGACATAAATATTACGGACGAATGTAGGAATGTATCCATACATAGGGATATGTAAATTTAGGTTGTTTTTTCATGTTTATTATGCAAAAACCAAAGAGTTACAAAAGTATATGTTGTTTTTCATATACATATGTATGTATGAAAACATCCATAAAAACCTCACCATAAGCACCCGTGCTGTATTTTTGATAAAACTCTCAAACTAAGCTCAAATTTCCCCTCATTTATAGAAGGGACTTCCTTGATGTTTTAAGAATGTAATTAAACAGAAAGTGTACCATTTTTGCGTACGCACACCCTTGGTTATTCGGAGAAGGGCGCTAGACATTTTTTTTATTGATACAGGGTGTACCCCTGTGAATGCAGAGCATTGTGTTGATTGGAAGGAAGATTTATAGGTGGGACGAAGGAGGGTGAATGATAGAGGGAATGCAATCACAGGACACCGATAAAGAGGTAGAAGCCGTTGTGGCAAGTGGTTTGGTTAATATAAATTGTCTTCCCCGCTTAAGTACCTCAAAAACCTTCCCAGCTTAGGTACTTAAATTGGGTTAACGGTATATCTGCAGAACCATTTACAGTGCAGTGCATATATTTGGTAGTGGTCGCTATGGCGTAGTGGTAGTGTGTTGGACTGCTACAAAGATTGTCCGGGGTTTGAATCTCGGCACAGGCAAAATCAAAAAGTAGCCACCTCTTGGCAGGCAATGGGAAACCTACAAGAGTAAAAATTACCTATGAAAAGTTTTTCACTTCGCCGTTCGGATTCGGTAGGTCCCTTCCATTCATGTACAAATATTAAAACACGCACAACATGAGTGGATGCGAAAAGCTCCGCCTAGGCCCTCCATGGGCTGTTGTGCCATTAAAAGTAAAGTAAGCATATATTTGGTACATGGAAGTTAGTTGAGAAGGCCATGCTATAATAAAAATGTAGGTGGGATTGAAAAACTATTTTCTAATACTTTTCTACTACTATTTTTTGCTACTTCTATTTCTAGTAGTAAAAAATTTTGATCGCAAAGATATTACATATACATATATAGTTTGTACATAGCATATTACATACATATAAATATTATAGTTTACGTTTAAATGATGATATGTAGAATAGGAAAAAAGTGTCGAAGCAGCTGGAAACCTGGGAAAACAAAATTGTGGTAGTACAATTAAAGAGCATACATTAGTCGGGAGTTAATATCGATAGCTACTCCACAAATAACCATGGATGTGCGTACCTACACAATTTGGTTAACATCAAATGAGGTTCCTGACATGTATGTTATAACGATTAAAAGGTCACACATTTTTTTTTATATTAGATATGTATATTTATATATTCAGGCTTTCAGCTTCATTTCCATACTTTAATGTTGCTAATGGATAAATTTCGGGAAAATTTTTTGGCGTCAGTGTGCTGTTGTTTTACATTGTGTCACATCAAATCAGTGATGTTAACCTTACAGCAATGATTGTATTTTCCAGTAATTTTAAGATCTGTATAGTACCACAGTAATATGTTTATTTAAATTACACAGTAATTTCTCAAAGAGAGATTAGTTATAATTTTTGGTTTAATATCGCTCCTGTAATGTGCAGTTTTGATAAATTTGAGATTAAAAATAAACAAATAAACTACATTCTCAATATTCATAAGAGAAAAATTTTATATAAAATACTTAGTTGCAATATTACACTAGTTTGTTTTTTTATTTTTAGTATTATAAGAAATTTTATAAATAAAATTTGAATTTCCTTTGTTACCAAAGTTATGTTGCTAAATCGAGATAATTCAATTCATTTTACAATTTCGCGATTAATAAAAAAATTGTAGCTAACCCATTATTCCCTGAAAAACAGTAATTTTTGAGGGATCGTTCAGGAATTTAAATATATATTTAGCTAACACCACAGCCTCGAATGCAAATACAATAAACAAATTCGAAAACAACCAACAACAATGCAAATACAAAAAAAAAAAAATATTCGAACATACTTATATAGATATAGAAAGCGAGATATACATAGAATAACGAGAGAAATAAGTTTTTTATTTTTTTGTTGTGTGCCATTCCATTTGAAATTTAAAGTGAATTGCAAAACACAAACGTATGAAATCAAACGATCGATTTTTGATAAGCATTGAATTTTATTTTATAGAAATGAAATTTCTTAATTAAAGGTGGTTATCATTATAAAATTAAATAAAAATATGTAGCCTATGTCCGACTTTTTACAACAGCTTTCTAATAAAAAAAATATTGAATTTGCTAAATTTCCATCCCATTTAATAGTCTGTTCCCTTACTTTTTGGGCAGTCTGTTAAAGTGAGAGAAATAATATTATTTCCGTGAGAGACAAGAAACAAAACGTCAAATTGTCAAAAAAGAAACAGGTCGAGAATGTTCGAATTGTAGTCAAAAAATTAGCAATTGTACATAAATTTTCAAATAATTTATTAACATTTTCCTTTCTAAATAAAACTGATTTTTATTCCTAGTTATTTCTTAATTTCAAATTCGCATTTTTTTTTCACAAACTCAAAACAGCTGTTAGTTTGCAACTTTTAACGTTTTATTCCGAATAAAAGAGCGGGCCATTTTTATCGCCAACAATCTTCTATATCACGTCAATTGATTTAATTGTCTAATTGTTTTTGAAAGCAATACCTATTAAATTTTGTGTGAAAAATTGTGCGCCAAAATTACATAAAAAGTTCAATATACATTATGCACGATTTGCAAACTTAATCAATTTCACTCGACACGATCATTGTAATGAGTACAGAAATAAACAAACAGCAGCGGGTCATTTCTGTCACAGTGTCCAGTAGTGATTAGCAGTCGATAAACTAGTGCAGAGTGAAACTTCAGATTTAAATGTTGCCTACAAATTAAAATATTGAGAATGTATATATGATAATGTACAATTATATGTATGGTGGATCTTGCACACAAACCACGCCCTCGTGGTGCAGCTCATCAAATTTGTTAGTGCCAAATCATGGATGATCATTTCTCCAAGAAGCGACATTATCGTACTTAAAATCCTGGCATCAGAAAACAAATCTGATTCCATTGGCCAAAAAAAAATTATAACTTGCTGCGTTATCCTAGATTCTGTCGCTCTAAGGGTAGAAAACCTCGAAGCATGTGGCGGATTCATCCTCAATCTTCAAAAGAGTTATGACCAAGGACGGATCCACACTGCTACGGCCAGGGGAAGCCCGCCCCCTTTACCCTTCCCAAATTATAATTTTTATCTGTTTTTTGGCACAGCACAACTCAACTCCTCAAAAATTCCATTCTTACCTTTTTATTGTATATACAAACATATTTTAATATAGATCGGCCTCACCTTTCAGACGTCACTCAAACTTTGCCCGATTTACGGAATCTATAACTAAGTATTTATTCAACAGGATATGGAAGAATAGGGTATCCTTGGAATGGCAGTAAAATTATTTAAGTGCTTAATTTGCTAAATTCGTTCCAAAATGCAGAAATTTTTGGAAATAAAGACTAAATTACCTCTCAAACGATTTCTTAACTGGGGTGTTACCAATAGTCAAGATATGAAATTTTAGAGAGCCTAGGCCTAACATTTGCCATCCACTTATTTTGAGAGTGTTATATTTGTGCATGAATGGGACCTATTGTTTTATACCGAATCCGACCGGTGAAGTGAAAAGCTTTTCACAGACAATTTTTATTCTATTTTTGCTATTGCCTGCCAAAAGGTGGTGCCGTGTAGAAAAATTGAACCTCAGACACTCTGTGTAGCAGGGTATCGCACTACCAACTAGACCACAGCGACCACTTGCAATGTAAGCACTTGATCATTTAATATGAAATATATTTTAAATTTTAAGAATTTTTTAGTACCATTTGTCCGAAAGGTAAGGTTCGTGATCCTTGTGCTTCTCTGTCTCAAGTCGACACACAGCCACCTCATAGCTCTCCCTGGATAGCGATCTGACACCCGCCAGTGAGCTAACTAATTTGTTCTGCGGGCTTATCCGTGGGCTTTAATGAATGGTTGTGCTTCGGACTTAGAACCCACCACTTTAAAAATATCTCCCAATGAATCATCAGAAAAAGCCTCGGATAAGGAAACCCCCTAGGCATTAAAGTCGCTTAAAACGATTTTAATATCGTGGCGGGGGCAACGATGATCGGAAAATTCAGTCTCCACGATGAAGAAACCGACAACGGTATGAGACTGATTGACTTCGCCGCGACATGGAACACGACTGTTAGTAGCACCAGATCTCAACATTTCGATATTCATAAGGCCACTTAACTCTCCCCTGATCAAAACACACGAAACCAGTTTGATCACGTTGTGATTGACGGAAGGCACGCTTCCAGTGTACTTGACTCAGACCACTTATAAGTTGCAGTCAAGGTCTGCACAAATCTATGTGTAGTAAATCACGTACGGATAGGTACAAAGAGAAAGATGGATGTAGAAAAGCTCCAATCACAACGGGCAGCCGAAGCCTTCGCCAATCGACTCGCACTGCTCCTAGCGCAAAACAACCATAAACTTGATGATATATGCGCAGTGAACACACATTTCTCGCTCTATGCTAACGGCTGCCGAAAAGGTGCCAGGATATCACCGTTGGCGGAGAAATATATGGTACGACGAAGAGCGTCGCGATGCTACTGAAGCGAAAAACGCAGTATATGGAGCATAAACCTCCATGCTTGTGTGTGTATCTGAGAGAGCGACAGCGCTATTTATGTTATTTACACTGTAAATTAAATAAACATTGTAATAAAAAAATAATAAATAATAAACTTCTTATGCTCTGATAACGTGAATTAATATCCGTATTTTTTTTACGATTATAAATACTTATAGAAATGTTACTTTTATTGATTAATTTCGAAAAGAAATAGCAAACTACATTTTGTCAACGCTACTTCTTATCCAGAGTAATGCCTCTTCAAATAACAGAACGATAAATAAAGCGTTCATATTTTCGTAAAAAATTATTTATGAAAAATAAGTCATACAACCATTTATCACCAAAGCTAAGAGCAGGTTTTCTGACTTGGCAATAATGGCTTGCTAGGCATAAGAATTAGGGGGGCCTGGGGCGTAGGACACAAGGTAAAGTTCGTGACAGTCGCAGGTGTATTCATGGTCGATCCTTGCGCTTCTAAGTTTTAAGTCGACACACACCCTCCTCGTGGCGTCCCCTGGATAGCGATCTGACGTCAGTGAGTTAACTAATGTGTGCGGCGGGCTTCTCCATGGCCTTGAATGAATGGTTGTGCGTCGGGCTTGGAACCCACCACGTTAAAATACCCACCAATGAATCCTCAAAATAAGCCTCGGATATATAACACCCCTAATATTGACGACTCCCGCAAACGCCCAAAGGACAACGATCTACGGATATGCACCTGGAATGTCCGAACACTCTACAGGGAAGGTGCCTATATCCAGCTGACATCACCACTATACAGGAAATGCGATGGACGGGACAGGGTTGCTCCAAAAGAGCATCCTGTGATATCTACTACAGCTGTCATGCGCTGTAGTAGCTGTCGAGACACGAATTTGGTGTTGGATTTGTGGTTGGGAAGAGACTGCGTCATCTAGTCTCGAGGTTCACGGCCGTGAACGAGCGCCTAGCCACCATCCGCATCAAGGCAAAATTCTTCAACATCAGCCTAATTTGTGTCCATGCCCCGACGGATGAGAAGGATGAAACGACCAAAGATGACTTCTACGAGCTCCTCGACAAAACTCATGAGCATTGCCCCCGCCACGATGTTAAAATCGTGTTAGGCGACTTTAATGCCAAGGTGGGCAAGGAGAGTCTCTTTGGTCCGACGACCGGAAATTTCAGTCTCCACGACGAAGCCACCGATAACGGTATGAGACTGATCGACTTCGCCGCGGCACGAAACATGACAGTTAGTAGCACCAGATTCCAACATAAAGACACCCATAAGGCAACTTGGCTGTCCCCTGATCAAAACACACGAAACCAGATTGATCAAGTTGTGATCGACGGAAGGCACGCTTCCAATGTACTAGACGTACGCACAATACGTGGTGCAAACATTGACTCAGACCACTACTTGGTTGCAGCCAAGGTCTGCACACGTATATGTGTAGCAAATCGCGTACGGATGGGTACAAAGAGAAAGCTGGATGTCGAAAAGCTGCAATCACAACAGACAGCCAAAGTCTTTGCCAACCAACTTGCACTCCTCCTTTCGCAAAACACCCATCAACTTGATGATATATGCGCGCAGTGGACGCACATTTCCCGCTCTATGCGTACGGCTGCCGAAGAGGTGCTAGGCTACCACCGTCGACGGAGAAATATGTGGTACGACCAAGAGTGTCACGCTGCTACTGAAGCAAAAAACGCAGTCTACAGAGCCACCCTGCAGTCAGTTGCAACGCGAGCTGCTAAGGAGCGATACAGAAAGTTGAGGAGGGAGGAGAAACGTCTTTTCAGGCGCAAGAAAAGAGATGAAGAAAGACGCGAGTTCAATGATATCGAAATGTTGCGGGACAGGAACGAGGTCCGAAAATTCTTTGAAAGAATAAGACGCCTGACTCTTGGTTTGAAGACCGGGGCCTCTTCCTGCAAGGATGAAAACGGAAATCTGGTGACAGATATCCAGGACATAATGAGATTATGGAGGGAGCACTTTTCGCAGCTGCTTAATGGCGATGACGGCAATAATCCCGCCACTGCGGAACCCACCCCGGAAACCCCAATCACTGACGGCGTTGAAGTACCGCCGCCTGACTATGAGGAGGTCTTAACAGCCATTGCTCGGCTGAAAAACAATAAGGCTGCAGGTGCAGATGGCCTGCCTTCGACAGCACGACTAGGGATCAATTGTACGCCGCAATGTCTGATTTTGGTATCCTGGTATACCTGCAAAGCTCATTCGTCTTTGTAAAATGACACTGACCAACACCACCAGGGCAGTGAAAATGTGGACAGACCTCTCTGCACCATTTGATACCAAAAGAGGTTTCAGACAAGGTGACTCCCTGTCGTGCGACTTCTTTAACCTTATGCTGGAGAAAATATTTCGAGCTGCGAATATCGACATATCTGGCATTATCTTCTACAAGAGTGTAATGCTGCTAGCATACGCTGATGATATTGACATCATTGGCAAAAACGCCCGAGCAGTCAGTGCAGCATTCTCCAACCTGGAAAGGGAGTCTCGTCGAATGGGTCTAGTGGTGAACGAGGACAAAACGAAATACCTTGTGTCAACAAACAAAGAGTCACGGCGTCTTGGACAAAATGTCAAAATGTCTTGGACTATTGACAACTATACTTTTGAAGTCGTCAAGGATTTCGTATATCTAGGATCCAGCATAAACACCAACAATAATGTCAGCCTTGAGATCAAGCGGAAACTAACTCTTGCAAACAGGTGTTCGTCCGACGAAAATAACGCTCAATAAGTCCCTCTGCCTTCCCGTCCTGATGTATGGCGCAGAGACGAGGACATTAACCATCAATGATGAGAGGCTGTTAGGAGCGTTCGAGAAGAAGATACTCCGTAAGATCTACGGTCCAGTATGCGTGGACGACGTGTTTCGAATAAAATGGAACGATGAGCTGTATGAGCTGTACGCCGACACTGACATAGTCAAGCGTATAAAACTCCAGCCACTTCGCTGGCTGGGTCATGTTGAGCGAATGGAAGAAAGCGCTCCGGCTAGAAGGGTGTTTTATTCGAACCACGGTGGAGGAACACGCAGAAGAGGACGTTCTAATCTCCGTTGGAAAGACCAGGTGCAGGACAACCTGACTGCACTTGGCCTTATCAACTGGCGCCAGCGCACGCATAGCAGAGGTGACTGGCGAAGCTTTGTAAAGGCGGCCAAGACCGATCATCGGTTGTAGTGCCAGCTAAGTAAGTAAGCATACAACATATTTGCATGGAGTCCGCCTTCTAAAATCTTATATATTAGAATTTTTTAACAAATTTTAATCTTTTGTTTTATTGTATCTGCTCCATGCCTGAGGATTTTTTCTACAAAATACGTATTACTTTGTTTTTTTTTTTTGTATTCAGTAGCAATAAATTATGTCATTTTAAATTGAGTTTCATTAATTAATGTGCATTTTGCGGCCACAGCAGAAAATGATTATTCCACGAATGATCACACCAAAAGGTGATAAATCCAATATTTCTCTGATAAATTTAAATTTCGAACCACTCAACCTTGCGCACCTTGTGCGCAATATGAGTCATTTAATGTAAACATCTGTATACTGTTACGAAGGAAAAACTGCGCATTAGCATGGTGTCTAAAAACTTTCCCGATTTCCCAAAATTGTTATCATGTTTCGCAAAGTTGCTCGTCATATGTGAGAGCACAAAATTCTAAAATATGTTTTTCCCACCAATTTTGTTTATATAACTTTTTTTTTTTAAATAACTTTAAGATGATTTAACTCATAGGCGACCATAATTTAACTCATTGGTTACCAAGATAACATCAATTTAACACAATTTTTAGTACTGTGAAACATTATGTACAACGTGAAGGAAGTTTCCATAGGCTATTATGGCAGCTGTGGAACATGGTCTTTTATTTTATAGGAGTCAATTTTCGATATGAATAGTTTCATGGATCATCATTGTGATGCTCATTTAATACATAATACTTACAGTAGTGCGTTCTAAACATCTTAGTAGATGATGGTGCTGTAGCTCGAAAATGTCCTCATCTCTATAATTATCATCCAGCTCAATTCCAGATTCTTGTGCAGCCCAGCGTGCTTCGGCGGCTTTTTTCTTATTGACAAAAGCAGCACCAGATGAGGCTTTTGCAATTCGGATCCGTGCCAGACGTGCTTTCTGCAAAAAATATAAAACCTCATTGAAACAGATAAAAATAAACAGGGCAAAGATATTCATATATTAAGTAGATATCTGCTATGCACAAACATTTTGAATTAATACAGAGGGGTTTGCCTAAGAGATATTATTTGTTGTTCACTTATACGAAAAATGTCGTTACAACGTTACAATTTGTTTTATAAACCGAGTGTTACTTAGGCCTGTTATACACGACACTCACCGCAGGTGGAAGACTAAGATCGAGCATCACTACTGGCCAGATAGTGTGAACTTCATTTTGGAGCCGGAACCCATACTGGGATTCTTCAGTGGTATCGGCCTTTCTGGGTGTCTATAAACTTATTTTTACTGCAACTTGCTGTTGTTTAAATGGTTGCATTCCCCTGAGGGCGCAATCACTAGGTGCCATTTTAACATCAACCTCATTTTTTTTAGTGAAACTTCTTTGGCCGTATGAGGATAGACTAAACTGGAACGCAGTCATGTTGCAACACAAGCATTGAAACAGAAATATGTCAAACGCTGTGTTTGAATGTGCCAGGTTCTGTGTGCACCCCAAAAGTATACTGGCTTTTATGGCTACATCACTGGGGGTTAAAACGATGTGTGAGAAAGAGAATACTAAAACATACGCTTTTCTTTTCTGCTACAATTTCATTTTACATTCTTAAATTTATAATAGATATTATAAAAAAAAGTGAAATTATTATTTCAAACGAGGTGGGTGTTTTGATGCGATCAATATCGTAAATATTGTCTGAGCAGTCTGGAGGGAATTGAAGAATAGCTGCAGTTATAGATTATTAAATTAAGTAGTTTTTAGTAAGGTAGATAACTGAAAAATAATTTCAGAAAATTATTTACTGATTTGTGTAAAATTCTATAATTGAATACTTAAAACTGATTCTGGTAGAGATACAACGTAAATCGTTAGGTAGTGAGTTCCTCAACCTAATAGGATTATGAAAAAAATTGTTGATGAATTCAGGTATTTAGATTGCGGGGGAACCATTTTTTCAAATAAGAAGGCTGGAGTCCTAGTCATAATAAGGAAATCAAAAATAGTACAGCCAATTAATTTCTTACTCAAGCCTAGATATTTCCTAAGTCCATAACCATAACAAGTAGCATTATAAAAAGCCACATCAATCTTATGAACTGAAAACAGGTCCAATTTCTATACACAATTTCGGCATATGAAACTATGTATAGGTAGAATCAATTTTAATTGCCAATCTTTTCCTAGTTTCAAGATGTAAGCACAAACCAGACATTCTAAGACTGCGTAATGTTAAGAATACCTTTTTTACAATGATATTTACTTGATCAACACAGCTTAAAGAGTTTACGTAAAAACCAATCTGGCTAACGAATTCTAACGAGGAAGAATACAACAGTAAAAGTAAAAGAACCAAAGTAGAATAAGATTTATTATAAATAATAGGTAGAACAAAGAATTTACTTGGGTTCAGAGAGAGCCCGTTATTCTCACTCCATAAACTAGGAGCCATTAAGTCTTCATTAATTTTTAAGCACAAGTTATCGACAAGGTCAGAAAGACTAGACAAATATAATTGAATATCGACAGCCTAACCATGCATAGTAGAATGCTTGCAAATTGAAAAAATATCTCATTTATAAAAGTACTGAAAAGCAGAGGACCAAGAGTTAACCCCTAGGTAACCCCAGACTTGACAGATATGAAGTGCAAAGCTGCACTGTCAACCTTAACCCTTTGGATCCTATCCATTAAGTAGCTACTCATCACTGAAACCACAAAGAGCTCTTAGTTTCTCACGTAGTAGCGAATGGCTCACCGAATACTTTCGAGAAATCCAATAAGTACAACAAAGCAACAAGGTCATTGTCATAATATATTCTCACATCATCCAAAATTTTCACTATAGAGTAACGAAGCCCAGGTCTAAGCCACGATTGCAGAAGTGAAAAAACATAATTTTCAAATAAGTATGTGAAAATGTGCTCGGCCATAAGATTTTCACAAACGTTGGATAACGTAGCAAGAATAATAATAGGGCGGAAGTAGCTAGTTAATTAGGCAAATGTCTTTTAGATAACGGAAATAGTAGGGAGATTACTTATACATAGTATCCAACTTTTCACTAAAAAACATATTTTAGCTAATCTCACAGTATAGGTTTCACAGTTACCAGAACGTTTATAAGCATCCCAATTAATGTTTGTTGGGTTCATTTTCCATTTATTGTGTAATTCGTTTCTATTTAAATTGCACATTTAACATGATAATTAAACCACGGACGGGAGATATTAATGACTTTTACCGTACGCATGTAAATTAAAAAGGTTATTACATAATTGAGTCATTTAGAATGCTCAATTTTTCATCGACAGAATTTACAAACCAAGAATCAATGAGAAACAGCGTAACAAAGCGTTAAAGTCGATTTCATTGTAGTCATAATAAGAAAATGAATTTGTTGAAGACAATTTACATTGGTTGATTTTCAAGGTACAAAAAAAATTAAGTCGTGGTCAAAAATAAATAATAATTGATCAATCATTACAACAACTGATGAGTGAGGTACAATGAAGTAGTCCAATAAGCTAGCACAAGCATTATTAGAAAAGCCTACATTAGACAGTAGATCATGACATTTCAGCGTTATACTTTCAGACTACCTATAACGAATTCAAATTAAAATTACAACAAATTACATAGTGATCAAAGTCAATGATTGAATCAAACAAAACAGAAAAAATGGTTCGAGGCTATAAACCTTGTCTAGAAAAGCTTCTTCTATAGTCTATCTTAATCTCAAGAAATTAATTCTTCCGGATTTAGTTTTATTTTGGCTTTGGCTCTAGTTTGGAAAATTTTCTCGGTTAATAAATGGAACGGAAATATCTCCCAGGTATGTTTCCCAGAACAACTTTAAGCATTGGGATTAAATTATATCTACTAATTTATGAAGGAATGAACTTACTCTTTGCGCTTTACGTTTATCAGCTCGCTGATTTTGATGGTAAATACGACTGAAGTTAGAAACGATGACAGGTACAGGTAAGGCGATCACAAGGACACCACTGAGTGAACAAACGCCACCGACAATTTTTCCAGCTATTGTTTCTGGCACCATATCACCATAGCTAAAAAAATATTTAAAAAGAAACAAATATACAAATTTGGCGTTAAATGAAAATGTGTAGTTTATAAATAAGTAAATATGTAGTATGTACTTATCGATGGGTTCAGCCCGTAGTAAGCGAACCCTAAGAAAGTGAATAAACTGTTCTACAGCGCAACTGCTTATTAAATACATTTCTTCTTTTTTTGGGTCTGAATTTTGATTTGAGTTTTTCCACAATTTTTTTTTTTTGAGTCATATGCCAACGCAATGAACTAGTTAGTGTATTTTTCATTCCGAAAGGAGAAAAGCAATTCACACCAAAGCGAAGGACTTTACACCAGTAAGCCTCACATATTTTCTCGAGCACTCTAGATCAATGCATCTAATACGGAACTGGTTCTATTCATATGTACAACATTTGGATCCACCCTCTAAATGATTCATCACTTATCGCCAAATATCTTGCCATAATCCTGGACAAAAATCTCAACTGGCTTGCCAATACGGCGGAGAGGGTAAGTAAAGCTCTCGATGTGTGGAGGTCAGCTATAGGCACAAAACGCGGATTACAACCTAGGGTAATTATATGGATATATACCAGTGTTGTACGCGGAGTTACGAACCAGTGCGCTTTTACCTGGAGTCTTTGGGAATTTTATACTTTCTCCGAGTTTGATAGACTTTTCCCCGGGAATTTTCGAATCATAATTTGATTTTAGTCAAATATTACCAATCTTCGGTTGTCATTTACACCGTCGACGCATATGTATTTAGCAAAACTCCGATTCTCTGGTGAAAATGCGGGTGTGAGAATGTTACAATAGTTTTCAACACTAAAACAGAATCTGACATAGCGATGAGAAATGCTCGATAATTATCGATATTACCGACAAGCAACGATATCGTTAACTATCGACAATTATAGCGACTTAATGATAATTTTCGATAATTCCAAAACATTTCCGCAGTTCATTTTTATCAAAAGAAAAGCACGAAAAGTCCCAAATTAGCACCAACGTGTTCTGGGATCGTTATTTATTTCTTTCTTTCACCTGAAAAAATGTTCTAAAGCACTTTTATAAATTAGTATCAAATTAGATATACCTTCTGTCAACAAAGTACCGGGAAATGATGATCTTTTAAAAAGCCCGCTTAAAGTTTGTCATTTAATTTGTTGACAATGCTCGATTTTGTCAGTACATATCAATTGTGAATTTTTACGAATTTTGTATTGCAAATGGAATTTCGTGTGCGAAATCGCTGAAAATTTTACAAAAGGCTTACATTGAATCGACATTATCAAAAACACCTACATATGAGTGGTTGATCAAAAGTCAGGTACTGTTGATTGTTTTCTTTGATTATCGCGGTGTTGTGCACTCGCAATTCTTGCCAGAAGGTCAGACGGTAAATATCTGTGCGTTATGCGGCATTTGAGAGAGCAAATCCGTCGAAAAAGATCATGTTTGTGGAAAGAAAACTGATGGATTTTGTATTACACACTCATTGTAAACCAATTTCTGGCCAAAACCTCAACAAATTTCATCGAACAACCACCTGTTTCACCTGATATGGCGCCGACTGATTACTTTCAATACTTTGAAGGCGATACAATAAATTTTAATGAATAATAAGTCTCTTGTGTTTTACTGACCAATTCCCGGTACTTTTTTGTACCGGTAATATATTTTATACTGAGCAAAAGTTATTCTCATTTATGATTAATTTTATATTTAGCAAATAATTGCACATTTAGGGGAACTATTCATGCGTTATTGAGCTTAGAAATGCGAAATTTGTGAATTAATACTGTAGTACCTAGGTGGCAACACACGTTCTAGGAGTTAGATGGCAACAAATAAACAGACACAGAGAAGGATTGGATGTGAAATAGTAAAAGAAGCAAGACGGTTTTATTGAACTCTACATTGCCGACGATTTAGTTCGAACTCACACACAAAGTTTGTTTGAATAAAATTTTGTTTACTGTGGGAGAAGTAATGGCAAGCCACGGTGAGTAAAAGAGTTTGATTTAAATGGTGGAAATCAAAGGGAAAAGTAAAAAGAAAAATGTTAAATTTTGCGCGTACAATGTGCGGCGAATATGCATAGTAGAGAAAGTAGGAAATGCCGGCAACGTAAAATTGAAGCAAGCGAGAGAGAGAATGTGACAAGTGCAACGAGAAATGAGGGAGACTGAGTAAAATAGAGTGACGATTGGAAGAAAAATGGGAGAAAGAAATAAAAATAAAAACAATCACTGATGCCTATCGCGACGACAGATGGATTTTGGGCACAAATTAAAATTTTACGCCTCAAGAAATTACTTTGGTAGAGTAGAGCTTTAAGAGTAACGTTTGCGAATTAAATTGGTAATATGAAGTTGAAGGGGGCCTGGGGCGTAGGACACAAGGTAAAGTTCGTGACAGTCGCAGGTGCGTCCATGGTCGATCCTCGCGCTTCTACTTTTCAAGTCGACACCCAGCCTCCTTGGCGTCCCCTGGATAGCGATCTGACAACCGTCAGTCAGTTAATCAATATGTGCGGCGGGCTTCTCCATGGCCTTGAATGAATGGTTGTGCGTCGGGTTTGGATACCACCAAGTTAAAATACCCACCAATGAATCCTCAAAATAAGCTTCGGATAAAGAACTCCTCTAATGTTGACGACTCCCGCAAACGCCCAAAAGGACAACGATTTTCGGATATGCACCTGGAATGTCCGAACCCTCTACAGGGAAGGGGCCTCTATCCAGCTGGTGGATGTCCTCCAACAATATAGAGCTGACATCACCGCTTTACAGGAAATGCGATGGACGGGAAAGGGTTGCTAGCATCCTGTGATATCTACTACAGCTGTCATGCGTCGAGACACGAATTTGGTGTTGGATTTGTGGTTGGGAAGAGACTGCGTCATCTAGTCTCGAGGTTCACGGCCGTGAACGAGCGCCTAGCCACTATCCGCATCAAGGCAAAATTCTTCAACATCAGCCTAATTTGTGTCCATACCCCGACGGATGACAAGGATGAAAAGACCAAAGGTGACTTCTACGCGCTCTGTTAAAATCGTGTTAGGCGACTTTAATGCCAAGGTGGGCAAGGAGCGTCTCTTTGATCCGACGATCGGAAAATTCAGTCTCCATGACGAAGCCACCGATAACGGTATGAGACTGATCGACTTCGCAGCAGCACGAAACATGACAGTTAGTAGCACCAGATTTCAACATAAAGATATCCATAAGACCACTTGGCTGTCCCCTGATCAAAACACACGAAACCAGATTGATCACGTTGTACACGATGGAAGGCACGCTTCCCATGTACTAGACGTACGCACAATACGTGGTGCAAACATCGACTCAGACCACTACTTGGTTGCAGCCAAGGTCTGCACACGTATATGTGTAGCAAATCGCGTACGGATAGGTACAAAGAGAAAGCTGGATGTCGAAAAACTGCAATCACAACAGACAGCCAAAAGTGTTTGCCAACTTGCACTTCTCCTTTCGCAAACCACCCATCAACTTGATGATATATGCGCGCAGTGGACGTACATTTCCCGCTCTATGCGTACGGCTGCCGAAGAGGTGCCAGGCTACCACCGTCGACGGAGAAATATGTGGTACGACTAAGAGTGTCGCGATGCTACTGAAACAAAAAACGCTGCTTACAGAGCCACCCTGCAGTCAGTTGCAACACGAGCTGCTAAGGAGCGATATAAAAAGTTGAGGAGGGAGGAGAAACGTCTTTTCAGGTGCAACAAAAGAGATTAAGAAAGACGCGAGTTCAATGATATCGAAATGTTGCGGGACAGGAACGAGGTCCGAAAATTCTTTGAAGGAATAAGACGCCTGGTTTAAGACTGATGGTTTGAAGACCGCACGAAACATGACAGTTAGTAGCACCAGATTCCAACATAAAGATATCCATAAGACCACTTGGCTGTCCCCTGATCAAAACACACGAAACCAGATTGATCACGTATATGCGTAGCAAATCGCGTACGGATAGGTACAAAGAGAAAGCTGGATGTCGAAAAGCTGCAATCACAACAGACAGCCAAAGTCTTTGTCAACCAACTTGCACTTCTCCTTTCGGAAAACACCCCTCAACTTGATGATATATGCGCGCAGTGGACGCACATTTCCCGCTCTATGCGAACGGCTGCCGAAGAGGTAATAGGCTACCACCGTCGACGGAGAAATATGTGGTACTGAAGCAAAAAACGCAGTTTACAGAGCAACCCTGCAATCAATTGCAAAGCGGGCTGCTAAGAAGCGATACAGAGAGTTGAGGAGGGAGAAGAAACGTCTTTTCAGGTGCAAGAAAAGAGATGAAGAAAGACGCGTGTTCAATGATATAGAAATGTTGCGGGACAGGAACGAGGTCCGAAAATTCTTTGAAAGAATAAGACGCCTGGTTTAAGACTGATGGTTTGAAGACCGGGGCCTCTTCCTGCAAGGATGAAGACGGAAATCTGGTGAAAGATATCCAGGGCATAATGAGTTTATGGAGGGAGCACTTTTCGCAGCTGTTTAATGGCGATGACGGTAATAATCCCGCCACTGCGGAATCTACTACGGAAACCCCAATCACTGACCGCGTTGAAGTACCGCCGCCTGACTATGAGGAGGTCTTAACAGCCATTGCTCGGCTCAAAAACAATAAAGCTGCAGGTGCAGATGGCCTGCCTGCTGACCGATGGCGAAGAGCTCAAAAAACGCATGCATGAGCTTCTATGCAGAATATAGTCGGATGAAAGCATGCCATGTGATTGGAACCTCATCGTACTCTGCCCAATCCATAAGAAAGGTGATTTCACGATCTGCGCCAACTACCATGGGATAAGCCTTCTTAATATTGCATATAAGGTTCTATCGAGCGTTTGTGCGAAAGACTGAAGCCCATCATCAACAAACTGATTGGACCTTATCAGTGTGGCTTCAGGCCTGGTAAATCCACCATCGACCAGATATTCACTCTACGCCAAATCCGGGAAAAGACCCGAGAAAAACAGATCGACACCTATCATCTATTTGTCGATTGTAAAGCCGTCTTCGACAGCATGACTAGGGATCACTTGTACGCCGCAATGTCTGATTTTGGTATCCTGGTATACCGGTAAAGCTCATTCGTCTTTGCAAAATGACACTGACCAACACCACCAGCGCAGTGAAAATTGCGACAGACCTCTCCGCACCATTTGATACCAAAAGAGGTTTCAGACAAGGTGACTCCCTATCGTGCGACTTCTTCTTTAACCTTATGCTGGAGAAAATAATTCGAGCTGCGAATATCGACATCTCTGACACTATCTTCTACAAGAGTGTCATGCTGCTAGCATACGCTGATGATATTGACATCATTGGCAAAAACGCTCGAGCAGTCAGTGCAGCATTCTCCAACCTGGAAAGAGAGTCTCGTCGAGTGGGTCGTGTGGTGAACGAGGACAAAACGAAATACCTTGTGTCAACAAACAAAGAGTCACGGCGTCTTGGACAAAATGTCACTGTTGACAAATACACTTTTGAAGTCGTCAAGGATTTCGTTTATCTAGGATCCAGCATAAACACCAACAATAATGTCAGCCTTGAGATCAAGCGGAGACTAACTCTTGCCAACAGGTGTTACTACGGGCTCAGTAGGCAATTGAGAAGTAGAGCCATCTCTCGACCGAAGAAAATAACGCTCTATAAGTCCCTCATCCTTTCCATCCTAATGTATGGCGCAGAGACGTGGACATTGACCATCAATGATGAGAAGCTGTTAGAAGCGTTCGAGATGAAGATACTCCGTAAGATCTACGGACCAGTATGCGTGGACGACGTGTATCGAATAAGATGGAACGATGATCTGTATGAGCTGTACACCGACACTGACATAGTCAAGCGTATAAAACTCCAGCGGCTTCGCTGGCTGGATCATGTTGAGCGAATGGAAGAAAGCGCTCCGGCTAGAAGGGTGTTTTATTCGAACCACGGTGGAGGAACACGCAGAAGGGGACGTCCTAATCTCCGTTGGAAAGACCAGGTGCAGGGCAACCTGACTGCACTTGGCCTTAACAATTGGCGCCAGCGCGCGCATAGCAGAAGCGACTGGCGAAGCTTCGTAGAGGCGGCCAAGACCGATCATCGGTTGTAGTGCCAGCTAAGTAAGTAAGTATATGAAGTTGAAAAGTGGAATGATATTGATGCGGCTTGAATGCATTCAGATTGAAAAAAAAGAACGATTTTAGTAGACGTGGCTTAAATGCCCGCAATTAACTTGATTGTTGCAGCTTGAATGTCTGCAAGAGGAAAAAAATATGTTGTTTTGTGTACAGCTTAAATGTCTGCAAGTAAGAAAAAAATGTTTGTAGATGTGGCTTAAATGTCCGCAATTAGAAAAAATATGAAATATGTGTTACAATAAAGAGAGGTTGTTGCAGCTTGAATGTCTGCAAGTGCAAACAATTTTATTGCAGCTTAAATGTCGGCAAGTGAAAAACATTTTGTTTCATGAAAAAAAGATATTATGAAGCTACTAAAATGTTAACAATAAAAAAAAAATATGTCTAAAAATAAGTGGAAAATAAATAATGTTGAGAGGTAACTTGAGTGTATGTTATGAAAAAAAGAAGAAAGGCTACGAATGGCAAAAAATGGTTACGGGCTTTTGATTGGTTTCTGCAAGCAACGAAAGTTGAAGATGATCACGAAAAATTATTGAAGTAGTTGCATATGGTAGGACCAAAAGTACAAGAAAAATTTTACGTATGAAAGATGAATTATAAGAGCTTGAACAAGAAGCTGAAGCGAAAACTTCTGCATTTGTTATGCGATTACGAAAACAAGCTGATCGGTGCAATCTGGGGGATAAATTAGATGAGCAAGTAAAAGACCAGCTTATCAGAAAGTTAATTTCAACAGAAGCAAAACCATTTGAGGTGGTAGAAGAGCAGAGAAAAGTGCTAGATAACAAAGTTGCTGGTGTTATGCGCGAGAAAAATTTTGACATTAATAAAATTAATGTTCGACCACAAGTAAAGCAGTTTGGAAGGGAGGCAGGTGTGGAGTGTCATCGTTGCGGTTTCAGAGGTCATCGCCAGTTTGATGAAAAATGTCCTGCAAAAGGAAAAGCATGCAATAAGTGAGGGGGCCTTAACCATTTTAGTCGCAAATGTCGCACCAAAACCCGTTTTCGCCCGGCAGCTCAAAAATTTGCGCAGGGTAATCATTCGGCATCTAAATTAGAGAGATCACAGGAAATAGACGAGTATCCGAATCCATCTAAGCATATGTATTCCAAAGATGAAGAAACTGTAACATTTGTGAACAATATGACGCCAAGAAAGGAATATGTTTTTCATATTGGTAATTCTTGTCACGATGCCAATAATGAAATAGAATGCAAAATTGGTGGCGTTAAATGTTAGTTGTCATAGATTCGGGTTCCAAATACAATGTCATCGATTGTAAAACTTGGAATTATTTAAAAGCTGGTAAGTTAGTGGTACGAAATCAACGAACGGAATCTAATATAAATTTTAGAGCATTTGGATCCGTTGTCTTTGGTGGGAGTATTCGAAGTACAAATGGAAACGACAAAGCGTGAGATGTACGCTCATTTTTATGTATTCAAAGATTAGGGAAGAGCTCTCATTGGGTATGAAACTGCCATAAGTCTATCTATTTTGAAGATCGGTGAAAGTGTCAACCAAGTAAATACTACGAACAAACATGGAAAAATCAAAGGCATTGTAGCTCAAATCCCAATTGATAGAAACATCAAACCGGTTGCTCAACCATATCGAAAAATACCGATGGCTTTAGAAAATGCGTTGACACTAAAATAAGTGAACTTCTGCGTTTGGGTATTATTGATTGAGAAGCTTGAATTTCGCCGATGGTGGTAGTGCCAAAAGGAGATTATGTACGTATATGTATCGACATGCGTCGAGCAGACGAAGCCATTGAGCGTGAAAAACACCTACTACCAACATTTGAGGACTTCCTGCCTCATCTGGGACAAGCAAAATGGTTTACAAAACTGGATGTGAAGAATGCGTTCCACCTAGTGGAAATTTCTGAAGAATCGCGTGAGACTACTACTTTTATAACAAAGAGAGGATTATTTCGTTATACTAGGCTGTTATTTAGAATAGTTTGGGCACCTGAAATTTTTCAACAGATTATGGAGATTGTGAAAATTGTTATAATTTTATTGATGATATCATAATTTTTGGTGAGACAAAAGAGAAATTAGAGGCATATGTTAATAAGGTGCTCGATAAACTAAAACAATACAATGTGCACTTGAATTATCGCTCGGCGTGGGCGGCGTGATTCTATTTATCCTCGGCGGAAGGCCTTAAAGAATGAACACTAGTGATTTTATTACGTGGTGGTTGTTTATTCTCTATGTATTGATAACAAATATATAATTAATAAAATAATTTAATTTACAAAGATTTATTCTCACTTGGCCGAGACCTCCCTCTAAATTCTATGTTTCAGGGTTTCCGTCAATAACGGTATATTTTATAAAACAAGTAAGAAGTTAAAATTTCGTCTCTGCCTTAAAAACGAATAAAAACATAGATAAATTGGCTAAAAAAAAGTAAAATCAGCGAAACTTCACAAATTAAACTTGGAACTTCTTTGTACGTTGAAGATTTGGGTGACTGCTGGATTTCCGACATTCGCTGGCGCTGCCTGTTCCTGTCTCTTGTTGGTGCTGCTGGCTGAGTTTTCGCCTGCCTGTTTGCTGTGTGGTTCCTGCCTTTGGTAATTTTATCAATTTTATTAACCGCAAATTAAAACGATCAGCTGCGTACTGTCAAATCAGTTTTGCCAGTTTTGCCATATTGAAAAGGCTAAATACAACCTCTGTAACTAGTTGCGACCTTACGCATGAAATTTAAATCCCATTTTCAATAATGCCGTGTGTCTGTTTAGCAAGGGTTGAGCGCAATTTATCTGATGATAAAAAAGTCAAATGTGGAACATGTAATGAGTATTTTCACTGCCATTGTGTTAACATAAAAAAAACAGATTTAGAGTATATGCATAAAAATGCCCAAAAATACAAATGCGCAAAGTGTATCTCATCCCGCCGGGATTCGATTGTTCGCTCACCACCAATCAGGGCTAATTCATCCAATTCAAGCCCACTAAACAAAGGTTCAATCTCGACTGGCTCCGTGGCTACTCCTCCAGTAGGTGTCACTTCTAAAGAGGTGAGTGAGGGTGATGCAAATAGAATGACTCCTTCTACTCAACACTCAACGCTGTACTCGACTTTTCATAAGCTTATAGATCAGAAATTCGATAAGCAAAGTGAGAGGCTAGAATTACGTCTTTCTCAGCAATGTGAGTTGATCACCTCACAAATTAAAGATGGGCTTAGAACGGCTATTCAAGAAAGCGAGCAGAGAGTTCTAGCTGAGCTTCGACAAAATGTGGCAGAAATGCGCAGCGGCTTACAAGCGGTTGCAACGAGAGTTGCGTACTTAGAAAAACTTGCTGCTGATGTCGACTCGGTTAAGATGTGTGTGAACAACTTCAAAACCGAGATGGATCAGTTGAAGGCGCGGCTTTCACAGAACGAGTGTGCCATTGCGGCTGTGCAAGCTATACCTACTCGTCTGGAAGATACTGTTGATCTCAAACGGGAGGTTGAGGAGTTAAAATCACAGCTGGCTAGGCAAGACAATGCGGCCGTTGCATGTGACCTACGTGTAAGTGGAATTCCATTCACTCAAGGTGAAAACTTGCATGCCATACTAGGTCAAATCTGCACCACCGTCAAAATACAGCTTCCTAGAGTGAAAAACTTGTTTCGGCTTAGTCAAACCCCAGAAAATAAGAACAAAGATACTACTATCATCGCCAAATTTGAAACGTCGTTTGAAAGAAACTACGTTCTTAGCTCTCTTGCTAAATTCCGACGTGAAAGTAAGGACTTATTGCGTCTCCAGCATGCTGGTTTCCAATCCAACAGACCTATATTTGTTAATGAGGGCTTAACGAGAGCAAACTCAGTTATCCTGCAGCATGCTCTCCGGTATAAAAAAGATAACATTTTATCAGCCGCGTTTACTCGCCGTGGTATCGTGCACATAAAACTTAAGGGTGAAGATAATGCTATGTCTGTCGACTCGTTGTCAAAATTGGGAAAATTCATTGATTCTTTTAATTCCGAACAAGGTCCTGGCGAGCCTGGTGCACGAAATCCTCATTGTTTTCGTGACTCTAGCTTCTAATATCTTTTTCCTAATTTTTTTATCTTAATTTTAATTTTCTATAATATTAATTTTAATTATATTTCTTTGACATCTTCATATATCACAGCAGCGAAGAAAACGTACTTTTTTATCAAGCACGCGTTATACTTTAATACTTTTTTACTAAGGAATTTAATGTTTAAAAATGACAAGTTCTCTTAGTAATGAAAATGCTCGTTCCAAAGATAATACTTTCAATATGATAAGAATACTCTCAAAACAAAAGACTGGGTTAAAAGTTTGCCACTTAAATGCGCAAAGTTTCATTAATAAGATTGACGAAATGCGATATGTGTTTGAGGGTTCTGGTATGGATGTAATTTGTGTTAGTGAAACATGGTTTAATAGTGGTATGTCTGATGCTTTGTTCAGCTTAAATGGTTACAAAATATTTCGTGCGGATAGGGTTAGCCATGCAGGCGGTGTTGCAATCTATGTAAAAGAAACGTTTACGTGTAAAATACTCAGTAAGTCCCCACCTGATAGTCTTATTGAATATATCTTTGTTGTAGTTTCAAATGTAAATCAAAAATTGCTTCTTGGTTGCGTTTATCGTCCAAACCGTTCTGTTGATTTTTCACCTTTTCTAAGCACATTAGAAAATATTGCACTCTCGTTCACTGATATAATTATAGCGGGGGATTTTAATAGTAACATCCTTGTAGAAAATAGTCTAGTACATGATATGGATAGCTTAGGTCTTTCTTCTGTTAATACCAGTATGCCAACTCACTATACAAGAACAACTAATACTGTCCTTATTCTTTGTAAGTGCCAAGACTAGAATTCTTCTGTATGATCAATTATCTGTATCTAATTTTTCCTTGCTTACGACTTTACACTCAGTGATACTGCAAACTGCTTTAGTTATCGTGACTTTAAAAACATAGACTATGCTCGACTTGGAACTGCTGTATCTGATATAAACTGGGAACAAGTTTTTTATATTAACTCAGTTAATGATCAAGTAGCATTTATTCAAGGCAATGTCAATCATCTGTTTAACGAGTTCGTCCCTATTAAGCAAAAAAGAACTACTCATAAGCAACGTCCTTGGTTCAACAGAACTATTGAACATCTGATTTTGATGCGCAATAATGCATATAATCGCTGGAAACACTTCAAAACTCCAGAATTATATGAAGAATTTAAAATATTGCGTTCGACAGTGGTAAAAGAGGTGAAAATTGCAAAAAGTAATTATTATAGGGACAAGTATAGTTCAGTTGTGAATAGTAAGCAGAAATGGCGTGAGATACGCAATATAGGGCTTTGTAGAAAATCATTCGACTCTTGTGATAACGTAGACGTTGAGGATTTACACAAAAAATTTGTTGATATACCTATGCCTTCTGTCAATCAAAACGTTTACCAGACTATTGAAAGTTCATTTAATGCCAACTCTAGCTTCAGCTTCAATTGTGTTTCTCAGGCTGATGTACTGCAAAGTGTATCATCAATAAAATCGAACGCTCTAGGGTATGATGACACTAGTCCTATTTTTCTGAAAATTTTGCTTCCGAAGATTCTCCCATATCTAACTCACATTTTTAATACTGTGCTCACAAAGTCAATTTACCCGATAGAATGGAAGAAAGCTAAAATAATACCAGTACCAAAATCTCATAATGAGTACCGCCCAATAGCTATACTCCCATTTATATCCAAAGCGTTAGAATCGTTACTTAGTCAACAAATTAACACACATCTGAGTAAAAATAGTTATATAACTGAAAGGCAATCAGGCTTTAGGGAAAAACATAGTTGTATTACTGCTCTAGTTGATGTAATTGAAGACTTACGTTCTAGCATAGATGACAATAAAGTTGGGTTCTTAGTTCTGTTGGACCACTCCAAGGCTTTCGATACAGTCGACCATAATATTTTGGAGACAAAACTAATTAAATTATTTAACTTCTCGCCATCTGCGACGAATCTTATTGCGTCATATCTTTCCAATAGGTCACAAGCTGTCTTCGCCACTAACTGTTCATCAGTCTTTCTACCCATTATAAGAGGTGTTCCTCAAGGTTCTGTCTTGGGTCCCCTTTTTTTTTCTATGTACATAAATGACCTACCTAGTGTTTTGAAAAACTGTAAGATCCATATGTACGCAGATGACGTCCAGTTGTACGTCAACTGTAAGCGTGAGAACCTCTATGACTGCATCAACAATCTGAATAGTGTTCTTGAAAACATTGGTAATTGGGCAATAAAAAACGGCTTAAGCCTTAATCCAGCAAAGTCAAAATGCTTGGTAATTGCGAAGAAAATCATTGACATTTCCACTGCCCCTAACCTTTCATTAAACGGAAGCAATATTGAATACGTAGACTCTGCAAAAAATCTAGGGGTAACCTTCAACAGAACTCTAACTTGGAATAACCACATAAGTAACACGGTTGGGAAAGTCTACAGCATGCTTCGTGTTCTTTGGACGACGCCGTACTTTTCTCCTCTTCATATACGAATGCTACTTGCTAAAGCATATCTCATACCAACAATGCTATATGGCTGCGAAATATTTGCAAATTGTGATAGTCTAAGTAAAAATAAATTAAATATTCTTTTCAATAACATTGTTCGTTATGTGTTTGGACTAAAACGAAGAGATCATGTTTCCCAGTATGCTAAAAGAATCCATGGCTTAACCTTTGATAACTTACTGAACTATCGAACGCTTTTATTGTTGCATAAAATTATATGTAATGCAGAACCCAGTTATTTGTTTTCGAGATTAAACTTTTCTATATCCAATCGAACTAATATGATTAACTGTTTACGTGTTTCTTGTTTAACGTCTGAAAGGCAGTTTTTTGTACACTCTGTTCGTCTTTGGAATGCACTTCCTAATAGTTTAAGATCTGGTAATAATGCTGTGCAATTCAAAAATAAACTAGCTTTATTTCTTTCTTCGCTGTAATAGGAAATAATGAAATATATCATGTTATTAAAATTTTTTACGAATAGATGAATAGATGTTTAATGTTTAATTTTAAAGTAAAGTTTAAATTTGTATGTCATGCAATATATATTATAAGTCGTATTTAATCTTGTTTACGCTACATGCTGCCGGTACTGCTAATAAGGTTTTAAACTTTGTTGTGCCGGTTTTCGAAAAAAAAAAAAAAAAAAAAATAAATAAATACATCCCCTGCCCCGTGAATCGTATCCCATCACCGGCAACATTCACAATAATCTTCTTGCACGTCTAATACTGCTAACTTAGTTACAGGTCGGCGAACTAGTCCTCCTATTGTATTGACATTGGCTGATCTGGCAACTCCATCGGGACCGATCATGACTCTTACCACTCTTCCTCTTCGCCATTTAGATCTAGGTAAGTCTGTCTCGCAAATGAACACCAACGTCCCAGCAGTAAGCGGTTTGGAGGGACGATTCCATTTTTTTCTGCGTGTCAAATCAGGAAGATATTCTGCTACCCATCGTTTTCAGAAACTTTTCTTCAGATTCTGGAGCAGGCGCCACTGTTTTCGCAATGCGCACAATCGATGCTCTTAGGGTGCTGGTGCTTGTGTCGAATTTGTGCATCCTAGCAGGAAGTGGTTTGGAGTTAATGGCTCTTGCTTATCAGGCGTTACCGACAAGTGTGTAAGCGGTCTTGAATTAATTATGTTTTCGGATTCAACTAGCAAGCAGAAATACAAGAAGGTGTAAACTACGCTGATGCAGCAAAACGAAATCTCCCGAGCCACCCATTCCCAGCAGATAGAAGCTACGTTGATGCAGCAAGGCCAAATCTATTGAACCACACAATTCCAGCAGCTAACATTGATGTTGCCTGTACAACACAAAATCAACAACATAATCTTAATGAACTTAAGGAAATTATGATGCCATTGATTCCACAAGTTGCCAAGATGATGGAAGCTGTAACAATGCTTGTGACCAAGCTTAGTTGTCGAAATGTATAGCGGCCTAAAAGTGGTAGTATGGAATGCAAACGGTCTGTTTAACCACACACTAGAACTTAAAATTTTCCTAATATACATAACATAGATATTGCACTAATTTTTGAGACTCATTACATGGAAAAGCACTTCCTTAGAATACCTGGGTACACAATTTATAATACTAATCATCCAGATGGCACAGGCCATGGTGGAACAGCAATAAATATACGGCAAAAAATCAATTGTATCGAATTAAATGCATATAAAACTGAACATATACAAGCAACAAACATTCAAATAAAAGATGAAAGTGGACCCATAACAGTGTCAGCAATATATTGCCCCCCAAAACATTCAATATCAACTGACCAATATGTCAGTTATTTTCGATCAGTGGGAATTCTATATCTCATAGGTTGGGACCTAAATGCAAAAAATACTCTCTGGGGATCCAGGTTAACTAATAAAAAAGTTAAAAGTTTGTATAAAGCAATCCAAAACAGCAACGCTAAATACCTAAGTACCGGTGAACCAACCTATTGGCCTAGCGATTCAAATAAAATACCGAAATTAATTGATTTTTGCATTATCAAAAATTTAAAAAAAGATGAACTAAAAATAAAATCGTTGTTTGAACTTTCATCTGACCATTCTCCATTACTTGTTGAATATAACACGATGGTCACCAAAACTGTAAATGAAACCATTCTACATAATCGAAATACCTGCTGGGCTACTTACAAACAGTATATACTTAGTAGCAAACCTTGAATTGAATATTCCATTGAAAAATGAAGATGAAATCGAAAGTGCCTTGCTATTCTTAAGCGAAACCTTAACTAAGGCTGCTATAACATCAACACCGGCCCCA
Source organism: Palloptera scutellata (assembly GCA_958295655.1). Lineage (NCBI taxonomy): Eukaryota > Metazoa > Arthropoda > Insecta > Diptera > Pallopteridae > Palloptera > Palloptera scutellata. The sequence goes on from OY282453.1 coordinate 17,081,297, forward strand.
ACATTAGCAACGGATAAATTAAATTTGCCTCAATCTATTCAAAATCTAATTAAAAGTAAAAGGAAATTACAAAAAATATGGTAAATTACAAGGCTACCAAGTGATAAAACATACATCAAAGCTACAACAAAGCAATTAAAAACCTGAAAAAAACATTAATAGAAAACGGAAATAAAAAAATAAAAAATATCTTAGTAATCAACACCAACAGAAGAAACAAATTATTCGTTGTGGAAAGCTGTAAAAAATCTTACCCACAAAGTTTTTACCCAGCCGCCTTTAAAAAAAGGAAATGGCACATGGGCTAGATCTAATGAGGAAAAAGCAACAACAATTGCTAACTACTACGAAAAAATATTCTCAAACGACTCAATAACAAGCCAACTAAATGAAATTGAAGAAACGCATCAAACAATTGAATACAACACTCAATATATAAGAGTACATGAAATTGAAACTTACATTACAAAAAGAATAAGCCATAAAAAGCACCAGGTTACGACAATATAACAGACAAAATGCTCAAAGAACTTCCGATACAAGCGCTACAATACCTTCGAAACACAATGAATGCAATGCTTAAACTAAAATACTACCCCAAACTATGGAAAGTGGCCGAGATAATTCCCATACAGAAACCTGCTAAAGATGCCACACAAGCGTCATCATATAGACCAATCAGCATTTTACCAACACTATCAAAAATAATGGAAAACCTCATATATGACAAACCATAACCAATTTTAGAAAGAACTCACGCAATACCAGATCATCAGTTTGGCTTTCGCTGCAAACACTCCAAAATCCAGCAGATGCACAGAGTAACGCATAAAATTCTCACGGATTTAGAGAGAAAACAATTTTACACTGGGATCTATTTAGATGTAGAAAAAGCGTTTGATAAAGTTTGGATAAAAGGACTTCTCTACAAACTCAAAAGAATATTACCAAAATGCTTGTACCAATTGATAAAAAGCTATCTCACAGACCGTCAGTTCTAGGTGAGACACAAAAATGAAATATCCACACTACGAAAAATTACAGCTGGCATCCAGCAAGGAAGTGTACTAGGACCAATTTTATATACCCTCTATACAGCAGATATACCACAGTCTACCAGCAGAAATTCACTTATAGCTACATTTGCAGATGACACAGTCCTCTTCGCATCACACCAAAATATTACAACTGCAACAGCAACACTACAAGAAAATATTGATGAAATCACAAATGGCACATAAAAGTAAATGAACAAAAGCTTTTCAAGTTATATACGCAACGAGAAAAATTATCAATCCTGAACCCCTTAACATTATTGGAACAAATGTTAGGAATGAAACCGTCGCCAAATATTTGGGAGTATACATAGATAGTAAGCGCACTTGGAACTATCATATAGAAAAAAAACGCGAGCAAATGAAAATGAAATTTCGGGAGTTATACTGACTACTGCACAGAAAGTCTAGCTTAAATCTTAACAACAAAATACTAATATAAAAAACAAAAATAAAGACCATATGGGAGGCTACTATGGGGAACAGCAAAGAAAAACAATATCTTAAAGATACAACGTCAACAGTACTGAGACGCATACCAAACGCGGACTGGTACATCACAAACAATATCATTCATCATGATTTCAAAATACCTACAATCACCGCTGAAATTTCAAACTACAGTAAAAAACACCACGAAACAGTAACGCAACATATCAACAGTGAAGTATCGCAATTACCAAATAGAGAAATCGAACAACCGCGTCGACTGAAAAAAAACAAGACCAGTAGATTTAATCTAACAAAGTAGAATGAAAATCCAAAAATTAATAGATAAACGATATATTGATACTGATCAATATATTGATTAAAATCCAAATAATTGCTGTGAGGAAATGTATTAAGTGTTGTATATGAATTATCATATGTAGACAGATGTACACATACTATTGAAAATTAACAACAAAAAAAAACTAGCAAGCTATGTACCGTTTCCAGCCTTGGTGTATGTTCCTGCAACATACCATACAATGAGCGCTTTACAGACTGGACATGTCGTTCCCAGGCTCCTCCAGCACTGGGGTTTGATGGTGTGTTGAATTTCCACTTGATACCTAGTGGCGTGAGCGCAGCGGTTAATTTACTGTGGTCAATAAATTTGTTTTCGGTGCCCAACTCTTTGACGATACCCACAAAATTCATTCCATTATCGCTATGAATTTGAACTGGAACTCCTCGTCGGATGATGAAATTTCGAATGCAGAGTATGCATGAATCGCTGCACAGATCTGATGCAATCTCTAAATGATTGGCACGAACAGTCAAGAAAGTAAAAAGTGCCACCCATCTTTTCCCTTTTCGACGTGCTACGGTAACCTGCAGGGGGCCAAAATAGTCAAGACCCGTATAAGAGAAAGGTCTGACATATGGTGTGACTCTATCGATAGGCAATATACCCATCATTGGTTGCGTTGGCTTAGATTTACGAATCTTACATTCGTTGCATTTCGCTTGAGAACTCGCAGAGAAGGAATCCAAAATTTACGACGTATTTCATTTATGGTTGTTTGTGCATTAATGTTATGAAAACGTTTATGGTACATCTCAACGATCAGACGTGTTAGTGTGTGGCTTTCCGGCAAAATACACGGTCGCTTTGTCATGAGAGGCAAATACGATGCGTTATAAACCTGCCCATTACATAGAATGATTCCTCTTTCATCCATATAGGGGTTAAAGGATTTTAAGACACTGTCCGGGGCAATTGGCTTTCCATTTTTCAACCGTCGATAATCGTCGTAGAATGAAATTTCTTGTGCATTTCTTACCAGAATCTCTTCTCCATCTGTTTCTTCTTCACCGACAAGCTCACCCTTTAAAAAAGGTTGTTGTAAATATTTAAATTTTTAATTTCTGACATACCTCAATATCCAAGTTATTGCTCTTTTTAATCTTGAGTAGCTTGAAAAACGTTTTATATCATACAGTTGCACGTTATTCTGATTGATGGTGAGTATTATGTAGTTTGATCGGATTTCTTGGTCACATTTAGGTGATAAAAGAAAGTGAGGCCCGTGTTTCCAGCGTCCTTCTGGATCATATTTTGCACTAACACGTGTACCATCATCTACTGGGTTAAGTGAACCCGGCACCCATCTCCATTCCGATGCCTGCGATGAATTCATTATCTCACTCAAACGATTAGTAACAAACTGTTTATACAGGAATGTATCCGTGTTGATCCATCTTACGACGGTTAACGAGTCGGAGCACATAAACACCTTTTCAACCTTAACCTTACAACGCTCGAGAATGTGGCACCTCAACCTTAATGCAAATACAGCTGCTGGCAATTCTAACTTCGGCATGGAAACATATTTCGCCGGTGCACAATTAGTTTTCCCGGCAACGAATGACAGTTTAATACCTTCTGGTGTTTTTAACCTCCAATAAGAAACAGCAGCTTCCATAGTGATTGCATTAATATTTTGGCGGCAATCGTAAAATTCCCTAGTAACCCAAAGTGGAAAATCGACATGATTATGCTTAACTTCTCTCTTTTCGTTGGCTTTCGAAGTTGGTTTAATATATCTTTTGGGACTTTGTGAAATTTAAGGTCAAATTTTAATTCATCGTGCAGTATATCCCACTGCATAACTAATATGCGTTCTACATTGTCAAGCGAAACATCTTTCGATGTGATGAGGTTGCTTACACCAAAGGCTTTATATAATTTTTTTCGAATTAGACATAATTTGGCGTAAATTAAACCCAGCTTCAGCATGAATATTGATAACATCACGTACCACAGTAAGTTCTTCATCCTCAGTTTGAAAACAATCGGCGTAGTCATCTACATAATGTGCTTCAGCTCTAGGGTGTTTATCAGTAAATGTTACAGCGTTGGTATTCTTTACAAATTGGGCAGTTCGGTTCGTAATATCATAGCGAAAACACGTGAAAACGGATACTGTTTAAGAAAAATCTAACTCAAAAAACAAGATTGACTTATATGCTGCTTATATCTGTTTTTATTGTCGAATTACCGTATTAATAGAAAAGTAAATTGCAATACATATTAAACATATGGAAAAGAAAACACAAATAAATCCAATTAAAACCCGATCAAAAACGATAACTGTAGAAAAAAGCACTAACCCATCGACAGGTAGTGGAAACAGCGTCAATCAACATGACATACTAACTAACAAAGAACAAATCCAAAAGGAAGGAACCCACACAAGTCAAGCAAATAAGCCTACCACTCAAACACAACCGATAATAGAGAGCTATCGAGATGCTCTCATAGCGTCACAAACACAGACTCAAACCCGAGCATCAGTCTTAAAACTTGGCTATATTGAGAATCCTACCAACAATACCCCTGCAGCGAGCGAGCTCTCATGGGCAGAACAATGCACAAAGCCAGTAACACCACATACGAAACACCAACAATTGATAACGGATAATGCTCTCCTCAGATCAACACAAAATATGCAAAAACAAAAAAAGAGCACAAATACAAACATTGTACAAGCAGCAGCAAACCATAATGCAAAGTTTAGCAACATGTTATGAAACATCTGCTCATACATCTACAACTACACCAAATCAACATGAGTCCCAACAATTTGTAATACCAATAGATACTAAAAATACTATTAATCTCACCACTCCACCAATTAATACTATCACAACTACAGCTTGACCGCTAATAAAAATGCTGAAACAACTAACACTGTTAAAATTATCGTATCTAGTGCAACTTCTACGGCTATTATATTACAACAACAACTTAAGTATCAAATAGTTCATCATCAGTATTATAAAGTGTTCCTCCACCGTGGTTCGAATAAAACACCCTTCTAGCCGGAGCGCTTTCTTCCATTCGCTCAACATGACCCAGCCAGCGAAGCCGCTGGAGTTTTATACGCTTGACTATGTCAGTGTCGGCGTACAGCTCATACAGCTCATCGTTTCATCTTATTCGATACACGTCGTCCACGCATATTGGGCCGTAGATCTTACGGAGTGTCTTCCTCTCGAATGCTTCTAACAGCTTCTCATCACTGATGGTCAATGTCAACGTCTCGGCGCCATACATTAGGACGGGAAGGATGAGGGACTTATAAAACGTTATTTTCGTTCGTCGAGAGAGGGCTCTACTTCTCAATTGCCTACTGAGCCCGTAGTAACACCTGTTGGCAAGAGTTAGTCTCCGCTTGATCTCAATGCTGACATTATTGTTGGTGTTTATGCTGGATCCTAGATATGGGAAATCCTTGACGACTTCAAAAGTATAGTTGTCAACAGTGACATTTTGTCCAAAACGCCGTGACTCTTTTTTGGTTGACACAAGGTATTTCGTTTTGTCCTCGGTCACCACTAGACACAGTCGACGAGACTCCCTTTCCAGGTTGGAGAATGCTGCACTGACTGCTCGAGCGTTTTTGCCAATGATATCAATATCAACAGCGTATACTAGCAGCATGACACTCTTCTAGAAGATAGTGCCAGAGATGTCGATGTTCGCAGCTCGAATTATTTTCTCCAGCATAAGGTTAAAGAAGAAGTCGCACGATAGGGAGTCACCTTGTCTGAAACCTTTTTTGGTATGAAATGTTGCGGAGAGGTCTGTCCCAATTTTCACTGCGCTGGTGGTGTTTGTCAGTGTCATTTTACAAAGACGAATGAGCTTTGCAGGTATACCAGGATACCAAAATCAGACATTGCGGCGTACAAGTGATCCCTAATCGTGCTGTCTAAGGCGACTTTATAATCGACAAATAGATGATGGGTGTCGATCTGTTTTTCTCGGGTCTTTTCCAGGATTTGGCGTAGTGTGAATATCTGGTAGATGGTGGATTTACCAGGCCTGAAGCCACACTGATAAGGTCCAATCAGTTTGTTGACGATGGGCTTCAGTCTTTCGCACAGTACGCTCGATAGAACCTTATATGCAATATTAAGAAGGCTTATCCCACGGTAGTTGGCGCAGATCGTGGAATCACCTTTCTTATGGATTGGGCAGAGTACGCTGAGATTCAAATCACTTGGCATGCTTTCATCTGACCATATTCTGCATAGAAGCTCATGCATGCGTTTTTTGAGCTCTTCGCCTCCGGTCTTAAACAACTCAGTAGGCAGGCCATCTGCACCTGCAGCTTTATTGTTTTTCAGCCGAGCAATGGCTGTTAAGACCTCCTCATAGTCAGGCGGCGGTACTTCAACGCCGTCAGTGATTGGTAAGATCTACGGTACAGTATGCGTGGACGACGTGTATCGAATAAGATGGAACGATGATCTGTATGAGCTGTACGCCGACACTGACATAGTCAAGCGTATAAAACTCCAGCGGCTTCGCTGGCTGGGTCATGTTGAGCGAATGGAAGAAAGCGCTCCGGCTAGAAGGGTGTTTTATTCGAACCACGGTGGAGGAACAGGCAGAAGGGGACGTCCTAATCTCCTTTGGAAAGACCAGGTGCAGGGCAACCTGACTGCACTTGGCCTTAACAATTGGCGCCAGTGCGCGCATAGCAGAAGTGACTGGCGAAGCTTTGTGGAGGCGGCCAAGACCGATCATCAGTTGTAGTGCCAGATAAGTAAGTAAGTAAGTATAACCTATTTTAGAAAGAACTCACGCAATACCAGATCATTAGGTTGGCTTTCGCTGCAAACACTCCACAATCCAGCAGGTGCACAGAGTAACGCATAAAATTCTCACGGATTTAGAGAGAAGAGAATTTTACACTGGGATGTAGAAAAAGCGTTTGATAAAGTTTTAAAGGACTTTTCTACAAACTCAAAAGAATATTACCAAAATGCTTGTACCAATTGATAAAAAGCTATCTCACAGACCGTGACTTGGAACTATCATATAAAAAAAAAACACACGAGCAAATGAAAATGAAATTTCGGGAGTTATACTGGCTACTGCACAAAAAGTCTAGCTTAAATCTTAACAACAAAATACTAGTATAGAAAACAATAATAAAGCCCATATGGTCATATGGGCTGCTACTATGGGGAACAGCAAAGAAAAGCAATATCTTAAAGATACAACGTCAACAGTACTGAGACGCATACCAAACACGGACTGGTACATCACAAACAATATCATTCATCATGATTTCAAAATACCTACAATCACCGCTGAAATTTCAAACTACAGTAAAAACACCACGCAACAGTAACACGACATATCACTTACTTACTTTACTTTTAATAGCACAACAGCCTATGGAGGGCCTAGGCCGAGCTATTCGCATCCACTCATGTTGTGCGTGTTATATTTGTACATGAATGGAATGAAACTGTAGGTCCCGTTTAATGCCGAATCCGAAGGGCGAAGTGAAAATCTTTTCATAGCAATTTTTACTCTTGTAGGTTTGCCATTGCCTGCCAAGAAGTGGTGCCGTGTAGAAAAATTATTTTTCTCCTTTTTTTTTTTGTATTTGATTTTGCCTGTGCCGAGATTCGAACCCCGGGCACTCTGCGTAGCATTCCAATGCATTACTAAGCCACAGCGACCACAACATGTCAACAGTGAAGTATCGCAATTACCAAATAGAGAAATCGAACAACCGCGTCGACTGAGAAATACAAGACCAGTAGATTTCATCCGACAAATTTGAATTAAAATCCAAAAATTAATAGAAAAACGATATATTGATACTGATCAATGTATTGATTAAAATCCAAATAATTGCTGTGAGGAAATGTATTAAGTGTTGTATATGAATTATCATATGTAGACAGATGGTTGCTGTGGTGTAGTGGTAGTGCGTTGGACTGCTACGCAGAGTGTCCGGGGTTCGAATCTCGGCACAGGCAAAATCAAAAAAAAGTAGAAAAAATAATTTTTCCATTTGAAGCATGTCCATTCAGCCATTGTAGTTCCATACGATCCTTAGTCCCGCTTAATCCTAGTTTTTTCGCTATTCCCCAGTCTAGCATGGTCGCATCAGCTCCATCATCTATAAATGCATACACGTTGATTTCTCTTTTTTGATTAATAAGCTTCACTAGAATGATTTGAAACAATACTTCGCTGTCGCTACTACTCTCTTACTCTCTCTTGGTGGAGAATGCGATTGTGGTATAGTGTGCAACCTTCCACACCGCAGTGGCGTTTTGTCTAACATTTTCTTGTTATGTGGTTGGGTTTTAGACATGAAGAACATACTTTCATTTCTTTAACTTGTTCCCATTTTCTTTCTATAGGCAATTTCCCAAACTTCTCACACAAAACAAGCGATGAACAGTCAACGTCACAAAAAACGCACTTAGTTCGTATTGCGCTTAACATAGCAAATTTGTTTTTGTAAACATTTGTGGCTTGATGTTGGCTTCGACGATTCGTAGAAGTGGGAATGACTAGCTGTATTGGCAAACTATCTGACACCATATTAACTACCTTTCTTAAACACACGAGCCATTGGCTAAAATCTATTATGTTATGGGGTCGGCCCAATTGCATACATTTTTCCGCCCATTGTATGCGTCTTGTCATCGGCAACTTTGATACAAACTCACTTAATAATGTCGGATTTTCAAGGTGGTGTAGGACGCCAACAGATTGTAAATATGTAGCCATGTTACTAACTTTATTGGTAATGTTACTAACAAGTCTAAATTCCCTTCTGGCACGGGTGAAAACGATCTAACCTTTTCCACTTGACTCTTAATTAATTGTTCTGGCCGGCCATATGTTTCAGCAAGAGTATTTATGATTGCGTTAACGTTCCATAGAAAAATCCTCTATGAACACTTGCTATTCTTCCGGCAATCCTCCGAACTTGGGCAACGGGTACAAGTTTTTGGCTTTGGCGGCTGCATGGCTGAGAGAATTGAAATTAGTAATGGACTCACCTGATGTAACACTAAGAGGAACGAACGAACGTGTGGCAGTCGTAACGGTACCTGGTATGGTGTTGGCTCAAACAGAAAATGTGGTTTCATATGTAGCAATAGAATTCGGTATAATTATGGCGGTAGAAACCGGTGTAGTGCTATCGTCGACGGCGCTTTTTTGAACGGATGCAGCCAAGGTTGGCGTAGCAGCAGCGTAGACTGTACTTGTTTGAACGGTTGCAGCAGGAGTTGGCGTAGCAGCAGCGTAGACTGTATTTGTTTGAACGGTTGAAGCCGAGGTCAGCGCAGCAGTAGCAGAGGCAACGGTAACTGCATTTGCAGTGTAGTTACCGTTGTAACTGAGCGGTAACTGTGCGGCATAAGTCGAGGCACAGTTAACTTGCGATGTTTTATTTGCGGGAAATTTGACTGCAATTCCATTTCAGGTCCCGTTACGCTTGCCTTGTTTTGCTCTTGATGGCTTACTATAAGATTATGCATTGCGAGCATTTGACTTTGAAACTCGCGCTGCATTTCCCTTATCATCCGCTTCGTAGTATCTGATGACTGTGGAGGAAGAGGAGATGATGGCTTTGGAGGAGGCGGAGATGCCGTTGACGGCACAGCACTCGGTCCCTCTCATATTCTTTGTTGCTTCCGTCCTTCAGCACGCATTTCCCTCCCGCTCTTCTTTTCCTTTTGTATTTCTTTCGCTGGTTTTCTTTCCATATTTGATGGATGAATAAAATGTTGGCAAATAATCAATTATCTAAGAAGAATATGGCGGCCACAAAGAATAAAGCTGTCAAAAAATAAAGTGAACAAAGAATAAGGATGTCGCTCGGCGTGGGCGGCGTGATTCTATTTATCTTCGGCGGAAGTGCTCAAAGAATGAACACTTGTGGTTTTATTACGTGGTGGTTGTTTATTCTCTATGTATTGATAAAAAATATATAATTAATAAAATAATTTAATTTACAAAGATTTATTCTCACTTGTCCGAAACCTCCGCTCTCCCTTTGAACAGAAATGAAATATAAATGAAAATTACATGGCATATTCATTTGACAAATTGCAACGGCAGATTTGCATTTTTACATATACAAATAAATTCTATGTTTCAGGGTTTCCGTCAACCACATGAAAAATGAAAAATGTATATTTGGTGGTAAACAAATTGAATTTTTGGGGTACAGATTATCAGCAAATGGAATTACGCCTTCGAACGATAAAATTGAATCAGAAGGTTCAGACAACCTACTTCAGCTGAGGAAGTACGTAGCTTCTAGGGTTTAGTGAATTATCTAGGAAAATTTTTTCCAATCTTGCAACGATCACTGACCCACTTCGAAAATTGATTAAAAAGGATGTACTTAGTATTGGGGCCATGAACAGAAACAAGCTTTTAACGATTTAAAACAACATTTAACAGGCGAATTAGTGCTTGGTTATTTTAATTTAAGAGACAAAACTCAGTTGTATGCAGATGCGTCACCAGTTGGTTTAGGTGCCGTGCTTGTGTCGCTGTGGCGTAGTGTTAGTACAAGAGTAGTTAGTTAGTTACAAGAGTAAAAATTGCTATGAAAAGCTTTTCACTTCGCCGTTCGGATTCGGTATTAAACTGTAGGTCCCTTCCATTCAAATACAAATATAACACGCACAACATGAGTGGATGCGAAAGCCTAGGCCCTCTAAGGGCTGTTGTGCCATTAAAAGTAAAGTAGAGTAAAAAGCTTATGCAGATTAATAATGTGGGGCCAAAAGTCATTGCATATGCTAGCAAGAGCCTTTCGAAAACTGACAAAAGGTATTCGCAAACAGAAAAGGAGGCTTTGGCCTTAGTATGGGTAGTTGATCGTTTTTATTTTTATCTTTTTGGACAAAGTTTTGAACTAGTAACAGATCATAAAGCCCTTGAAGTAATATTTTCGCCAAAAAGTAAGCCATGCGCAAGGATCGAACGATGGGTTCTCCGACTACAATCTTATCAGTATAAAGTAGTTTACAGATCCGGGAAAAATAATATTGGTAATCCACTTTCACGACTGGTTTTGTACCATCGCATGAATCATTTGATGAAATGACTGAGGGTCAAGTGAACAGTATCACAGCTTTGGCAGCACCAGTTGCTATAAACTTAAAAGAAATCCAGGAAAGTTCGGGAAAAGATGAGGAAATTTTAGCCGTACATTTTAGCCTTGTATACAAATACATGGATAGAGCTCGTAAAATATTTCAAAGTCTTTGAAACGGACTTATGCTTCGTGGGTAATATTTTACTAAGGGGCAACAAAATAGTTATTCCGCAAAGTTTGCAGGCTCGAACCCTTGACCTTGCACATGAAGGGCATCCAGGAATTTCAAAAATGAAACAACGCCTTCGAAGCAAAGTATGGTGGCCGTAAATTGATACCGATGCTGAGGCATATGTAAAAAAAATGTCGTGGATGTATGATGGTTTCTGCAGCACCACCGCCGGAGCTGCTTCTTCAAACGAAATTACCAGATAGAAGTTGGGAGCATCTTGCTATTGATATTTTGGGTCCGTTACCATCAGGAAATTATTTATTGGTTGTGGTTGATTATTTTAGTCGATTTATCGAAATTGAAATCATTGATTCGGATGAAACAATTAGTCGTCTTCAAGTTATTTTTCCCGTTTAAGATTTCCACTGTCCATCACTGCAAATAATGGCCGTCAGTTTGTAAGTGAAGCATTTAAAACATTTTGTCATGTTCATGGGATTCAACTGATCAGCACTACGCCATATTAGCCACAACAAAATGGGGAAGTGGAAAGGCAAAATCGGTCCATTTTGAAGCACCTTATAATAAGTCAAATTAAAAAAAGAAACTGGAAAGAAGATCTTCTGGATTACTCTATAATGTAGCGTACAACAACGCATGCCACGACTTTAAAAACGCCTTCAGAGATGATGATTGGACGAACGAATCGCGATAAATTGCCAAGAATTGATCAACCCATTCGGACTGTTAATGACGAAGAAGTACAAGATCAAGATAAACAAGCGAAAGAAAAAGGAAAACTATTCGCTGATGAAAGAAGTGGAGCTAAAGCGAGTAAAATTAAAGAAGGGTATGAAGTATGGCTTAAACAAATGATAAAAACCAACAAATTAGCACCAACGTTTATGAATGAGCCATTCAAAGTGATTGAGAGGAAAGGTAGCGAGTTGCTGGTAGAGAACGTAAACACTAAAGTTCGGTACCGACGAAATTTTTCTCATGTGCTGAAGGTTCCAACTCAGCAGTCATCTGTAGAAGTCAATAGGGCGGCAAGGATATCAGAAGCAAAAAAGAAACCTTCGGATGAACTTCGAAACGCATATGTGCGCGTCCCTCTCGTTTTGACGATTAAAGAAAAAAATCTATATACATATCTTAATATTGATTATTTTATATTCTTATTTAAAATTAATATTTTACTGTAAAAGAAGTATCTAGGTGGCAACACACTTTGTAGGAGTTAGATGGCAACATAAATAAACAGACACAAAGAGGGATTGGATGTGAAATAGTAAAAGAAGCAGGACGTGTCTTATTGAACTCTACAAATACATTCATCTCCAAAGCGGTGATGATACGCCAAATTTTCAAATTCCACGAACTGAAACAAAAAATTGCCCACCGATTCCCTATGCTTAATAATCGTGCTATTTATTAAGTTTAAACAAAAATGATTTGTCAAGGTTTAAAAAGTATTCATATGCAAAAACTCACGCCAAAGACAAATTGAGTTCAAATATGGGAACTGTTATAAATTCCTTATTGTTAATTATTAATGGTCGACTATTGTCGACAACTCGTCGCACTCATCGATAAGTTGTCTACAATTGTTCTTAACGATATTCCCATCTCGAATCTGGCAGCGGATTTTACTCATCGCATTAGAAATTAGAGAAATCATAATCTAAATGTCCAAAAATTAACTGCAAATATATTAACCTCAAACCTACATTGACCTCAAATTTTTTAAACTTTATTTAATACATAATTTCGCTTTCAGATTTATGTTCAGCATTAAAAGAATCAGCCTACGCAGACTAAAAAGTAGAAATAATGTACTGAGTTGTGACAGCGAAACTCAGCGACGTGTATTTTAAATATGAATAACTCATTGAAGAGTAGTAATATTTAAGAGCTATACAATGGAAGCTGCTAGGAGCATATAAGCTATTCGAGGTTGTTGTGCGAACAACATGGTGAACTCATAAGTTGCCATACTTACAATGCAGATCGTCTTTTAGCGAGACAGCCACGGTGTACAATCTGAACATTATAAGGGTGGCTGGGCATAGCGATATTGAGGGAAACTGTATGGCTGATGGCCTCGCTAGATTTGGAACGACTATCAGCAAATCACTCATCACTGGCAATGTTAGTATACCACTAGCCAAATGTAAGCTCTTAATAAAGAATCATCACTCCCATGTTGCAGAAAGAAGATGGAGAATCGAACATGCGATATTGACCGAGAGTTATGGCCTATGCTTATCCAAAAACTCAATGAAACACTCATATACGTGGGCCGGATCCACATTAATAAGTTAGTTTCCCTTCACACTGGGCACTGCCCAGTCTCCTTACTACCATACATAAATTGTTTTTTGACTAATCTGATTGTTTATTTTAAAAAATACTACTTGCGCATCGCTGATTAGGTACTCCGTCGATATGTACATACAGTATTTAAGATGGTGTCTATAAGTATTATAAAATAGGTGTAATAAAAAAATGAACTTACCCCAATGTGGTCATAGTTACAATAGTGTACCAAAAAGCTGCCGGTATTGATGTAAAATTTGTACCATTGACATTCTTTTCAGCGTAAAACATAACTGTTGCAAATATAATGATAGCCATGGCTAATGAGAATACTAAAAATCCCAATTCGGAAGCGCAAGATTTGAGCGTATAGCCAAGTATTCGTAGTCCTTGTGAGTGCCGTGAAAATTTGAATATGCGGAAGACACGAAAGACTCTTAATGTGACAAAGGCACCGCTAACATCGTCGTTATCCGTAATTCCCAAGCCTATGTAATACGGTAGAATAGCTACAACATCAATGATGCTCATAACGCTTCGTACGAATTTACAACGATCGGGTGCAGCAAATAGACGCAATAGATATTCAGCAGTGAATATCATAACGCAGGCGGTGTCCAAACAGAAGAATACTATTTTATAACGTTCACCACATGGTAGAGTTCCGGCACGTCCTGGTCGGTGGCCGCATGGTACTGTCTCGACAACGTTCGCCATCACTGAGACGGCTATGAAGAAACCGGTAACATAATAGAAAACAAGAGCAGCTGTCGATGTGTGCGGATTTTCAAAGGCACGCCACATCTTCTGTCGTATATTTGTTAGTTGTTGCAGATTCTGATCACCATTCTCCGATAGCTTATCGTCCATTAAACGTTCGGCATTTTCACGTTTACGATCACGATAGTCCTCATAGCAACAATCGCCGATCACATCTGGCATTATGCCAAAAAATGCCAATTCCTCGTCATAGCTGGTTAGACATTCATGCTTGGGATAATGCAATTTCCCAGTCCGATAATAATTTAATATATGGCGAAATAAGTCAGGATCTCTGTCGAAGAAATATTCCTTGCAATCTTCGTCGTAGAAAAATTCACGTTCATTCGAGCCCAACAGCGAATCTGGATATTTTTCAAGTGTATTGCGCCACGTTTCAAAACGACGTCCGGAAACATTAATTATTAGCTTCTCATCATCAGTTTTGCGCCGATCCTTAGGTACAGGTGGCGGTGGCAGTGGATTGGCCGCAATTGGGACCCAACCAATGGCCGCCGCCCGCGCGAAAGGCAGCCAAGCGGCGACCGCAGCCATACTGTGTGGTGGAATTTTTTAGAACGGTTAACGGGAGCACAAGCAACTGGTGGCGGTTGGCGGCTACGATGCCCTACGAAGGTGATAGCGATTTGCTGCGTCTAAAGGCTGCCTAAAGGCTTATAAGACAGTGAACAACAAAGTTGACAACGCCGCTTCGGAAAGCGAATGTGGTTCGTTCGCAATAGTGACGACGCGACGGCGACTTTGGCGGTGGTGTGAGTTTTATTGTTTGATGTTAATTTAATGTTTAGTTTAATTTTAATATTATAAAGTCTTATGACGATATTGATGAATGTGCGTTTGCGTTTTTTTAACACTTGTATTCTTTGATTCTTTTTGTTGTAAATTACGTTTTTAGAATAAACAGTTGTATATCTCAAGTTATAGTCCAAATATTTCACGAATTATTTTTTTACTAAGTAGTTTGTATGTATTAGCTCACGCTATTATGTAGAAAACTACTGGAAAATACTAAAATTTTACAATTCGAAGCTTCCGTCTTACCTGTCAAACAATTTCTCAAAGTATTCTAATGTAATACTAATGGTATTTTTCGTTAATTCGCCACAAAATTTTTTGTTATAAGCTATTTTTATATAAGCTATGTGTAGAACAGTGATTTATTCACATGTAATTTATTGATATTTACATTGTTTTAATGTCGATGCGCAAATATTTGAATTTTTTAAGACGGGTTCCTTAATTTTTATAATATTTTTTGTTGAAACAAGTGTAAATTGTTAGGTAAGTGCTTTTTCATCTTTCAGAAATGAAATTATTTTACTGCTGTCCTCGCTTAATGTGAAATTGAATATTTAAAAGAATGGAAGGAGCAAGGACTTATCAATTGAAAAAGAACTAGTTATTGTAACCCTTCTTGACGGTGGACGGCACAATCTCACCGAAATCGCGAAAATAGTAGGAGATAATTGTCCTGCAGTTTCGAAAATTGCGAAATTGGTTAGGGAAGGCACGATCGAAATAAGGAGTCGTCTATCTCGACGAGGAGGCGAGAGGAAAACAGACGATCGTGGTGATCACAGAATCATTAGAACTGTACTAGAGATCCGTAAATTGGCTTTTCGGGAGCATTAGAAAATCTTACTAAACAGAAGATGAAAATAGCTCGTCTGAAGTTTATAAAAGTAAGAACTCTACATTTTGGAACAATTTAAGCAATCATATGCAGCACTAAAAAAAATTAAAGTGATTTTAATATGGTGATTGTTTGCTACCCTTGCCAGGACATTCTCCGGATTTAAACCAAATTGAGAATGTCAGCAAACCCTCAAATCACTTGTTTATCTTCGCCATATATCCCATAACATCCTCTCTGAAAACCATTGAGGTGTGGCAAGGTGCACCAGAAGAAAGAGCTTGTATTCAAAGCTCAGTTGCTAGTGATTGATTTTGAAGAAAATTTCTGTTATCTTTAATCATTCATTTTAATAACATTTACATTTAATTTATAGGTAATTTTTGTCGCATTTAGAGACACATTCCTAGATTTACACGGTTTCACTTTTATGTACACCCATACATTCTGTAGCACACCGTCTTACGTAAAATTTCAATTGTTTTATAAATCTATCAAAATATCCAATAAAACACGCCCACGAAAAGGAGATTTTATGTGTAAAGAAAAAATGTTTATCTTTCATAAGGAGCAATTATTAATTTGTAGAAGAATAATTGTAAATGACAACGAGGAAGAGAGTTCACAACGTGATCGCTTTATTCCCGTATGTTAAATGAGCAAATAAAACACAGCTTACCAAAAATTACACCGTACCAAAGAATGTTGCTACTTTAAAAAATGCAACACTGTAGATATCGTCATATCACAAAACTTTTTGTAATGGTTTTGTGAGAAATTTAAAGTTGGGAAGCGGGGAATGCTTTATGCGAGATGCATATAGCAAAAAAAATGTTACATTGTAAAGAAGAAATGCATGAATCTCGGGAATGCTTATAATTGGGGATTAATACATGTAAATGCTCAACCGTGTCGATTTAGCCATATATTGTCCTGTCGGTCTCATATATGAGTTTCATTTGAATTACTTACTCCTACTTGTTGAGTTTCATTGTGTGGCGGTTGATTGACGCGAGGTACAATGCAAATACTATAGAAAGAATACAGGATGGCGATACAATATGTGCATACTATATATGCTACCTACATAAATAAATCTGAAAATAATGAATGGATTTCAGATGAAACTGGTTGAGTTATGTTATGGTCTTGTGGAAGCCGTCCACTACAAATTTTTAGCGGGCAACCAGGGCTAAGAAATAATCATTGAAAAAAGGTATTGTAAAAATTCTTTTTGACGCTAAGTTGTGCCAACAGAGCGTCATTGATCATTATCCTTATTCGTTATCTCCAGTGGATATTTCGTTCCCATCTGTTTATAAAGCAATTGTGTTAGAATATATGAGGAACCTTAAAACCTGTGTTAATTCTGGCCCTGACAACATTCCTGAATGTATTCTTAAGGAATATTGCAATGAACTTGTGCTGCCCATCTCACTACTATTTAAGTTTTCCTTACAATGTGTGTATTTCCCTTACGCCTGCAAAGTCTCTTACAATATTCCGCTACATAAATCTGGCAGCAAATCTTTAATTAATAACTACCGTTGTATAGCAAATCTTTGTGCTATTCCCAAACTCTTTGAACAAATTATTTGCTCGCAAATCAGTTTTAATCTTCATAAATCTATTTCACCTTTTCAACATGGGTTTTTACCCGGCAAATCGGCAACTGCTAATCTTATATGTAGAATCCACTTCAAGAGTGTTAGAAGGCTTTGACAATAGATTACAAACTGATGTTGTGTACACCGAATTTAGTAAAGCTTTTGACGTAGTAAATCATAATTAGTTTTTACTTAAATTGCAAAATATGGGTTTACCTCCACGTTTACTGAAATGGATCACTTCTCACCTTACAATTCGAACCCAGAGTTTATTGTTCAAGGGCTTTAAGTCTAATTGTTTTCCTGTTACTTCTGTCGTTCCTCGAGGGAATCGTCTTGGCCCCATTGTTTTTTTGCTTTCTATTAACGATTTGCCCAATGTTTGTCAAAATTGTAAACTTTTGATGTACGCTGATGACGTGAAATTATTGTATGCATTTAATAATACCGACAACACTAAGTTACTACAGAATGACCTAAATCAAATGCACAGTTGGTGTAGCTTAAACTTAATTAAACTGAATTTAAATAAATGTAAGCAAATGGCTTTTTCACATAAAACTCCTTTATTATTTAACTATGAAATTGATAACTACAAACTTGAATCGTTTCAACAGTCGTGGATTTTAGAGTGACTTTGGATACCAAACTTTGTATTAATATTCACATTAATAAAATCATTAACAAGGCCTACAGTGTGCTAGGTTTCATTAAACGCTGAGCGAAAGAATTTGACGACAATTATGTTACCAAACTGTTATTTGTTTCTTTCGTCGTACGTCCAATATTAGATTATGCTTCAATAGTTTTGTGTACATAGATGGCTTGGAGTCGGTCCAAAAACAATTTATTCTTTTCTGCTTACGTGGTTTACCTTGAAACCCGAATTTAAACCTTCCATCGTTCGAAAGTCGATGGGACTAATTTCATTGGCATCGTTATACTCAAGTAGAATGTTGAATTCTACATTTATACTTAAACTTTTCAGAGCAATTTAAATACTTAGTACTTATCTTTTAAGTAGGCTCAATATCAATATACACATGCTACAAGGAAATATGATTTGATATGATTTGAATATTTCAATAATGCCTGTATAGATTTCCTTAAAGTTTATCATTTAATAGATTTTTCCGATTCATAAAAATCAATGAAAGATAAAATTCTTCTAAAAATAATAATTAATTAATAATTAACTCTCTCCACTATCCAGCCATTTTGTTCTTAGTGGAGTTCTCTCCCCTCGCGCTTTTGCTTCCGTTCGTGCTTCTGTAGAGTGATCCGGGTCACTTTACTACGGTAACCTACAAGTAGTTGGGAGCGTCCCTCGGTCGGCTGGGCGGAAGGTGGGCGTGGAATTCATCGAAAAAAAAAGTAATAAAAATTTATTTCCAAAATGGTGAATCTTCTACCGAAAGTGAAAGAAAATTACGTTCAAAATTCGGTAGAAGAGAAGCACTTTCCATGCAATTGGTGGATCAAATTGTGAAATGTGTGCGTGAAACTGGATCTTTATTGGATAAAACAAAACGTTATCCAACAGTGCGCACAAACGGAAAAAAATTGCTGCTGTTGCTCAGAGGAAGAAAGATGCGTCACAGTGAATGGTGTGTGCTGCCGCGCAATGATAACTGACTATTTGTTGCCTATTTTAGAAGATGTAAACTTGGACAACATTTGGTTCCAACAAGATGGCGCGCCGTGTCACACTAGCCGTGCAACAATTAATCTTTGGTGTTGGAAGTTTGAAAATCGCCCTCCTTCTTCCTTCCATTCAACACAATGCTCTGCATTCATAGGGTGTTGAATGAATCAAAAAAAAAAAAAAAAGAAATGAGTTTAGAATATGCTTTAATAGTTTGGTGTACATAGATGACTTGGAGTCGTTCCAAAAACAATTTATTCTTTTCTGCTTACGTGGTTTACCTTGGAACCCGAATTTAAACCTTCCATAGTACGAAAGTCGATGGGACTAATTTCATTACCATCGTTACCATCAAGTAGAATAATGTTGAATTCTACATTTATACTTACCGGTGTAC
Organism: Palloptera scutellata; assembly: GCA_958295655.1. Classification (NCBI taxonomy): domain Eukaryota; kingdom Metazoa; phylum Arthropoda; class Insecta; order Diptera; family Pallopteridae; genus Palloptera; species Palloptera scutellata. The sequence goes on from OY282453.1 coordinate 17,100,774, forward strand.
AAGTATAAAGTAAGTAATGACATCTTTGAGTCGCTAGGTAAAACTATAAGCTTTGTCAAACCAAGCTTTTACTTGGTTATAAGCTAAATCTACCACGCAAGCGTAGTGAAATTTTTAATGGTCTAAATGTCCTTGTGCCAAAAATATCTACCACTCTTGTATGAACGGCATATTCAAGATTTGCAGTCATAAGCTGCAAGTAAATGTTACAACGAAGAAATTTTAAAATTAGAACACAAGGACTTTCTTTGAATGAAAGAGTAGCTCTTATGGAAATTTTGTGCAAAACAAGACTTCCTAACAAAATTCGATGTTGTTTTAGAATGTAATACAGACTTCAACAGCATCGTAAACAATTCGAAACGTTCTGTTTAAAAATTTCAAAACAACTGACAAATATATTGAACTCCTATATGTATGGCGCAGAGACGTGGACATTGACTATCAATGGTAAAAGGCTGTTAGGAGCGTTCGAGAGGAAGATACTCCGTAAGATCTGCGGTCCAGTATGCGTGGACGACGTGTATCGAATAAGATGGAACGATTAGCTGTATGAGCTGTACGCCAACCCTGACATAGTCAAGCGTATAAAAATCCAGCGGGTTCCCTGGCTGGGTCATGTTGAGCGAATGGAAGAAGGCGCTCCGGATAGAAGGGTGTTTTAATCCAACCACGGTGGAGGAACACGCAGAAGGGGACGTCCTAATATCCGTTGGAAAGACCAGGTGCAGGGCAAACTGACTGCACTTGGCCTAATCAACTGGCCCCAGCGCACGCATAGCAGAGGCGACTGGCGAAGCCGCAATATTTATCGAGAATTTAATTTTTTTCGCTCCATTTTAAAAATTTTTAGGTCACATCTATTATTTACTTATTTGTCCAAGTGTGTATATACCATAGACAAAAAAACCGAACTGAGTGTTGGCGATTTTCATAAAAGAAATCTATGCGTAATTGTTTTACAATAGAATTCGAGTTCTGTTGTGCCTCCAGTTGCTTGCGAAGTCTATACTCTCGAATCTCCTTAACGACTTTTGAAGTTGTCAAGGATTTCAATTCGCAGGCAACTTTGGCTGCGACGGCCGATAATAATGCTCGATTATCCTTTTCTTACGTGGTGGTGCTGAGACGTGGGCGCTGACCACTAATGATGAAAGGCTGTTATATGCGTTAACGACATGTATCGGATAAGATGGAACCATGAGCTGCCGATATTGACGTAGTCAAGCTCATAAAAACCAAGCGTCTTTGCTGGCTGGGTCATGTTGGGTGTTTTATAAGAGCGGAGTGGTGGAACGCGCAGACGAGAACGTCCTAAAATTTCATTTATTAATTAAGCATAAAAGAAGTAGTATACAAGGTAACTTGACAGCTGAGCAGCTGACATTTTATTTTGTTTCTATAAACAGAATAATCTTCAACATTGTTGCATGGACAACGACTGTGTATCGTTTTTTAAAATACTTTTATTTGGTAATTTTAATAGATTCTAGATTTGTTGCTGTCTAAAATTTGACAGATAAAAAAAATTAGCGAACTCTCTGAAATGACTCCATCCTGTAAAATACGCATTAATACTACCTTTGTTATTTTTCGAAGTGCGTACTACAATACTTAGTTCTTGATTTGAAACTATAAAATTTCTTGAGCATCTCTTAATGGTTTTTTTTTTTTATTAAATAAGGAATTCATAGCGTTATTCCTGCGCTGTTTTCGATTTTTTGTCCTTTTCGGGCTAAGTACAAATATTTAAGCCTCGTAAATCATATATCATATAATTTCACAATATGTAGTTATAAAAATTATGTTCACCTCTATACAAAAATATTAGTATGATACAACTGTGAAATAAAGTATACTTTTCTTATCAAATCAGCTGCTTGTTGCTTGTTTTATTGGATATTTTTGTAACAAAGCAGCAATTGTTCTACTTTTCCAATTTCCCTCGAAATTTTAATTTTAATAAATTTATTTCTATTTTAATTTTTAAGCAATCAGCTAATATAATTTGGCCACATCACATTCAAATATGATAAGGTGCTCCAGGGATGCCAACCCAACTTTACAAATTCCCCGATTTCTCTTTGAATTCCCTGACCCACATCAAAATATTCCACACTGGTTCCCCATACTTACTAATAAACTTGCTACTACTCGAATGTTGAAAAAACAAATTATGTTTAAATTATTAAAATGTATTGAGAATACATAAACCTGGCTTTTGCAAACAAGCTATTTTTCAAAATCAAGTTTTTAATGGATTATGATTAAGCATATCCTTCTGCATCTGGGCTATACAGCAAAAACTTACGTGGTTTTTCTCTAACTGTAAATTATTTATGTAGTTGCCGTGGAGTAGTTGGTAGCGCGCTGGCCTGCGATGCAGAGTGCTCGGGCTTCAAATCTCGGGCAAAATTAAAACAAAACAAAAAAAATAGTAAAAAAAATGTTTTTACACGACACCATTGTTGTCGTTGTTTTTCTTAAGTCCCCAAATTTTATTCTGTATACCTTTTTCGTGTGTTTAATGATTTTGCCAGAAAAAGTCACTAAAAAGTTGTTGGTAAGGGGGACTTTTGTATCATAAGTCTTAAAAAGAAGCTTTAGAGTAACTTAGTGAATATGTATATACATATGTATAAGTATATGTATGTACACACTTTTAATTTACTTACCTACACATACATGTGTGTGTAAGAATGGAGGGATGGAAGGATGGAAGGATGAATGTATGAATTTATATATGTACATCAGAGTTGTAAAAGGATGCAGTCATTTCAAGTTTTAAGTCTGATGCTTTCTATGGAAACACTAATTGAAGTAACCAACAGGAAGGTTAGAGTCAACAGTGTACAGGTGACAACTATAACACAGTGCGACACTAATTTTTAGGCTCGGGGTTTTTCATATGGAATGGAAAGGTTCATATCCAGCCTCAATACCCTAGCTGAAACTTTCTAGCGAAATTTTTACATTTTTCATTAATTTAATAAAATTATGCAATTTACGTGATCAGGAGCTCAAATCGAAGATAAATGAAAGTAGAATATGAACTTATATAAATCTTCACTTCTTCGACGCCAGAGGGAGGTAATTGAATATAATAGGAAACATTTATATATGTATATGGCAGCTTTGAGAATAAATTGTTGGATTGCATTTAAATTTGGCAATATATTGTCAAGACCAAATTCCAATAAATGATTTCACTCATTAAAGATGCAGTCGTAAAGGATAGAGCTGGGGAAAATCGGTAAAAAAAAATATCTATACTTACAGATGTTTTTTGTTTAATTTCCCCTTCCATAGCGCTGATTAGAAACGCCGACGTCAATTGAGCAGAGATATCTACGTCTGCTGATGTGCTCTATGCTTAACACTAACAGTGAAGCTGCTGTATTATTATTAATGTCATTAATAACATCGGCAACACTAAAAACTATCGATACTGACCGATGGGAACGACCTATCGATAAAAATTTATAATTGTCGATGTGTTTCCCAGCTCTTCTATAAGACTTCAAAACAATTTGAAGTCATTAATGTATTACACCTTATTTTTTTTTGCACGATAGATTTGTTCCCAATAAAATCGTGTAAAAAAAGGGCCTGGGGCGTAGGACACAAGGTAAAGTGCACAGTCTCAGGTGCTTCCATTGTCTGTCTAGTGCTTCTACGTTTCAAGTCGACACACAGCCTCCTCGTGGCGTCCCCTGGATAGCGATCTGACAACCATCAGTGAGTTAACTAATGTGTGCGGCGGGCCTTCTCCATGGCCTTGAATGAATGGTTGTGCGTCGGGCTTGGAACCCACCACGTCAAAATATTTCCCCAATGAATCCTCAGACGAAGCCTCGGATATTTAACCCCCCTAATGTTGACGACTCCCGCAAACGCCCAAAGGACAACGATTTGCGGATATGCACCTGGAATGTCAGGGAAGGTGCCTCTATCCAGCTGGTGGATGTCCTCCAACAATATAGAGCTGACATCACCGCTATACAGGAAATGCGATGGACGGGACAGGGTTGCTCCAAACGAGCATCCTGATATATCTACTACAGCTGTCACGCGTCGAGACACGAATTTGGAGTTGGATTTGTCGTTGGGAAGAGACTGCCGCATCTAGTCTCGAGGTTCACGGCCGTGAACGTGCGCCTAACCACTATCTGCATTAAGACAAAATTCTTCAACATCACCCTAATTTGTGTCCATGCCCCGACGGATGAGAAGGATGAAACGACCAAAGATGACTTCTACGAGCTACTCGACAAAACTTATGAGCATTCCCCCGCCACTATATTGAAATCGTGTTAGGCGACTTTAATGCCAAGGTGGGCAAGGAGAGTCTCTTTGGTCCGACGATCGGAAAATTCAGTCTTCACGACGAAGCCACCGATAACGGTATGAGACTGATCGACTTCGCCGCCGCACGAAACATGACAGTTAGTAGCACCAGATTCCAACATAAAGATCCCTGATCAAAACAGACGAAACCAGATTAATCACGTTGTGATCGACGGAAGGCACGATTCTAATGTACTAGACGTACGCACAATACGTGGTGCAAACATCGACTCAGACCACTACTTGGTTGCAGCCAAGGTCTGAACACGTATATGTGTAGCAAATCGCGTACGGATGGGTACAAAGAGAAAGCTGGATGTCGAAAAGCTGCAATCACAGCAGACAGCCGAAGTCTTTGCGAACCAACTCACACTCCTCCTATCGCAAACCACCCCTCAAATTGATGATATATGCGCGCAGTGGACGCACATTTCCCGCTCTATGCGTACGGCTGCCGAAGAGGTGCCAGGCTACCACCGTCGACGGAGAAATATGTGGTACGATCAAGAGTGTCGCGATGCTACTGAAGCAAAAAACGCAGTTTACAGGAATGAGATCCGAAAATTCTTTGAAAGAATAAGACGCCTGGTTTAAGACTGATGGTTTGAAGACCGGGGCCTATTCCTGCAAGGATGAAGATGGAAATCTGGTGACAGACGTTCAGGACATAATGAGATTATGGAGGGAGTCAAATCGTTTCGAAAAGAAGACAATGCTCTGTGTTTTCTGGGATCAGCGACATGTTATCTGGTTTGACCTTCTGAAATCAGGTGAACAGTTACTGGTCAACGCTACCAACAACAATTGGCTGATTTGAACCGTGCTTTGCGCCAAAAACGTCCAGAATATCAAGCTAGGCAACACAAAGTGATTTTTCTTGATGACAATGCACCATCACATCGAAAAAAACAGACTCGGGAATTGGTAGATTCGTACAGCTTGCCAGTGAGAAGGGAAAATGTGTGTGTCATAAGAGCGGAGTGGTGGAACGCGCAGACGAGAACGTCCTAAAATTTCATTTATTAATTAAGCATAAAAGAAGTAGTATACAAGGTAACTTGACAGCTGAGCAGCTGACATTTTATTTTGTTTCTATAAACACAATAATCTTCAACATTGTTGCATGGACAACGACTGTGTATCGTTTTTTAAAATCATTTTATTTATTAATTTTAATAGATTCTAGATTTGTTGCTGTCTAAAATTAGACAGATAAAAAAAATTAGCGAACTCTCTGAAATGACTCCATCCTGTAAAATACGCATTAATACTACCTTTGTTATTTTTCGAAGTGCGTACTACAATACTTCGAGAGTTGAGGAGGGAGGAGAAACGTCTTTTCAGGCGCAAGAAAAGAGATGAAGAAAGACGCAAGTTCAATGATATCGAAATGTTGCGGGACAGGAATGAGATCCGAAAATTCTTTGAAAGAATAAGACGCCTGGTTTAAGACTGATGGTTTGAAGACCGGGGCCTATTCCTGCAAGGATGAAGATGGAAATCTGGTGACAGACGTTCAGGATATAATGAGATTATGGAGGGAGCACTTTTCGCAGCTGCTTAATGACGATGACGGTAATAATCCCGCCACTGCGGAAACTACTCAGGAAACTGACGCCGTTGAAGTACCGCCGCCTGACTATAAGGAGGTCTTAACAGCCATTGCTCGGCTGGAAAACAATAAGGCTGCAGGTGCATATGGCCTGCCTACTGAGTTGTTTAAGACCGGAGGCGAAGAGCTCAGAAATCGCATGCATGAGCTTCTATGCAGAATATGGTCGGATGAAAGCATGCCAAGTGATTGGAACCTCAGCGTACTCTGCCCAATCCATAAGAAAGGTAATTCCACGATCTGCGCCAACTACCGTGGGATAAGCCTTCTTAATATTGCATATAAGGTTCTATCGAGCGTACTGTGCGAAAGAGTGAAGCCCATCGTCAACAAACTGATTGGACCTTATCAGTGTGCCTTCAGGCCTTGTAAATCCACCATCGACCAGATATTCACACTACGCCAAATCCTGGAAAAGACCCGAGAAAAACAGATCGACACCCATCATCTATTTGTCGATTATAAAGCCGCCTTCGACAGCACGATTAGGGATCACTTGTACGCCGCAATGTCTGATTTTGGTATCCTGGTATACCTGCAAAGCTCATTCGTCTTTGCAAAATGACACTGACCAACACCACCAGCGCAGTGAAAATTGGGACAGACCTCTCCGCACCATTTGATACCAAAAGAGGTTTCAGACAAGGTGACTCCCTATCGTGCGACTTCTTTAACCTTATGCTGGAGAAAATAATTCGAGCTGCGAACATCGACATCTCTGGCACTATCTTTTACAAGAGTGTCATGCTGCTAGCATACGCTGATGATATTGACATGATTGACAAAAACGCTCGAGCAGTCAGTGCAGCATTCTCCAACCTGGAAAGGGAGCCTCGTCGTGTGGGTCTAGTGGTGAACGAGGACAAAACGAAATACCTTGTGTCAACAAACAAAGAGTCACGGCGTCTTGGACAAAATGTCACTGTTGACAACTATACTTTTGAAGTCGTCAAGGATTTCGTATATCTAGGATCCAGCATAAACACCAACAATAATATCAGCCTTGAGATCAAGCGGAAACTAACTCTTGCAAACAGGTGTTTGACCGACGAAAATAACGGTCTATAAGTCCCTCATCCTTCCCGTCCTAATGTATGGCGCAGAGATGTGGACATTGACAATCAATGATGAGAGGCTGTTAGGAGCGTTCGAGAGGATACTCCGTAAGATCTACGGTACAGTATGCGTGGACGACGTGTATCGAATAAGATGGAACGATGAGCTGTATGAGCTGTACGCCGCCACTGACATAGTCAAGCGTATAAAAATCCAGCGGTTCGCTGGCTGGGTCATGTTGAGCGAATGGAAGAAAGCGCTCCGGCTAGAAGGGTGTTTTATTCGAACCACGGTAGAGGAACACGCAGAAGGGGACGTCCTAATCTCCGTTGAAAAGACCAGGTGCAGGGCAACCTGACTGCACTTGGCCTTATCAACTGGCGCCAGCGCGCGCATAGCAGAGGCGACTAGCGAAGCTTTGTAGAGGCGGCCAATACCGATCATCGGTTGCAGTGCCAGTTAAGTAAGTAAGTAAGTATATGGAAAAATAGTAGATTGGTTCCCGACATAAAAAAGCAACTATACTTACTTTACTTTTAATGGCACAACAGCCCATGGAGGGCCTAGGCCGAGCTTTTCGCAACTATAAAATACAATAAACAACACGTTCTTGTTAGAGTTCACATGAGAATTTATTTTCCGTGCTTACACAGTTTAATACTTATATATATTAAATATATTATAAAAAAATTATGAATTGGATAAAAGAAAATAATATCAGAAATATATTCATAACAAGAAAGTAAAAGTAATATAAACACAACAAATTTTTATTTATCGTCACTTCCTAACAACAAACGCATACGTTTGCGTATGACTGCAATATCACTGTTATCAATAAAGCTATTTTGTTCATTATTTTGGAAATTATCTCTCTATTATCATTTCTATTCCCCACTGTTGATAATGATAATTCAGCAGTTCTTAGAACAAAATTAGTTATTAAAGGTTGTTTTTGATTTCGTTAAAATCCATTATAAAGTTCCCTGTATGCCGTTAACAATTTCAGTTCACGTTGAAATTTCGTAGCTCGTTCCTTATCAGGATCACGTTGTTCAAAATGATTACCTAAATTTCTTTGCATCTTTAATTAGAGTTGAATTTAAGCAGGAAGATCCTCTTCGTCAGTATCGCTATGTTCTCTTTGATGAAGAGGCTCACGGGTGAGGTCTATAATTTCATTTTCACTCAAGCTTTTATCAACTAATAAATCGTCTAGATCTGCAGATCATAGAGCATCGAATCCATCTCCACTAATAGTTTGTGCCAATGTAATAATGTCAGTAAATTCGTCGTTATTATGAATGACAGTCTTTGCTTTTGACACATTCACGCCAAATATTTTTCCAACAAGAATTCAAGGTTGATGGCTTCCATTCAGCTAACGCTAGCCCAACTTGGTTAATGCAGTCCATAATTAAAAACTTTTTCCATTCATCAATGACTGTTAACTCATCATTACTATCTAGGTTGCCTACCACGTATTGGAAAGAACGTTTTATGTAGTATGCTTTAAATGTAGCAATTATTCCTTGGTCTAAGGGTTGTATTAAGGATGTAGTGTTAGGCGGCAGAAAACAAAATTGAACATTTGGATGCTTTAAGACCGGATGGCCGGGTGCATTGTCTAGAATTAAAAGAACTTTAAATTCTAGACATTTTGCATTCATGTAGCGTCTTACTACTGAGACGAAGTATTTGTGAAACCATTCTGTAAAGATTGCACTGGTTACCCAAGCCTTTTTGTTTGCCATTCAGTGAATTGGCAATTTATTTAAATCAACACCTTCATCATGTACATCGATCGTGGTTTTAAAGCACGATTTACTAGAAGTGGTTTAACATAACATGCTACAGGAGAGCATTTTAACAAACAACACTGTAACACGGTCCTTTGCTACTTTAAAACCACCAGCAGTATTCTGTGATTTTGCAACATAAGTTCTGCTAGGCATTTTTTTTTCAAAAAAAGGCCTCTTTCGTCTACATTCTATACTTGGTCTGGGATGTATCCTCCATCTTCAATAGTTTTTGTTTTTCCATCTTTCTAAGTTTTTGAGGAAACTCTTTAGCAGCCAATTCATCTGCAGATGCAGTTTATCCCTTAATTTTTATATTGTGGAGAGCATGTATTTTAAGAAAACCTGTTATTAAACCAGTACTTGCTGAATATTCAGGTTGTTTAGACTGAGAAGAAGTGCTTGGCTCAACTTCTTTGAATTGTTTGTAGATTCTTAAGGCTGTTTTTTTGATAGTAATTCCGTCTACTGGTATTCTTTTTTGGATTAGTCTTCAATCCATATCACCAAAGCATTTTCTATCTTCTCTTACATATGACGATGAGTTGGCACTTATTTTTGCTCCAGAGCATGCAGCCTTTCCAATCGCAGTTTCATTTTTCTTAATTGTTCTTATAGTAGTTTCATGAATACCAAAATTCTTTTCTATAGCAGTTGTACCTTGTCCTGTTGCAAGTTGATCTAAAATCTTAATTTTAGTATCTAAACGGATAGCTTTCCTCTTCTTAATTACTTCAGGTGATTTATGTGACACTGCCTCAGGCCTACCAAAATTCAATAAAAAAATCAAATGCATAAATTTGGAAATTATTTAAAACTTACCTGTTATTGGGTTAATAAATTTATAAGAGCATTTTCTTAATTTTACCTATAACTTTTTAAACATCCACGGTAACTAAACGTCTTTCTTTTGAATTCTCAAAATCATGGTGTTGCCATTTTAGTAGTTTTCCAACTAAATTTAGTTGTATTTTATCGATTAGTTGGCATTTTACTGTTCCATACTTTGTAACAAATTTATAAAAGAATATGTATTTAAAATCGAGTTAAATCAAAACACTTCGTGTAAAAAGAGAAAAATTTTAACATTTTAACTCGTGTTATATGAAATTAGTGTAAAAAGAGAATTAGGTGTACTGTGATTTCATTCTATTGAAGTCACAGTTAACTGTTACAAATGAATGATGGCTGTTCATGACTTTAAAAAGACCGATAAGTTTCAAATGTAAATATCAAAATGATTTCATTTGTTTACAGCTTTGCATATGTATGTGTGTATGTGTGTATGCACGAGTATACTTATATTAAAGTTTACGCAATTTTGTTGTGAATGGTATTGCTCTTATTGACCCTACACGCGCAAATCATTATATATACATAGTATGTATGTTTAATCATATAGGTAACTATTTACATGTGTACATACGCATGTAAATATATGAAGTATAAGATATTTCATTTGAGAATTGGTTTGTATGTAGTATATTTTATACGACAAGGCAATATTGAAGTGTATAATATGTACATAAATATATCTATCCAGTCATGTGTACATTCATATGAATATATATGTATATGTGTTTGTATTATTTTATGTATACATTCGCAACGCAGCGCACATATTTTTTTATATATATACATATGTGTTTTCATTAAAATAACAATAAATGAATGCTCTTTTCGAGCAGTTCACTTCAATGACTTGCTCCTTAAGCAGTTTCCTTTTTTACCAGGGTTTTGAGTACTTTTTTTTGTTGTTTCTTATTGCTAACACTGTTTTAGTTGCTTTTAAGTTTTCTTTCTTTTATTGTTGTTCGTAGTTTTTAGTTTTTAAAGAGATATACACACACTTATATGTATATTTATTTTATATTTGGAATTACACAAACACACCACATTTTTAGATTCGTTTTCAAAATATTTTGAGTTTTCGAAAGCTGCTAGACACCATTGTTTTTAATTTGTGACACCGTTTCATAAAATCAAAACAAAAAAACACTACAACTATCATGTTTGATAGACAACGGCAACTACGGTAGGCAGTGAAAGCAGCCAAACGGCAGCAAAATTTTTTTTAGTTAATTTTCATTAGTGTCCTCTCCGCGCGATTTTACTCTTTTGTTTTCACGGTTCAACACAATACTAAAAAAAAGATAAATTTTTTTCCCGTATTCTTTACTTGGCTTTCTCTGTTTTTTCTTTGGATTTTTAATCCTTCTATCTATTTTTGCAATATTTTTTATGTTAGAGCGCGTGTGTGAATATTGACGTTACGTTTCGATTTACAAATGGTTTGGAACATACTAAAAAAATCCGTTGTAAAGAATGTACGTAAACGTTATCCAAAGCCGAACGAATTTCCCAAATTTTACTCTCCGTCATCGTCGTCATCATCGACCTCTAACATTTCTCCTAAATTTTTCCTTGAAAATACACACACAACAAAACAACAAACAACGTCGTCGTAATTTCTCACCACACACACGCTGCACAAAACGCACACACATAATCAAACGCATAGCTACCCCGTTGGCCATGTCCGCAAGAAATCATCAACGAATCCTGCACGACGGCTTTCAAGGTCGCTGACGACGCTTGAGTATTTTAATATGGCAGCAGTCGTTGGCAACATTTCCATACGTTTGAATACTGCGAATAGTCGATGACCACAAAAGCGTCATTTTAAAATCATTTTTGTAAGAATGATATGAATTTCAATTTCCACACGTTTTCATCGATGGTTATTCCTCTGCTATTGAACACGATGGGAGCCTGGGGCGTAGGACTCAAGGTAAAGTTCGTGACAGTGGCAGGTGCGTCCATTGTCGATCCTTGCGCTTCTACATTTCAAGTCGACACATAGCCTCCTCGTGGCGTCCCCTGGATAGTGATCTGACAACCATCAGTGAGTTAACTAATGTGTGCGGCGGGCCTTCTCCATGGCCTTGAATGAATGGTTGTGCGTCGGGCTTGGAACCCACCACGTCAAAATATTTCCCCAATGAATCCTCAGACGAAGCCTCGGATATTTAACCCCCCTAATGTTGACGACTCCCGCAAACGCCCAAAGGACAACGATTTGCGGATATGCACCTGGAATGTCAGGGAAGGTGCCTCTATCCAGCTGGTGGATGTCCTCCAACAATATAGAGCTGACATCACCGCTATACAGGAAATACTATGGACGGGACAGGGTTGCTCCAGAAGAGCATCCTGTGATATCTACTACAGTTCTCATGCGTCGAGACGCGAATTTGGAGTTGGAGTTGTGGTTGGGAAGAGACTGCGTCACCTTGTATCGAGGTTCATGCCCGTTAACTAGCGCCTAGGCACTATCCGCATCTAGGCAAAATTCTGAAACATCACCCTATTTTGTGTCCATGCCCCGATGAAACGACCAAAGATGACTTCTACGAGCTCCTCGACAAAATTTATGAGCATTGCCCCCGCCACGATATTTAAATCGTGTTAGGCGACTTTAATGCCAAGGTGGGCAAGGAGAGTTTCTTTGGTCCGACGATAGGAAAATTCTGTCTCCACGACGAAGTCACCGATAACGGTATGAGACTCATCGACTTCGCCGCCGCACGAAACATGACAGTTAGTAGCACCAGATTCCAACATAAAGATATCCATCCATAAGGCCACTTGGCTGTCCCCTGATCAAAACACACGAAACCAGATTGATCACGTTGTGATCGACGGAAGGCACGCTTATAATGTACTAGACGTAAGCACAATACGTGGTGCAAACATCGACTCAGACCACTACTTGGTTGCAGCCAAGGTCTGAACACGTATATGTGTAGCAAATCGCGTACGGATGGGTACAAAGAGAAAGCTGGATGTCGAAAAGCTGCAATCACAGCAGACAGCCGAAGTCTTTGCGAACCAACTCGCACTCCTCCTGTCGCAAACCACCCCTCAAATTGCTGATATATGCGCGCAGTGGACGCACATTTCCCGCTCTATGCGTACGGCTGCCGAAGAGGTGCCAGGCTACCACCGTCAACGGAGAAATATGTGGTACGACCAAGAGTGTCGCGATGCTACTGAAAAAAACGCTGTTTACAGAGCCACCCTGCAATCAATTGCAAAGCGAGCTGCTAAGAAGCGATCCAGAGAGTTGAGGAGGGAGGAGAAACGTCTTTTCAGGCGCAAGAAAAGAGATGAAGAAAGACGCGAATTCAATGATATCGAAATGTTGCGGGACAGGAATGAGATCCGAAAATTCTTTGAAAGAATAAGACGCCTGGTTTAAGACTGATGGTTTGAAGACCGGGGCCTCTTCCTGCAAGGATGAAGACGGAAATCTGGTGACAGATATCCAGGGCATAATGAGATTATGGAGGGAGCACTTTTCGCAGCTGCTTAATGGCGAAGACGGCAATAATCCCGCCACTGTGGAACCCACTCCGGAAACCCCAATCACTGACGGCGTCGAAGTACCGCCGCCTGACTATAAGGAGGTCTTAACAGCCATTGCTCGGCTGGAAAACAATAAGGCTGCAGGTGCAGATGGTCTGCCTACTGAGTTGTTTAAGATCGGAGGCGAAGAGCTCAGAAAACGCATGCGTGAGCTTCTATGCAGAATATGGTCGGATGAAAGCATGCCAAGTGATTGGAACCTCAGCGTACTCTGCCCAATCCATAAGAAAGGTGATTCCACGATCTGCACCAACTACCGTAGGATAAGCCTTCTTAATATTGCATATAAGGTTCTATCGAGGGTACTGTGCGAAAGAGTGAAGCCCATCGTCAACAAACTGATTGGACCTTATCAGTGTGGCTTCAGGCCTGGTAAATCCACCATCGACCAGATATTCACACTACGCCAAATCCTGGAAAAGACCAGAGAAAAACAGTGCGACTTCTTTAACCTTATGCTGGAGAAAATAATTCGAGCTGCGAACATTGACATCTCTGGCACTATCTTCTACAAGAGTGTCATGCTGCTAGCATACGCTGATGATATTGACATGATTGACAAAAACGCTCGAGCAGTCAGTGCAGCATTCTCCAACCTGGAAAGGGAGTCTCGTCGTGTGGGTCTTGTGGTGAACGAGGACAAAACGAAATACCTTGTGTCAACAAACAAAGAGTCACGGCATCTTGGACAAAATGTCACTGTTGACAACTACACTTTTGAAGTCGTCAAGGATTTCGTATATCTAGGATCCAGCATAAACACCAACAATAATGTCAGCCTTGAGATCAAGCGGAGACTAACTCTTGCCAACAGGTGTTACTACGGGTAACAGTAGGCAATTGAGAAGTAGAGCCCTCTCTCGACCGGCGAAAATAACGCTCAATAAGTCCCTCATCCTTCCCGTCCTGATGTATGGCGCAGAGACGAGGACATTAACCATCAATGATGAGAGGCTGTTAGGAGCGTTCGAGAAGAAGATACTCCGTAAGATCTACGGTCCAGTATGCGTGGACGACGTGTTTCGAATAAGATGGAACGATGAGCTGTATGAGCTGTACGCCGACACTGACATAGTCAAGCGTATAAAACTCCAGCGGCTTCGCTGGCTGGGTCATCTTGAGCGAATGGAAGAAAGTGCTCCGGCTAGAAGGGTGTTTTATTCGAACCACGGTGGAGGAACACGCAGAAGGGGTCGTCCTAATCTCCGTGGGAAAGACCAGGTGCAGGGCAGTCTGACTGCACTTGGCCTTATCAAGTGGCGCCAGCGCGCGCATAGGGGAGGCGACTGGCGAAGCTTTCGATTTTTCTACACATATACACCTCTTGGCAGCCAATGTCAAACCTACAAGAGTAAAAATTGCCTATGAAAAGCTCTTTACTTCGCAGTTCGGATTCGCATTAAAACTGTAGGTTCCTTCCAGTCATGTACAAATGTAACAAGCACAACATGAGTGGATGCAAAAAGCTCGCCCTTTGGCGCTACATGCGGACATAGTCGACATTGATAAGAAAAAAAAAACTGAAGTTCATTGTGATAAAGGCATAACACTTGCCACAATGGCTGTCTATCTCTTTATGGGTGTCCTGTGATTGCATTCCCTCTCTCAGTCTCCCTCCTTATTCCTCACTCCTATTTACACAATACTCTGCATTCATAGGGTAACAACCTGTGTGTTAAATGTATCAATAAAAAAAGCAATATAAAATTGATCGTAGCTAATGTCCTTTTCTTAACATTAACATATTTTTTCCTATTTAAAAATTGTTGACGCAGCATAACCCCAGCAGCACGGCCGGTTGTGTGTGATTTTGCTTGTGCTTCGCATTCTCACGGAGGGTCATATTGCACAAGCGATCATGCCGTATTTACGGCAGCGCGTGTAGCAACATGAAACTCTGGAATTCTGGGACAGCCAGAACCTTACAATCGGTCACAAGCTTGACTTTGTGCTGTGCCAGCATTTTTCGTTTGTAAATTTGTTTACTACGTTTTTGCGTTTGTTACCAGCATTGTAGTTAATATATAAATAAGCAATTTGTGGAAATAAAATATTATTAGCAAATCAAGTATTGAGCGATCCAGTCGTTTCTTTTATTTTGTGGAAAGAAACCATCTAAAAATCTCCTCGAAACCCAAGCACTGGTTCTGCTCCAAGGCTTGGAAAAAACTGGCTGATGGGTTCTGTACCGAGCAACCAACCGACAACCAAAAGAGGTTGCCGGAATATAAAAACATTTGGAGGCCCCGGCGAGATTTTCGCGACAAGGAGCGCTCAACGATTTAGTGCTGCTACTGCTGAAGGATAAAATCATCGAGAAGTCATTTGTGGAGTTGAGCCCATATGCTCGGGACGGAAGTGCAGAAGGCATTGCCGAATTTTGGCAAGGATTCCGCTGAGCGGAAAAGCAAGAAGCAATATGCCAGCTCAAGGTTGGCTCAACTGGAAGGATGGTGGGATGAACTCACAACGTTGGATGCCCGAATTCAAGAAAACAGTCGCGAGTTTTCAGACCACGCCTATTTTAAGGAGAGTTATTACGCCAAAATTAAGGAGCTGTACGAATTACTTAAAAACAAATTAGAAACATTGGCAAGTACGAGCAACGTCATCCCTGGACCTGAAAGTGCAGCAGGTGGCATCGTCGATGGTATGGAAGATCCAACAGATCGTGGACACGAAGCCACGCTAGATTTCACCTTGCCAACTAAGCAGTGGAGCGACGATAGTGATCACAACAACCCAGCAAGATTCCTGGTGCAGCGACAAAAGGCGCTGATGAAAGCGACCACTACGCTCATCAATGAACTCGGAGAGAAGTTAAGTGAGCTCCAGTCGACAACGTTCTACGAAGTGAAGTCAAAGGTACTCCTGAAATACTAGAAAATTTAGGGAATCCACGACAACGTAGACGGCTACACGTTAGACGTCTTCTTCGAACAAAAGAGCTCGCTGCAAGACACCTACATCAATCTGCAGCAACACTTGGAACGTCCACGGCAGAGCCAACCGCGGCCATCGTCATCTAACATCATGCGACTGCCGGACATCAAGCTACCGTCTTTCAACGGTGACTATTTGAAATGGACACCATTCAAAGATCTATACCTGCAGCTGGTCCACAACCAAGAAGTCAGCAAGGTACAAAAGATGTTTTATTTGACCACCAACTTAATTGGAGAACCAAGTCATCTGATCAATTATCTATCTGTTTCGGAAGAGAACTATGACGCCGCATGGACCATCTTGACTAATCGCTATGACTACAAACGATTGATGGTGAGCTCGCTGCTGAACAAATTAATGGGTCAGCCACAGCTAAACTCAGACTCAATAACCGCCGTCAAGGCTCTTCACGATACAACCAAGGAGTGTTTGCTTGGTCTTAAGGGCTTGGGACTGCCAATGTCACTTCGGATCCTATCGTAGACCCGCGTGAGTTGTGCTCACTTGAGAAACTCATGAAATTCCTGGAGACGCGTTTCGAAGCCATGGAGGCGCTCGGCCAAGTCAAGCCGCATAGGAATCCGAGTACCAGGCCAACATCCTTGATGGCTGAATCAGCAAACCAGTGCGCCATTTGTAAGGAGCGCCATCCGTTGTTTGTATGCAGAGTATTCAAGGCTCAAACACCACGTCAACGCTACGACACATTGAAGAAGCACAAGTTGTGCCTAAATTGCATGAAGAGTGACCATTCCTCAATCCAATGTCCTAGCCGGGGTTGTTCTACATGCCAGAAGAAGCACAATACCTTGGTTCACTTCGACGAAAAGTCTGACAGCAGCAATTCATTACCAGGTACCAGTACGTCAGCTTCCGCAACACTCCCTTTAGAAGGTGGTCAAGTTGCGACAAGATACCTGTTGCTTGGCACCGTTATGGTCAAGCTGCGAGATCGCAAAGGGCGTGACGTCATGTGTCGAGCCGTTTTTGATGGCGGATCTCAACTAAATTATATAACCAAAGCATTGGCTAAACGGCTACGGATACAGACGATTTATGACCCACAGGAATTCGAAGGCATTGGTCAAGCGACACAGCGATCAACACATCGAGCCAACATATTGCTACAATCTTCAACCAACAAGTTCAAGGTTCGGGTGGACATGTCCATCTTACCAAGCATTACCTTGGACCAACCATCGCGACATTTGGACATCAGTCAGTGGGAAATCCCAATCTACAGCTGGCAGACCCGACATTCTACCAACCAAACCAGATTGACATGCTAACTGGCAATGAAATATATCATGATCGGGCAAGTCAAACGGGAAAAATTTACCCATCCTACAAAATACTGTGTTTGGATGGGTCGTCGGTGGTTGCACACGGGAGTCGCCCGTACCATCCACCTTTTGCGGGGTTAGTACCAATAACACTGCTATACTTTACGAGCAGATCGAACATTTTTGGCGTTTGGAAACCATCGACGCACTAGCCCCAGCGCTAACATCGGCTGAGCAAAGATGCGAGCAACATTTCAACCAAACGGTGCGCAGGAACCAACAAGGCAGGTTCATTGTCCGCCTGCCATTCGTAACAATGGAAAACCGTCTCGGGCATTCCCAAGCCGCCGAACATAATCGGTTCCAATCATTAGAATGGAGACTGCACAAAAATCCAGAAGTCAAGGCGCAGTATGTACAATTTATGGAAGAGTATTTAAATTTGGGCCATATGGAGGAGGCGCACTACTTTCTTCCTCATCATTGTGTGATGAGACCAGGGAGTACCATCACTAAACTACGTGTCGTGTTCGATACTTCAATGAAAACCTCAAGCAACCTGTCCCTTAACGAAGTTCTCTACACTGGCCCAAAGTTCCAAGAAAATTTTTAATTTTGGTACGATTTCGGATGAAGCAATATGCCTTCACAGCCGACATCGAAAAAATGTATCGTCAAATCTTAGTGGACGATCGAGTTAGGTGTTACCAGCTGATTCTTTGTAGAGATGACGCCAGGCAGCAGTTAAAGTGCTTTCGTCTAACAACAGTAACGTACGGAGTCACAACGGCCCCATACTTTGCTATAAAATGTCTTCATAAATTGGCGACCACATGTGAGACCCAATTCCCACTGGGTTCGTCTTGCCTTCGGAACGACAACGTCATTACAGGAGCCGACACGGTGGAGGAGGCTCGTGCCAAGCAGGATGAACTCAACAGCATCATGAAAGCGCTGGCTTGAAACTGCGAAAGTGGTGCTCTAATCATTCATCACTCCTCGCTAACATTACGCTGGAGGACAGAGCCATCCAAGTGGGTTTCGACAAAGAGGACAGCACGGTCAAAATATTGGGAATGATCTGGCACCCGCAGGCAGATGCATTCCTGATCAAAACGCAGTGGGATCTAACTGACATGGTTACCAAGCGACGAGTACTGTCCGACATAGCACACGTCTTCAATCAATTGGGAATATTGGGACCAGTCATAACAAGTGCAAAAACATTCCTTCCACAACTCTGGAAATTAAAGCTGGATTGGGATGCACCAGTGCCAATGGAACTACACACCCAATGGAACAAGTTTAGAGAAGAAATCAAATAATTGGACGACGTCAAAATACTACGCACCGTCTCCTGTGGAAAAACCGCCAGCAGAAAAGAACTCCATGCATTCTCGGACGCATCAGAAAAGGCATATGGCGCAATCATCTACATCAGGACCATACGTACAGATGGCTCCGTTATGGTGCGACTACTGTGTTCCAAATCCAGAGTGGCGCCCGTTAAGGTGGTATCTCCCTCGTCTAGAGCTATGTGCTGCAAAATTAGCCGCCAACCTTCTCCAATGTGTCAAAAAGGACCTCACCTGGAACGAAGAATGTTTCTTATGGAGCGATTCAGAGATCACCCTGGCCTAGATTGCGGCGGAATGTTCATCATATAACACATTTGTGGCCAATCGGGTCGCGGAAGTATGTCCCTACCGAACAAAATCCAGCAGATTTGATCTCACGCGGGCAGTACCTACGGAAATTCAAAAACAACAGCCTGTGGTTTTATGGACCCTTATTCCTACACGGGTCATCATCAGGTTGGCCCCAGCAACCAACACATATCCAGACCAACCTGGAAAAACGACAAGTAGCGCTAATAGCATCGGCGGTCTCCCTCACGAAGCACTTTGTTGATCAGATCAATCTTTAAAATTCATTCACCCGTCTCCTTCGGGTCACTGCCTACATTCTCCGTTTTATCGAAAATTGTCAACCAAACGCGAAGGCTCAAGGCGGACATCTCAGGGTTTCTGAACTGGACAAGGCTGCCACCATAAGGAAGCCCAAATCCAAGGGTTCACGGAGGATCGACCACAATTGCTAAAAAACGGTCATGTCACCACTGTTAGCAGATTACTTAACCACAGCCTCTTCCTGGACACCAGCGGTATCATAAGAGTCGGGGGGCGTTTAGAGAACTCACAACTGCCTTACGAGGCAAAACATCAAGCACTACAACCATACGCTCATCCAACCACCAGACTCATAATGACTCATCTACATGAATTCAACCCACACATCGGAGCACAAGGATTATTGGCAATTGCTCGACAACGATATTGGTAAGTTAAGGGCAAGACTATCGCAAGATCAGTTGTAGAAAATTGTGTAAGGTGCAACAAAGCGAAACTTAACTTACTTTTACTTTACTTTTAATGGCACAACAACCCATGGAGGCCGAGCTTTTTCGCATCCACTCATGTTGTGCGTGTTATATTTGTACATGAATGGAAGGGACCTACAGTTTAATGCCGAATCCGAACGGCGAAGTGAAAAGCTTTTCATAGCAATTTTTACTCTTGTAGGTTTGCCATTGCCTGTCAAGAGGTGGTGCCGGGTAGAAAAATTATCTTTTCTACTTTTTGATTTTGCATGTACCGAGATTCGAACCCCGGACACTCTGCGTAGCAGTCCAACGCACTACCACTACACCACAGCGACCACAGCGAAACTTAACTGCTGACACAATTCATGGGAAACTTGCCAGGACATCGCGTACAGCCGGTAAGGCTATTCATCAACTCCGGCGTAGACTTCTGCGGGCCGTTTCAAATCCACTTCAAACTTCGAGGGAAGAGATCAAAAAAGTGTTATGTGGCCATATTCTGCTGTTTTGCGACAAAAGCGATCCACATAGAAATTGTGAGTGACCTTTCAAGAAATGCCTTCATCGGAGGAGCCCTGAAACGATTTGTCAGTCGACGTGGAAATTGTCGCAATATTTACTGCGCAACTTCGTGGGAGCACGCAACCAGCTACAGGCAATAAGTCAAGTTATACATACCCCAAGAGCCCAAGAAACCATCAAACAGGTTGGAACGTCCAAAGGAATTGACTTCCATTTCATTCCACCTCTCGCACCACACTTTGGTGGCTTATGGGAGGCCGCTGTGAAATCAGCAATACATCTGTTCTACAGAAGTGTAACAGTTGCATCACTAACATTTGAAGAAAGGAATACAGTAATGACAGAGATAGAAGCAATACTGGATTCGAGACCGTTGACACCAATGTCCGACGATCCGAATGATCTTTCAACACTGACGCCGGGTCATTTCCTGACGGGGGCACCGATAACCAGTATCGTAGACAGCATGGCGGAAGAATTCAGGGCTAATCTTCTTCAACGATGGAAGGTGGTCACAAAACTCAAAAATGAATTCTGGCAACGATGGAGCAAGGCATAATTGAGTGAACTTCAATACCGACAAAAATTAAAGACGACATGTCAAAACATTGTTCCAGGCACGCTAGTCGTACTCAAGGATGATAAACTTCCACCACTCAAGTGGCTGCTGAGAAGGATCATACGAGCAATCCCTGGCACTGACTGGTTAGTAAGGGTGGCCGAGGTCAAAACCGCTAATGGTAATCTGAAACGTACCATTCATCTACTAGCACCATTACCAATTCAAGTTGAAGTAGAACCAAATGATCAAACAGCGGAGATTATTCCAACTGAGGTGGAGCAGATGGACCAGCTTAAGCCAGCGGAAGAGCACCCATCAGGCTCCAAAAAACAAAAAGAAACAAAGCGTGTCCAAACTCTGTCACCAATGGCAACAATATGCATCATTCTGGGATTGATCATCCCTCTGCTCGCACGGCCAGCGGTAAACAAGGAATCGTTCTGCACTCAACCACGAATCTACTTTGAAAGAATGGGGATAGCGCATTTAACATCAACTGATTGGGACTTTTTTACAACATGACAACATACAACGCAGAATACAACAACCTCGTCAACGGCGGGAATGCGTTAAGTCAATTTTGTAAAGATCTCAATCATGTGATGGACTGCGCCACGACAATAGCTCAAATTCAGGCCAAACTATTAGAAATGAAACAAAACAATGAGCTAATTATCAGTACCAAAGAGACGCGTTATCGAAGAAACGCTCCCTTAGGCATTGTTGGAAATCTAGCTAACGCACTCTTTGGCGCTCTTGATGCGGATTACTCTGAGACAATGTCGACAATAATAAATGACGTGTGTCACAATGACGAAGCCTTATTAAGTCTACTTCAGAACTAAACATCGGTGATTGACTCAACGGCCAACATATTGAAGGAAGCCGCCGAATTACTGTACAACTTGAAGGAGGCCATCAAGCAAGCTCGACAAGAAATTTCAACCTTGGTCGCCTGGTCACAAGAGCACAAACAAACAGAATTGTTCAACGCACTATCACTTCGAATGTTGACGGCCATTGACGGGTATCAAAAGACACAAGCATTACCCATCGGTCAGGTGAATCATCATTCCATCACTGTTGAGAAAGCAGCTAATCGTGATCAAAAGTCACATCCCACCCACTCTGCAGTTGCCTTACAATGGAGAAGACATCATAAAGCTGTATAAACTCACGAGGTATCACACCAACCATTTGAAATGTTACACGTCGTGCCGGTTCCAGCGAAACTCAACGAAACGGGTATGTTTATCACCATCCAAAACACCGCAGAGTTCTTGATCACTAATCTGCACCGAGATCAATACTATCCATTATCAAGAGCAGAATTAACAAGATGCGTCACAATCGGAGAGGGCGCCCATATGTGTCAACAACACCACCCTATTTAAAGACGGGGATCAAAACTAAGTTCATGCGAGATCAACTATCTCACAGAGTCACCAAATATCGACAGCTGCAGTTTGAGCAAATCGAAAGCCGCCCTTGAATGGATCCAACTACTCGAAGCCAACTCGTTCTTATACATCGTCAGCCCTGCCAAATCTGTCAGCGTTCTGTGTGGGGCAACCATAACCGAGGTAAAATTGGAAGGATCAGGACGCATCACCATCGAGTCAGGATGCATTCTCAAAGACGAGTTGACAACACTCGTCGGCCATGCAACATACACGTCAACAATGATCACGGCATTCATCCCAAATAGCGACTTCACCGAACTACTCGCTATCAGTAAAGTATTGACATCCACGTAGTTGCCTCATCAATTGGAGCACCACAACTTCACCGGAGAAATACAGCAGCTGAAGAACAAACTGAAGCTGCTCACGGTTCAAGAAACTGATCCACTGACAAATGTCCAAAGAGAGCGACACCAGTTCACCATAAGTTACCCAAGTCTCGCCATCACCCTCTTCCTCGTATTAGGAATAGTCATCAAATGAGTTCGAGCCAGAAGAACTTCCAAACGAAATCCTGTTCCAGCGCCACGTTCGTTACCAGATTTCCGGGTGGAGTTCACCCCAGGAAGTAATGGTTGAGACCAGTCTCAGTTGAGACTGGTCTCAACAGCGGGGAGAATGTTGACGCAGCATAACCCCAGCATCGCGGCCGTTTGTGTGTGATTTTGCTTGTGCTTAAGATTCTCACGGGGGGACATATTGCACAAGCGATCATGCCGTATTTACGGCAGCACGTGTAGCAACATGACACTCCGGAATTCTGGGACAGCCAGAACCTTGCAATCGGTCACACGCTTGACTTTGTGCTGTGCCAGCATTTTTCGTTTTTGAATTTGTTTACTACGTTTTTGCGTTTGTCACAGCATTGTAGTTAATATATAAATAAGCAATTTGTGGAAATAAAATATTATTAGCAAATCAAGTATTGAGCGATCCAGTCGTTTCTTTTATTTTGTGGGAAGAAACCATCTAAAAATCTCCTCGAAACCCAAGCATTGGTTCTGCCCCAAGGCTTGGAAAAAACTGGCTGATCGGTTCTGTACCGAAGTACATGAAGTTGACAATTTAAAATCCACACACATCACTTTTAAAAACAAAGAATTGACCACCTCCCTTTGTATATTGATCCACGCTCCACGCTCAAATAATGCGAGTACATACTCATGACCTTAGATACTCATTTTCGCTGTAATGAACACGTCCAAAAGAAAAAAAGGTAAAATTTAGATCAATTAAATGGCTCTTGGACAGAAACTCTTACCACTCTATCAATAAAAAATAAGTTATTTATCTACATACAAGCAAATACTGAAACCTATCTGCCCATATGGTTCAAAAATTTGTGTTTGTGCAAGCAAAACAAAAGTCCAACGCTTTATAAAGGTCTACAGTCAATACTCCGTTGTACATAAAAAATCGAGACCTCCATTGCGACCTAGGTGTTTAAATGATTGGCGACAAAATTAAGCAAAGGTTATAAACTCAAATTAATAAAGAAGCTGCTATACTGCTTGATAATGAAGGCCACTTTCGACCCACAACGTTAAAACGAACCAAGAGAAGTGATCTCGTTCTATAAAACCTTTTTCCCTTCGGAATAAGATAAATTTTACACTACTTTTTACAACCAGACCTCACAGAAGCGTGATTACAGAAGTTACATATCATCCTAAGAAAATTTATTGTTACTTAGTTTATAAAGGGTGATTTTTAAAAACCTTGGGATTTGAAAATTCAAAAAAAAAACAGACATTTTATAAAAGTGAATGAAATTTTTATTTGGATCGATAAATCCATTACTGCTATTTACTTTTTAAAGATAATTTCACTTGAATGTTGCCCACGGCTACGCTTCAAGTGGTCCATTCTGAAGGTCCCATTTTAACCCATTTTTCACACATTTCGGCCGGAATCTCACCAATGACGCGTTCAATATTGACTTCCAAAGCAGCAATCGTGTTTGGCTAATCCCCATAGACAAGAGACTTAATATAGCCGCACAAAAAATAGTATAACGATCTAGACTGCACCAAAACGTGAGATTAACTGCTCACCAAATTCGCATCTCAATTGATGAATGGTTTCGCGTGTGGCATGTGGTACCGTTTTGTTGGAACCACATGTCGGCCGATTCCAATTCTTGCATTTTGCGGCAAAAAAAGTCTGTTATCATCGAACAGTACCTTTCTCCATTGACCGTAACGTTGCGGAAGAAAGACCCAATGATGCCGCCTGCCCATAAACAGCACCAAACAGTGCATTTTTGAGATGAATTTGTAGCTGCTGAATTGCCTCTGGCTGGTCTTCACTACAAATACGGCAATTCTGCTTATTCATTTATCCAATGAGCCAAAAAATGGACGATCATAAAATTGACGTAGCTTGCGAAACTGATAAAAAATGGAGCCAAAAAATGGACGACCATAAAATTGACGTAGCTTGCGAAACTGATAATTTTTTACATTGACACATGTCAAGAATCACGCGTGAACTGTCAGAAATATAAACGTCAAAAACCAAGAAGCAAAAAAATTGCCCTTTACTTACTTTACTAAATGCAATATTAAGTATGTTTTATTGATTAAGGTAATGTCGAAATAAAACAAAGTTAAAAAAAGAATATATTCATAATGTAAAGTCATGGTATTAATGAGGCACTTCTTTATACTGAAGTCACAGTTGACTGTTCCAATTGAAAAAATTTAAAACGACTTCATTTTTTAAATCAAAAGTCTCAAATAAAAGATTTCAGTTAGAAAAGTGAATTAATTTGCAATAACTTTAATGAATGCAGCTCAAAACGATTGCATCCTTTTACAGCTTTGCCTGCTACATAAGTTCGTCAACTTGTCGGTGACCACAAGAGCGACAAATCTTCATCAACGAGATATATGGATAAGTTATCGTAAATCATGTCAATGACATGACGACATTTCCTTAGGTATCATTGACACCAAATCGACTACGACGTTTTCGCCAAATGGGTTGCGACGTTGTAGAGAAAATGAAAATTGAGCATTTGTGTTTGTTGTGAGCGTATGTATGTATCTACTTAAGGTGGGTCTCCAATAAAAGTTGAAAACGACACCACGTAGGTATTTTAAAAGTTTACCCCGAGAATGTTTCGGGGCAAAAACAAAAAAGCCTTGCAAAACCGCTAAATCAGTCATTTTGTCACAACCTGGTTTTTTGATGTCCGGTTGTAAAATTTTATTAATCGTTGGAAAGCTCTCTATGTATACGACCTTTTCTTGTCTTCGGCTAGTAGTTTAAATTTTTGTAGTTTTTTTTTTAACAAATAAGAATTTTTAATCGAATATTTATTTAATGATATTAGAGCTGTCCAAAAATCATTAAACAAAGAAAGGGTCGTACACATAGAGAGCAGTCCAACGCTGTATTGAATTTGACAATCGGACATACAATAACCAAGTTATGACAAAAGACTCATTTATCGGTTTTTCAAGACCCCATAGGGGAAAATTTTTGTTTGCCCTGAAACACTATCAATTTTTGATCTCCCTATAGGAGGTGACCCGGCCTATAATACGTACATACATACGTACTACATATACGAGTATCGATGCTGTAAGCAATCATACATCTCTCACAACATGTATCGAACGCGCACCACACTATCGCCAGCACATTCTTTGGCTTCTCCTCTGTCTACAGCATATCTTTTTACCATTTTATCACCCCCGGCGAGCGCAGAAATATTCGTTTCTGTCATGCCCATCATCGTTGCTGTTGTTATCGTTATCATCGTGAAAATTCTGAACAACAATATCGTCAGCACATTCTGTGCATATCGTCGTTTTTTCACAGCGGATGCCATCATTATGCGTGGCCTTGCTCAGCTATGGTAAATGCATTCACCAAAATTTGAGTTTAACTAGCAAAAGGCAATTACTTTGGAGGGGTTGTACTTAGGAATGCAAAGTAAAGAATAAAAATCTGGTTTTCGGTTAACCGAGGATTTTTCTTCATTAGATCAAAAGGCTTACTCAATAAACAGAAAAATTACTCAAACAAAAACACAAACACTTATACAAATAAATAGCTTGAAATATCTTATTTAGTATAAAGAAAAAAAATTAACAATAGCTTTAAAGTAGAATGCTGAGAACAGGTTAACAAAGAAAAAACAGAAGTTATAACGCAGTACATTTTAAAAGTTTATTTTACTTTTCCTGTCCACCCGATTTTTGTAACAAAAAATCATTCATTCGGTTTAATCTACCTTTTTCTGCATCCCTAGTTTTGCTATTTTGTTCCTTCCATAATACAATAAATATACATACACAATGGACGCGGCAAATGCGTTGTATGTCAGCACTTAACTACCATGGACTCATATTAAGCCGAACATAATGGCTGCGATACTGCATCATTGTGACAAAATGCAAATTGCCGATGTTGTCGACTTCAAACTATTTATATGAAATTTTACAATTTACTTGTTTGTTATTTTCTTTGAAAATAAATTTTTTTATGAAATTAAATATAATATTATTGTTCTTTATCAAAATGAAATAAATAATATATGGAAACTGTGAATAGATTTAGATAGATTTCTACAGAGCGGACATCACCACTATACAGGAAATACGATGGACGGGACAGGGTTGCTCCAAACTAGCATCCTGTGATATCTACTACAGCTGTCATGCGTCGAGACACGAATTTGGTGTTGGATTTGTGGTTGGGAAGAGACTGCGTCATCTAGTCTCGAGGTTCACGGCCGTGAACGAGCGCCTAGCCACTATCCGCATCAAGGCAAAATTCTTCAACATCAGCCTAATTTGTGTCCATACCCGACGGATGAGAAGGATGAAACGACCAAAGATGACTTCTACGAGCTCCTCGACAAAACTTATGAGCATTGCCCCCGCCACGATGTTAAAATCGTGTTAGGCGACTTTAATGCCAAGGTGGGCAAGGAGCGTCTCTTTGATCCGACGATCGGAAAATTCAGTCTCCATGACGAAGCCACCGATAACGGTATGAGACTGATCGACTTCGCCGCAGCACGAAACATGACAGTTAGTAGCACCAGATTCCAACATAAAGATATCCATAAGGCAAATTGGCTGTCCCCTGATCAAAACACACGAAACCAGATTAATC
Organism: Palloptera scutellata; assembly: GCA_958295655.1. NCBI lineage: Eukaryota > Metazoa > Arthropoda > Insecta > Diptera > Pallopteridae > Palloptera > Palloptera scutellata. The sequence goes on from OY282453.1 coordinate 17,128,305, forward strand.
ACGTTGTGATCGACGGAAGGCACGCTTCCCATGTACTAGACGTACGCACAATACGTGGTGCAAACATCGACTCAGACCACTACTTGGTTGCAGCCAAGGTCTGCACACGTATATGTGTAGCAAATCGCGTACGGATAGGTACAAAGAGAAAGCTGGATGTCGAAAAGCTGCAATCACAACAGACAGCCAAAGTCTTTGCCAACCAACTTGCACTTCTCCTTTCGCAAAACACCCCTCAACTTGATGATATATGCGCGCAGTGGACGCACATTTCCCGCTCTATGCGTACGGCTGCCGAAGAGGTGCTAGGCTACCACCGTCGACGGAGAAATATGTGGTACGACCAAGAGTGTCGCGATGCTACTGAAAAAAACGCTGTTTACAGAGCCACCCTGCAGTCAGTTGCAAAGCGAGCTACTAAGGAGCGATACAGAAAGTTGAGGAGGGAGGAGAAACGTATTTTCAGGCGCAAGAAAAGAGATGAAGAAAGACGCGAATTCAATGATATCGAAATGTTGCGGGACAGGAACGAGGTCCGAAAATTCTTTGAAAGAATAAGACGCCTGACTCTTCGTTTGAAGACCGGGGCCTCTTCCTGCAAGGATGAAGACGGAAATCTGGTGACAGATATCCAGGGCATAATGAGATTATGGAGGGAGCACTTTTCACAGCTGCTTAATGGCGAAGACGGCAATAATCCCGCCACTTCGGAACCCACTCCGGAAACCCCAATCACTGACGGCGTTAAAGTACCGCCGCCTGACTATGAGGAGGTCTTAACAGCCATTGCTCGGCTGAAAAACAATAGGGCTGCAGGTGCAGATGGCCTGCCTGCTGAGTTGTTTAAGACCGGAGGCGAAGAGCTCAAAAAACGCATGCATGAGCTTCTATGCAGAATATGGTCAGATGAAAGCATGCCAAGTGATTGGAATCTCAGCGTACTCTGCCCAATCCATAAGAAAGGTGATTCCACGATCTGCGCCAACTACCGTGGGATAAGCCTTCTTAATATTGCATATAAGGTTCTATCGAGCGTACTGTGCGAAAGACTGAAGCCCATCGTCAACAAACTGATTGGACCTTATCAGTGTGGCTTCAGGCCTGGTAAATCCATCATCGACCAGATATTCACACCGCGCCAAATCCTGGAAAAGACCCGAGAAAAACAGATCGACACCCATCATCTATTTATCGATTATAATGCCGCCTTCGACAGCACGATTAGGGATCACTTGTACGCCGCAATGTCTGATTTTGGTATCCTGGTATACCGGCAAAGCTCATTCGTCTTTGCAAAATGACACTGACCAACACCACAAACGCAGTGAAAATTGGGACAGACCTCTCCGCACCATTTGATACCAAAAGAGGTTTCAGACAAGGTGACTCCCTGTCGTGCGACTTCTTTAACCTTATGCTGGAGAAAATAATTCGAGCTGCGAACATCGACATCTCTGGCACTATCTTCTACAAAAGTGTCATGCTGCTAGCATACGCTGACGATATTGACATCATTGGCAAAAACGCTCGAGCAGTCAGTGCAGCATTCTCCAACCTGGAAAAGGAGTCTCGTCGTGTGGGTCTAGTGGTGAACGAGGACAAAACGAAATACCTTGTGTCAACAAACAAAGAGTCACGGCTGTCACTGTTGACAAATACACTTTTGAAGTCGTCAAGGATTTCGTTTATCTAGGATCCAGCATAAACACCAACAATAATGTCAGCCTTGAGATAAAGCGGAGACTAACTCTTGCCAACAGGTGTTACTACGGGCTGAGTAGGCAATTGAGAAGTAGAGCCCTCTCTCGACCGACGAAAATAACGCTCTATAAGTCCCTCATCCTTCCCGTCCTAATGTATGGCGCAGAGACGTGGACATTGACCATCAATGATGAGAGGCTGTTAGGAGCGTTCGAGAGGAAGATACTCCGTAAGATCTACGGTCCAGTATGCGTGGACGACGTGTATCGAATAAGATGGAACGATGAGCTGTATGAGCTGTACGCCGACACTGACATAGTCAAGCGTATAAAACTCCAGCGGCTTCGCTGGCTGGGTCATGTTGAGCGAATGGAAGAAAGCGCTCCGGCTAGAAGGGTGTTTTATTCGAACCACGGTGGAGGAACACGCAGAAGGGGACGTCCTAATCTCCGTTGGAAAGACCAGGTGCAGGGCAACCTGACTGCACTTGGCCTTATCAACTGGCGCCAGCGCGCGAGTTATGTATGTGGTCCAGGAATCAGCCAAAAAAATATATTTTATTTTTTTATCCTCAGCGATAGATTTATTTAAGTGAGAACACAACTTTTCTTCTTTGTTACAGAATTATATCTGAATTATTATTTAAGCAAATCGAAAATGAAAAGTAATTCTGAGAAATCAAACAAATGTGAATCATACAAAAGGTAAAAGTAAATACAAAGTGTTTATGAAATATGCTGAGCTTAGGTCTAGGGCGAAGACGTGTGCCGGAACTTCAGTGCTTGCATGTGCTGGACGTTGACTTGTTGCTGGTTGTTGTTGGTAGCGTCGGTGTTGGTAGCGTCGATGACTATGTCATAACTCCTCCCCCCTTCAGATAGAGCGACGGCCACAGAGATTTCGACGTGGGCAAAGCGCTGTTATCATCTTTGATGAAGTAGTTCACAATGTTCTTCCTTCTTTTCAGCATTATGATGGCTAGGGTGGTTACTATTGGTCGGAGTATGTGATAATTTGGTTGTTCAGATGTTGTGTCCTCGTTTGTATTAGGGTGTCCGAGATTTTTATGCTCATATGTTGTAACTTTTGTAGAGATAGTACTTCTTTGGTTGAGCTACTGTTGAACGTCGAGGTCATCATTGGCAGCATATATATGTTTTCCCAAAATTCGCTTGTATCTCCGTCATACCAGACATCGTTGATGTTGACGCTACAATTCTGGAACTTTATGAGAAGTGTGCCTTGAGCCTTGAAAGTGGTATTTCTGCAAGTAGATGTAACTAAGGTTTTTGGTGAGTTGCTGAGAAGGATGGTATTATTTTCTAGCAGTTAAGTGTACTGCTTAGGTCCCACATCGTTCATTGGGCAGGTTGCTTGTTTATTATTGAAAAGGCGGCCTATACATTGGGATTTGGCCGTTTCTTCTTGGTATACCGTGGCTTCGCATAGGAATGTGTTTTCAACATTGGGACATAGTTCGGTCAAGTATTGAATTTTTTGCTCATTATATACGAGGTATGGACTAACGTTTATTTCTAGACTATTGTTTATCAATAATGGGATTATATGATATATTTTGTAATTTTCTGGTGATAGGATTGGGATTTGGATGTTAAAAATGATATTAGAGGCGTTATAGTATGCTTGCAATTTGAGCGTTTCATACATGTGTTCTTGGGATATTATTTTTAATGATTGATTATTGATAATGTTATGGATTGTATTAAGCTCTATTTGGCTTAATATGAATTTCGATATTATATTTAATTTTGCCATTAATATTGTTTCTGCTATTTCATTTAAATGGCTGTCTAATATATCGATGTTATAAATAATGTGATTTACGTATTGTTGTTCTTGTAGTACATCTTCGATGTTTTTTATTTTGTTTGCATTTTTGTTTGCGAAGTATCCAATTTCTCCCTGTTCTTTGTTTATATGATCTGTTATGTTTTCTATTCTTTCAGTAAACTTATGGTTGAAAATAGCTTGGTTATTGATTGTATTATTGTAATCTGCGTTGGTTTCCTGAAGTGCTCTGATTTGCCTATTTATTTCCTCTGCGTCATACGCATCCATATTACCAGTAATGGTTTTAATCAAGGTACCTATTCCATTTATAATTCCGCGTTTTCGTCTGTTAAAGGGCAATAAGTGAAGAAATTTACGTTTTAATTCTGACATCTTAAGATTTGCTATTTTTGTGGCTTCCATTTGAAAATTACGTTTTTCGAGTGTTTTCAATGTAATATCTATGTTTTGTATATTTGTTTCAAATGTTTCTAGGTTTACGATGTGAACTAAGTTTTTGTAATTATTTATGATTTTAGCTGGTCCTAGGTAATAAGGTTTTGATTTGGTTTGGTTGATTTTCCGTTAAATTTTGGTATTGGATGATTTGGGCAGCGATAAAGGGTATTCTGTAATTAAGTAAATTTTCGTTTTTTCATTATTCTAGCTTTGTGGATTTTCTGATTTTTTGTTGTTTCAATTGTAATGTTATTGGTAGTTTTAACTTTGTGTTTTGAAAAACGGGGAGTTATTTTGTTTCTTCTGCTATTTTTCCTAAATATGTCCGCATTTTCTACTACTTGTTCTGGCGTTTCCCTACTAATATTTAATTTGTCTAGGTTCTTGTTCATTTTGTTTTCGAGTGTTTGTTTTATGGTGGGGTATATTTTTTCCTGATATTCATTTAATTTTTTCAAGTATTCGTGTTCATTATTAAATTTAACGCTATTTTCAAATTTGTAAGTTCTTCCATGGTACAGTTCAAAAGGGGTATGTTTTGTAGTTGAATGTATGGAGTTATTGTATGTGATAAGAACTTCTGTAATTATTTCCTGGTGATTTAAGTCGAGCTTTTCTTGTTTTCTTTTGTCTAGAATTAAACGATAAAGTTCTGTAAGAGTCGAATGTAATCTTTCGACTGGTGCGTTACTCGTGGTTTGTTGAAAACTGGTACAATGTAGTTTGATATTGTACTGTTTACAGAAGTCGTTAAAAATAATGCTTGTGAATTCTGTGCCTTGGTCATGAACTAGTTTTTTGGGTATTCCATAGTGGCTAATGAAATCTTTAAGGGCTTTTAAAATTGAAAGGCTTGTTCTATCCGAAAGTGTGTAGGCTGACGCGAATTTTGAAAACTTGTCTATTATAGTGAGAATTTGGTTTTTGTTGATTGTATATATGTCGATATGGATAATATCTAGGGGTTTGAGGGGTGTTTCGGTTTTTTGATGTTTGGATTTTTGTGGGTGCCTATCATATTTGAGTAACTTGCATTTCTCGCAATTGTTAATGATTTTGGTTATTTTATGTTTCATCTGTGGAAAGTAGTAATGTCTCTTTAGGTGATGAAGCGATTCATTTATTCCCCTGTGATTACTGTTTTCATGATATTCTCCTATTATTTGATCTTGTCGGTCATTGTCCATGATATCTTCAAGGATTGTTGTGCAACGTAATATTCTAAATATTTTACTATGAGAAAAGTACTTTGAATAAACTGTTTCTATTATTTGAAATATATCGTCATCTGTATAAACGACGGCTAATTTATTTGGGGGTAAAAAGTTTTTCAATATGTGTGTCACCGAAGTTTCATCGTATGTTGGTTGTTTAATTACTCTTCTTTGTTTGTTTCTAAAGATGATTTCGACAATATTTGAAATTTGCTCAGATTTTTCTAGGATAACCTGTATATTAAATTCACTTAATGGTAACTCTGAGATAGAGATGCCATCGTCAAGGTTTTCAGTTGCCGAGTGAACTGTTGAGCCTTGTGTAGCCATGATAGATTCAGCGTCATTGATATTCATTTCGATATCATTTGCTGTGTCCGTAATTTTTATACGACTCAGGGCGTCTGCGTTGGTGTTGCACTTGCCTTTCTTGTAAACTATATTGTAATCGTATTCTGCTAGCTTGAGTTTCCATCTAACTAATTTTTGATTTGGCTCCTTCAAGCCCATCAGCCAGGTTAGTGGTCTGTGATCTGTTACGATAGTGAATTGTCGGCCATATAGGTATGGACGAAAGTATTTTATTGCCCAAATGATGGCCAACAATTCCTTTTCGATTGTTGAATAATTTGATTCAGTATCGGATAGGGTTCTACTGGCGTAACATATGGGCTTGTCGTTACCTATAGGTCCTTGGGATAGTATCGCTCCCAGTGCCACGTTACTGGCATCTGTCGTTAAGACGAATGGTTTTTGAAAATCGGGATACTGGAGAATTGCATCATTTATTAAAAGGTTCTTGCAATGTTCAAATGTACTAACATATCTTTCACTTAGTTGTACCATTTTACCTTTTTTTAAAAATTCGGTTAGAGGTTTCACAGTGTTGGCAAAGTTTTTTATAAACTTCCTATAGTAACCAAGAAGACCTAGAAATCCTTTAATTTCTCTTTGATTTTTTGGAATAGGAAAGCTTTTAATGGACTTTATTTTATCGGGGTTTGGTTTAATTCCTTCCGTGGTGACTATATGTCCCAAAAAGGCTATATCCTTTCTTAAAAATTCTGATTTGTCTGCTTGAATTTTGAAGTTATTTTCTCTTAGTCTTTGAAATACCTCCTTTATGTTTGTTATATGTTCGTGTAATGACGTTGAGAAGATGATTATATCGTCTAAATAGACGAGACAGTTTTTTCCTATTAGGTCTTTCAATACATAGTCCATTACACGTTGAAAGGTGCTAGGAGCGTTTTTTAGACCGAATGGCATTCGTTTGTATTCATAGTGACCCCCTTCGACGGTGAATGCGGTCTTTTGGATATCTTTGTTATCCATCTCGATTTGGTGGAAACCATTAGCGAGATCAAGAAAAAAAAAAAAAAATATAAACATCTGCCTAGTTTATCAAGAATTTCATTGATATTGGGTATAGGATAACGATCTGAAATCGTTTTCTTATTTAACTGTCTATAGTCTATCACTAAGCGTCATTTTTGTTTTCCGCTGGCGTCTTTCTTTTTGGGAACAACCCACACAGGAGACCTCCATGGCGAATAACTATGTTGGATTATGTCTTGCTGTAGCATACTATCAATCTGTCTTTTCACTTCTTCTTTGAAAATATAAAGGTAGCGGTATGATTTAGTAAAAATTGGGATTTCATCAACTGTGTTAATTTTGTGTTTTATTTTATTTGTAAATGTCAAGGCGGCACCTTCTTTAAAAAATATATTACTATATTCTAGACACAATTTTATGAGTGCTTTCTTTTCTTCTTCGTTAAGGTGCGCTGTCCTTATGTTGTTTTCCACGTTGTCATCAATTGGTGATGAGTTGATTTCTATGTTATTAAGTTCTATGAAATTTGTGGAACGGTATTTTTCTACTTTGAGAGGTTGTTCCACGAGTAATTCTTGATCTTCGATAGAATAGTTAGTTATCTCTATAGGGCAAAACCAGTTATCCACTGTGTAGATTCCTGCTGAAGTTTTCACATGAGTCTTTAGCTCTATAGTGTTTACATAGATGTCACCGTTAGGGATATCTACTGGTAGCTTTACTACTGTTTTGGTATATGAAGGTATTACTATCTTTCCTGACGTTAGGTTTGGTTTGAAATGAATGTCAATGTGAACTTTGTCTGTAATAAGTTTCTGATTTCCTATATCGATTTTTGCTTTAAGTGATTTTAATAAGTCTATTCCGATAAGACCATCGAAGTAGTGGTGGAATTTAAATAACCTAAATGTGAAGTCACCTTCGTTTTTAAATTCTATAAAAGATGGTAGTGTTACTTTTTTGTCTATTTTGTAATTATGAAGGACTGTGGATATATTTATTGGTTTACAAGTGACTTGATTTTTTGAGTCTATAAATTTTGGATTAATGAAAGAGGAAGAAGCCCCCGTATCAATGAGAAATCTAAGGTCCCTACCAAATGGTGAGCTTATTTTTATAAATGGTAATGTTGTGCCGTGTTTATTAATTTCTAGGTATCCTGTGGGTTCCTCGAGGCACAGAGTGGAAAATTTGGCATATCTTCGATATTACACAATGTTTCTTCTGAGTATAGTTCACCAGAATTTTGATCGATACAATTCATTTCGTTATTTATTGGGGAAAATCTATTGCTGTTCCCAGTGTGATTTGTTTTATGGGTATATCTACTTGTACCAGAATAGGTATCCATAGGTTCAGGTTGTGAATAGGCAGGAGCGTTTTGCCCCTGCCTAAAAGGATTATTTTGTATCCTGCTTGAATCAGATTTATGGGAACTATTATTACCCGAATCACTGTTATAGTTATTATTAGGATTATTTGTCCTATAATATTGGTTGCGATTAGAATTTTGATTCTGGTTAGGGGTGTAACCTGGTGAGGGATTGTTCTGTTGTTTAGAATTGTTATTGTATTGCCCTTGTTGTGGGTATGGTTTATATTGATTACCGTATTTCTTATATCCTCGCGAATTTTGATAATTGTTAAAAAGCTTTTTTGTTGGTAGTAGATATTTTGTTCTTTAACGCAACAAGCTAAAGCCGTTGCAAGACTATCGGGACGCATGGCTCTAATGTTTGATCCTAATGGTTCTTTTAGACCAACCAAAAAGGTATTTAAGCACATTTCAGTGAACATATTCTTTTTTGATCTAACTACGTTACCATCAGATTCATTGAGGAGAAGGTTATTATTTAGGGCGGATTGGATGCTAATTATTTCACTATAGAATTCTTGAACAGATTTTTTTTGTCTTAGATCATGAAGATCCCTAATCAATGATGTTTCGGTGCGTTTATCCGCGTAGTGCAGGATTAAATTGTTTTTTATATCATCCCATATTAAGGGTGTCCCATACATATTAAGGACCTCATTTGCTTGGCCTTCGATTTTGTTTCTTATAGCTCGTAGTAATATTTGACCGTACGGTGTTCCATCGGTTCCACGTATGAGAGTTAAAATTTCCTCCACGTTATTTATAAATTCGTGTAATGATTTTGGATTTCCCTCAAACTTCGGTAGATCCTTAATCACATCCGGAACTCTGAGGCTATCGTATAAATCTTTAAAACTTGTATTTGCTTGAATAGGTGGAATCGATGAACCCGATGGTAAATTGCTTTTTGGATTAGGTGGCGGACTCATTGTTTCAGTTCTAAAATCTTCGACCAATATGTTTTCTGGTATAGAATTCAAACTACGGTGTTTACGAAAATAAGGGAGTTTTTTTTAATTGGAGTTTTCTATGATTCCTATTCATGTATTAGGAGTTAAAAACCTTCTTCTTTTCCCTCTCTTTTGATGCACTTATTTTTATTCGTGATTTAGATTTTGTACGATTTTTACATATATGTATTTAATTTAATTTATTATTTCGTATGCCTTGCGCTTTAATTTTGCGTACTTTTTTTTGTAAATTTTTTTTCTTTTTTTTTTTTTGTAAATTTTTTTTTTTATACTTTCACGTATATTCAATTTGGATACTTCGTATTGTATATTTGAGCAAAACTTCAACTTGACTTACATGAACCCAAGTATGAATGCTGATTCCATATGGAGTGTAGATGTTGTTCACCGTTTGCAAAAGGTCAAGATCTGCCGTTTTTATTTTGATACCGGTTCTAGTTCTGATATGCTTTCAAAACTAGTCACACACAATTGTATGCCGCCCTTGTGTATGAACACCTTTTAGTGTTTGTAGTGTGAGATAACGATTTGAGTATATAACACACAACACTTTTTAAATATCTTTTAAAACGTCAAACGGGGTACCAACTGCGCCAGTTATGTATCTGGTCCAGGAATCAGCCAAAAAAATATATTTAATTTTTTTATCCTCAGCGACAGATTTATTTAAGTGAGAACACAACTTTTCTTCTTTGTTACAGAATTATATCTGAATTATTATTTAAGCAAATCGAAAATGAAAAGTAATTCTGAGAAATCAAACAAATGTGAATCATACAAAAGGTAAAAGTAAATACAAAGTGTTTATGAAATATGCTGAGCTTAGGTCTAGGGCGAAGACGTGTGCCGGAACTTCAGTGCTTGCATTTGCTGGACGTTGACTTGTTGCTGGTTGTTGTTGGTAGCGTCGGTTTTAGTAGCGTCGATGACTATGTCATAACTCGCGCGTAGCAGAAGTGACTGGCGGAGCTTTGTGGAGGCGGCCAAGACCGATCATCGGTTGTAGCGCCAGCTAAGTAAGTAAGTAAGTCCCTCATCCTTCCCGTCCTGATGTATGGCGCAGAGACGTGGACATTGACCATCAATGATGAGAGGCTGTTAGGAGCGTTCGAGAAGAAGATACTCCGTAAGATCTACGGTCCAGTATGCGTGGACTACGTGTCGAATAAGATGGAACGATTAGCTGTATGAGCTGTACGCCGACACTGACATAGTCAAGCGTATAAAACTCCAGCGGCTTCGCTGGCTGGGTCATGTTGAGCGAATGGAAGAAAGCGCTCCGGCTAGAAGGGTGTTTTATTCGAACCACGGTGGAGGAACACGCAGAAAGGGACGTCCTAATCTCCGTTGGAAAGACTAGGTGCAGGGCAAACTGACTGCACTTGGCCTTATCAACTGGCGCCAGCGCGCGCATAGCAGAAGTGACTGGCGAAGCTTTGTGGAGGCGGCGAAGACCGATCATCGGTTGTAGTGCCAGCTAAGTAAGTAAGTAACACAATTTTTATGAAGAGGAACAATAAAAGATTATTTTCAACAAACTGGGAAACAACCCGATTTTAAACATTTGTCAATGATTATGGCAAGAGCTTTATATAAAAGTTCGGCACAATTTTTAAATGTGCAACTCGGAATATTATCGGGCCCAGATTTAAATGACGCTCCCAGATAAAAAATGGAAAACAAATACTATTAAACGAATAAATGGCGAAGGAGTAAAAGTCATTGTCATTGAAGCTAAACGTGGAATATGTAGTTTTGAAAAAATCAGCAAATAAGGTCGCAATTTCAATGCCAATAGAAACAAGATCACCAAGACACATAGACGGAGGGAAATCGCTGGCAGAGGCGACTGGCGAAGCTTTGTAGAGGCGGCCAAGACCGATCATCGATTGTAGTGCCAGTTAAGTAAGTAAGTAAGTATATGTTGAGTTAAAATGTATAAAGATTGTCTTGCAATAATAACACCGTGTAACAACAAACCAACAACCCATTAGGTCAGATCGGAATTCCGGAATTGTTGTACTTTAATTTTGGTTCGTTGATCACTAATCTGAAATCAGGTTTTTGAAGCTTACTTCTTTAGAATCGTTTTTATATTATGCCGGTGGTAAAAGATGATCGATGCAGCGGAAATAGTCTGAAGTTGCAGAAAAAAAAATTTTCTATTCTGCTACTTGTAAAATATCACGCAAAGAACAGCAAATGATAGTTAACCTTTTATGAAACTAACTACAGCAAATTTCTGACTACGGTTACCACTATTTTTTATATTTTAATGGATTTTTGCAAATAATTAAAAAAATTAAATCCGTAGCTTACTGAGGCGAAACAATTTTTTTCTTTTTTCGACTTTTCGCTGGGCGCATGCTGTGCATCGACGTCTTGTAGACTCCTCTATGGGCAAATGATCACCAACGTTTCGTATTGCTTTGTATATATGCGAAGATCTTCCCAGCCGGCGAGATCGTTTGTTTGCAGTAGATTCCTTACCGTTCTCAATAAGTGGCTCAGCAATTTCGACAAGGACTGTCAAAAAAGGCATTTTCTCTCTATTCAGCTCCGAATGTTTGATTTTCTGGTTCTATCATACAATCCCGACATTTTGTCTGCTAAGTCAAGCCACCCATTATAGCGCGATACGTCTTTACGATCTCAGGGCACGAAATTTCTTCCTCAGTGCCATCTTTCATTTTGCGTTTAACAGTGGTGGCAGTTACAAAGCATCATACGTCCTGCCACTTCACAGCAATGGTACCTGCCATCAAGAAATTTATCAATATCCAAATAAAGAAAAGAAGTATCGAATGTAATATATTACTTGTCGAATTAACTTTGAAAATGGCTTCGCCTCGTTACAATTTTTGTGGAATTTTCGGGACATTCTTGCGATTAGGCATGCATGTTCCCAAAGCTGGATATTGTATATTGTCAAGGAGATGAACTGAGGTAAAAAAGCGATCAAAGCAAAGTGTCACTTCAGGGTTCGAAATCGTAGCTGCGAGATCGTCTGATCGTCGTCAAGTCCCATTTTCTGGGAATGAACAAATTATCCGGTGTCCTCCAAACAAATGTGGCTGGAGGAGGTTCATCAAGTACAACTTCACTGGGAATAAGCTGACAGACAGAAGATTTTTCACTCAATTGACTGCCTTCTGTGTCACTACGAGAAATATCTCTGCCAGTGGTTTCGGAAAGCGGACGTAGATAGTTAATTTTACTACCTTCACTAAAATCAGTTCCAATTACTGGTCTCATCCCCATCTTCATCTTCAGGAAGAACAGCAGTAATTTCTTCGGTATTAAATTTATTAATTTTATGCATCCTACAACATAGCAAAAGGAAAAAATAACTGTGTACCACAACTTACTGCTGGGTTATATGTGTCCCTCTATGAAACCCTATTGGGACACACACGTCCCAAATTTGTTTTTTCTCCTAATTCTGTAATAAAACACTTATAATGCTATATTTATTTACTTATCGCTTTTAGTTCAATATTTTTCTTTAGAAAAAACACCACTGTCTTGAAATAAACGTGTTTTTTTTCTATAAATAACGCGTAAAATTTACCCGATCGAAGTCACTGCTCATGAACAACTGCTAAAAACAAAAAACGAACAAAGCCACGTGCGTCACCGATAACGGTAATTTACAAATGTTGATCATGGCTACTGATGGGGACTTTTTGGTTGAACTTACAATGTAAATAGCGAGTTGCAGGGTCAACTGAACATTCCGCGGGACACCAGTGTCCCCGCGACAGGGTTAAGATACTGCCCACTAACAATTAATTTATAATTAAAAATATTTTCTTTTTAATTGCAGAGAAAGCGTTTCCTTACTTTCTAAATTATTTTTGCTGATTCGTGCAAGCTATAAAATATTATCTGTTATAAATGAATCATCAAAATAAATGATATATCTATCACATGTTTCCTTATTCTTTCTTTACACTTTTCATCTTTATAATTCCAAGATATGTTATTAATTATTTCGCGTTTGTTAAATTAAATTTTAAAATAAATAAACGTCAAAATCGAATGAAATTTCAAGTTAATGTTGGGGTTGATAGCAACAATACTGTCTTGCAACATTACTTAAATTTTTTGCTACGAGGTGTCTCCACCAAAAAATATTGATTGCAAAACATAAACATTGCTCTGAATTATGGCTAGTAGCGACACCACGTTAAAGCCTAACCATGTTAAAGCCTCACTAAATGATTTAAAAAGTAAAAAATAACCAAAATATTTTGATTTCACTTTTATATAACTGTTAAAATTTTTTTTATTGATACATTCAACACACAGCGTATGAATGCAGAGCATTGTGTTGATTGGAAGGAAGATTGATAGATGGGAGTAACAAGGAGGGAGGGAATACAATCACAGGACACCGATAAAGAGATAGACAGCCATTGTGGCAAGTGTTATGCCTTTACCAGCATGAACTTCAGTTTTATCAATGTCAACTATGACCGCATGTAGCGCCAAAGGCCAAGCTTTTCGCATCCACTCATGTTGTGCGTGTTATATTTGTACATGAATGGAAGGAACCTACAGTTTTATGCCGAATACGAATGGCGACATGAAAAGCTTTTCATAGGCAGTTTTTACTTTTGTAGGTTTGCCATTGCCTGCCAAATTTATTTTTCCACTTTTTGATTTTGCCTGTGCCGGGATTCAAACCCTGGACACTCTTCGTAACAGTCCAACGCACTACCACTACGCTACAGCAATAACATATGGTTTGAGAGACCGAGTTATCTTCTTTTCTTGCTATGTCACCAGTAATAATTTTCCCGCCTCATTCGGCATTTTGTCACATTTTAAATGCCAAAAAAAGATGAAGACGATTTTTCCATATTCTATTTTGTTCCATCGTCGAGAGCACACACACACCGATTTCGACAGACCGATTTTGAATTTGTATTGTTTCTACTGACATTCGATTTTGAAGTTTTCTTTCCCCCCCTACACGACCGAGGAGCACCTCCGCATAACGCACTGATCGGTGACCGATGCAACCGCTTTACACGAAAATATGTAATTAGCCGCGTGTATCCAAATAGGCATTCTTTATAACTACAGATATAAAATCATTAGTTAGTTTATCAATTTAATATGATTATTAATTTTGTTTTGATGTGTTCCAGAGAATCGGAAATGTTGAATATATTATAATGTATATACAATAATGTCAATATCAATACATGATTCAGAGTCTGACATAGGTTGTCTCCTTGTAAATGTCATATACTTACATTTATCAAGATTGAGCAACATCAAGTTTACTAGGCACCATTTTGAAAAATTATCAAGGTCTTCTTGCTGAAGTTTTTGTTGGATTATAGAGTTGTAAGATAAGAACAACTTTATATCATCAGCCATTACAATTTTGCAATTTCGAATAACAGATGGCAAGTCACTGATAAACAGAAAAAATAATAAAGGTCCCAGATGGCTCCCTTGAGGAACTCCGGAAGTAATAGCAATGCTTTTTGATACGGCTTTTCGGTAGGTCACCTTTTGCTTTCTGTTAGTGATATATCATATGACTCTATCCATCTTAAAAGCAAGGGCGGAAATCCAATCAAACCTAGTTTTTTAATAAGGAGGTTGTGATAAATGCTTTGCTAAAATCAGTATATATTTATAACATCAGTTTGTTGGTTATTAATAAATCCATTCATTACACATGTAGCGAATTCTAAAAGGTCCGTCGTTGTAGATCCCCCCTTAAGGAACACAAGTTCCTTAAGGAACACATGTTCCTGCGATGTGTTGATCAATGTTATAACAGAGTGCATAATTTGGGAAGTAACATTTAATTCAAATAACTTAGGTATCACACTTAATTTAGCATTACATAAATAATTTTAAATATTAGATTTAACACAATTTTATTTTGGGGGGCCTGGGGCATAGGACACAAGGTAAAGTTCGTGACAGTCGCAATTGCGTCCATGGTCGATCCTTGCGCTTCTACGTTTCAAGTCGATACACAGCCTCCTCGTGGCGTCCCCTGGATAGCGATCTGACAACCGTCAGTGAGTTAACTAATGTGTGCGGCGGGCCTTCTCCATGGCCTTGAATGAATGGTTGTGCGTCGGGCTTGGAACCCACCACGTCAAAATATTTCCCCAATGAATCCTCAAACGAAGCCTTGGATATTTAACCCCTCTAATGTTGACGACTCCCGCAAACACCCAAAGGACAACGATTTACGGATATGCACCTGGAATGTCAGAACCCTCTACAGGTAAGGTGCTTCTATCCAGCTGGTGGATGTCCTCCAACAATATAGAGCTGACATCACCGCTATACAGGAAATGAGATAGACGGGACATCCTGTGATATCTACTACCGCTGTCATGCGTCGAGACACGAATTTGGTGTTGGATTTGTGGTTGGGAAGAGACTGCATCATCTAATCTCGAGGTTCACGGCCGTGAACGAGCGCCTAGCCACTATCCGCATCAAGGCAAAATTCTTCAACATCAGCCTAATTTGTGTCCATGCCCTGACGGATGAGAAGGATGAAACGACCAAAGATGACTTCTACGAGCTCCTCGACAAAACTTATGAGCATTGCCCCCGCCACGATATTCAAATCGTGTTAGGCGACTTTAATGCCAAGGTGGGCAAGGAGAGTTTCTTTGGTCCGACGATAGGAAAATTCTGTCTCCACGACGAAGTCACCGATAACGGTATGAGACTCATCGACTTCGCCGCCGCACGAAACATGACAGTTAGTAGCACCAGATTCCAACATAAAGATATCCATTCATAAGGCCACTTGGCTGTCCCCTGATCAAAACACACGAAACCAGATTGATCACGTTGTGATCGACGGAAGGCACGCTTCCAATGTACTAGACGTACGCACAATACGTGGTGCAAACATCGACTCAGACCACTACTTGGTTGCAGCCAAGGTCTGCACACGTATATGTGTAGCAAATCGCGTACGGATAGGTACAAAGAGAAAGCTGGATGTCGAAAAACTGCAATCACAACAGACAGCCAAAAGTGTTTGCCAACTTGCACTTCTCCTTTCGCAAAACACCCCTCAACTTGATGATATATGCGCGCAGTGGACGCACATTTCCCGCTCTATGCGTACGGCTGCCGAAGAGGTGCTAGGCTACCACCGTCGACGGAGAAATATGTGGTACGACCAAGAGTGTCGCGATGCTACTGAAGCAAGAAACGCAGTTTACAGAGCCACCCTGCAGTCAGTTGCAACGCGAAATGCTAAGGAGCGATACAGAAAGTTGAGGAGGGAGGAGAAACGTATTTTCAGGCGCAAGAAAAGAGATGAAGAAAGACGCTAGTTCAATGATATCGAAATGTTGCGGGACAGGAACGAGGTCCGAAAATTCTTTGAAAGAATAAGACGCCTGACTCTTGGTTTGAAGACCGGGGCCTCTTCCTGCAAGGATGAAGATGGAAATCTGGTGAGAGACGTTCAGGATATAATGAGATTATGGAGGGAGCACTTTCGCAGCTGCTTAATGGCGATGATGGCAATAATCCTGCCACTGCGGAATCTACTCCGGAAACCCAAATCACTGACGGCGTTGAAATACCGCCGCCTGACTATGAGGAGGTCTTAACAGCCATTGCTCGGCTGAAAAACAATAAGGCTGCAGGTGCAGATGGCCTGCCTGCTGAGTTGTTTAAGATCGGAGGCGAAGAGCTCAAAAAACGCATGCATGAGCTTCTATGCAGAATGTGGTCAGATGAAAGCATGCCAAGTGATTGGAATCTCAGCGTAGTCTGCCCAATCCATAAGAAAGGTGATTCCACGATCTGCGCCAACTACCGTGGGATAAGCCTTCTTAATATTGCATATAAGATTCTATCGAGCGTACTGTGTGAAAGACTGAAGCCCATCGTCAACAAACTGATTGGACCTTATCAGTGTGGCTTCAGGCCTGGTAAATCCATCATCGACCAGATATTCACACCGCGCCAAATCCTGGAAAAGACCCGAGAAAAACAGATCGACACCCATCATCTATTTATCGATTATAATGCCGCCTTCGACAGCACGATTAGGGATCACTTGTACGCCGCAATGTCTGATTTTGGTATCCTGGTATACCTGCAAAGCTCATTCGTCTTTGCAAAATGACACTGACCAACACCACCAGCGCAGTGAAAATTGGGACAGACTTTTCCGCACCATTTGATACCAAAAGAGGTTTCAGACAAGGTGACTCCCTATCGTGCGACTTCTTCTTTAACCTTATGCTGGAGAAAATAATTCGAGCTGCGAACATCGACATCTCTGGCACTATCTTCTAGAAGAGTGTCATGCTGCTAGCATACGCTGTTGATATTGATATCATTGTCAAAAACGCTCGAGCATTCAGTGCAGCATTCTCCAACCTAGAAAGGGAGTCTCGTCGTGTGGGTCTAGTGGTGAACGAGGACAAAACGAAATACCTTGTGTCAACAAACAAAGAGTCACGGCGTCTTGGACAAAATGTCACTGTTGACAAATACACTTTTGAAGTCGGCAAGGATTTCGTTTATCTAGGATCCAGCATAAACACCAACAATAATGTCAGCCTTGAGATCAAGCGGAGACTAACTCTTGCCAACAGGTGTTACTACGGGCTCAGTAGGCAATTGAGAAGTAGAGCCCTCTCTCGACCGACGAAAATAACGCTCTATAAGTCCCTCATCCTTCCCGTCCTGATGTATGGCGCAGAGACGTGGACATTGACCATCAATGATGAGAGGCTGTTAGGAGCGTTCGAGAGGAAGATACTCCGTACTCCGTAAGATCTACGGTCCAGTATGCGTGGACGACGTGTTTCGAATAAGATGGAACGATTAGCTGTATGAGCTGTACGCCGACACTGACATAGTCAAGCGTATAAAACTCCAGCGGCTTCGCTGGCTGGGTCATGTTGAGCGAATGGAAGAAAGCGCTCCGGCTAGAAGGGTGTTTTATTCGAACCACGGTGGAGGAACACGCAGAAAGGGACGTCCTAATCTCCGTTGGAAAGACCAGGTGCAGGGCAAACTGACTGCACTTGGCCTTATCAACTGGCGCCAGCGCGCGCATAGCAGAAGTGACTGGCGAAGCTTTGTGGAGGCGGCCAAGACCGATCATCGGTTGTAGTGCCAGCTAAGTAAGTAAGTAACACAATTTTTATGAAGAGGAACAATAAAAGTTTTTTTTTAACAAACTGGGAAACAACCCGATTTTAAACATTTGTCAATGATTATGGCAAGAGCTTTATACAAAAGTTCGGCACAATTTTTAAATATGCAACTCGGAATGTTATCGGGCCCAGATAAAAAATGGAAAACAAATACTATTAAACGAATCAATGGCGAAGGAGTAAAAGTCATTGTCATTGAAGCTAAACGTGGAATATGTAGTTTTGAAAAAATCAGCAAATAAGGTCGCAATTTCAATGCCAATAGAAACAAGATCACCAAGACACATAGAAGGAGGGAAATCGCTGGCCTTACGTTTCGAATTAACAGTCATAAAAAGATCGTAATGAATTTTCAATTTTAAACTATTTAAATAGTTTCTATAACATTCATCATTCAGCTTTATATAATATATTCATGACGTAGACGGGAATAGTTACAATAATCCATATTTCTGCTAGTTCTTTTATAAGCTTTAAAAGATCACGACTTCCGATTTTTTTAGTTTCCTTTGTAATTCCTTTGTGAACCAGATGGACCCAGTATTCGTAAAAGAAGTTTTAATTTTAGGTACAGATTGTTCAAATGCATTATATACAGTATTATTAAATAGAGATATACAACTGTCAATGTTCAGACTATCAACCGGCCAAGAGGTAACAGAAAAAATATCAAAGAGTTTACAATGTTATTGTTATTTACAATATTATTAATCTGATAGAAACTTAATTCAGAAAGAATATACTGATAAAGATGCTGTCACCCCTTCTTCTTTTCTTAGGCCTTAAGTACAATGGGCTACATAGCCTGAGTGCTTGAGGAACTGTCCTGCACTCGTGGGTCAGGTTCTCGGCCTGCTTTTTTTTTTTTTTTTTGTTTTTGCTTGTTTATCTTTCTCTTGAAAACTAAACATGTTTTTGAAAAAAATCCCTAAAACAAGTGTAGATGAAGATGATTTTTATAATGATGATGAAGGTAAGATTATAATTATAATGATGTAGCAAATAAATTCGCATGCTTTGAGAATGAATTTTGATGGAGATGATGATTTTGCAGAGGACGTTGAATGCATTGAAAATGCAAACGCCCAGAGTTAATGCAGATGTAGCACACCGTAGATCAGAGAATCATCAAGCCTTGTACAGTTCGGTTCGGCTTATCGTTTGCATAAATCAGCACATAAACAATATCAAAATATGTTCGTTAAAAATTCGTTCGGCCACGCCTGTAATGACTCTGGTTCTTACAAGATTACTAAACCTAACCTGAAAACAAAAAACGCAAACGCTCTGAAGAAGTAAACTTCTATAGGGTGTCCAAATGACGCACACAATTTTATTTTACTTTGTCGTGTAAATTTGTTAAAGTTAGATATATCCGTTAAAGATATAATATTATCCTAAAATAATATTTATTTAAAAACTTATAAATAAGGTACCATAGAAAGCAAACAACTACAGAGCAAACGCAACGCATAAAGGTAACATATATCTAGTAGGAAAAATCTCCTCCAATAAAAACTAAGGGGGTTGCTCAAACAACAGAATTGTTTATGGCATACTTTACTTCAATTTTAATGGCACAACAGCCCATGAAGAGCCTAAGCCGAGCTTTTCTCATCCACTCATGTTGTGCGTGTTATATTTGAACATGAATGGAAGGGACCTACAGTTTAATGCCGAATACGAACGGCGAAGTGAAAAGCTTTTCATAGCAATTTTTACTCTTGTAGGTTTGCCATTGCCTGCCAAGAGGTGGTGTCGTGTAGAAACATTATTTTATTTTTATTTTATTTTTTTCGATTTTGCCTGTACCGAGATTCGAACCCCGGACACTCTGCGTAGCAGTCCAACGAATTACCACTACACCACAGCGACCACTAAACCTAACCTGAAAACATAAAACGCAAACGTTCTGAAGAAGTAAACTTCTATAGGGTGTTTATGGGATAACTACTCAAAAAATCTTAATTTTCATTTAATTCTTTCTTTTGCACAATTTGAGGTTTCTTTTCATATGGGGGGCCTGGGGCGAAGGACACAAGGTAAAGTTCGTGACAGTCGCAGGTGCATCCATCTCTCCGCTTCTAAGTATCAAGTCGACACACAGCCTCCTCGTGGCCCTGGATAGCGATCTGACAACCGTCAGTGAGCTAGCTAAAGTGTGTGGTGGGCTTCTCCATGACCTTGAATGAATGGTTGTGCGTCCGGCTTGGAACCCACCACGTTAAAATATTCCCCAATGACTCCTCAAACGAAGCCTCGGATATGGAACTCCCCTAATGTTGACGACTCCCGCAAACACCCAATGGACAACGATTTACAGACCCGGGAATGACCGAACCCTCTACAGGGAAGGCGCCTCTATTCAGCTGGTGGATGTCCTCCAACAATATAGAGCTGACATTTCTACCATACAAGAAATGCGATGGACGGGACAGGGTTGCTCCAGAAGAGTGATATCTACTACAGCTCTCATGCGTCGAGATACGAATTTGGAGTCGGATTTGTGGTTGGGAAGAGACTGCGTCACCTTGTCTCGAGGTTCACGCCCGTGAACGAGCGCCTAGCCAGTATCCGCATCAAGGTAAAATTCTTCAACAACAGCCTAATTTGTGTCCATGCCCCGATGAAACGACCAAAGATGACTTCTACGAGCTCCTCGACAAAACTTATGAGCATTGCCCCCGCCGCGATATTAAAATCGTGTTAGGCGACTTTAATGCCAAGGTGGGCAAGGAGAGGCTCTTTGGTCGGACGATCGGAAACTTCAGTCTCCACGACGAAGCCACCGATAACGGTATGAGACTCATCGACTTCGCCGCCGTACGAAACATGACAGTTAGTAGCACCAGATTCCAACATAAAGATATCCATAAGGCCACTTGGCTGTCCCCTGATCAAAACACACGAAACCAGATTAATCACGTTGTGATTGGCGGAAGGCAGGCTTCTAATGTACTAGACGTACGCACAATACGTGGTGTAAACATCGACTCAGACCACTACTTAGTTGTAGCCAAGGTCTGCACACGTTTATGTGTAGCAAATCTCGAACGGAAAGATACAAAGAGAAAACTGGATGTCGAAAACACTCCTCAACTTGATGATATATGCGGGCTGTGGACGCACATTTCCCGCTCTATGTGTACGGCTGCCGAAGAGGTGCTAGGCTACCACCGTCGATGGACAAATACGTGGTACGACCAAGAGTGTCACGATTCTACTGAAGGGAAAACGCTGTTTACCGAGCCACCCTGCAGTCAGTTGCAACGCGAGCTGCTAAGGAGCGATACAGAGAGTTAAGGTGGGAAGAGAAACGTCTTTTCAGGTGCAAGAAAAGAGATGAAGGAAAACGTGAGATGTCTTACTTACTTACTTAATTGGCACTACAACCGATGATCGGTCTTGGCCGCCTCTACAAAGCTTCGCCAGTCACCTCTGCTATGCGCGCGCTGCACCTGGTCTTTCCAACGGGGATTAGGACGTCCCCCTCTGCGTGTTCCTCCACCGTGGTCCGAATAAAACACCCTTCTAGCTGGAGCGCTTTCTTCCATTCGCTCAACATGACCCAGCCAGCGAAGCCGCTGGAGTTTTATACGCTTGGCTATGTCAGTGTCGGCGTACAGCTCATACAGCTAATCGTTCCATCTTATTCGAAACACGTCGTCCACGCATACTGGACCGTAGATCTTACGGAGTACGGAGTATCTTCCTCTCGAACGCTCGTAACAGCCTCTCATCATTGATGGTCAATGTCCACGTCTTTGCGCCATACATTAGGACGGGAAGGTTGAGGGACTTATAAAGCGTTATTTTCGTCGGCCGAGAGAGGGCTCTACTTCTCATTTGTCTACTGAGCCCGTAGTAACACCTGTTGGCAAGAGTTAGTCTCCGCTTGATCTCAAGGCTGACATTATTGTTGGTGTTTATGCTGTATCCTAGATATACGAAATTCTTGACGACTTCAAAAGTATAACTGTTAACAGTGACATTTTGTCCAAGACGCCGTGACTCTTTGTTTGTTGACACAAGGTACTTCGTTTTGTCCTCGCTCACCACTAGACCCACTCGACGAGACTCCCTTTCCAGGTTGGAGAATGCTGCACTGAATGCTCGAGCGTTTTTGCCAATGATGTCAATATCATCAGCGTATGCTAGCAGCATGACACTCTTGTAAAAGATAGTGACAGAGATGTCGATATTCGCAGCTCGAAATATTTTCTCCAGCATAAGGTTAAAGAAGTCGCACGATAGGGAGTCACCTTGTCTGAAACCTCTTTTGGTATCAAATGGTGCGGAGAGGTCTGTCCGAATTTTCACTGCGCTGGTGGTGTTGGTCAGTGTCATTTTACAAAAACGAATGAGGTTTGCAGGTATACCAAAATCAGACATTATGGCGTACAAGTGATCCCTAATCGTGCTGTCGAAGGCGGCTTTACAATCGACAAATAGATGATGGGTGTCGATCTGTTTTTCTCGGGTTTTTTTTTCAAGAATTTGGCGTAGTGTGAATATCTGGTCGATGGTGGATTTACCAGGCCTGAAGCCACACTGATAAGGTCCAATCAGTTTGTTGACGATGGGCTTCAGTCTTTCGCACAATACGCTCGATAGAACCTTATATGCAATATTAAGAAGGCTTATCCCACGGTAGTTGGCGCAGATCGTGGAATCACCTTTCTTATGGATTGGGCAGAGTACGCTGAGATTCCAATCACTTGGCATGCTTTCATCTCACCATATTCTGCATAGAAGCTCTTGCATGCGTTTTTTGAGCTCTTCGCCTCCGGTCTTAAACAACTCAGCAGGCAGGCCATCTGCACCTGCAGCCCTATTGTTTTTCAGCCGAGCAATGGCTGTTAAGTCCTCATCATAGTCAGGCGGCGGTACTTCAACGCCGTCAGTGATTGGGGTTTCCGGAGTGGGTTCCGCAGTGGCGGGATTATTGCCGTCTTCGCCATTAAGCAGCTGTGAAAAGTGCTCCCTCCATAATCTCATTATGCCCTGGATATCTGTCACCAGATTTCCGTCTTCATCCTTGCAGGAAGAGGCCCCGGTCTTCAAACCAAGAGTCTTATTCTTTCAAAGAATTTTCGGACCTCGTTCCTGTCCCGCAACATTTCGATATCATTGAACTCGCGTCTTTCTTCATCTCTTTTCTTGCGCCTGAAAATACATTTCTCCTCCCTTCCAACTCTCTGAATCGCTCCTTAGCAGCTCGCATTGCAACTGACTGCAGGGTGGCTCGGTAAACAGCGTTTTCGCTTCAGGAGCGAGTTGGTTGGCGAAGACTTCGGCTGTCTGTTGTGATTGCAGCTTTTCGACATCCAGCTTTCTCTTTGTACCTATCTGCACGCGATTTGCTACAAATATACGTGTGCAGACCTTGGCTGCAACCAAGTAGTGGTCTGAGTCGGTGTTTGCACCACTATATTTTTGGAGGACATCCACCAGCTGGATAGAGGCACCTTCCTTGTAGAGGGTTCGGACATTCAAGGTACATATCCGTAAATCGTTGTCCTTTGGGCGTTTGCGGGAGTCGCCAACATTAGGAGGGTTCTATTTCCTAAGCTTATTTTGAGGGTCATTTGGCAATATTTTAATGGAGGGTTCCAAGCCCGACACACAACCATTCATTCAAGGCCATGTTGTCAAATCGCTATCCAGGGGACGCCACGAGGAGGCTGTGTGTAGACTTGAAACGTAGAAGCGCAAGAATTGAACATGGACGCACCTTCGACTGTCACGAACTTTACCTTGTGTCCCACACCCCAGCCCCCCGCGAACACTGAACTATTGTGCTTTTATTTCGTTTTGATTCGGAGGTTCTCATATTTTGTGCAGAAAAAATCAATTCTTCTCGGACAGAAATTTTTTATATTCTGAACATATTATACCTCACAGTGGGCCTCTTTATCCTCTTCATTTATATTAAAGTATTCTTATTAGGGATTGTTCGAGCATAACCGTATGGAATAAATAGTTCCTCTTTACTTTGAAACTATTCTTGAGTTCCCATGTGGTTCCATAGAGTATGTATAATAGGAACATCTCAGGGAGGGTGCTATCCTCTCTATTATGGCTACTGGTAATCGATGAATTTCTAAAAGTCTTTCAGATGAGACACTAGAATTGTGACTTATGCGGATGACGTCATCATTATGACTCAAGTCAAATATTTGCCAACGCTCAGTGAACTAGTGGAATTCTACCTACTCACCAGCGTTGGTGAGACACAACGGTCAAGTGATTAATCCTGCAAAGACTAAACTGGTCTAGTTCACCAAAAAAACAAAGTTTCAGAAATTCACTCTCCCAAACGTGGCCCCTCCAAATATAAATCTTGGCATAATTCTGGACTCAAAACTCTGTTGGAAACGAAATATTGAGGAAAGAATGAAAACGTGGCCAGCAATTGACAAAAATAGCAATCAATGTAAATTAGAGAAATTGCAAAAACTCGCTAACCTCCGAATTACAGGAGCAGGAAAACGTGCTTCGCGTATGGCCTTTGAGATGATTATTCGCCTATATCCAGTAGATATGCATGTAAAAGTCAGTGCAGCAAAAGCTATTTTCAGATTGAGAGAGAGAGAAACCAGCCAGCCGACTTTACCGAGCAAGATCTTTTGGGAAAGACCACTGTCTATTTGATAAAACGTAAGGAATTCAACTGGAAGATTCCCATCGACTATATAACTAACTTCAACCTGAAGCTGAAGACTACTCAGCGGTCTACTTTACTGGCGACTCAAACTGGTGGAACTGGAACGGAAGTGAAGCGCAACAGGTCTAACAGGTCATATAGACTACCAGAATATTGCAGAGTCTTTCAATTACAGGCCTTTGCCATTATGAAAGTAGCAGATGTGCACCAGTATACAGAACATCATCCTCAGAGAGGCTGTAATTTGTGTGGTCAGCCAAACTGCTTTAAAAGCGATTGGATCTACTGTCGTCAAATTAAAACAGTCGAATGGATCTACTGTTTTGAACTATTTATAGTCGTAACACTGTGAGCGGCTTAAGCCACTGCAGGGTTAGTCTGCATGGAATATTGAAATAAAAAACAGACGAATTAGCTCGCAGAGTGATCAATATTGACCAGTGAAGCAGTCAACACGCTACTGACACCAATTTGTACTACAGCACGTACAATAAGACAGTGGTTAATACACTCCAATAATAGAGCTTGGTCAACTAGGAGCTATTTCGGCCAAAACTAAACATCAAGAGAACGAAGAGCATTCTGCGGCTTGAGAATTCTGCGCCTTGAGTATTCTGCGGGTGTTATCCCAGAGCACTGCGCCGTTGGCATTATGTTTTGCAAATGGCGTCTGCCAACCAACGATTTATGCAGAAGTGGTGGAGAAGAGTATGTTGTGGAATTAGTGGAGCATCTACTTTGCCATGTCCATCACTACAAGTAAGACGACTCCGGACACAGGGGCCAGATTCTTTGATGAAATCCCACATATATCCGACGCACAGATTTCTGATCTACACAACTTCCTCGTGAAGACTAACTGGTTCCCTAAAGATTCAGTCTGGAGCTACATGCAACCAACCTGATAAGGAAAGTCTCAAAAAAAAAAAACAATAAACGAAGGGCATCACAATGAACCCAACTCCAATGGAAAATGCATTTGCAAACACCCGTTCTGCAACCTAACCTAACCTAAGCTAATTATAAAAGCATTAAAAGCTTCTCAAGTAAATTCAATTTATTCACTTACTAACAAAACTTAATAACAAAACTAACTTTCAAATCGAAGATGTGTACCATATTTTTGTTTTCCCAAGTTTCAAGCTGCTAAGAAGTTTAATTTCATTATCTTTTATCATTTAAACTTATTTTTTATTTAAATAACCCTAAAAATATGCTTATTAAATAGAACTGGATACATAAAAAACTATATATATTTTCAGATTTTTAACGCAAAATTATTAGCGTCACTTTTTTGTTTAAAAAATGTTCAATTCATAACCTCGCTTGATAAGTATTTTTTTAATAAAATAGTAGAAAGGTACAATTTGTGCCACAAACCTCTTTTTAAATCCCACCTATATTCCTGTATATGACATTATCAACTAACGTCCTTGTACCAAATATCAGTTCTGGACTGTGAATGTTTTCGGACACATACCCTTAAAAGTGGGAGTACAACGCCCATTTTTCCAAGCCTACCTTGCTAAAAAAAAAATCATTGACAAAATATACCTCCATACCGAATCTTAGTATCATACCACAAATGGTTACTGAGATATCCTACAATGAAAATTCAGGCTATATGGGAGGTGCCACACCCCCTATATCAAAACCACCTATATTTTTCCTGTAGAATGGCACTGTCAACTAATGTCCTTGTGATAAATTTTAGTAATATACATACGTAATTGTACGTACTTAAAAAATAGTGAGGATTGTGTAATAGATGCCACGTCCACTTCTTCAAGCCACTTCATATATGTCAACTGATCTTGTCCAAATAACTATAGAAGTGCGTGAGAAATTTGGTTAGGATATGGGAGTCAATTTCAATCTAGATATAGATGTTAATAAGTGCGCCGATAGCCTTATGAATAACGGTAATCCCTGTTTCCAGCTATATTGGAATTTCCTGCTCTACTCTTATCCTTTCCAGTTTGAAAATTGTTGAAAATGCTTCTTACTTATATCGAAAAAATTTTAAACTAGATTTTAACAGTCCAAAATGCTGCAGAAGACCACCCTTAAGACTGACAATTTCTTAAAATAACGATATATCAAAACCAATATTAATGTACTTGAAGAGTATAGAATTAAATTCCAATGCATATATTCCAATGTATTGTAATCAGTACTGCGTAAACAGGGATTTACTTATAATACGTATAGGGTTTTCAATAGGGCCATAACAATTCTATATTTAAATACAAACGCACCTTTAAAACATTTTTTGATCTGGCAATGTCAAAACGTTATTCAAGGTTTACATTTTTATCATTGTCAAGTTCACGAACCAGCAACGTTTGGAAAGTATTAAAAAATATTTCCGAAATTCTGAGTCGGAGCTTTAAGTTTGAAGAAAATCCTGATTTTCATCAATGAAGCTCATTTTTGGCTTAATGGCTATTGGACAGCAACAAACCTACATGTGCAAGATACTCCATTGAAACCACAGACAACAGGAGTGGACTTACTGCTGGATTTGTGTTTATACCGTATTTTTTCGTTGATCAAAATGATAACCATGTTATGGTCAATGGAGAGGAAATATGAATTGGCATGCAGGATCATTTAACGATTTAACATCATTGGACTTCTTTTTATGGGGATTTTTGAAAAGCAAAGTCAACGTAGTTAAGCCAGCCAATATTCAGGACATAAAAAACAACATCATTACCGAGATAAAGGCCATACAAACGTCCCTATTGGAAGATGTATCCAAAAATTTTGACCATCGAATCGACGTATGTAAAACTAGCCGTGCTGAACATTTGAATGATATCATTTTTCATACATAAATGACATTGATGAACCTTCAAAATAAAGTATTCAGCTTAATTCAAAAATAAGATTTTATAGTTTTAATTTGCATTTACTTTCCTGCGCCTTCATTGGTCAACCCTATATAAAAGATCACCCGGTAATATGTAGAAGAGGAAATAAAGCGAGAAAATTGTTAATCTGGTTGAAAAAGTCCCGAAACATGCTTTTATTAGCCCTTACTACAACTGGCATCACCTTTGAGTCCAATTCTACCACATTGCAGCTGAAGGCGTTGTATGATGAGGTTAGCGCAACCACAATTGACGGAACTTTCGAAATGCTTGTTGCCACCGAAGTCTGATCACAACGTTGTTGAAGGTGTGTATCTGCATTAGTTAACAATGCCCCTGTGGCCACCACCGCAGCTCCTGATGAGTATGCACTTATAGCCGTTGCGTATGAAATGCCTGATGCCATTGTTGCCACTGCTGTCGTCGTTGCCTTGGTCTTTGCATTGCTCCACTTAATCCTACCGCTGATTCGCCTTTTACCACTGCTTTACCTGCTGCCTCGGCTATTGCCTCACCTGCTGCCCTTGCTACCTCGGCTCTTTCCACTGTTTCACCAACTACAGCCGCTATTACTACCCCTAAGTACGTAAGTGAACCAGCTATTGTCAATACTGTCCCCGCCGCTGATAGGCAACCTGCAGAAATCCAGCAACATGAGAAATTGCTCATTTTACGACTGCGATGCGAATTATTTGTTCAGAGCCAGGTGCAACTGATGGAGGGCAACTATCCAAATAGCATCCGCCGCATTAATTTTGAAGAGCTAGCCACTTCTGTTCCTAAGTTTAGTGGTAATAACCATTACGATGTTGATCGTTTATTTATTCAATTGGATGGTTATATTAACTCAAAGGGTTACGATGAACACGAAAAGTGATTGGCAATTCGACGTTGCCTAGAACGGACGCCAAAAGATATTGTCAGCGGTGTTATTCACCCTTGTTACCTACTGGAGAAGAAATGCAACTGCACATTTTTGTGGATGTAAAAAGGGGAATATGTTTCATTTCAGAACCCCATATTTTCATAGAACTTGGAAATGCAACCAGATTGTAGTTTGTTCATCTATTTCCTCAACTTTTCTCCAGCGGTTATGTAACTGTCGCCTATATGCGAATATAAAAGGCGATCACATCGATGTGGCATTTGTAGGCGCTAAGTCAAGATGTGCGCCGTTAAAAGTAATGACGGTTCCATGATTGGAGCTGGAAGTTGGTGTTCTGACCAGCTGATTTAGAACATCGATTGAAGTATGCCACGACTTCCACATATATGATATTCAACTATACGTGAATACAAATAAATTGTTGCGTGTAGAATTACCGAAATTAATTCTGTTATACAATGGAGCTGGATACTTTCAATGCTTAACGTTGCGGATGATACAACGCTTGCCAAAGTGGTACCTGAATTTGATAAAAGGTCGGACTGGATATCATATCCAGATATTCTGAAGCGCGAAGAGCAATATTGACCTAAAGAAACTACACAATTGTCATCGGAGCATTTCGCACTTGAAGAATTGTTGAAGCGAGTGCTGATACTGTGTATATCGGAGTCTGTGCTTGATTTTACCAAATTTTCATCTGGAAGTAAATATTTTTGAGTTCAAAAACATCGAGCGCTTAATGGCGCAAAAAACACTTTCAATGGATTTTTAATGGCCCAGCCAACCCGATTGCTGGATGTTGCTGGGAGCACCTTGTCCAGTGCGTAAAGCGATTGCTACAATGAGTTCTCAGAGATGACGGCTGGAGATATTTCGTCATAATGGAGGCCGAAAATATTACCAATCACACTGCAAGAGGAAGAATCGTAGACGCCTAATGAATTTTTAATTGGCTACTTTAACTCCATTTAGATGCCTTACCCAGAAGAAGACAAAACTTTGTCTTCGAATACAGTGGAGAATTGCACAAAATTGAAAGAACAGACTTTGGAAAAGATGGACAATCGAATACTTGCCCCAACTCCTACGGCATTGGAAGTGGACGAAGTAAAGCCATCCCAAATCGGCGTTATTGATCTACCTAGCAGCCAATGGGAGAAAGGAAAGACCACTGACGCTTTCGCTTCCAAAGAACAGTAAATTTAACCTCTCCCCTCTGATATTCTCTGTTATCTTTCATGTATTTTCCGTTGTTTTACCCTCCCATCCCTTGCAATAGTAGCAGCATGGGTTGCATTTTCACACCAGCCATGGACTCATCCGCCGTCCTGCTTGTAAACTAGCCATTTTAAGGTTTTGTAAATCCCCATAAGGATCCACCGGGGAGATTGTCATTGATCACTGCAACCCTATTTGAATTCTTTCATAAGTATCAATAATGCTTATTCAATATAGCTATCACAATTTCTCTTTGTTGTTGATATTTCGTTTTTTATTTTGTAATTTTCTAATTTACTTTGAATTAATTCATTCTTTTGCTTGCACTCTCAAGTAAAACATACATTTTGAAACAATTTGGACTTTTCTAGATTAACTTTGTTTAACTGTACTTTCTAAAAATTATTAATTCATAATAAAACTAAATTAGTTGACAGCCTGAATAGCTGACCACATTTTGTTAATGCTATCAATTGTGTAATCAGGGCTGCCACCAAAAGTAAAACTTCCTACAAATTCTGTTTATTTGGTAAGTATGCTGATATGTTTGTAGCACAAAAGTTACATGACGTAGGTAAAAAATACCCCAAGCTCTTTGAAAAACAATTTAATTTTAATTCAGTATGATCTTCTTTGTTTTATCTTTCTCCACTTTGAACTTATGATTTACTTGTAAATATATATTTCTTACTAGAGCTACATATGTATTTACATATGTTAATAATAATTAAGAGTAACATGATGGCGTGCGATTTTCTTATAAGTGTACTCTTCCTGTCCGGGGTAATTTAATTTGATGTTTTTATTTGTAGATTTTATATAAACTGATAACTTGAGTACTTCGTTAACTTTTAAATATTTCTACAAAAAAAAACTTATATTTGAGATTGTTCGTCTGGCTATGTACACGCTAACTTAAGTGAGAACTTACGTAACCGCAATCTTAACCCAACTTGGTACAGACATTCCTTATAGCCAATAAAGATTAAGGATTAAACCTGTGCCATTTTAAAATAAAATGCTAGAGCAAACAAATCTTAATTCAATACGGTTCTTTGAAGTACCCTTTAGAATAATTATAGTAAAATGAAATTGGGCAATTTCTACGCCTATGTACTTAATATAGAAGGCAAATCAGCTCAAAGGACAATAGCAAAGAAATGTTGGTACAGATACAACAATGTATGGTATAGTCCGGATAAAAAAACCGGATAATAGTCAAGAGAAATTTTCAAAACTTATTTCAAATTACAGCAAACACGAAATTTGCTTTTCGCATTCCTTTGCCTATAAAACAACAAATTGTTCAAAAAACATCAGATTCTCTCAAATAACTATTACCAATATATCACCTTCATATACAAACTTCCATTGTCTTCCGACTTATGGTTCCTCAGTTACGTCGTTGGATTATATGCTTTATATACTTTAATAATTGTTTTTGAAACGAATTAAGACTTGGTTTATGCTATCGTTTTACGAAACTTGAAACCGTTGGATAATCGTAATAATTGCCTTACTTAATATAGCTTCTCAGATATACCGTTTCAATCATTTCCTTTGCATGATAGATGTAACGTTCAGTTTCAGGTCAGTTTCAAGTAACATACGAGGTGTGATAAAAATATAACCGTTATTTTAAAATTTCTTGAGTTACGTATGTTCGATTTTCGCATTTTTTTCTATTATGTTGGTACACATGTCTGTTATATATGTTGGCAATACCAACCATTTTGGATTGTCAGTTTGTTTTTGACAGATAAAAAGGTTAGTCGTGTTTTGGTGTGCTCTTCGATTTTTTACTATTCGAAAAAATGGATCAAAGAAACTGTATTCAGTTTTGTGTAAAAAATGAAATTAAATGCGCAAGGACATTTGAAATGTTGACTGTGGCCTTTGGCGAGTCTACTATGTGCAGAAAACAAGTTCAATGGTGGTATAACCGGTTTAAGGAAGGCCGAGAAGATGTCAATGACGATGCTCGTCCTCGTCGCCCGAGCACGTCAATAACCGATGAAAACATTGACGCAGTGAAGAAAATGATTTTGGATAATCGTCGAATAACTATCAGAGAGGTTGCTAATGATGTTGGTATATCGTTCGGCTCATGCCAAGCAATTTTTATGGATGTTTTAGGCATTAACCGTGCGGCAGCGAAGATTGTTCCAAAATTGCTAAATTTTGAGCAAAAACAACTTCGCTTGTGCGTAAGTTTTTGGCCAAAAACAAAACCTTTATCATGCCTCAACCACCGTATTCACCGGACTTGGCCCCCGCTGACTTTTTCCTCTTCCCAAAACTGAAGACACCGACGAAAGGAAAGCGTTTTGCTACGATTGAGGAGATAAAAGAAAAATCGAAACAGGAGCTGTTGGCGATACCAAAAAGCGCGTTTCAGAAGTGTTTCGAGGATTGGAAAAAACGCTGGCATAAGTGTATTATATCTGAGGGGGATTACTTTGAAGGGGACAAGATAGTTGTTGATGAATAAATAAATACTTTTTGAAAATAACGGTTATTTTTTTATCATACCTCGTATATCACCATTCGCCCCACGCGAGTTATGTCACCAGCATTAGCACTTCCACATAAATATGATACATTTCGTAACACCGTAGCAAAAACAGAAATTAGTTCTCACAGTTAAAGTTATTACGTAAAAGCAAAACATAGAACATAGCGTCTAGCCAAGGTTACTGCAGACAAGTTTCCGTTCCCACAACGTGACAAAATTTTTTGCACAAAATGCAACGTGATGATGAATTTACTTTATTTCTTTCTGGAAGAAGAATAAGTCGGAACCGAACTGTAATAGCGATAAGTCGGATAAGTCGTGTAAAAATAAATTTTTTTTTTTTTAAACATCAAATGAACTAATTAACTGGGGGCTCAACCGGGATGCTCATCCGTAAATATATCTTGAAAAAGTCAAGTAAGGATTCGGTAGCCTCCTAAATAAAAGCAAAAAAGTATCTTTGAAGAAAGAGAAAAGTGAAAAAAGTATCCTTAAAAAGGAGAATAATGAACAGAAGCTAGTTTTCTATAAAAGGATAAAGCGGAAAAGAGGAAATCTAACAGTTTAATAAAAAGAGACAAGACTTTTTGGTGCCGAAAAATAAAATACAGTGAGCGAAAAAGCTGGTCAAGGTGCTCTTTGACTGAATCTGGGCACATAAAAAACAATCAAATAACCAACAAAAATTATCATCTTTATTGACGATGCGCCAATGCGAAATTAACTTGAATGAATTGAACTGCCTAAAATTGGACGACAAAGCAACGTGGGAGACTAAGCGTCACGAAGGTAGCTGCAACGAGGGAGACTAGTAACGAAGGAAGTTTGATCCAGCCATTTGAAATATATATTATAAATATTCATCTTTTCTTTCTTTTAATGGCACAACAGCCCATAGAGCTTTTTCGCATCCACTCCTGTCGTACATGTTATATTTTTACATGAATGGACCTACAGTTTTATGCCGAATCCGAACGGCGAAGTGAAAAGCTTTCCATAGGCAATTTTTACTCTTGTAGGTTTGTCATTGCCTGCCAAGAGGTGGCCTGTGCCGAGATTCGAACCCCGGACACTCTGCGTAATAGTCCAACGCAGTACCACTACGCCACAGAGATAAATTATTAAGATTGCAAACATGGATTATCGAATGGAAGAAGAATTAAATTTATCTCCGGAAGAGGTTGAATATTTGAATAGACAGAACATAATGGCAACCAATGAAGTAGTGAGAGGTTTAATATAAGCTCAGTTAGGGTCTTAGAGGATCTTAGTCTCGGAAGACTGACGAATTTAGACACAGTTGCTGAATATGAAACGCAAACGATTAATGAATCAAGTTGTTGCAATAAATCCTTTCACGTGATTAAATCATTGCCAATTTTCAATGTCAAAAATTTGTATGTCAGCTGGCGCGAAGCAGCTACTAATACGATGAAATTATATGTAATAGGCAGCCATATTTTAAGAAAGTTCGCTCTCAGGGTTTTTATGACTGGATTAAATCCACCATTAGCGAATATTATATTTTCCATGTCACCGAGTTATTTGCCCAATGCTTTAGCTAGAGCACAGAAGTTCGAATCCAACAATGTTAGAGCTACATTTGCCATACAATTCGGCCTTGAGGTTAGCCCAAAACAATTTCCCAAGGACATCGAATAATTTTCGACAAAACTTTCTGGTCGGCTCAGATCAAAAATCTGAACCAATGGAGGTAGGTAGTTCAGCGAACGTAGTACATAAACCATCAATATAACAATTATAATAATAAACTCCGCCAATTTAATGGCAAGTACGATCTCAACCAAAAAAATTCGCAGCAATATAAAGGTTCTGACAGTCACACATTCTTGATATGTGTCAAAGTATAAAATACTCAGTTTGGTTTGCCATTTCACCATGAATAGACTATTATCAAAATTCGTGCTCTGAGAAAAATGTGTTTTATCGCAAAATTGTCTTCAGCGACGAGGCTCATTTTTGGCTCAATGGATACGTGAATAAGCAGAATTCCCGTATTTGGAGTGAAGACCAACCAGAGGCAATTCAGCAGCTACCAATGCATTCCGAAAAATGAACTTTGTGCTGCGGTTTATGGGCAAAGATGATGAAGGCCGCAACGGTCAATGAAGAAGCCAATATTGAACGCGTCATTTGTGCGATTCCGGCCGAAATGTGTGAAAGTGTGCCAAAATTGGACCTTCAGAATGGACCAATGGACTGGAAGCGTAGCCGCAGGCAACATTTAAGTAAAATTATCTTTATAAAGTAAATGGCAGGAATTGATTTATCGATCCAAATAAAAACTTCTTTCATGTTTTCAATTTTCAAAAAACTATGCTATTTGGTTTAAGAGAAAGATTTTATGAAATTAAGGACCTTGGTTCCGACCTACTCGTCGGAATAAATTTATTAAAAATGGCGAATGCTACTTTCAATTTAGAAAAGGAAATATTAAATTATTACGGGAAAGTTGAAAAATTGTTTGTTATTGACACAGTAAAAGAGGAAGTTCTCAATAATGTTAGAAATGAATATACAGAAGATGAAAGGTTAAAAGATAAAATCATAAAGGAAATAGAAAAGTCTCATTCGAACATAAATATGAGGCTACCGTTTAGAACAAACATAAGAGCAGAAATTCGCACGATTGCTGAAACTCCTATATGGAGCAAGCAATATCCATACCCTTTATCTGTCAACACATTTGTAAACAAGGAAATACAAAACTTATTGAATGACGGTAAAATTCGTCTGAGTAAAAGTCCATTTAACTCACCTATTTGGGTAGTCCCACAAAAAGGACAAAGTGAAGACGGATCATCAATATTAAGAACCATAAGGTCATTGATTATAAAAAGCAAACTGAAAGCAACTGAGCAAACAGTTGCAGTTAAATATCCCATACCTGACTGTAATGCCATATTATCAAACCTACATAGGTAAGGAAAATACTATTCTACTATAGATCTAGAATCTGGATTCCACCAGATACTAATGAAGGAATCAGATATTTAAAAAAACCGCATTTTCAGTTAACAATGGGAAATATGATTTTGTAAGAATGCCATTTGGTCAGAAAAATGCTCCAGGCATTTTTCAAGGAGCAATGGATAATATTCTGAGAGAATATGTAGGTAAATTCTGTTATAGACGTCATAATTGTATTTTCAATTTCAATTGAAGAGCATACCACACATCTTGAAAAAATCATAGAAAAATCCAAATTTTATCGAGGAGAAGTGGAATTTTTAGGTTATAAAATATAGGCTATTTTTTTCTATCTTATAAAAACTGGCCCAGAAAAAATTATAACTATTCAGGAATATCCATTACAAACGACCTTTCTACAGTTACAGAAGTTTTTTAGGAATGGCAGGCTATTATCGAAAATTTATTAAGGATTACGCTTTAGTCACAAAACCTCTTACAGCTTATTTAGCAGGTGAAAATGGGAGGATATCCCAAAATATGTCAAAAAAAAAACAGAAATATCCTTAAATGAAAAAGCAATTGACGCTTTCAATAAAGTAAAGCTATTATTAATATGGTAGATCAAGTAGAATTAGCTCAACCAGATTTTAATGCTAAGTTTGATTGAGTCCAAATGGAAAACCTATTACATTTATTTACTTATATAACCTTAATTTCAACAGAAAGCAACTACGCAACCAATGAAAAAGAATTGTACGCCATAGTTCGGGCATGAAAAATGCTAAGGAATTATTTACACGGAGTATCAAATTTGGAAATCCATACTGATCATCAACCTTTAACCTTCGCAGTATCAAGTAAAAACCAAAATGTCAAAATGAAAAGATGGCATGCGTTTATTGAAGAATTTTCACCGAAAAATATATACAAACCAGGACCTCAAAATGTAGTTGTCGAGAGCGTCGGGCGAATTTAAACAACATTTTTTCGACTAAACAAATACTACACAACATTTCCGACGACGAATCATTACATAGCACTCATCACTCTACTGAAAGTAGTGATACATTTATTATTCCAGAATCCTCTAAACTCTTGAATGAATTTAAGCAACAAATTTTATTAAGCAAAGGAAATTTCACAATACACGAATTAATAGTAAATTTTAACAGGAAAAGACATATTATTGAATATGATACTAGAGAAAATCTTAAAACAATCCTATTGGAATTCATTCAGCTAAAATTGGTGATCGCAGTTCATTATACACCTACTTACTTACTTAGCTGGCGCTACAACCGATGATCGGTCTTGGCCGCCTCCACAAAGCTCCGCCAGTCACTGCTGCTATGCGCGCGCTGGCGCCAGTTGATAAGGCCAAGTGCAGTCAGGTTGCCCTGCACCTGGTCTTTCCAACGGAGATTAGGACGTCTCCTTCTGCGTGTTCCTCCACCGTGGTTCGAATAAAACACCCTTCTAGCCGGAGCGCTTTCTTCCATTCGCTCAACATGACCCAGCCAGCGAAGCCGCTGGAGTTTTATACGCTTGACTATGTCAGTGTCGGCGTACAGCTCATACAGCTCATCGTTCCATCTTATTCGATTCACGTCGTCCACGCATACTGGACCGTAGATCTTACGGAGTACGGAGTATCTTCCTCTCGAACGCTCCTAACAGCCTCTCATCATTGATGGTCAATGTCCACGTCTCTGCACCATACATTAGGACGGGAAGGATGAGGGACTTATAGAGCGTTATTTTCGTCGGTCGAGAGAGGGCTCTACTTCTCAATTGCCTACAGAGCCCGTAGTAACACCTGTTGGCAAGAGTTAGTCTCCGCTTGATCTCAAGGCTGACATTATTGTTGGTGTTTATGCTGGATCCTAGATAAACGAAATCCTTGACGACTTCAAAAGTGTAGTTGTCAACAGTGACATTTTGTCCAAGACCGTGACTCTTTGTTTGTTGACACAAGGTATTTCTTTTTGTCCACGTTCACCACTAGACCCACTCGACGAGACTCCCTTTCCAGGTTCGAGAATGCTGCACTGACTGCTCGAGCGTTTTTGCCAATGATGTCAATATCATCAGCGTATGCTAGCAGCATGACACTCTTGTAGAGGATAGTGCCAGAGATGTCGATGTTCGCAGCTCGAATTATTTTCTCCAGCATAAGGTTAAAGAAGTCGCACGATAGGGAGTCACCTTGTCTGAAACCTCTTTTGGTATCAAATGGTGCGGAAAGGTCTGTCCCAATTTTCACTGCGCTGGTGGTGTTGGTCAGTGTCATTTTGCAAAGACGAATGAGCTTTGCAGGTATACCAGGATACCAAAATCAGACATTGCGGCGTACAAGTGATCCCTAATCGTGCTGTCGATAGAACCTTATATGCAATATTAAGAAGCCTTATCTCACGGTAGTTGGCGCAGATCGTAGAATCACCTTTCTTATGGATTGGGCAGACTACGCTGACATTCCAATCACTTGGCATGCTTTCATCTGACCACATTCTGCATAGAAGCTCATGCATGCGTTTTTTGAGCTCTTCGCCTCCGATCTTAAACAACTCAGCAGGCAGGCCATCTGCACCTGCAGCCTTATTGTTTTTCAGCCGAGCAATGGCTGTTAAGACCTCCTCATAGTCAGGCGGCGGTACTTTAACGCCGTCAGTGATTGGGGTTTCCGGAGTGGGTTCCGCAGTGGCGGGATTATTGCAGTCATCGCCATTAAGCAGCTGCGAAAAGTGCTCCCCCCATAATCTCATTACGCCCTGGATATCTGTCACCAAATTTCCGTCTTCATCCTTGCAGGAAGAGGCCCCGGTCTTCAAACCATCAGTCTTAAACCAGGCGTCTTATTCTTTCAAAGAATTTTCGGACCTCGTTCCTGTCCCGCAACATTTCGATATCATTGAACTCGCGTCTTTCTTCATCTCTTTTCTTGCGCCTGAAAAGACGTTTCTCCTCCCTCCTCAACTTTCTGTATCGCTCCTTAGCAGCTCGCGTTGCAACTGACTGCAGGGTGGCTCTGTAGACTGCGTTTCTTGCTTCAATGGCATCGCGACACTCTTGGTCGTACCACATATTTCTCCGTCGACGGTGGTAGCCTAGCACCTCTTCGGCAGCCGTACGCATAGAGCGGGAAATGTGCGTCCACTGCGCGCATATATCATCAAGTTGAGGGGTGTTTTGCGAAAGGAGAAGTGCAAGTTGGTTGGCAAAGACTTTGGCTGTCTGTTGTGATTGCAGCTTTTCGACATCCAGCTTTCTCTTTGTACCTATCCGTACGCGATTTGCTACACATATACGTGTGCAGACCTTGGCTGCAACCAAGTAGTGGTCTGAGTCGATGTTTGCACCACGTATTGTGCGTACGTCTAGTACATGGGAAGCGTGCCTTCCATCGTGTACAACGTGATCAATCTGGTTTCGTGTGTTTTGATCAGGGGACAGCCAAGTGGTCTTATGGATATCTTTATGTTGAAATCTGGTGCTACTAACTGTCATGTTTCGTGCTGCTGCGAAGTCGATCAGTCTCATACCGTTATCGGTGGCTTCGTCATGGAGACTGAATTTTCCGATCGTCGGATCAAAGAGACGCTCCTTGCCCACCTTGGCATTAAAGTCGCCTAACACGATTTTAACATCGTGGCGGGGGCAATGCTCATAAGTTTTGTCGAGGATCGCGTAGAAGTCATCTTTGGTCTTTTCATCCTTGTCATCCGTCGGGGTATGGACACAAATTAGGCTGATGTTGAAGAATTTTGCCTTGATGCGGATAGTGGCTAGGCGCTCGTTCACGGCCGTGAACCTCGAGACTAGATGACGCAGTCTCTTCCCAACCACAAATCCAACACCAAATTCGTGTCTCGACGCATGACAGCTGTAGTAGATATCACAGGATGCTAGTTTGGAGCAACCCTTTCCCGTCCATCGCATTTCCTGTGTAGCGGTGATGTCAGCTCTATATTGTTGGAGGACATCCACCAGCTGGATAGAGGCCCCTTCCCTGTAGAGGGTTCGGACATTCCAGGTGCATATCCGAAAATCGTTGTCCTTTTGGGCGTTTGCGGGAGTCGTCAACATTAGGGGGGTTTGTTATCCGAGGCTTATTTGGAGGATTCATTGGTGGGTATATTAACGTGGTGGGTTCCAAGCCCGACGCACAACCATTCATTCAAGGCCATGGAGAAGCCCGCCGCACAAATTAGTTAACTCACTGACGGTTGTCAGATCGCTATCCAGGGGACGCCACGAGGAGGCTGTGTATCGACTTGAAACGTAGAAGCGCAAGGATCGACCATGGACGCACCTGCGACTGTCACGAACTTTACCTTGTGTCCTACGCCCCAGGCCCCCCATTATACACAGGAGGACCTTTATTCAATGAAACAGTCAGAGGCGTTTTTACCAATAAATTTGTGTAGTATTAAATTTTTCCAATTGACATTCCAAATCAAAAGATCAACAAGATATTATTTAACAAACACATATTTGTGTTCATAGAAGCAGCAAAGAAAATTGTAAACAGATCTATTAGCAATATTACTGGCCCAAAATGTTAGACCACTTTAAA
Source organism: Palloptera scutellata (assembly GCA_958295655.1). Lineage (NCBI taxonomy): Eukaryota > Metazoa > Arthropoda > Insecta > Diptera > Pallopteridae > Palloptera > Palloptera scutellata. Next base: position 17,168,011 of record OY282453.1, read on the forward strand.
GAATATATAAGAAATTGCAAAATTTGTAACTAAATGAAATACAATAGACACCCACAAAAAGTTCAAATCGGTGAGGCTCCGATTCCCGAGAAGGAGGGGGAGTGCCTTAACGTAGATATCTTTTATGTTCAAAGTTTAAAGTTCATTACATGTATCGACGCTTATTCAAAATTTCTTGTAATTACACTTATCGAAGACAAAAGTAATTTAGGAGAAAAAGTTATCGATGCTTTACAGAGCTTTCCAAATGCAAAAAACCTCACACTTAATGACGAACCAGGTTTCACAATGGTACAATTTAGATCATTGATGCAGCGACTTAGAATTCAACTTTACTATTGTACACCTCGCAATAGCACAACCAACGTTCAAGTCGAAAGAGTCCACTCAACAATTATAGAAATAGCCAGATGCTTGAAGGAAGAATTTCATCTAATTGACGACATAGAATCTTTTTACAGAGCTGCTCAACAATACAATCATTCGATCCGCTCTGTCATAAACAATAAACCATCAGATATTTTCTTTAACAAAATTTCCCATAACTTAAGTGATAAATTGAAAAAGGCTCAAGACAAATTAAACAAAGGAACAATCCCAATTAAGTTAAATCATACCAATCAGGAGATATAATTTACGAGAAAATAATAGGCCAACGAAATAAACTGTCACCTCGGTTTAAGAAACAAAAAGTAGCAGAGGACTTAGGAAATGAATTAGATTTTGCAACAGGATTATCCATAAGGACAATATAACAACCTGACTGCCATAAATATCCTTTTTTTCGAAACAGGAAATGACGAACACATTATTAATACTTTTGGGAATTTTCTATATTTGCCGAGCAGAAGTGCAAATATTAGACTACTCGAATTCGCAGTTAATTTCAATTCACATGGGATAAGCAAGAATACAAAACGGAAATGTCAAACTTATCCATATTTTGGAGTTGACCAAGTACAAAATGATTATTGATGAAATTGAACTTGAAATACAACAAAAAACACACTAAAGAACAGCACCGTATTGCCTTTCCTTCTCTACGATATAAAGCAAGTTAAAGATGCTCTAAAACGAATTAACACAAGCAAGAAAAGATCGATCGATATCCTGGGGGCAGCATGGAAATATATAGCTGGTATCCTTGACCACGAAGACTACACAATAGTTACTGAAAAGATTAACGGTTTACTAGGAAACAACGAGCGACAGAAAATTATTAATAAGGACACTATTGACAGAATTAATTTACTGACTAACAGAACCAATGATATATTAAAGACGTTACAATCACTACAGAAAGTAAGGAGAACAATAGAGGAATCAGTTGCCAATCAATAAGTTAAAAATTATTAAGGACGAAAAAGTTAATATCGAATACGCTCTACAGTGGACTAAAGTAGAAGTCATAAACTAATTTTTATTGTCAGAAAAAGAAATAGAAGAAGCCAAAATGTTCACTACATTTGCATGTTTACGACTTGCATGTTTCCTTGTAGCATTCCACTTGCAACCAACGTTTTTTTTTTCCAACTTTCAATACTCAGCCACAAGTACATAATTTAAGATATCAACCGTATTAAAAATCGGGGTTGCACTGGAGGCGTCACACTTACTAACCCATATCAAATCTTAGCACCGTACCATGATGGACTCTCGAGATATCCCATATATGGAATTCTTTTCCAATCCGTCCACATTCGATTTTGATAGAATAGATCTATTTTTTTAAACCCTCTTTCTTCTTTTAATGGCACAACAGCCTATGAAAAACTTTTCGCATCCATTCATGTTGCGCGAGTAATATTTGCGCACGAATAGACGGAATTATTCGATAGTTAAAAATTTTTCATTCATTCCACAGTTTGGAAATATAATTTATGATTAATATTTTTTAACATGTTAGCAAAAAAAAAATTTTGTTTTGTGTTTTGAATATTTATTACAACAATTACTGCAATCAATATTTTATTTCTATTATCTATAACCAATCAATCGCAATAAAATTTTTATTTTGTTTACCCATAATTCATATCTCAACCAAAAATTTGTTTTATAACAATTATAACGTAACCACTGGGGGAACTGGGGGCGTAAGACACAAGGTAAAGTTAATGATAGTCGCAAAATAAGGTCACGTTTGTGTGTGATCCTTGCGCTTCCACGTCCCAAGTCGACGCACAACCTCCTCGTGGCGTCCCCTGAATAGCGATTTGCCACTAGTCAGTGAGCTAATTAACGTGTGCGGCGAGCTTCTCCGTTGCCTAGAATGAATTTTTGTGCGTCGGGCTTGGAACCCACCACGTTAAAAATATCTCGCAATGAAACCCCAGAAAAGTCTCGGATAAGGAAACCTCCTAATGTTGACGACCCCGGCCCAAAGGACAACGATTTACGGATATGCACTTTGAATGCCCGAACTTTGTACAGGGAAGGTGCCTCTATCCAGCTGGTAGATGTCCTCGAACGATATAGAGCTGATATCACCGCTATACAGGAAATGCGATGGACGGGACATCCAAAAGAGCATCCTGTGATATCTACCATAGTTGTCATGAGCCAAAGGTCAAATTTGGTGTTGGACTTGTTGTTGGAAAGACGTCATCTAGTCTTGAGGTTCACGCTCGTGAACATCAGCCTAATTTGTTTCCATGCCCCGACGGATGAGAAGGATGAAACAACCAAAGATGACTTCTACGAGCTCCTCGACAAACACTTACGAGCATTGCCCACACCACGATGTTAAAATCGTGTTAGGCGACTTTAATGCCAAGGTGGGCAAGGAGAGTCTCTTTGGTCCGACGATCGGAAAATTCAGTCTCCACGACGAAGTCACCGATAACGGTATGAGACTGATCGACTTCACTGCCGCACGAAACATGACACTTAGTAACACCAGATTCCAACATAAATATATCCATAAGGCCACTTGGCTGTCCCCTGAACAAAACACACGAAACCAGATTGATCACATTGTGATCGACGGAAGACACGCTTCCAATGTACTAGACGTACTAGACCACTACTTGGTTGCAGCCAAGGTCTGCATACGTTTATGTGTAGCAAATCGCGTACGGATAGGTACAAAGAGAAAGCTGGATATCGAAAAGCTGCAATCACAACAGACAGCCGCAGTCTTTGCCAACCAACTTGCACTCCTCCTTTCGCAAAACACACCTCAACTTGATGATATATGCACGCAGTGGACGCACATTTCCCGCTATATGCGTACGGCTGCCGAAGAGGTGCTAGGCTACCACCGTCAACGGAGAAATATGTGGAACGACCAAGAGTGCCGCGATCCTACTGAAGGGAAAAACGCAGTATATAGAATCGATACAGAGAGTTGAGGTGGGAGAAGGAACGTCTCTTTAGGCGCAAGAACAAAGAAGCAGAAAGACGTGTGTTTTAATGATATCGAGTCGTTACGGGACAGGAACGAGGTCCGAAAGTTCTTCGCCTGACTACGGTTTAAAGTTAGGATGAAGACGGAAATCTGGTGACAGCACTTCTCGCAGCTGCTTAATGGCGATGGCGGCAATAATCCCGCCACAAGGGAATCTGCTGCAGAAACTACAATCACTAACGGTGTTGAAGTACCGTCGCCCGAATATGAAGAGATCTTAATAGCCATCGCTCGGCTGAAAAGAAACAGCTTATTTGCAGAATATGATCGGATAAAAGTATGCCAAGTGATTGGAAACTCAGCGTACTCTGCCCAATCTACAAGAAAGGTGATTCCACGATCGGCGCCAACTACCATGGGATAAACCTTTTTAATGTCGCATATAAGGTTCTATCGAGTGTCCTGAAAGACTGAATCCATCGTCAATAAACTGATTGGACCTTATCAGTGTGGCTTCAGGCCTGGTAAATCCCCCATCGAAAAGAGCTGAGTTGCCTGATTTTTGTATCGCTGAAAAACTCATTTGTCTTTGCAAAATTACACTAACCGTGCAATATGTAGTAAAGGAAGTTTTATCGAGGCGGCCAATACTGATCATCGGTTGTAGTGACAACTAAGTAAGTTAGTAGAGGTTTTTTATAATTTAAACATTTTATTTTAACGAAAATATTTATTTGGAGAGCTTGTATTTTAAAACAGAAATAGAAAAGTAAAAAGCTTCCGATTTGATTTTAAGCTGTTTTATGGCTTGTATTTAGAAATTTATTTAAATTTAAATTTAGTCCCAAAGCAAAGCTGTTCAAAAAAAAGTAAGTTTCGGCCAATTTTGACCGATACCGAACCGATGCCGATCCCATTATTTGAGGTTGATACCGAATAATAGGTCAGGCTCTACTGGCATAAAAAAGAATATAATAATGATATTTAAAAGCGTTCGCGGTCAAGAAACTGTGAAAAATTCCAATAAGCAGCACTTCGAAATATTTTCGATATAGAGTATTTTAATACTCGGCTTTGCTGAACTTAATTTCATAACTACATACTTGATTTTCTTCTCTACCTGCTATCTGCGTTTTTGTGTTTGTTTTGTTATACCATTTCGGTTTGTTCGTTCGTTCGCTCATTTCATAGCAGTGGTGATAACACAAAAGTGAACAAAAATGTGTGTAGCTGTCGAAAAATATCAGTGTAAGTCACACCTTTTTTTTAAAAAAAACCTCGCTTTTTACTTTGCACCTTTTTTGTTTAATACATTTTCTTATTTATTTGTTTTGATTTTATTAAGGTAGTTCAAATTAACACAGTAGAACACCACGCGACGATGATATATAAAAGGCATACACTACAAAATTGAAAATGTTTACAGAAACGATAAACAAAAAAACGTTTAGATTATTATGGATGCATGTAAATACTTATATTATGGAAAATATGCGATATGCATATTTATGTAATACTATTTGTATGATATTACTAAGTTATTTTTGTAACTTTTATCTTTTTATCTTTTATTTTAAAATGTTATCAATTTATTTTGTTATGTTACTGTATCTAAACATAAACAAAGAATAACATACAAATAATTATAACATATATAAATAAGTATATTATAATTTATATATTATAAACGTTATAGTAAATTCTAAATTAAAAAAGCATATCAATTTTATAAAACAGACTTAATTTTTTGTTTAAGTTTAAGTAAAAAATGGAAATTAACTTTTATGATTATACATTTGGACAGAAAATTTATTTAACTGCGCGTTACATATTTGACTTGAGTAAACATTTTTTGTTGCTGTTGCTGAAGAATATGGGAACAAGAATATGTATATGCCGAAATTATTTTGATATCAAAAGAAATTGTAAGTTTTGGAATTTCCATATTTTTTTTAGCAGAAATAATTAGTCTTTCAACTTTTAAATACAATATGTAGTGACCATTTTCACGCGGTTTTCCGTGTGGGTACAAGGGGTGCTAAATTTCCCGATAACATAGTAATCATCACTGTTCTATACTTGCTTTGCTGCCTGCAAACTCATCTGTCTAATTTCTCCTCACTGTTGTTGTTGTTGTTGCTATGGTCGTGTTATGCTGCTGCTATATTTCTCATATTTTAAGTAGCCAAAAATCAAGTTTCATTTTATACTTAAAGACGTTCCTGAGCAGATTACAGCGCGGTAACAAAAATATAATTTAACGATTGATATTTTTTTCTATTTTGTTATGTTATTGTTTTATTTCGGTTATTTAATTTACGTTAAATTATTTAGTAACAAAACGATATATTTAATATTATATCTACTTTGGACAATACTTTTGCCTACATATTGGTAATATATAATTTGTTTTAAGAAATTTAAATACTAATTGCAATCTCGAAGTGCTGTAATATAAAATTTTGCTGTTTTCAGTGGTTATCAAAATTCAAACAGTGGTTGCCAAATATTATATTAAACACCAAAAACAGAGCAGAATAATAATACAAAAAATAAAAAATTTTCAAAAAGTTTGTGTGTTGAAATCTAGCTTCAATCAAAGTAAGTACATACATATTTGTTGATATCTTTATTATTTTTCACTACAAAAAAATTCAAATTAAAAACTACTCAAAAAAAAAAAAACCAGAAAATCATTCGGACTCATATAGAACCAGTTTTTTAGTTGGTAGTTAGTGTGTGTAAACTATGAATAGATAATATTCTGGTCGTATTTAAATAACAAGTTGAAATTTGGTTTTTGTATTGTTCATATATGTGTTTTAAATATTAAATATATTTAAATATTAAAAATTTATTCAACATTTGAGATATTCAAGCAAAGCAGTCTTTTTCTTAAATAAGGTTTATGCACCTTTCTCTTATGATAGGGTACAGAAGTACTGATTTGTCAGTATATTTACTGATATCCGGTCTTTGACGTACTGATTTTCGAAGGAATTTTTTAATTTTGGATTTCTCCGAAAAATGGCAATTTTAAGGTATTTTAGCTTGGATTTAGAGAAAATTGTTGTTTAATGTAATATACAGTCATGGATTTGCATTTTTTCCACGACTTGGGGGCGCGAATGGAAATTGTTTTCTAAAGTTGGCTTTGCTGTTATCAACGTGGCATTACCTGGATTAACGCTTAGGAAAAGTAAACACTTGATTAGGGCACCAAGCAAAAAGTTAGTAAAGTGATATTTGTTAACTAAAAATCTTTCAATTTGTTTTATGTTGCCTGAGCAAATTATTTTTTCCTGCTTCGCCGCAAGTGTTGCCGCAAACGAAATTATATTCTAACAAACGAACTTAAAAAATTTACAGAAACAGTTTCATTTTTTTGTCAAAAAAAGAAATAATCATTTAAAAAGCCACTTGAAGCATTTTTTAAAATTATTTTTGTCACTAAGTTGGCATCACTTTCCTCTATCCTGAAGTTTGAGCGAGATTTGCCATTTAATTTTGTCATGTCAAATGTGCTTTTTTTTACAATGAATAAAAATATCGAACAAAGACTTTGTCTCAAATTTTGTATTACAAATGGAATTTCGTGTGCTGAATAGTTGAAAATGTTACATAATGTTGTTACACAATGAATCGACTTTATCAAAAACGCATTGGGAATTCTTGCCAGAAGGTCAGACTGAAATAATATCATAGATTTTGCACCACGACAACGCACAATCTCACAACGCTATCATTGTCAACTAATTTCTGGCCAAAAACTGAACAAATATTATCGAACAACCACCGTATTCTTTCCTAAAATTTGCAGCCCCTGAAACAGTTGTTGTGTTTCAATAGCAGTGGAGGAGCTACGGTCCATAGCCAAAAATTTTTGTAATCGTTTGAAGCTTTTCATTCGTGCCAAGGGTGCCACTTCGAAAACTCGCATAACTACTTTTCCCTCCTTCTTACTCCCACCAATCAATCTTCCTTCCAAACAACATAGTGCTCTGCATTTATAGGGGTAGCCCTTGTGTGCTGACTGTATTTGAAAAAAGAAATATATATATATATATTATGTTATCATGCATTATGTTTCTTCGGTTTGTTTTTCGTTTCAAATTATAATAATTTTTATGTCCAAACTGTTGTATACGCATATTAATTGTCACCCCGTAGTACATATAGCTAGAAATAATAACTTTTTTTTAAACAGAATTACAAAATGCAGTGATTTTTTCTTAGGTTTTCGCAGTCCGGACTGTGATTGTTTCGGTCACCGGTCCGTGCGCGCGCACGTAAAAAGCGCAAACGGCTACATTTACCTGCTTGCAAAAGATATGTACCATATGCATGCTTCGATTTAAGTACATACAAGCAACTGCATAAACATATTTGGGGTATTCACAATGTGTCTAAGTCAGCCTTTACACGATGAGACTAGCCTCATGAAACGTCAGGGGGATATACAAAATCTCTCGGGCAGCATTTTGACGTTTCTCTTTGTACATGTTCGTACCTTTAACAATCTTTTTTTATTTTAAAACTCTCAGCACGCCGACCGAAATGTGTCAACGAATTTTTGATATAAGCTCGTGGTTATATTGCAAATTTGGCTGAGCGAACACCATGAAACTGTTGCACCGAACTCGATATACTAAGTGTGTATCACACCGAGCACAAAATGTTCGCCGACCAAAATTCTCTATACAACCACGGCTTAAGTAAAATATTTGATTGAATCTCACTTTGAGTGATTTTCATCGAGTTAAGTGTGTATTCTTTGGTCTCAGAGTACCTATATTTTCATAAAGGCAAGAAAATAATGAGAATGTAATTACACATACAAATTGTATGCATAACTCTCTGAAATTTAGAAAATTTGCTGTTATTCTACGTTGTTGGGTTCTTTGAAATTCAGTTCAATATATTATATTTATTTAATTAACAATTAATTATTAACTTGAAATAAATTGTTTGTTTTCTTTACTATTATTCTTGTTTTAATTGAAATATGTACATACATACATACATATAACCTTCAAACCATTCGGTTTGCTAAATTTGAATAAACGTGGATGAATGTCTCAATCGAATGAATGAATTCCACTGAAAAAATCGTTCGATTATTAAAAGCATTAAATTTCTTTTAACAGTTAAATAACTCGATAGTTTTAATCACTATTAACTAATTTGATAAAAGGATGAACGAAAAAATCGTTCGATAGTTAAGATCATTCAGTTACTATCGGTAGTTGAAATCACTCGATAGTTCCCATCACTAGTCTGTTTATCTGGCTTTTTAACAGTTGAAGCTGCAACAAATGTGAAAATGTTAAAAAGTGACTTACTTACTTACTTAGCTGGCACTACAACAGATGATCGGTCTTGGCCGCCTCTATAAAGCTTCGCCAGTCGCCTCTGCTATGCGCCAGTTTATATGGCCAAGTGCAGTCAGTTTGCCCTGCACCTGGTCTTTCCAACGGAGATTAGGACGTCCCCCTCTGCGTGTTCCTCCACCGTGGTTCGAATAAAACACCCTTCTAGCCGGTGCGCTTTCTTTCATTCGCTCAATATGACCCAGCCAGCAAAGCCGCTGGATTTTTATACGCTTGACTATGTCAGTGCCGGCGTACAGCTCATACAGCTCATCGTTCCATCTTATTCGATACACGTCGTCCACGCACACTGGACGGTTGATGGTCAATGTCCATGTCTCGGCGCCATATATTAGGACGGGAAGGATGAGGGACTTATAAAGCGTTATTTTCGTTCGTCGAGAGAGGACTCTGCCCCTCAATTGCCTACTGAGCCCGTAGTAACAACTGTTGGCAAGAGTTAAATCTCCGCTTGATCTCAAGGCTGACATTGTTGTTGTTTATGCTGGATCCTAAGTAAACAAAATCCTTGACGATTTAAAAAGTGTAAATGTTAACAGTAACATTTTGTCCAAGACGCCGTGACTCTTTGTTTGTTGATACAAGGTATTGCGTTTTGTCCTTGTTCACAACTAGACCCATGTCAATATCATAAGCATATGCTAGCAGCATGACACTCTAGTAGAAAATAGTGCCAGAGATGTCGATATTCGCAGCTGGTATTATTTCTCCTGCATAAGGTTCAACAAGTCGCACGATAGGGAGTCACCTTGTCTGAAACCTCTTTTGGTATCAAATGGCGCGGAAAGGTCTGTCCCAATTTTCACTGTGCTGGTGGTGTCGGTCAGTGTCATTTTGCAAAGACGAATGGGTTTTGCAGGAATACCAAAATCAGACATTATGGCGTACAAGTGATCCCTAATCGTGCTGTCGAAGGCGGCTTTATAATAGACGAATAGATGGTGGGTGTCGATCTGTTGTTAAAAAGTGATAACTTTTCACAAATTTATTTTATTTCTTGTACAAAGTGTCGTACAGATGTTCAAAATGGGTTTAGAAAACTTATTCAATATACATATGTATGATACATCGACAATTTCAATGGTGAAGTTTTAGGTATAATATTTCAAATAATATTCGATAAATGCGATATTTTTGATGTCGATAGCAAAGTTGAAAATTTTGTTATACAAGTTAACGCGGTCAACGCTTTAACCATCCCATATACTATTTCATCATTACTTTTCCCGCAAATTCGACTTTAAGTCCCTTCTGATCGAACCTTCAAATAAATCAGTTCTAACAAATCAAAATATTGTTTTTTTTTTGGAAACTTAACAAGAGTTCCCTTAACTGGCGCCCTAGCAAATATAAAATAAACACGTGTCCTGCTACAAAAGTCCTCAAGTAGTACAGTAGTCAGGATAATAGTGCCGAAAAAGCCACGCGTTACCAGTGCCCTTAAGTAGTGCAAGCGAAAAGCCCTCAAGTAGTGCAAACGCGAAACTTTATAAACATATCCTCGCGAAAATCCCACAAGTAGTGCAAGTAAAAAGCCCTCAAGTAGTGCAAACGCGAAACCTTATAAACATATCCTCTTAAAAATCCTTCAATCAGTGTAGACGAGGAAAGTTTTAAAAAAAATTTAAGACACAGTGCCCTAAAGGAGTGCAACTAAGCGAACTGTGAGAAAAGAGGCCCCCTAGTAAATTTCAAGGTAAACGGGAGGTGTAACGCACCAGCCAGCTCAACACGCAAGAAAAACATTAATAAATAACGAAAGCAGAAATAATCCTGCAACAACCCTCGCTTTCACTCCCACAAAAGACGATGAAGCACCTCGCTGTAAATATATTTGTATCGTAAGTTAAGCTAGAATATAAGATACGGGAAAACTGCAATAATAAATAAGGGGGAAAAAATGGTGAAGAAAAGAATTTAAAATAAATAAGTAAGGCGAAAAAAGCATAGGAATTATAACTACCTACATTCCAGAGTAGAAAAGCACATCTTCCATTCGAAGACATAAACTATAATAAAACTATAAAAAAAAATTTAAAATTAGAAAATACGTTTTTTTAATTAAATAATATCACCAATAATCAACGTTATTCTAAATATAATATTTAATTACTTTACTTTTAATGGCACAACAGCCCATGGAAGGCCTAGGCCGAGCTTTTCGCATCCACTCATGTTGTGCGTGTTATATTTGTACATGAATGGAAGTTTAACGCACCACCACTATTCCACAGCGACCATTTTTCCTTTTTCAAAATAATTAATTAATATGGTAAACCTAAACAACTCTCAACTCTCGAATATCAGATGACTGCTCTCATCCAAGGCAACTCTTCGATCCAAGATTTTTATCAAGCAGTGAACTCCCACCTTTCATTGATAGTAAACAAGTTAAGCTGTCAATACACCTTTTGAAAACTTGCCGTTAGAGGTTTGAACTTAAATCTATTACAATTATTGGGAATGAAAGAACCTGCAGACTTGCCCCAAGCACTCCACCTTTGTCTTAAGCTTGAAAACCAAACCTTTAGGTCTGTATACGCCCAAAATAATAACCAACACGGAAGAAAGATTCAATTTAACCATCCACCACCACTCCCATCTAGGATGATTAGATCTGCCCAACAACCTAGGAACATTCCCTTCTTTCCACAATTGGCAGACATACCACAAAACTATCAGTACCATCAACAACAACACTTCAACAACCGACAGCAACAAAATTTCAACAACCAACATCAACAAAACCACAGCGACCAACAGTGGTCGCTGTGGTGTAGTGGTAGGCGTTGGACTGCTACGCAGAGTGTCCGGGGCTCGAATCTCGGCACAGGCAAAATCAAAAAATAGAAAAAATAATTTTTCTATACGGCACCACCTCTTGGCAAACCTACAAGAGTAAAAATTGCTATGTAAAGCTTTTCACTTCGCCGTTCGGATTCGGCATTAAACTGTAGGTCCCTTCCATTCATGTACAAATATAACACGCACAACATGAGTGGATGCAAAAAGCTCGGCCTAGGCCCTCCATAGGCTGTTGTGCAATAAACAGTAAAAGTAAGTAACAGCAACAAAATTTAAGCAACCAACAGCAACAACATTTTAATAATCAATACCTTCAACAAAGAGCAAACAACCAAACCACAAAGACCTTAGGCTCCTAAACCGCAGCCAACGTGGCATTTTAGGAAAATAGACTATATGAACAGACCACAACAGAACCAATTCAAACGATCAACACGACCCCAAGCGTTGACTTCCAACAGAGAACATTTCACATTGAAACAGAAAATGAAAAATACGACCAAATACCAGTCGAACAAGACGATCAATACGATCAAACCTTGAATGAATATCTGTTTTCTGCAGAAAAATCGGACAATTCCGAAGGCGAGTCAACAGAGCTCAGCGACATTCATTTTTTTAAATGACATGGTCTTCGTTGCCTTATTTTCAGTGCCGAACGGCGAGCGGTAATATCTTTGAGTTTTTAGTCGACAAGGTTTTAGCAAAAACTTCATCAAACTTAATTTAGTAAAAAATAACATTCCAAATAATGAAAAATTCCTATATCCGGAGACATCGAAATAAGTAAGCACACTTTCGTGAATCTGTTTAATCTGGAAAACAAAATTAAATTATACCTCATGCCATCATTAAAACCTTTCGACGGAATCTTAGGTAACGATACCCTAAAGGAATTAAACGCAGTAATATTCACTAAAAACGGCTACATGCAAATAGGTAATGACAAAAAAATTAAGCTTCAACAATTAATCTCTAAATCCGTTAACTCAATTGTCAATAATCTCGCAAAAAAATGGGATGAACAGCCTCACTACAAAGCACCCCAAACTGTTCATGGACTCCGATGAAAAATTGACATACACAACAAGAACGGTTACAATACACACCTCCAAACCTGCGAAATACACACCTCCACTGACCCCCTTTACTCTTTTACTTTACTTACTTTTAATGGCACAACAGCCCATGGAGGGCCTAGGCCGAACTTTTCGCATCCACTCATGTTGTGCGTGTTATATTTGTACATGAAGGGACCTACAGTTTAATGCCGAATCCGAACGGCGAAGTGAAAAGCTTTTCATAGCAATTTTTACTCTTGTAGGTTTGCCATTGCCTGCCAAGAGGTGGTGCCGTGTAGAAATATTATTTTTTCTTCTTTTTGATTTTGCTTGTGCCGAGATTCGAACCCCGGACACTCTGCGTAGCAGTCCAACGCACTACCACTACACCACAGCGACCAACCCCTCCACTGACCCCTGTATACACTAAATTCTATCCTTATCCAGTCTCCCTCAAATCAGAAGTTGAAAATCAAGTCTAAAAGCTACTAAGCGGCGGAATTCTTAGATCTTCACGTTCTCCCTACAACTCCTCAGTCTGGATCGTGGGCAAGAAGCCAGATTCAGCCGGAAACAAACAATATCGATTAGTCATAGACTACAGGAAGCTCAATTCACTTACAATATCTGATCGTTGCCCAATCCCTGAAATCAACGACGTCATCTCCCAGTTAGGAGAAAACCAATTCTTTACCGTCCTAGACTTAAAAAACGGATTCCACCAAATCCTACTTAAACCATCAGACTCAGAAAAGACAGCATTTTCAATCTGTAACAGAAAATTCGAATTTACACGGCTCCCCTTTGGGTTGAAGAACGCACCAGCCATCTTCCAACGCGCTCTAGACGACATACTTCACGATCACATAGCGAAGATATGTTTAGTCTACATACCTGGATCGATCAAGAAGTACCCGTGTGTGAAGACAGGTGGCGTTGCTGAGGGAAGTTGGCATTATCGTCGTGTAGTGCCATCTGTCACACGACACCACACTAAATTTCAAACTGAGGTCCCATCCGGAAAGGTCATGGCCACGATTTTTTGGGATTCCAAGGGAATAATCCTCATGGACTTTTTGCAGAACGTTCACGGGGCAGTACTACAGTGAATTATTGCACCGATTCGATGCAAAATTGAAGGAGACACCGCCCCATTTGTCTAAGAAAAAAGTGCTGTTTCACAACGATAACGCATTGCATGAATTGAACTACGAATTGCTGCCGCACCCACCGTACTCGCCCGACTTGGCTCCCTGCGACTTCTCTCTGTTCCCCAACATGAAAACGTGGCTCGGGGGAAAAAAATTCAGCTCAAACGAGGAGGTTATCATCGAGACAGAAGCGTATTTTGAAGAGTTTGACAATCGTATTTTTTGGAGGGGTTAAAGAAATGGCAGAAACGTTTGGAAAAGTGTATTATTAGGGTACTACAAATTCATAAAAAACTATGCAAAGTTAGCAAATCCTCTGACAACTTTCCTAAGAGGGGAAGAAGGCAGAATGCCGAAAAGAAAATCAGCTTCAATACCGATAACCTTGGAAGCTGCAGCCAAAGAATCTTACAACAAAATAAAAAACACCCTAGTTTCGCAAGACATCGTTCTCGCGTATCCAAATTTCAAAAAAGATCTTGAACTAAAAACAGGCGCACAGATTTCGTTTTAGGTGCAGTACTGTCCCAAGAAGACAGACCGATTGCATTTATTTCTCGAACGTTAAGTAAAGCCGAAGAGCATTATGCGAAAAAGAAATGCTATCAATCATATGGGCTTTGAACGCATTGAGTAACTATTTATATGGTGCAGTCAAACTGAAGATCCACACTTATCACCAACCTCTAGCCTACGCGCTCAGTAACAAAAATAATAACAACAAAATGAAGCGCTGGAAGGGCATTTTAGAGGAATATAATTGCAAAATTCATTATAATCCTGGCAAAACAAACGTCATTGCTGACGCCCTCTCAAGATTACCCATAGACACCTCGGTAAATTCAGTATCAACAGCGACTAATTCCTATGACAGCTCAGAACAAAACTTAATATACAATGTAGAAACACCAATAAACGTCTTTAAAGACAAAATTATTTTAAGCGAAGATTCCACAACTAATTACAAATTCGAAATAGTTTTCCCAACATACCACCGACACCACATCGCAGAGGCACATCTCAGCGTCCCAAAACTCACACAAATCTTGAAAAATATCTCATTCCATCAGTCATCAACGGTATCAAAACATCCGAGCAAATCATGGGAAGAATACAAGAATACTCAGACCACTTTAGTAAATACCGCATTCACTTCACTAGAACTCAAGTTGAAGACATCAGAAACGAACACGAGCAGGAGCAAATAATTAGTACAACGCACAAAAGAGCACACAGAAATATAAGGAAAAATAAATTACAAATACTTGAACAATACTACTTCCCAGCTATGTCCAACAAAATTAAAAACTTATTAAACAGTGTCTTAACTGCAAACAAAATAAGTATGACCGACACCCAGTTAGGCCCGAACTAGGAGAAACTCCCATCCCACATCATTCCAGAAAAATTTTTCATATAGACATCCATAAAACAGACAACAATCTCGTCCTTGCAGCATTAGACAAATTTTCCAAATACGCGCAAGCTAAGATAATTATGTCAAAAGCAGTAGAGGATATCATAGAGCCTCTCCACCAGCTTTTATTCTTACTTGGCGTGCCAGTAACCATTGTTGTAGATAACAAGAAATCCTTAAGCTCAGCCTCAATAAGTTTTATGGTCAAAGACCAATTGGCAATCGAAGTAGTCAAAACATCACGCGAGCACCGTTAACGGCCGGGTCGAACGTTTTCAGTCGACACTGTCAGAAATCATGCGCTGTTTAAAAGTAGAAAATATCCACCAAAATTTTGGAGAGCTTTTGGACAACTCTGTTCACTAATATAATTACTCAATTCATAGCACCACTTGTAAAAAACCAATAGAAATATTCTTCGGAAGAACAGTTAGCACTGACCCTTTACAACTCGATCAGAAGAGACTTGAAAACATAGCAAGACTCAAAGAAAAGAGATACCGTTAAGACATATCGACCAGCTGAAATAATATTCGTAAAAATAAATAAACGACTTAGCAATAAAGCGTCCCCAAGGTACAGAAAGAAATAGTTATAGAGGACAAATCCTCATGTGTTCTAGCAGAGTCAGGCAAGGTCGTACACAAAAGTAACATCAAAAGCTGAACACTTTTAATTACTCTTAATTTATCTTTTTTCCTTGCCCTTCATTTCGCAGAATCCTTAACACTCCGAATTTCATGCCGAATTTCAATTATTTAATTACTAATTAGCAAAAATTCAAGACGGCACATTAAAGATAATACACTCGACAGATTTGAAACAATACGGAAACTTTCTTAACGACATAATTACCATGGTGGATAAAGACGTTCCTAAAAACAACATATTCCTCCCACCTTTACCATGGCATCCAGCAAATCCTGAAGTCAATTGTGCACTAAAAAAGCAAACACGAGCTATTAACATAATCAGCACGGCATGGAAATCTACTGCCGGAAGCCCCGACCACGATGATTTTCAGCTAATCAAAAATAATATGAATTAACAATAATAACCAAATAATTATAAACAAGAAAATAAATGAAAGAATTAATGATTTAACAAAAATAAATAATTATATAATAAACGCTATTAGAAAAGATGACAACCTTTATAATAACATGATCCAAAGAGCTCACAACAAAATTGTAAAAGAAGAACTTATAAATATTAAATTCAATGGGCAAGTAATAATATCATAAATTCAATGCTCCTTAATTCAAAAGAAACCAGAATTGCCATAAATAAATTTAAAGAAGAAAATATGCCTTTTCAGTCAATAGAAGAAGCGTTAGAATTAGCAGATATATGGTTAAAATATTGGATAACCAAACAATGTTACTTTACATTACTAAGATACCATTAACAAAACAACAAACTTATACTAATTTACTGTTAAAACCTGTAAAAAAAGCACAATAGGACGATTAAAATTAAGTGCCAAGAAATTATTCACAATTAGGGTATTCACAGTTTCCTTTTAAAGTTAACATGTGGTAACTTTAGAAAGATATCACTGTTGAAGTGTGAGCACCCCTTTATGTGTTTTTGGTTATGTCACTATCGCATTTTGCAATTTACTGATATATAAAAAACAAAAATGCCTCGCCCGAGCGCAAAAGAAAATTTATTAAACGTGTTGTGCTGTAAGATTTTGGTTGACGTAATGATCGAAGAATCTAGTAAGTTACACTTTTCTGTATTCCAAGAGCGTTCCTAAAAAGTCTTTTGTTTGCAGGCAGTGAAGATGAGGACGAAGATGTCCTAAAGGACTTCACTCTTACTTCAGCACTTGTGTTATCCTCGCAAAGAAGCACTCACTTGGATGCCCCAATCCAAGGAGGGGAGATTGCAACTGTGTTTGGCATTGGTGACGGAGGAACGGTAATAAAAATTACTGATGGAGTTATTGCCGCAATCATCAACTTGAAATCAAAATTTTTATTTTGGCCATCTGCACAAGAGGGAAATGAAATTGTCAAATACGATGCATGAGCTGCCAGGGTGCGTTGGCTATATCGATGGCACCGAAATCAAGTTGGCAGAATCTCCTATAAGGGATCATGAATTCTACTTCTCTCGTAAAAAGCAATACTCCGTAAAAATGCAAATTGTGTGTGACCATTCCCTGAAGATTCGACAAGCCACTATTGGATACAGAGGAAGTGACCACGATGCTAAAATTTATGCCCAATCTTCTATTGGAAGAATGCTAGAAAGCTTCTTCAGCGAAAGGCAATGGATAGCAGGAGACTCTGCGTATCCTTTAAGCCGAAATGTAATCACTCCTTTTCGACAAAATAGTACTGAATTAACCCAGGAAAAAAGAGAAAAATTTAATCAGTACTTTTCAAAATGAGAAAAATTATAAAGCCTGCTGCAGGTGGATACTAGCCTGCTGCATTTTGTATAATATTTTACAAGAAGATGACTCTGAAGAAGAGCGTGATTACCCACAAGAAATTTATGATAACAACGATCTAAGAACTGCATTAGCTGACTTTGTAAACAATAAACGCTGACAAATTTTACGAAACACTTTTTTATTTTATTAATAAATATTTTACACTTCTTTTTACTTCTGCGGTTTCAATTTTTAAATTTCAACACGTTCCTTCATTTCTATTTCTTTCAAGGCAATTCGTTTCTTCATTTCCATTTCCAGTCTTTTCCTTTCTTTCATATTTATCTTTTTCAAAATTGAACTCCTTTTCTTTCAGCAAAAGCTCATTGTCCCTGAATTTCCTCTCTGCGGTTAGCTTCTCTTTCTTGATCTCCATGTACTTCAAGCACATCTGCAAGAGTTGTTTGCGAATAGAACAGAAAGAATAGATGTAGAAAAGCTGCGCAGTTGGCTTTTCCATTGGCCTGTTTTCACGAAGAAAATTTAG